>JAODJU010000108.1:144375-171248 GCA_026776725.1 Gnathonemus echidnorhynchus | reverse complement strand
GCAACTCTTTGCGATACAGATATTGCGTATACTATTATCGCGATAACGATAATTTTTCGATATATCGTGCAGCCCTAACAGATCACATTTATCTATGTTTTCATAGAAAACCTATAGGCTTTGTGAGCAAATGACGTAGTTTCCCCATGAATGGAAATCTAAGGTCAGCTGCAGGTATTTGCAGGGTGGGGTTATGCATCAATGCTGACAGGAAACACCCATGGAAGATTTTAAATAAACCCAATGATATGAATCATTCTGGTTATGTATGAATGACAACAGCAGTGTAAACTATTTAGGTATGCAATCCAACCATAACCTGTGACATATTAGGCAAAATGAGACATCGATGACATTTTAAAATCCATTTATACACAATGAAAAAAAAATATATAAAGACCATAGTTATGGTCTAGGAATTTTATCTGATGGGAAGAAAAAGTGCTCTGGGCTATTTGTGCAAATCCATTAATTAACACTGATCTACCTCCATACGCAGGACATTTACATGAGTGACTTTAACTCTCAGAACAAAAAATAATTTTCCCAGATATTCTGTGCTGCTCCGTGTGTGTTTGTGTGTGGTGGGGGGGAATGCCGTTGCTTTTTGTTACAGTTGAGCTCTCCTGTCCCGTGCATATAAACAAAATGGAAACCAGTCAAGTTTGTCCTAATAACATACCCTTCTGTGTCATGCTTACAAAGCGGCGAACAAAGCAGACAAGATTGAGCTGGATTTAAACTTGTTTATATTGCTTAAGAGTTGATGCACGGGAAGGGGCACCGTCCTGCATGTTTATCACACGAACAAACAAATTATTCATATCAAGTATTGAGCATCCTCAATTTTCAACTGATTTAATCTGGACTGAAACCATTAGTTGGAAGGGAAGATACAATCGAAATACATACTTGCCTAATTCCGCACGCGGTGTACATTAAGATTGGCTAGATCATGTCTTATTTGTATATTACATTCGTGTCATACCAGTTTGATTAACACGTTCAGATTAAGCGACTGTAAATCAGTATTGAATAGATACAAAATCCAAGAGTAAGTAATAAAGGGCCAGTGGAAGAAATCCGGGCCACCTGCGGTCTTGGAGAAGACGATGCGTAAATTAAAAGAGTCAGAAATCCCACTGTTTAAATACCAGATGTGAGTCATAGTAACGGTGCAACTTCAGTTTAATGGGGTTTCTTAGATTATACACCATGAAATGAAATAATCCGAGCGGTCATGCCGACGTCCCGCGTAGAGGACTTGTTGGAAAATATGAGTTACCATGAGGTAGCCGCAAGTCGCCAAACTGCCCAGGGAAGTGCTCCTTCCTTTGGAAAACCTCAGTTGGGCTCATGCGCAAATGACAAAAAGATGGCAAAAAACCACCGGTATGATTTCTGTCACATTTTCCCCGAAGCCCGTATTGAAAGTCCTGTATTGCGTACAAAGGGAAGTTCAGTCAAAACCATCAGCATTTACAAGGGTTTTATCTTATGAATTGCAAGGGAATACTTTTAACAATATAGCTTTGTTCTCGTAAATGCCAGTTTAAGTGTATGAATAAGAAGAATATAAGACTGACACATTTAACAAAATTCTGCGTAGGTACCCATGGTAATTCATAGATCATAAATGCTTTAGCGCTGTAAATACAACCATAGTCATGAAGGCGACGCATATCTCATAACTGCGCTTTTCAAAAAAAAAAAAAACCATTCCGATACATTTACTTGTGCGGTTTAAAATTACAAGTGACACACTGCGCCCGGGCGTTGAATGTCCGGTCTATCCACAGCTTTCACGTGCAATCTTGACCTGCTGAGGGGTCAATCTAACATGACGTGTCCAGCATTGAGCCCGCCTTCCTCCTCTTCCCATTGGACGTTTGCAAAACAATCGCCTAAGACCCGGATCTTGGGATTCGTTGTTTCATACGTCATGAAGTTTGGTTGCAACGAACTACGCCAAACGTGTCCATCTGTGGATCGCTTTACTAAGTATTTCTTACAGTATTACACCGGTCTGTTTAGTCAGCCGATGTGTGCTATTTGGTCGCTTTCTTAAAATAGCATTTTTATTATAAACGAGTAGCGTGTTCAGCTCTCCAAACTTCTGCACAATGAACAGTATAAAAGATGGATGGTTCACAGAGACATGTACGCTATGGCCTGGGCAAGCAATGAGTCTCCAAGTAGAAGAGGTCTTGTATCATCAAAAATCAAAATTTCAAGATGTCATGGTATTTAAGAGGTTAGTTCGTTTCTTTATGTGTTGCTTTCATGTCATTTAACACCTATGTAATATCAACTTGTTTAACAATACTGGGTGTATTCCGAAATTATTGTGTCGCGGTCTTTCTACAATTGTATTAACACAGCTCGAGATAAATTAATTTTGTTTTCTCGTCTAATCTATACTAGTCCTCTTATCAATGCCATTTACCGCTATTTTCAGTCAGGGTAGCTGTTGTAAAATGTTCTTCTTGGCTGGTGACGCCACCGTACGGGATTGTCAAACCGCGTGCAATTACATATTGCGTCATAGCGCATACTATAGCATTCATGTAATTGTTTCAGTCAGGAACATCTTTAATGTGTCCGGCTGGAATGGACATTATTTTTTAAAACATAGCGGGTATGTATACAACAGAGTACATGGATTGCCATATTTTGGGCGACACATTCCAGGATGCGGGGCTCGATCAGGCAACTCATGTTTAAAGTTATGGGTCATGTCTCCGCCAGCTCCCGCGTGAGACTTCCCAGCTAAAATTTAGAATCTGTTTGAAATAACTGGATACGCAACTTATGATGAAATGCATGTATTTTTGCATGAGG
This sequence comes from Gnathonemus echidnorhynchus, assembly GCA_026776725.1. NCBI lineage: Eukaryota > Metazoa > Chordata > Actinopteri > Osteoglossiformes > Mormyridae > Gnathonemus > Gnathonemus echidnorhynchus. Next base: position 168,407 of record JAODJU010000108.1, on the reverse strand, counting down.
TGTTCGTTTGTGTTGGCTTTGCTATATGTCAGTATCTCCTCCATAAGGCTACATCACCTTTAACTTGAGCATTATATACCCAGCGATGCTTGCAGTTAGTATGTTAGACTAATACTTGTTTGAATCAATCCATTTAAAAAGGAAAAATATGTTCACTTAAAGAGATGTGGGTGCAGGCTGTGAAGAAAGGAGGGTTGTTTTTGACTTTAAAGCTCACAGTATTGCACTGACATGTAAGCTGCAAATTCAATGTCAGAAACCAAAATATGAGAGTGGTGGTATTTGCTGAAAGATGGTTAAAAGACAGTTTAAAGGAAATGTTTAATTTTGTCTATTGTTTGAATTTGGAATTAGAAAACATAATAAATCAAATGATTGTTCAGCTTCATGGCAGCAGAGCATTCTCTCCTGAACCACGGGAGGCGTCGAAGCTCATGAAGAGGTGGAGAACCTGCAGGAATCAGCGGGACATGCTCCACAAAACACTATCTGGGGGCTTGCTGAATCGTGAAAGAGCAGAATGTATCTGCATGCTGTGCAGTGAATTTTTGTCATGCTGTTGCTTGCTATTTTAGAGAATATTTAGTTGGTCTTGATCGATAAAATAAAAAAGTTAGAATTGCACTTCAGCTTGCCCTGCTTTAGCCATCTCCAAAATTAGCTGAGAAGTTGTAAACATCCCGAAGAATTAAAACTTTTTTTGTGCCAGCATCTCCCTTTAATATCCTATTCCCCAGCCTATTCTTAATAGTTATTAAATACACATTTTAACAGAAATTTTAATTTAAAAAAAATCATGGTTTGTATAATGTTGTTAATTCTAATAATATCCAGTTGAAGCTTGCCCTTTTTTGTGGCACTGAGGATTTAATTAGGTTTATATTAGCAGCTTGGTTTATAACTTTTAGTTCCAAAAAATGGCTTCGACATTGAAGTGGGTGGTTTGCCAGTGTGGCTAAAGGTTCTTTGTTCTGTCATGTAACTTGTGTCAGTCAAATATCCCATGGAAAAGTTTCTGTGTTTCTAAGGGCTTCTCTTCTTTTCAATGTCACTCTTGTTTCTTTTGCAAAAAAGGAACCGCACTCACAAAATACTTCTCATGCTATTAAGAAAAAAAGTTTATTGCACCATGCCACACAGGTGCGTTTTGGCGTCAAGATGAATTGATAACACTGATAACGGCTTGACGCTGAAACACATCTGTGTGGCATGGTGCAATAAACTTTTTTTCTTAATAGCATGAGAAGTATTTTGTGAGTGCGGTTCCTTTTTTGCATTTTGATATCGTTAACTCGCACCCTAAGTATTTTTGTGATATTTTGAGCGCACCTATCTTTGACTCTTGTTTCTTTTCCCTTTTTAACCTGTCATTATCTCCTTTAAATCTCTACAGTAAGACCTATGGAAATGTTCTGGTCTTGGATGGTGTTATCCAGTGCACTGAACGTGATGAATTTTCCTATCAAGAAATGATTGCCAATCTACCTCTGTGCTGCCACCCATGTCCTAAGAAGGTATTGCTTGCTTGTGGCAAACAGATGGAGTGTCTGTCCCCTTGTGGGGTGTTCTGGAATATTGAATATCACTTTCTCCTTTCTGCCTGTTATTGGTGCCTAAATTATTACTTTAATAGTCATAATTCCAGCTGGATAGTAGGGTTAGGCATTTCTATTTTGATGCTACTGCAGTCTTCATGCCTCACTGACACCCCCCCCAGGTCCTGATAATCGGCGGTGGAGATGGTGGTGTCCTGAGAGAAGTGGTGAAACATCCTCTAGTGGAGTCTGTGGTTCAGTGTGAAATTGATGAGGTGAGGAATGGAGAAGTTCGTCCCTCATGTGGGGCTCCGATGTTGATATTTTTCTGCTCGGTTACCAGTGCCAACAGCCTATAACTCCGTCACTCCCTTTGTCTTCGTAGGATGTGATAAATGTCTCAAAGAAGTACCTGCCCGGAATGGCGAATGGCTTCTTCAGCCCTAAGCTAACTCTAAATGTGGGAGATGGCTTTGAGTTCATGAAACAAAATCAGGATGCCTTTGATGTCATCATCACAGATTCCTCTGACCCTGTTGGTAAGAAATTCCAGCTTTGACTGGATGTGCTGCATTACTTTCTGCTAATACCATGATTCGTAGACTACTGTTAGCATATGAAGTTGCTAAGCAACATATCATGGATTTACACCTCACCGAAATCTTCAGAGGAATTTTAGACTACAGATGCTCCTCTACTTACGAACAAGTTATATTCTGAAGGGCCGTTCGTAACTTGAAATGTTCGTGATTCGTTATTCATTTTAAGGGTTTACGCAAGTACAAAGAACTAGAATTCTGGTACTATGCACGCTATGCTGCTGCACGGTGGGAGTAGCGGCCAGACGTGGCACTATTGGCGCACAGAACATTTCCCCATTGTGGGATTAATAAAGTCAATCTAATTTAATCAATCTAAAAAAAAATGATGTTGCTGACAGGAGACAGGAACTCAATGAACACAATTTGGACTTACAGTCCTCTTTGTTCATATGTCTGAAAGTTCATCAGTAGAGGAATGTCTGTAATCACAGTTTAGTGTAAGGGTACAATAGTTTTGGTTTCTGGAAATTTAATTGGTCATCCTATGACACTACCTGCTTTATGTTTACTGCTTTCATTATCTTTCTCATCACATCCTGAATTTACAAACTTAAATGGTATTGTCTTTGTGATGCTGCCTTTTCAAAAGGTTTTTGATCAACTCGGCTTTATTTATCATTGCTTTGGGATTGAGCCTGTGTTTTGTCTCCTGTCATTGGGGTCTTCAGGCCCAGCAGAGAGCTTGTTTAAGGAGTCCTACTACCAGCTCATGAAGACAGCCCTGCGAGAGGGGGGGATCCTCTGTTGCCAAGGTAATGTGAAGCTGGGCACCCAACTTCACCTTACTGCACCTATTTTGTGCACATGTTCTTCATATGCTGTTTAAACTCCCAGAGGCGGCCCAAAATATGCCCGTTAAAAGTGAGCTAAAAGTCTCAAGGGCTGTAGCCATCGTCCGGAGAGTTCTGTAGCCCTGTTGCCATGATCCCCAGGGTGGGTTATTTAATTCAATAAGCGGTATAGGTAACCCTGGGATGTGGTCTAAAAATGCGTCGTCCTCTTGTCAAGTTGTGAAGCATCCACCCAGTGGATCCTACGCAGCTCCTACACAGCTCCACGTATCCCAAGATTCATTGCACGGAGTGCAAGTGGGGGGTGTCCCTGCTAGACGATGAGAGCCACCCTGTGACTCAAGGGTAAGGACGGGTACAGCTGGTAATGGCCAGACCGTCCCATTTGATAACGCTTACCGGGCAACCCTCGAAAAATGCAACCTACAAAGGTAATGCCATTCGAGACAGTGCCTTTCGAGAGGTGCAGTCACGGCGAAGTACTGGACACCTGCTCACGCAGGTTAAAGACCTGCAGCCATGACGGGGGGGGGTACCTTCAGTGCACTGCAGGACAGGAGGATTGCCAGCTTCAGTGTGTGTCTCCAGCTGTGGCCAGGTGCAGGAAATGCGAGTTTGTCTGTGCAGCAGCTCTGTAGCAGTAATGCATTTCAGTTGTCTGTAATTAGTGTGACGAAGGGTCTTCCTTACAGGTGAGTGTCAGTGGCTCCACCTGGAGCTCATCAAGGAGATGTACAGCTTCTGCAAGACTCTCTTCCCTGTGGTGGACTACGCCTACTGCACCATCCCCACCTACCCCAGTGGTCAGATCGGCTTCATGCTCTGCAGTAAAAACTCGGTGACTGACCAAGATTATATTTCTATAATTATTCATACTATATCCGTTTGCTTAGTGGAAAATTCCATGGCTGCCACAGTTTGTTGCATTGTGTGTGGTCAGCTCCTGTTCCCATTTGCTAACGTGCTTCTGGACACCTAGGTGACCAATTTCCGTGAGCCTGTGAGAGAACTGCCCAAGGAGGAGGTGGAGAATATGAAGCTGAAGTACTACAACTCGGACGTGCACAGGGCGGCGTTCGTCCTCCCAGAGTTTGCCAGGAAGGTAACGAAGCCATCGGTAACAAAATGGCGGGGCTGTGACGTGCCTCTGAGTATCAGGGCCGGGATCCAGGTAAAGGTTGGGCATGAGGGGGCCCCACACAGTCGTACCAATAAAATGTTTATGTACAGGCAGAAACATTGCCGGCTGAAGGCAGAATGGGGAGCAGCCCAGGGTCCCTGAATTACCTGTGTTACATAGCAGGTGAAATGATTATCAGTTTTCTTGGGTGGGGGGGGTCCTTGAGCAGAGCTTGGCTAGGGTACTGAAAAGATATAACCAGCAGTGCCTGGGTCTAGCTCAGTTTAATGAAAGTAGTGACTTAAATCTTCAAAAAAACAAATCTGAAGCCGTCCTTACTTTGCTTTCTGTACATGGCCTTTAGTTATGCTCATTACCCATCTGCAAGCTCCTTAATGACCAACCAGGTCCTTCTCGCTGCTTCCTCCTACAGGTGCTAAGTGAAAGCAAGTAAAAGTGGCTCCTTAAGCAGCGTCTGTGATGCGCATGGCCTTTCATGCAAACTGAACAAAACCCTCACCACCAATGCTGTACTTGAAACCTCTTGGAAGCTGCATCTCTGCCCATTGCTGACTGGAGATGGGGGACTTCGGATGGAAGTGTTGAAGTTAGGCTGAGACGTGGAAGGTCACCTGAGAGGGAATGGCAACCTCTGTGTGGAATTCAGGTTTTGCTGCAGCAGTAAATTCCAGCCCCTTCCAGTCTTAGTCTTTTATTGTTTCTAATTTATTCTTCGGGTTTTGACGTCCGTTTCATCTGTACATCCAGTGAGCGACACCTGCTGGGTCAGTCGCAACAGAGAAAGTTTTGTTTTCAAATTACAGATCATGTTTTTAAGGTACTATATAACTAAAATGTACACTTCCCATCCGTGTTAGTAAGTTATACCCAGTGTTAATAACTAACACATCTCAGGATTACACATCTTAATATTAAGAAAATCTATGATGGATTCCATATTCCACTGTTTTATTGTACACTTACTGTTGTAAGGGAGATGTTTTATTGTATTTTTGTTATGTATATCATCTTCTGGTCGCTTAACATGGTTACATATTACTGGTGTCGCACAGTTGTTGGGAGGTGTAAAATGATAAAATATAATACTGTATAAAATTCAGCTACGATTATTAATATAACATTACTAACTTGGAAATTGATGGAATAGTGTTAGAAAGTGAGAGGTCTTGTTTGAGGTTAATAATCATGCGGTTAAGGATCATTAGTATTAAATATGTTCTGTACACAACCACTATGTGACGGCAAAGAGCAGGAGTTAAAAGGTTTGCAGACGGCAGAGAGCAAAACGTTTTACTTACTTTGTATTTTACAGTCAGGTGTGATACGACACTCATTTGGGGGATGCATGAAAATGAGGCCATTAACCTTGAAGCAAGAAGCCATGATTTCCAGTAAATTTGATAATTAGCTTCAGAGAATGCTAACAATTGCAGCGTGTCTGTGTTCAAGCAGTTCCATATTGATTTTTGTAAAGTCTTCTACACTAAATAAAAGAGATGAAACGACGACCTTGAATGAAAGTGTTTGGCTTATAAACACTCTGGAGCCCCTTTGGAAATAATCTAATGCAGTGTTTCCCAATCCGGTCCTCAGGAACCTTCAGCAGTCCACATTTTTGCAAAGGAGCTGGGAAGAAGCAAAAATGCACTGTGGGTCCCCAAGGACTGGGTTGGGAAAAACTGGTCTAATGCAGGGGTGGAGAGCTGGTGTGGGTGCAGGTTTTGGGGGTGACCTCTCAATCGGCCAATAATAAAGCAGTGCTTCTCAGCTCCAGTCCTGGGGACCCACTGTCATTGGCTGACTGAGGTCATCCCAAAAACCTGCACTGGCCCTCCATGACTCCAGTTCCCCATCCCTGGTCACTGCATTATAAACTGGCCAGTAAAACAATCTGCTGGCCACATTGTTTCAGCACTTAGGTGAATCTTTAAACCAAAGATATTTTCTGTTTTTATACCTAGAAATTCTGGGCCCCCTGACAAAATGTTACCTTGGGCCTTCAACCTAATTTTATGTATATTTTACATATTAATGGCCCCCTGTCATGTGGTGGGCCCCTTGAATCTGCCAGGGTATCCATGCCCCTCTGACACCCCTGTACCCAGGTTATTGAACCAGTATATTAATTGCTGCCCCGAAAAGTTCATTGGTAATCAACATTATTCAATTTACCAGTGGAGATTATGGAGACTTTGTATTCGTAGAGTACATGTATCTTGTAGCTAATAATGACTTAAACGTGTGGCACATTGTCAATATTCCTGATATCTCTTAAATGTGATATCAATCACATAGCTAATACAGGATATCGGAGAAAATAGGTCGATCTCTGACGCTTTAACGATTCTATATTTACATTGTTATTGTTTGCGGGCCATGCAGTTGCTGACATAGACTTGATATTAATCGCAAAGAACACTAGATTCGGCGTTTTTCCCTGTTAAATATGGCCAATAAGGAGTTTATAACGAGATCAGAGACCAATGGCTTTAATGAATTCTGTAGTCTGGGAATATTTTGTATTCACCAGTTAACCACAAGATGGCGTCCTCCTCAAATGTGTTTTCTGACACTATTAGCCCTGAATGAGGTGTTTGCACGTCCGTTTATGTTTCGCGTGCTATTGTAAGGAGCCTTCTTACAGAGAGCACGTGAAGTCCCCAAAAAAGAACGCATTTTACAATAATAATTGTGAGCTGAAATTCCAGTAACCAACATTTATGTAGGCCTATAACTGGGCTTCGTTAACCATACGTTTAAATAACGAGGTGTTATATAACCTGTATATACAATTTCGTTGTTTAAAGGTTTATGCTCAGTAAATATGTCACAGTTGAAAGCATATGGACTTCAAAACATATAGGGCAAGTAATGAGTTTATATTGGAGTTAACAAATCATAAACCGAGCAAGTAATTTTCTTTACCGGTTCCACCTGTGACTGATGTCACTCGGTGACTCTGACTGATGCCTCGCTTCAGATTACCGATGCCAGATCATTCGGTCGTTATACAGCATAGCGTAAGTTATCCTCTGACGTAAGTGTTTGGCTATGTGACGGGTCATATTTGTGTGCATCACTCACTGCATGTGTCAGTGTGCTTTTCCCTATAAAATAATTTGACGTTGCTTGAAATAAGTGCGGTATGCATGTTTGTGGTGATTCTATTTCTGGTTTAATGTCAGGCTGCTGCAGGTGAAGACATCATGTCATTTTGGTTACACGCTCGTTCAAAGCGCATTTTCGCGATAAGCTACCATAAGCCGGCGCGGTGGCGGCGATGCCCGCACGGCCCGCGGGGTCGCGTCTGACTCCCGCTATGACGCAATGCGAACTGTCACGCCCGATGCTGCGGGATGCGCAGCTTAAAATCAATTAAGTGATGGATAAGGTGGGTGAACCTTTTCCCAGTGTGAAAACGACGGAATAAATAGAAAATCTCTCGCGTTTAATTATGTGATATGCATTAAACTTTTATCTTTTGTTGACCCAGACTGGTAGAGTTATAAAGTTCTGTTATCCGCCAGGACAGAATAAATTAGGCTATAGGCCTACGAATAATTTGAACAGGTGTGGCCGAGATAAATGTGAACGTTCTAATTATAAAACGTGGAATCAATTTATACTATTGTACTCGGTAACTTCAAAATTCAGTTGCAAACCTCAGCGTTTTTCTGAAGTGTTCGTTGTTCTACACCCTACGTCTCAGAAATCACCACTCTTTGCTATTTTCTATTTGCTTTTGGGTACTATTTTATACTTCCTTTCTTACCTTCCATTCCTTTGATTTTTTTTTCCTCAATTTTTTCCTTTGTATTCCAACCAGTTCACTTCGGAGTTTGAAGAAATATTTTTTTTTTCTGTTATGAAGTGTCTCGGTTTATTCATAGCATCTGGGTGATCCCTTAACTCATTCACTACACAAAAACAACATTTCTTTCAGGGTGTTAAGTGCTAAAAACATATTCTATATATCCAAGCCTGTGTCTGACTTTTTCCTGTTTCATCATAATGCGGACATGGATGAATTCATCTAAATTCCGAAACGTTATTTTTGAATTGCTTGTATCCCACTTAAATTCGACAGCAGAAATACTAAAACTCATCACATTGGCTCAACTGTAAACTGTAACTCAAAATTGCCCATTGCTTTCTTATAGACGGCACGAATAGATAATTCGATTTTCTGCACGTTTTATATTCAGCAGACCACTTCCATACTCCTTTGACCTATGCTCGCATTGACTAAAAAGCCTAATTGACTGAATTGGCTAAAATTGCTCCGCTGTTTCGGTCGCTTTGTCATCCATCAGAAGCGCTTCCAGAGGAGGGGCTTTCCTCGTCTGTCGTCGAAGATCGCCGGGATTGAAACTGGGCGGAGAAGAGCCCAGATCGCCCACAGCTGGATCATCTTTGCACGTTCAAATTACCGTAAAGAGGCTGAAGCTTCCTCCTGCGGCAACATGATTGTGTTCTTGGCGTTTCCTAAGGGGATGTAGGTGTTCATCAATACACACCAGAAAACCCTTTAGTGCGTTTCAAGTGTTTTCCCCATCACATTTGGCCAAGTAAAATGTTATGTTTATTCAACAGCTCACAGCCATGATTTTAAGCACAAATGAGTATTTCTTCATCGCTCAAGTATTTTGAGTTCAACTATAGACACGGTTTGTTGTTAAAGTTTGTAGTGCATTAGTAAGGCATCATCTAAATTAATTCCAGATGAAGTTAAGTAATTTGTCGGTTATCTGTGACAATGCTCCCAGTAGTAACCTAATCTTGTTAAACCAAGAAAGATACACGAAATGAACCATCGCATCTCCCTTGGAGGACAAGACCTTGTACACCACTCGAACCTTTCAGATCACGGTTTCGTTTAGGCTGCTAACTCCCACAACAGCTTCTAATTGTTGTTTCCTATCATCCCGTGTGAGGCGCGGGAAAGGGGGGGGGGTCCCGCTTTTAGACCTTTTTTACTAAAGCCGCCGTACTGCGTCTCCTTTCCGGACGCGGTCTTGGTATTTATACATATAGCCGATGGACGGGAAGCCAGACGCCGCCGGAGCAGGGGAAAGGTCACCGATCAAGCATCACCGATCAAATCCAACTAATCCGTGAACATCAAGAAAGTCTAATAAAAACAAGCAAAGTTAAATACACGTATAATTAACGAGATTACAATGCAGCGTATGACCAAATGTAGCCTAATTGATGTGGTTTTATTTAACTAAATCTGCAATCATATGCCTATTAGTCTCAAGTTATTTCGAAGTATAATTTACTAACTTATAGGCCTACATAAAATTGGGTATTTAGTATTTATCGCTGATTTGACGTTACAGTTCATGACAAAGTTGTTCTGTTGCTCTCAGGGGTCTTGTGTTCACTACAGCAGTGTTTTAATTAATCTCCTCAAATCAAAATATCGTCATATATCTTACTTATATTCCATTTTCTTGAAATATATCTGAACTGTACAAGGTTGGTTTCATTCTTCTAAATCCAGATAGAAAGAGGAGGGATGGAAAATATTAGGCCTAATTATCAGTTCACTCAATTAATAACTTTCAAAATGAGCCTTCAACACATCTTTAAAGTAAGACAAAGATTGATTAACTATGACAGATAATCTAAACTATGTTAAGGAGTTTTGCTTTACCTTAATCTGTAATCCATTGACGGTGTTTAACTCTATAGGACAACTGTTACAATAATCCAGTATGAAAATAATAAGCAAGGGTGTTTTTCCTGGGTGATTTCCCGATTGGCAGACAAAGTCTGAGTTATTCCACGTTGTCATTTTAATAAAATAAGCACATAGGTACATATCACATTTTTAACAGCCCGTGTTCATATACCCAACATCCTAGTCCGTGAGCAGTCCATCTCCTGTGCTGCATGGCCTCAGTTTTGCTACCAAACGGGTGTTGGTTCGATTACTGGTTATGGCGCTGCTCTATTAAACAATTTAGGGCTAGTTAAGGTGCTAATTGTGTCAATGTTTAGAATTGTTATTGTGCACAAAGACGGAATACACTATATTTGTAGGACACGATAGGAACATCTGTTACTTGAGAAAAATAATCTCTTATGAATGTGAGATATATATGTAATTTTATATATATAACCGTGATCATGTTTTCGTGGAAAATAGTGATATCCGTAGTCAGGTTTATTCCTTCTGGAACTGGGTATTGACGTCAGCCTGGAGCTGTGAATAATTTCTTGTTATCCTTTTAATTTTTGCTCTGTTGGGATTGCTCTACTTGACTATAGGGTACCTGTTCCAAATAATGATTTCACGCACATATATAACACACACACATACACACTCAGTGAGACACACACACACACACACAGAGGTTTTGTTGAATAAAGCCAGCAGCCGAACCAGCAGGTCGCTCGACGAGGCCGCGAATCACGGGCTGGACCAGAGCACCATCTCCAGAACATCCGGCAGCTTCCTTCCTTTTAAACACGACTCGTTCTCTCTGAAATTTAACTCATGGGCCTGCCGACTGCCACCTGCCCCATACTATCAGATTTTATCTGTGTTTGCCCCCGGGGGGGAGGGGGGGGGTTATATTCATCCATAATTTACTGCATTTGGCGCCCTTGTCATTTCAGGTGTCAGACAGTTCGATTTTAATCTGAAGGTGTAGCTGTTTGCTGTATATCCCTTAGCTTCAGCTAGATTTTGAAACTAAAACTGACCTTGTTTTCTTTGCCTACCAGTTTTTTTTATCCTTGTTTGAATTTTTCACCTTTTTAAATCTCGCTGCTTTGCCTTCACATTTACATTTGACATATGAAGTTTCACATAATATTCATTCATATCCCGACAGCTTTTCCTGAGCTGGGTGCCCGGGGCCCCGGTACCTGGGCATTACAGGGCATAAGGCAGGGGGACACCCAGCACGGGACGTGGGAGGGCGGGGGGGCCACTCCTCACAGGCACATAGACGCACACAACCATACATCCACGGGCAACTTAGAGACTAGCCCATCTGCATGTCTGCACTGTGGTAGACATCTCAAGCACCTAGAACAAACCTGAGCGATACAGGGAGAACATTCAAACTCCAAAATTGAATGCAACAGAAATAAAGCATGAAATTGAATGGAATATAATGTCTATTTTATTAAACCCGATGATTTAAAGCTCATTCAGTATTTCAGCTGTTTTATTCGCTCAGGCTTAATGGACAAAGTGTAAAACAATGAACCTGCAGGTTATCTCGAATAAAGGGCTTAACTGAACTAGCAGAATTATTTTAAAATAGTGACTCAAAAGAAGGAATATCTTGCCTTACCATTCCCCAGTACCTGAGACCTGTAGAAAATACATTTTTATTCTGCTGTTAAATAACAATTGCTGGAAAATAAGATACATTACTATGTATATTGTTATATTTAATGTTGTGACTTATGTTTGTTGACCTTTTGCTAATAAGTAGCTGTCCCCGCAACCAACGACATTATTGTTACAAACTACACCGATATTAAAAATCGAACAGCCTAATGCAGTGTCTGAGAATGCTCTAAGGCACTGGGCTTTGGGTACTTTCTCTTCACACCAGAGCCAACTACATTTTCTGTTTTTTTTTTCCACATGAGCGGAATGAGCAAAAGAAACAGATCTATCCACAAAATGTCATTGTTTCACTCTATGATCTTTGTAACAAAATCAATCACCCACTGAAGCGGACTGAAATTATGCATAGGTCAACAAACAAGGAGATGCATTCTAACCATTCTCTGGAATCTGATCCGTGACTTGTTATGCGTTTTGGTTCGAGTTTATGTGTGTATGTATTTATTTATTTTTTTCAGCCCCCACACGCCCCCCTTGTTACCCACCCCCGACAAGCCCTGCGTCATCCCCATGTCCAGTCGTGGACTGTGAGAGGCTCGTATATATAAAAGCTTTGCACCTTGGCACATGAGCTGAAGCAACCGTCCTTGGAGGATAAGTGCACCTCTTTCCTGGGCTCTCGCTGCATCACCTGCTCCAAGCCTGGTCTCTCACTCTGTATTCCTCTCTCTCTCTTTTTCTCTCTCTCTCTCCCTTTCTCTCTGTCTGTCTTTCAGTCACATCTCTGAACACACGAGCCATCCCTGCACATCTGCCTGTGTCACTCTTTCTCTCTCTGTCTCTCCACACTCTCCGGCTCTGTCCCCCGTCCCTCCGGTGTGTCAGCATGCAGCTTGCGGCCAGCTTTCTGTCCCTGGTGCTGCTTCTGTACACCGTCAAGGCGGCCGCTGTGCCTCCTGTGGAGGAGAGGAACTTGGCACATGCAGACAGGGTGAGTGACCACTTGCCACTTTGCTTTGTGCTGATTGTCTATATTTCCTTCATTGCTTCTTTATAGCGCATTGTTATATTATTTATATACAGATATAACCTGCTACGACTTTCCTTCTTTATCTGGGAATTTTAACACGTCACAGCAGGTACTAAATAAGCAACAGCTGTGAGATTCAGATACGCACAGTGACAGAATGTTTGACACATTAAGAAAATAATAATGTGTAGCTCGGTTTTACTTTGCAAAGTCTGAAATGGGGTCCATGGTAACCGAATAAACAAACTTTCAGTGAGCTCTGCCAAAATATCAAAAGAACAAATCCACATGCAGTATATCCGAGTTAAAGATCTGCAACAGTCCATTTAATACTGAAACTTTATGTCACCATTAATATGATGATACAAAGTGTGTGTGTGTGTGTGTGTGTATAAGAACATGTTAAGAGTGATTCTACAAATGAACAGCTGAAAGTGTGGGTTTAACTTGGCGCGTCTCTTCAGTAACGCTTGGGATTTTATTTGTCGTAACTCCGTGGGAGTTTCCTGGGTGGATGTATTATATGCAGCAGTCGTATGTCGTACGTGAGACACACCGTTGCTGTTCAGTGAGGATCACGCCCGGTAATCAGAACGCCCCCTCAGTGTCTCCTCACTCCCCGAGCAGGATCGCTCTGCCCTCCGCCTCCTGTAAGCCCGGCTCGCTGTGTCTCCACAGGAGCGGAACAAGGAGCGCATCCTCAGGGTGGTCTCCAGCCTTTTGGATGGGATGGACAGCAACATGCTGGGGGTGGATATGACCCCCGGGGGCATGGAAGAGCCTGAGGAGCCTCACCTGGAGGAAAGGGCCATCTACAACCGGTTATCCCAGCTGCCACAGCGAGACCGCAAGGCTCCTTGTAAGAACTTCTTCTGGAAAACCTTCACCTCCTGCTAACAGAGCCAACCCCTCTTAAATCTTGCCCCCTGCCACACCCCCCCACGGCTCGACATGAACTGTGGCAGACCTGGGCTGTACACACCACCAGCTCCGCCCCGCACAGGCTCTCTCTGGACTTTATTGGCGCTGTCTTGTTCGCTGTAAAGAATAATGATTATGAGATCTATTTATTTATGTATTTCTTTACTTATTTATTTGTTCATGGTTACAACTGAAATAACAATAAAGCATGTTAAGGTACTTTTTGTCCAGTGCAAGAATTCTTTTGGTTCCCTTTGATGTATGTCTCCTGTTGAATAAAGGGGATTCCTCTGATGCGGTTTAACAATAAACTTGTTATTTCATTATTCCATTATGTGGAATGATTTTCTTTTTTATGTTATTTGCATTTAAATCTTTTAATAGAACCTCAGTACATTTTTAAACTGCCTTTTTACTTACTATTTGATAAACATTTCTGTTTTTAAAGACTATTTTTCTATGGATAACTTTTGAACAGCACCTACAGTCTGACTGAGAAAACAAACATGTTCATGAACCAGCAGCAAGATGGACGTAAGAGACGTAAACAGGCATCACCAGCAAGAGGCCAAACAAACAATCTACATTTGCTGCTTGGATGTTCGATAAATAATGCATTGATCAAATAAGTGCTGATTTCAATTAACATGAGGAAAGTACAATATAATAATTTATAATATAACAGTTAAAAGCTCATTTGAAATCCCTACCTCACTTAATGCAAAATACAGTTCTTTCTCACAAATCTGCTTCCCCACTGTCTCCTTCTGAAAATGTTAATTTAATTACTTGCATTGGCAGTACAGTCCTTAGGACGCGAATGAGGATCAGGGCCTCCCTCATTCAGGATTGAATAAGTCTAATTCTGCTAAACTGTCACTATATGGCAGCCCTTTTCAGGACAGGAATCGTTTCTGGTGCTTTGTCCTTAATTTGCTTTAATGCAGCAACACCGGTTTCCAGGGACCAAGCAGCTGAGGTCTTCTGAAGCCACCAGAAGTCACGCACCTTGCAGTGGGTGAGGCGGCACTGGTGCATCATAGCGGCACTGGTGCATCATAGCAGTCCCTTCCACTTTTAATTTAATGTGCAGATGAATCTGCTTTATAACGTGATTTGATGAAGAGCAGTGCTGGCACGCTGGCTTGCAGAGTTAGATGTGTGAAGTTCTACCTCTGTTTGCGTGGATTTTCTCCACGTACTTTAGTTTCCTATAACATGAACAGAAACATGTGATGGTGTCTCTATCCTGTGTGTGACAATGTGTGTGACAATGTGTGTGAGATGGGATGGCACCCCTTCCATGGGGTTCCCTGCCTCGTGCCCTGTGCATTGTGGGATAGGCTCCAGTAAGTCATATAGAAGATAGATGAAATTAATGAGCAGCATTGTCTCTGCATTCGTGCCTGTAACATTAGAGGTGACTGTTTCGCATTGAAAATGTTTTGCTTACATATTTGAAGTTTAAATTGAATGAAGATCAGTATTACAAGCACTAAGAACCACATTCAACTGCAGCGAGATATGCTGTTTTAACATACAGACATTATTCATTAGAATGCTATTGTTTGAGAAATTGAACTGAATTCTAGTCTGATAATATTCTATAATTCTCACAGTCAAGTCTATTTCCATTATTTAGCATTAACAAAAAAATTCAATTAATCCAATATGCTTTTTTTTCTTAAATGTTATAAATTAATTAAATCGCATTTCCCGTTACTTAAACTATTAACTAAACCTGCTACAGACTTAATAATGAATGTTAATGAGCAGTCTCAAATGAATGTGTGTCCTATTCAGTAAGCATAGATCCATTTATATCAGATTGTATTTGTGTTTCTAGACTTCCATTTGTGCATAATTTCATCACATTGCCACTGGGGAAAATAGATACTTTTAGCTGACCATTTGTTTGGAACAGGCTTCGAACACCATGCTAATGAAGAGTAAATGACCTGAAATTGTGTTCTCACCATAACAGTGAAACCTCAGGTTTTGATGTTCTCAGCGATAGATAGTCTCTCAAGTAAGTTCCTGACTGAATTTAATACATTTCCACTGCATAAATATCGTCAGCATTACAGCCACATCTCATTAACAGTAAGGCCATCTGCCGTCATTAGTTTCAGTGTTGAAGCGGTGAGTGAGTTTGATTTAGACCTGCAATTTGTGCATTTTTTTCCCCTAATTTCAGCCCAAAAAATACCCCGCAAAATTCAGATCATATTCATTCCTGATTCTGATTTCAGTCACATAATCAGTCAGTCAATCAATCAATCAAATTTCATTTTATATAGAATGAGAAATATAAATTATTCCCTGACCATTTCAACCAAGACCATTGATAGATGGCTGTAAAAAGAAATGTCCAAAAGCACAAATTATGCTAATGAAAGATGGTCAAATGAACTCCTAAGGGGTTAGCGGTCATTGTTGGGGGGGGGGGGTTTACGTTTTAGAAAAAAATTGAATAGGACAGGAAATGTTACAAAAATGTTGCTTATTCCACTTTTCACGCTGGTGCAAATGAAGACAATTTTTTTCACATAACCAAGTCGAGCTGCTGTCACAGTTGTGTCAGGTATGAGGGAGTGGCCTCCCCAGGAGATAAAAAGCATTATTATGTGAATACTGTCCTATGATAATATGTCCGCATCACCGATTCTGTTTGGTCCCTAGGGGGTTAAGACAGCCTGAGCAGGAACCCAAAATGGTCTCATTCTCTCAGTGCAATTGCAGAGCAACTGTGGGTGAAAAGAAGGCATCCTTACAGTTAGGAAAGGCGTGAGATGACAGCAGGGCAGTGTGTTCAGTGTTGCCATGCGTTCCTCAATAGCAGTGCTCAGCATCTGGCCAGGGTGCGAATACTAATCAAAACTGCAGTGACATCAGACCCCAAAGAAGACCGGCTATGCCTGACATCATCTGTGTATGAGCACTCAGAATAATTCTTTGAGAAAGACTTCCTCTATAACCGGTGTAATAATATTTAACTGATCAGACATTTTTTCTGGTAACTTCAACAGAGGGTTTTCCAGAGGTTTCCGGTACAGCACGTCGCAAATGTGTAAATGCTCAAGTCCAGTCAGTTATGGAATAAGTCAATCCACGGCACATCTCTTGTATTGTAATTAATATAGCCATCCAATCATCATCCAATGGATTGACCTGGATAGGGGCATGGTGATGGAATAGCACAGGAGACAGGGCGGAGGCACAGTGATGGAGCAGCATATGTGACAGGGTAGAGGCACAGTGATGGAGCAGCATATGTGACAGGGTAGAGGCACAGTGATGGAGCAGCACAGGAGGCAGGGCGGAGGCACAGTGATGGAGCAGCACAGGAGGCAGAGCGGAGGCACAGCCTGAGGGGGGTGCCAGTGCATAAAAGGGCTTAATTGATTAATATTAATACTAAGTATACATTAGATCTTGGTAGAGCCGGTCTGTTTTTGTTTTTAACAAACAAAACAGTAGTATAGTAGATATGGCTGACATAGTGAGGACCCACAAACCAGCTGCTCCCGGCCAAAAGCTGATGAGATGTTTGGATTGCAATGAAGACTCCGGCTGCTTCTACCCAGAATAATAATAGCAGTGTAACACGGTAGCTGTGGTGCTGATTGCAGTGTACAAATAACCTGGGAAAATGGCAGCTGCACGGGGGGGATAATAAGCCGTGTTGGGTGACCCCTTTGACCCGGCGGTCGATTTGTGAGTCCGCACATTCGAGGCGGTGACCCCGCAGCGCCCCCTGTCTCTCCGTGACACTAACACATCGCCGACAGCATGAGAGCACGAGATCAAAAGGGGTCCAGGCGAAGCTCATCTACCCCCCAGCACGTGCCAGCTGCCAGTGGCGATGCCAGCGAGGGGCCTGGGGGGCTCCAGCCCCTCCCATAATGACCACTGCACATCCACAGCACTATTTTTTTCCTTTTGAAATGTTTGCAAAATCTGTAAATTACCGAAGTGGAGAAAGACAGTGCAATATCATTATTTTTGATAATGGATATAATGTACCTGCCCCAACCATGAAATTTATCTGCTGCAATCAGACACTCTCTTCCAGTTTCGAAAACTGAAGTTTGCATTTCAAGTGACTACAATAGTTTCTGTTGTTATTATTTCCCATTTCAATATACATATTATATATATATATTCAAAGATAACGTGCAGACACATGAAGGTGTGAGCGTTCCTGTCACTTTATTCTGACTTTACTCTGCCACTTTATTCAGACTTTACTCTGTCACTTCATTCTGACTGCATGCTCATGAATTAAAGGCCCAGCTAGGGCTGGACAATATGACCTCAAATCAACGTCACGATTAATTGAACATTTTGCCTCAATTAAGATCGATGAACGATTATTCTGTTTTTTGTTTGTTTTTTTGCCCTCATATTTCATTAACAAGGTTTGTACTGTAAATATGCTCAACTGTTAAAGCTGGGATGTTTTTTTCTAATGAAAGTCTGTATATCTCTATCATTTAAAAACACACAGGTGAATCATTTATGGTTTTTTATTGAATATTTCAAACAACTGAAATCAAAGCACAAATCACTTGAAATGAAAATGTCTTATGAAAAAGGTCACATTTTAAAGTAAAAAGCAAGTCCCCTAAAAAGGTAGAAATTTAATAGTTTGCATTTCTTGGAAACAAACCATTTATAGTGATCACGTCTGTCTGGGTGAAATTGATCACTATATGCGGATGATCATTATAACTGTTTTTTTTTCTTTTTATGTTTCAGGCCGATGACTTAAAATTGACAATTGTATTTTTATTACAAGAATATAAGGTAAAACAGACAGCATCGCTATTTACTGAATGTTATTGACTAAAAATACAGTACAGCTGTTCCAAACGCTTTTCAAATTACAATAATGCACAAATTAAATTACTGAACTGCGGATAACTGAAGTACACTATAATACAGTACAGTACATAAAATATAGCTTATGCTATTTTCGCTGCTGCATCCCGTTGGCTCGTTTTAGCCAGTTAAGTTTCATAAACTTTGATGAGTCTACATTCCTGATTGACAGACTTCCTTTATCACGTCATGATGTCTGCGCATACAGCATTAGTCTCATGTAGCTGGCCAGAAGCAGACAGGCTACCGCAAGGTAAAGTAGGCAAGTAAAAAAGGAATTATCATACTTTTTCCATAAGTTTTTCCATATGTTGTTAAGGAAAAAAAGACCCGAAATGAACACTGTAAGTGGACTACTTGATTACTATAAGCAAGTTATTTAAACAGTATTTGTACAGGAATGATTCTGATCCCTATAAGCGGTTGATTGCTATAACCATGATCACTATAAGTGGTTTTCACTATTTTGAACATTGTTAGTGTTGAAACCGATTGGTGGTATTATCTTTGATAGCAGAAACTTCTTCCACAGTACATTTGACCTCTTTTTGTTTGGTGTCCTCTTCAGTAAATCCACAATGTGTCCAAACGACGGACGCGGTACAAGCTGCTTGAGTGGCTCAGTCGGCGTTAGTCGGTGTTTGAATTCGCCTCCATCACAGACTGGACCGGGCGGCGTCACGTGACAACACACGCGGTGGTATGTTTAAAGGGGACAGTACAGAAACACACCGGGGAAAGTATTTAACAAAAAACAAACAAACAAAGTAACCGACATGGGCGAGATTATGTGTATTAGAGTTTCTGAATGTCGGTTTTGATTAATTTTCGATTAATTGCCCAGCCCTAGGGCCAGGAAGCTCTGCTGTGAGTTTCTTAGTTGATATCAGCTGTAGAAATGTCGGTCCTCTCTGGAATATAATGGGACTGAACGGCATTCTTTCTGTGGTGACAAAAGCACCAAAAACACATTAGTTCTCTTATCAGAAATCATGACCCGGTTACTAAATATAATCCACAGACTTTGTAGTGAGCAGTTTAACGTAGGCACTATTTCCTTCCACCAACGTCCACACACCAATCATATCACTACGCAGACAACAAGAGCAGGAGCCCCCAGCGCTATCTTCTGCGGAGTGATACATTTAGTTTGTGGAGTTTGGTAGAAGAAAATAATTTGTACATTAATTCTGTGGATTATCTTTAGTAACTAGGTCGTAATTTCCGGTAAGAGACGTTGCTGTTGGATTTTTCAAATGTATTTTTCTGGTGCTTTGATCACCACAGAAAGAATGCCATTCATTCCCATTGAAGACCAGTCACGATATACTGTATACAAAACTAGGCAACTCCCAGTAGACCAACCTATATGTATATATAGAATTAAAGCCCTCTAAATCTTTCTGTTCAGTTTTGAGGGGAACTGCCCCTTTAAAGTTCCCATGGTTGTCCTGTTTAAGCAGACCATGAACGGACGTAAGCTGTGTGACGCACTGGGGTGAGACGGCCCTTCTGTTCCCATCGTCCTGGCCTTGGGGTTGGGGGTACTGACTCATATTTCTGCATGGAGTTATTTATCCCTTTTGGAGAATAAGATCAGCAGGGTGGTAATCAAAGGTATACATAATAAAAGAGAAAAAAACTAATGAAAAAATAATGAGTGAATTCAAATGGACTGCTTGAGTTTAAAATAACTGTTCGTACACTGTATTATCATAAATAATTTTGGATAAAACTCACAGGAGTCTTTGACAATTAATCTCTGAAGATGTGATTTGCCTAGCTGTGAAAAGTGGTCATTATACTGTTGGTGGCATGAACCTGTGTCTATGTTTCTAGAATGTTCTGTAATGTGCTATTTTCCACTAGTGGACTGATGATGCAAAATTGCGTCTAAAGTATACCTTTCAGATCTGTTTATTTCACTTCGTATTTATAATCTCTGTCCTCAGCCTCCACACTTCAAAGGAGAAACTGTTCTACTGTAAAATGAGCACAAGAATTAATAATTAAAAACAACAATATTATAAAATGTCAAGGTGTGTTATCTGGAAAATGTATATCTTATAAAAAGCAAGTTAAAAGAACCATATATATTTGCTAATGTGCTCATTTTGAACTGATATTTTACTGGTACCAAGACTAGATAATAGGAATTAAAAATGTATGGATTGATGTATTCAGTCTTCAAAATGAATATTCAAGTAATCTTCATAGTAAACTGCTTATTTTGATAAATCATTTTTATTAGTGTAGAATATTTTTTTTTAATATCAAAAGAAGACGCCCAGGAATGTTGTAGAATCAAACTCTAGTTGGAGCTTGTCCCTGTCTCAGATTGACATGGTTTTCTAGTTGATCTGCACCTAATTGATGTTTCATGTTTCTGCAACTTATTTTGGCACACAAAGGGAGCGGGTGCTGGGGGGCAGGCAGTTGGTGGATGCCTGGGCCTCGAGCTCTGAGTGGAGGGAGCGAGCGAACATCAAAGCCAGGGCCTGTGACCAGGCAGTGATGAGCTTTCCTTTTGATCTGTGGAGAGAAGCAGCAGAAGAATGTCCCCCGACTAACAATGTAAATCAAATATATATTTATTCCTCTGTGTGTCATCATTTTTGAGCTCAATTTAGTTTTTTTTTTTGTTGTTGATTTTTTAACCTCAGTCTTATACTTCAAAGGAGACCCTTGAGAGACGGAACATCATACAAGAGGAGACCGAGTTAAAGTGCTTGTCTATGTTCTTAATGTCTCTGTGTTTTGTAGAACGGCAGGTCTTCGAATGTAGCCTCTTTTCCTTACACAAGTGCATGATTATCTCAGCACTGCTGATCGTTTGTGTAGCTCTGTCAGGCTTAGTCACACCTGTGTGTGTTTCTGCAGGTTAGGACACAGGACTGGAAGGTTAGTGGTTCAAATGCTGTGGTCGGCAGAGTGATGTCACCACTGGCCCCTCGAGCAAGAGCCTTAATCCCAGTCGCTCCAGGCACTGGCTACTCCTGTTCCCTCTGTTCTATGTCACTTCGGATAGAAGCATCTGGTAAGTAAACAGAACCTTTCTCCTAATGAGTCTGGACTCAATAGATCAGGTGTCAGTGTCATTTTTGCATCGTTTTTTTGTCTCTGTGACTGGAAAAGCGCGTGTCCATGGATGGGTGGGACTGTGTAAGCAGGAGAACTTCCCAGAGAAATGCCAGATTACCAGACTGCTGAATTTGCATTTCAGGTCTCTTCAGTTACGGGCAGTTTCAGGATGTGTCAGTGGAATTTTGCTTAAAGCAAACCATGTATTCATTCATCTGTTTTCAGCACCTTTTATCGTGGGTCACCCTGAAGGTCAGGGCGCTAAGGAACCAAACGCCATTTAGATGAAAATGGAGGGAGGGAAATGGAACGCTGGCGAGAAGCCACTGGAAAAGCACAATTTTAATTTTACATTTCACCCGGAGATGTACGGCAACAATCCCCCCCCCCCCCCGCCAGAGTGGCAATGTTAAAAAAAGTCCATGTGGCACCCTAGGTCAGCTCTAACTCCGCCCCCCCGACTATTGCAGATGGCAAAATTAATGTGCAAACTGCAGCAATAAAGGAATAAGAATGTTTGCTGTCTAATATAAAAAATATTAAATGACTAGACAACATTAAATGAAACAAATATAATCTCACAAGTATGATCTTAATTTACAGGTGCAGATTATTGTTTCTTTGGTCACTTTAACTTTAATTGTGTTTGTTTTGATTCCGATACCCAATAGCACAATGATATGGACAAAAAAAAATTATGGAATTTAATTCCTATAATGATTATATAGATTAGGGTATAACATTTTTTCTCTTGGTGTTGTGACATGATTGTATATGAGATTGATCATCATTAAAAATATCAATTGGTTGACATCCCTACTGACATTTTTGGTCAGACCATGCTAACCTAACAGCACCCTTGACACCGGGGGGGA
The DNA here is from genome assembly GCA_026776725.1 of Gnathonemus echidnorhynchus. Lineage (NCBI taxonomy): Eukaryota > Metazoa > Chordata > Actinopteri > Osteoglossiformes > Mormyridae > Gnathonemus > Gnathonemus echidnorhynchus. The sequence continues at coordinate 146,232 of JAODJU010000108.1, read as the reverse complement.
CTAAACCAGCCCACTTCACTTTGTCTCTAACAGTTTTTGCCCCTCAGAAGCTGTAACTTTTGATATTCACAAAAAAATCCCAATGCCTGTGTTTGCCTATACAATTACTGGCGCTGATCTGACAAATTCAGCTAATCTGAATGGAACAGGGGAATAAAGGTAGGCCTACCGCCCTAAACAAAACTCACAAATTGAATTAAATTCTATTTGAATATCAAACAATATCATTTTTGAAGCAATCTCTTACATTGGGACCCTCAGAAATGCAATAGATAGAACAAACGAATTCGAGAATGAGCAAAATACCTTTCTTTTGATTAAAGTAAAACGTTCACCTCTTAAAATTCAGGTCTGTTTGACAGTTTTCCATTTCTGATCACAATCCTCTTTATAAGATCCCTGAAGTAATTGAACTAGGCCTATATTTGTGCAGGACTTTCATAATGGAGAGGACACTGGTAAATGCTCTATAATCCTGTTAACAAAACTGTTTTTCCACCCAGGGCCGGTCAATCCTATATGCGACATAGGCGGTCGCCTAGGCCGCCAACTTCTGAGGGGACGCCGACTTGCCTGCCAGTTTCACTTTTCCTCCGACGGGGGCGACGACGGTGACGCTGGCCCGGGGCGCCACATCGGCTAGGACCGGTACTGTTTCCGGAAAATTGAGCCGAAACAATGGTGAAGTGTTAGGTCGCTTACACTTTCTGTCACACATATATAATGTAAGTACGTTTGCTGTCGTTCAGAGAACAAATGGAAACTAAAACAGAGAATGCATTTCATTACATTTTGAGCAGATTTCTAATATTTGAATATTATGGTAGCTTTCACAGCAAACGCGATAGTTACGCGTTGTAGGTTTTTTTTTTTTTTTACGGAAAATGAACAGCGAACAGGTAAATATTTCACTAGTTTGCGTTGGATTTGTTTTGTTCATCACGCAATCCCTCCCAGACAGTTTCCTTTAAAGTTGAGTAAAACTCCGGGATTTTCCTAAGCGGCCGATCCACACTGGCAGAAATAAGTTCCCCTTTCTGTTCCTCCTCCAGTGCATCTGAGTGCGCTTGCGGTTCATTAGTTGTGAGCGGCCAGTGGAACATCGCTCAGAGCAGGCTTATTTATTTCAGTCAGTCCTGCTCAATTTGTTTACCTGTGACATTTAAGATCCATTGTCTGAGTAGTGCAGCACAAACACGCCATGGGTGAGCAGTTAAGACATTTACAAATCAAAAATGAAATGCCATCTGAAAGAAAAGGAGAAAAATTGAATGCTACTCACTAATAGAAGTTTCTGTCTTTGTACGTTAGATTGATTTGATTCATCTTTACGCAGTTCATTACCCTTTGGCGTTCGCAGACGTCAAGTGCTCGTATGCATGGCTCGCAGTGAAATGTAGACGAACAGATATTGCTTGATTCTGGACAGGAAAAATGGTCTAGGAAAACAGGGGCAATCTGGCGTGGCTCAGGGTAACGAGGTTTCGCAGTACTTGGCATGCATGTGCAGCTACTTTTAAGAAATTCTGCTCAAACATGACGTTAATAGATACTTAACGTTAATAGAGGCTGCTGTTTTGTCCACAGTCCGCAGGCTTTTATCTGAATTCATCAAACAACTACCAATTTTACATGTAGAAATTAACTTTACAATGCCTCTTATATAATCCACTTTAACCTGCCCTGTGTAAGGTTTTCATTTTTTTTTTGTATGAAGAGAGAGCAGAGTCAGGGACCCCCTACCACTTGTTTGGGCTTCCTGCGACAGTCTTCCCTTTAGAGTAGGGATGCTCATATTGACCGTTTAACCGTTAACCGACCGAATGAATTTTGACCGATTATTACTATCAGTTAAAC
>JAODJU010000108.1:133826-144275 GCA_026776725.1 Gnathonemus echidnorhynchus | reverse complement strand
ATCGGTTAAGGATTAATGTTCGGTTAACGAACGGCGGTTGTCGGTTGGGAAAATTAACCGAAATGAGCATCCCTACTTTAGAGCGAAAAATTTTGCTGAACATACTGCGGTCTGTGGTTTAAATCATTCCGTGTGTGGAGTTTTGCATGTTTCTCTCAGTGTCATGTGGTTTCTTCCAAGTACTTCGGATTGCTCCCGCGGTCTAAGGCTGTGCCTGAATTCAAGGGCTGCATGCTTTTAAGGCTGCATTCGGAGACCGAATATGTCACAGCCAAGTGACAAGGCTGTCCCATTTCAAATGCGATCTAGAAATTGGTCCTTTTTTTGTTAAGTTGCGAAAGATCCACCAGTTGGATCCTTCACAGCCCAACATATCTGAAGATATGTGGACTTGGGAAGGATGCAGCCCTTGAATTGAGATACAGTCTTGGGATATTCCGGACTTGCCAATGACCCGTTGGGTGCATCCTGCCAATGACCCGTTGGGTGCATCCTTTGCAACTCGGCAAAAGAAGGATGCATCTGTAGACCACGTTTGAAAGAGCCTTCAAGACGAGACAGGCTTGTCGTGTCGCTGTGACGCATTCGGGCTTCGATCACAGCCTAAGAAAGTGGCAGCCCCTGAATTCGGACACAGCCCGAAGTCATGTCTTGTAATGGACTGAGCAGGATAAGTGGTTGGAAGATTAAAAACTGATTAAATGTTTGTTTACAACTGGTAAATCAGTACATTTTAAAAGCAATTTGAACAGCAATACTGTCATTATATGAGATGCACTTTGTCTTGATTCAATTAATCTCTCTTTGTTGGCAGCAAATGTTCAAAACCATTAGCAGATTTTAATTTCATCCCTCTACTTCCTGTACTTGCTTTCCTCCATGGCCCCATTTTTGACTTGTTTTGATTCCCCTGTGCTCAGTATTTGTAACAGAGACAGCACATTGTCCTGCACAGCTCAAAGATGCCCTGAGTTATCTGTTATACATGAGTGCCTGACCATAACATATCCGAGTGTAACAGGAGACGTGTCATCAGTGGCGATCCCAAATGATCAATCGTCTGAGCCATTGTTAAACTGGTGATGTTGGTCTGGTGTGAATTTAAGTGACTAGGGCAACAAACAACAAATCTCTTTAACAAGGGTTATGATCCCTGATGGCAGGTATGAATCTAAACATTTATTTATTATTAGGGCTTCCTCTGCTGCCCCCTGGAGGATGGGCTCCCCCTTTGGGTCTGGTTAGGTTTGGCAAACTGAGGCTATGCTTAGGGTTAGAAAAAGTATGGCATTTTCAGGCATCAAAATGTGTTTTTATGACAGGTCTGCTCCCCCGTATGATAGGAAACCACAGTTTACCATGCTTTAGTAGCATATTTCCTACTTCCCAACAGCCTGCAGTATCACCCTAAGGTCCCAAATTAGGGTTAGGGTTAGGGCTTCCTCTGCTGCCTCCTGGAGGACGGGCTCCCCCTTTGGGTCTGGTTAGGGTTAGGGCTTCCTCAGCCTTCAAAGGATGCAGCCTCTGAGTCAGGAGCCTACGTAAGTCCAACCTTTGGCAAACTGATCAAGTTTTTTTTTTTTTTGTCAGATTCTCCACGGGGCACAGAAACTTCCACTTTTATTGGCAGTGAATTGGAAATTGTCCCTCCTGATCTTCGGCTAGCTAGGTGACTGGTTCAGGAGAGAGTAACTTCAAGTGAAACTGCATCAAAGAAAATTTGTTTTCACTGGGAGAATAAAAAGAAGATAAAGACACTTGGACCAGACCGACCCGATTTGCAGATTGGCAGCTGATTGAGGATGAGCTTACACCAGGTATTTGTTTTTAAGTAGAGGACCTGGCTAGTGTTCAGGTGACATTACAGTGTGTTGTGTTGTTTTTCATTTTTTAATGTTTTCGTTGAACTATGAAGTGCTGCTTCAGTTTGTTTGTCTCCCAGTAAACTGCACCCTTCCAAAAAAAAATAAAAAAATTACCACCAAAAATTACCATTGCTTGCTAACCCAAAACTCTTGCTTTGTGATACAGGCCAGGGGTCTCCCTGTAACCCTGACCAGGGTAACTGGATCTAAGAGGAATGGATGGACATCAGTTTATTTTTTTACAGAATGAATTTAGGTGTCCTGAGCAGGACTGGAGAAATTTAGCCGCAACGTTGCCTGCTGGCGTTTGCCTGAAGGCGCTGATGACGTTACCTAAATGGTCTCCTGCTGAGACCCGCTGTGAATGATTCGCAGGGTCACCGTGGCAGGCATTAGCGTAGCCCGATAGACCTGGGTGTGATTGTGTGGCCCTGGAATGGCCTCAAAGCATATAATTACCTAGCCTCACTTTTCCTGCCAAAAGCGCCCGGCTGAGAAAATTATATGTCACAGCTATGCGGAAGAGCTTCCGGGATGTCAGTCACCATGGAGACTCTGAGCCATTATGAATGGTGATGGGGGAGTGGCGAGCCCCTTGTGATTTTAGGATTTAGCATTGATGTATGTCAGTCAGTCGATAAATCAAATGACTATACTGCACAGCACTTTTTCAGGTTGCTCTGAATTACAGTACTGTTGATCTTCCATAGTGAATCAGAAAATGAAAACAAAACAAAAGATTGGAAGAGTTACATCTTAAAATACCCAGAAACTGGTTGGAGTGGTGTGATACTCCTGGGGGAGGGGTCTTATCTATGTGCCCCTCGCACAGGGTTTCTCCGTCGCGACCGACCACTGGCACGGCCGGCTCGCACATCTCACAAAGAGTGACTTGTTGGTGCCTTTTTTCTCATGAGTATCTGCCTGAATCTTTTAGATTGTAATATACAGCAAAGTCCTAGACATACAGTACACAGTATAATATACAGTATAGTATTTTGACAGCGGCACAGTTTTTATTTTTCTGGCTCTATACTGTCACAATGGATTGGAAATGAAACACTCAGTATGTACTCAAAATGAAACACTCAGTATGTACTCAAAATTAAACACAGTATGTACTCAAAGTGCAGCCTGTCAGCTTTAATTTAAGGCCATTGATAGCTATACTGGGCATACTGGGCAGGAATTATAACCACTTTTATACACACCGCTCCCGCTTTTAAGTGCCCTAAAGTGTTTGTACAAATTATTATTATCTTAAAGAAAGTTGTCTTTTTTAATACTTGGTTGCAAATCCCTTACAGTCAATGACAGCCTGAAGTCTGGAAGCCACAGACTTTAAAGGCACTGGCTTTCTACCCTGGTGATGCTCTGCGAGGGACAGGGGGCAGGATCTGTGTATGAGAGTGGTTACAATTCCTGCACAGCCCACTCCATATAGCTGTCGGTGGCCTTAAGTTCAGGGTGACAGGCTACACTTTGAGTACAGATTGAGTGTTTCAACTGAAATCCATTGTGATGGTGTACATTTTTTAGAAGTCTCACCGTACAAATACCTATGGAATGCACTGTAGGCTTTAACCCGAAGACATCAGTGCAGGAATTTAGCAGCAGTAATTGAAGATCCCATGCTTTGTGTTTGTACGGTTTTCAATAAATTGCTTTGTTTCCACCCGAAATCACTATATGACCACATTACCACTGAAAATGTGAACTTAACAACACATTGGTGCTCATGCTTTTATTTATATGGTTTTTTAAATACAGTATAATTATATTTTGATGTTGTATAAGTGATTTTTGTAAGCATTATTTGCTTCTCTCCCTGGTGATATTTTGAAATCGTTGTGAAGCCATTAAAATTCCATTTTTGGCAATTCATTGGTAATCTTCATGAAATTAGTCACAGATCATTTGTACTTTTATTCTTCAGCCCAAGCCAGAACCACAAAGTGAACTTCATTGTTTTGTGCTGGGTTTACAATGGAAGAGTTCCTCACTGGGGTGAAATACCCAGTATGACCCCCTGCATGTGATCTCATCACATTAAAACTTAGTAAGACGTCATTTCATGAGCGGTTCTGTTACCCCATCACTGTCCATCAGTGGCATAATTACAGCAAATGACTCCACAAGCCACTTTCCAGGTGGCACCGATCATGTCATTCGAATGTCGGCAGACTGACCAGAATTATGAAGCTTCTTGAGAACGTGCAGCCCCACCTCCGCTCCGTGTGTGTGCAGTTTGCGTGTTCTTCTTATGTTGCATAGGCTTCCTCCGTGTACTCTGATTACCATCCACAGTCCAAGGACATGCAGTTAGGGTAACAGGTGTCTCTAAAGGGCCTGTTGGTGAATTTACACATATCACTGTGTGTGTGTGTGTGTGTTTCTGCATATATGTGGCCGGTGATGGACTGGCATCCCAGCCAGATTGTATGCCAGCCCTGTGCCCTATTCTGCCAGGGAGACTCTGCAGTGACCCCACGATCCCCACAAACAGGTAAAAGATGAATGGGCAGAAGAAAGTCTGCAAAGTGTGAAAACTGTTGAATGTCTGACATTCCTTTGGAACTCAGGCATTTATACGTAAGGTAATTAAATTGTGGCATGATCATGGAATGTTGGAGATGGATCTGAGGGGGGTGAGAAACGTAGCTGCTGCAGCCACAGTGAGCTGCCATTTCCTGCTCACAGATAAGCAGGCCTAGAAGGGTCTGGAGCTTCAGTCTGAGCCCCCAGCATCATTCCCACCCCTGTCGCTGACATTCTTTAACTTGAGAAATACCTGGACCACGTCACACATTCAGTCCGACATTCTCAAGCCTGAGACATAATGTCAGGAAGCTCCCGCTTTTCACATAGTGGAAGATCCAGTAATATCCCTTTTTTTCATGCACATATACCATCCACAGATTTTATTTCAATTTATATTTAATTCCTTAATATTGTTTTTTTTTGCATATTCTATTCATGTGCTTTTTAATTTGTTTGTACTATATTGAATTTTCTGCACTGTGTGTGCTGTCTTTACACTTTCTTCACCACTATATGTATGCTTGCTGTTACATGCACAGGAATTCCATCCTATGACCAGGAAAGTTCAATCTTACTTTATCTCATACTTCTGACCGAAATAATAAACCTGAAGGCCTTAATTAAGTATTGTCCAGGTGTGATGCACAACTGTGGGATTTTAAAACATAGGAAACTCAGGACAAAGGCACCTTCTAAACCAGTGTCATTACTGGTATTACATGGGAGCTTGAAGGAGTTCCTCTGCAGCATCTGGTGTTTGGCTTGCATCCCCGTATAGGACAGATGCCCCCCCTCCAGTCACACACACTCATTTGGGTGAGCAGGATTTTCACGCTGTCATTATTTAATAATCTCTGTTTCAGCACCAGATTGCCTGCATGGCGGATGAGTCACAGGTGGGGGGGTGAGGCTGGTACCCGTGTGCCACCCCTCATCACCGCGCCAGAGGAATGAATCGGACCGCAGCAGGAGAGCGGCCACGAAGAGCGCCACAAATGGGCATCCGGGACCCACTTAATCACCGTAAAACAGGCTGTGGCGACTAAATTGAAAGAAGAATAGTCTGCTGACGTCAGGCACCATCTTGAATGCAAAGTGCTCACTATCAATTTATCAGGAGCAATTCTTCATCGTTAGCCGCAGCCTTAAATAAGAAAGAAATGGGTGCATGTGGGGAGCGGATTCTATGCTGGTCCGCTGGAGCGTAATCAGCTTCTCTGGGCTGCACATCCCCAGCGGTGCCCTTGTCATACCCCTGTTTGGCGTGGAGTCAGCGCTCATGTTCCGGACTAACAGGCTGAGACGTGAGGTGCCAACGGGGGCACCTTTAATCACTATCAGCCTGTTTGTTTGCTGATTGTCTCAGCAGATGTGACTTCTAATGCGACTTGCGGTTTACTGTCATTTTTCATGAAAACCCGGCTGACTGTGGTTAGCCTTCTTCTTGGTGAAAAATCCCACCTTCCATACTTAACAAAATCATTGATCACTATTAATAACCTGATTGATTACGCAGGGCCATGCGGGCAGATTGACTGCCTTTCCAAAGAACAAAAACGGGATACAGCTCCATGTGAAAATAGGGGGAGAAAATGATTGTGGTGTAAAGAGCTGCTGTGTTTTGTGTGACGGCGCCATTTTGTCCTGTCCTGTGTATTTTGCAGACACAAGTATTTCACAGTGGGGTGAAGTAGTGGATGAACCCAGATCAGTCAATTGCTTGTGTTTTGTGAGATTATTGTAAGCATGACTAACACCAGCTACTGCTGTTACTAGGTTGACAAACTGGTTTTACTGGGTGTGACTGAGCTGCATGTAGAAGAATGGCCTATTGCTCCAGCTGTTCGCTAATAGGTATAAATCAACCAACTACTTGTTAGGAAGCCATCAACGCTTTTAGGCATACGCTCAAAATGAATCATTATAAAATTAAAGTTTCAGTGAAGGAAACTATTCAGATAAGATGTTTCCCAGGCAACATGGAGGACAGCAAGCCAGCCCAGATGAAGCTCTTAACAAGGTGAAGCCCACAAGTCTGTCAGGAGGTGATGGCGTTTGAGCCAAATTGAAAAGACCTTTTCTCATCCACGTTACGTAGAACAACCATATTTTGCTTTGCAAAAAAGAGGACAGGGGCAGGATGCGAAGATAGGCATCAAAGCATTGCAAATATGCACAAATAAAGCATTCTGATTGTAGAAAGCAAATGTCAGCATGAAACCAAGGAAATCCTGGACATTTTAGGTCCCAGGACAAGCTGTGGTCACCCTAATGTTAAAAAAATTCAATAATTTATTCCTCCAACTTATATCTTAACAAAGTAATGAAAAAGCACCATTGCTGTAATACAACATCACATTTAAAATGACATTTTCACATTATGAGCTATATTTATGTCTAACATGATTGCATGGACTAATGTAGTCGTAATAAAGAGCATATCTGGTGGCCTTTTAAGCTGATCCGCTGACAAACAGGACATGATTCATGCAGAATGCAGGTGTCTGGAAAACTGATGAAGCTGCTTGCAGATGTAACAGGTTTTTTCCCAGGTTATGTGGTATTTCACTTTAAATGACGCGGCTTTTGGAAGAACAGCTGATAATCAGGTGAGAACACTTAACAGCTTCCTGGCGAGACCCTGTGCCAGTTAGCATACCTGCCCTGCAAAGCAGTCACTGTGTTTCACTGTTGTTTTTCCATAACCAAACAGTAGCGATGGACAAAATAATGCCTCATGAACCATTTGCTGTGTTTTTTAACCCCACTAGATGGTGCCCTTGGTTTGCTTTGGGACATGGTTTATGCTCTTTCTTGAACAGAGGGCACCATCTAGTGGGGTTAAAAAATACAGCAAATGGTTCATGAAGTGTCGTTTTGCCCATAACTAGCTTTCTCTACCTCCCAGGGGCCTCGATACTCCCTTAGTATTCCCACAACTTCCTCTGCCTAAAGGTAACTCCGTGTTTATAAATCTGATTGGTAACTGATTAGGGGAGGGGCTTGTCCCCTGATTTTGCCCCTCCTCCTGTGTCAGCATCAATGTTCTCACAGATACACTTTCAAAGCCCTGAGGCCTCATACTCAGGTCCAGCAAAAGTCTCTAAATACTTCTTGGGGTAACAGAGGGCACAGTGTTATCAGGATGACTGGATTGCCCTGCCTGTCATTTTGACTGTAACAGATGTATAAACAACTCAATAAGTCCCTCCAGCTCCTGTCAACGCTGAGGTAAAACACGGCCCCATTTATTTGCTTAGATATCACCTACTTCAAAGCAATTTTCACAGCATTAGAACCAACGATTTCACATTGTGTGGTTTGACACTGCTACATTTATGCAGTATTAGTGATTAGATGTTTTTCTGAGGCTTGAACCTGCCTTTTGGTAAATTTTCACATCACCTGGACTGTCTCCCATATGAGGAGCAGACTGGTGTGAAGGGGCCAGTAAGGTTTTTTTTTTGCTGCTCGGAAATTATTTATGAGATGAATTGTCAGGTAATCAGCTGATCTGTATTTTTGTATCTTACTTTCTGCGGTCTGATTTTTTTTTGCCAGGGGTGCGATAGCCATCACTGACTTCATGCACAGCTTACTTTCAAAGGTACTCGTCACATACACAATCATGCACTGTTCTTCTGTATATGGACCAGTGAGCCTCTTCAGGGCGTAAAACGAAGCAGGCGTTATGAGTCGCCAGTGTCTTATAACGCTGACGTGCTCCATCAACTCGACCTGAAGTCAGGTCAATCTGACCTGAACGCGCCAACTTCACAGTCAAGGAGAAGGTAGAAGGCTGCTGTGGCAGGCCTGCCTGACTAATTATGCAGGGCCAGGCGGGCTGTTTGACTGCCTTTCCAAAGAACAAAAATGCCATACGTCTCCATGTACAAATAAACAGAGAAAATGGTTGTGGTATAAACAGGTGCTGTGTCTCGTGTGACGACACACTTTTGTCCTGCGGCTTCTCGCTCCGTTTCCATCGTGCGGCCGAAAGCTGCAGCTTGCGTTCTAGATGGACTCATTAGCTTCATTAAGGGGAACGTGATTGGTCTGTGCCCAACACCCATCTACCAAGCTTATGTGAGACGCCGACTCCATGAATCCGTCACCACACTCTCCCCCCCCCCACCCCGCCGTTTCATGACCTCTAGCCCCGAGGCGGGGAAAGTGGGAGTGCTTCAGATGAGGAAACGGGCAGAATAGCTCATTACTTGTGAGGAGAGGTCGATGGGGCGGGGGGGGGGGGGGCGGGGTTTTTCTTACCTCAGCGTGACAAGGATGCGATGTCTGTAATATGAGCAACACGGCCGCTTCTATGGCAACCGGAGGAACTTTTGTAGTTGCCCAAAGGGGCAAAAGAAGAATGTAAAAAGCAAGGGGGGGCTGTCACCAAGCGGTACAGGCCGCGTGGGTGATCTATTCTCAGCTTCTGTTGGGGCTCAGGTTTGAGTGACACGTTCCTGATGAGGCCAACCAGGAACCCTTCTGGGAGAGGCATAACTGAATGGATTCTGCCATGAAGCGTCCAGTCTTGACAGCCATTTAGTGTCATGACAAGGTAACCCCCCCCCCAGCCATACACACATAATCTAAAATGAAGATGGAAAGTACAAGAGACAATTGCAGAGAACTATGACGGGACACTACAGTGACAGCGGCCAGTTTTCTGCTCAGGTGGGTAGACAGAACCCTTCTCCCTCCCATGGAACCTGGACATCGCCATGGCGTCTGTGGTGTTCTCACTGCAGGCACTTCAGGTCATGTTCTCTGACCGGGATCCCAGACTTTCACTCTGCGGTGGCATCTCCTGAGGTAGGGAGCACGTGATCACATGACAGCACATATCGCTCCACTTTCTGCATCATTATCTCTGCAGTTTGCAGTCTGTGGCATGCCTTTTGCAAATGAAAATGTCCCCATTAGACTCTTACTAGCTAAAACAAACCAAATACATACTTCTGTAAACACAAATGCATGACATCACTTCCCTAAATTTAATTGAAGTGCTTTTATTTTTTCTATTAAATGCAAACCAATGGTCCGTTGTATGAAGTCTGTTTCTCCTTGGTGAGGGCTGGCACAAAAGCTTGCACAGACTGTGCCCCCCCCAGGACCTATGTTAAGGGGACATTCTCACAAGGGTATTGTCAGGGAAGACACTGCAGCAAAGCTGAGTGTGTGTGTGTTCACTACATTCACATAATTCAGTAAACAACAGAGAGTTCTGGTTAAGTTCACATATATTTTCTGAACTGTTTTTAAATGACATTTGAATTCAACTTCGAAAATCAGTTAACCCGAACCATTCCTGCTAACGAACCCTATTAGCATTATCATTTAAAAATCAGTTACCCAACAAAGATATTTTAAAGGAGAACCAGAAACAGGCTAGTATAAATTAAAAACTCTGTCAAGTGATTGGATTCTGACTCATATTGGTATTAAAATTAGACAGAGTAATATTTATGACCGTTTAATGGTGCTTGAGGGTGCTTGGGAATCCCCAGGGCTGTGCGGGATCACTGACACTGGCGCCAGTGAGCAGTGATGGGTGACATATTGTTTAACCCAGCAAAATGCAGCCCACCTACTGCGTTGTTAACAAGTCCGACAACGGAGCCGCTAGTGGAAAGGGGAAAGATGATGGATACAGTGAAGGTTCAGCAGGAATACAGCAGGTAGAAGAGAACATGACGCAGACCTTGTTATTTGTGGTGTAAAAACAATATTAATGTCTAATCTTATTGCTGCTGAATGAATGACTGGCTAACTGGTATATATGAACATCTGGTATATATGAACATCAGGTATATTTAGATGAGATGTCAAAACATACCAACAAACCATCCTTCTTTGGTTAGGTGGAGGAGGAGCCGTCCTTCTTTGGTTAGGGGGAGGAGGAGCTGTCCTTCTCTGATTGGGGGGAGGAGGAGCTGTCCTTCTTTGATTAGTGGGAGGAAGAGCCGTCCTTCTTTGGTTAGGGGGAGGAGGAGCTGTCCTTCTCTGATTGGGGGGAGGAGGAGCTGTCCTTCTTTGA
>JAODJU010000108.1:104523-132658 GCA_026776725.1 Gnathonemus echidnorhynchus | reverse complement strand
CCTTCTTTGGTTAGAGGGAGGAGGAACCGTCCTTCTCTGATTGGGGGGAGGAGGAGCTGTCCTTCTTTGGTTAGAGGGAGGAGGAACCGTCCTTCTTTGGTTAGGGGGACTAGGAACCATCTTTCTCTGATTGGGGGGAGGAGGAGCTGTCCTTCTTTGATTAGGGGGAGGAAGAGCTGTCCTTCTTTGGTTAGGGGGAGGAGGAGCTGTCCTTCTTTGATTGGGGGGACGAGGAGCCGTCCTTCTCTGATTGGAGGGAGGAGGAGCTGTCCTTCTTTGGTTAGGGGGAGGAGGAGCTGTCCTTTGATTAGGGGAAGGAGGAGCCGTCCTTCTTTGGTTAGGGGGAGGAGGAGCCATCCTTCTTTGGTTCGGGGGGGAGGAGCTGTCCTTCTTTGATTGGGGGGAGGAGGAGCATCCTTCTTTGGTTAGGGGGAGGAGGAGCGTCCTTCTTTGGTTAGGGGGAGGAGGAGCATCCTTCTCTGATTGGGGGGAGGAGGAGCTGTCCTTCTCTGATTTTGGGGAGGACGAGCCGTCCTTCTTTGGTTAGCCTTCCTGAAGCCTTCCTCAGCCTCATTTCAATGTAGCTCCAGAATGAGATCTAAAATTAATACAACAAATGAATAGCAGGATGTTTGGTAATGATCTGTATGAGCATTAATTATAATCTAATCTACTTGCACAAATTATTTATTTTTTCATACCCCGGCCCTGTGCCCTGTGAAGGACTGGCATTCCATTTTGAATGTACTCCAGCCATGTCATGAACCAGCATTTTGTCCTGGGTGTACCCCAGGTCTGTACACTATGGCGGCCTGACATTCCATCCTGGGTGTACCCTGGCTCAGCAACCTGTGGTGGACTGGCATCCTGTCCGGGTCGTACCCCAGCCCCGTGTCCTGCAGTACACTGGCATCCCGTTCGGGGCTTACGGCAGCCCTGTGCCCTGCGGTAGACTGGCATCCCGTTCGGGTCGTACCCCAGTCCCGTCCCCTGTGATGGACTGGCACCCCGTTCGGGTCGTACCCCAGCCCCGTCCCCTGTGATGGACTGGCACCCCGTTCGGGTCGTACGGCAGCCCCGTGCCCTGTGATGGGCTGGCATCCCGTTCGGGTCGTACCCCAGCCCCGTCCCCTGTGATGGACTGGCATCCCGTTCGGGTCGTACCCCAGCCCCGTCCCCTGTGATGGACTGGCACCCCAGACTGTTCTGTCCGCGGTGTGCCCCGGGCTCTCCTGCCATCCTGCTCAGGTTCAGTGGGCTGAATATAGGAAGGATCTCTGTATTCCTGTCTGGTGTGTATGAAATGGGGGTCTACGATGGTCATTTGTTGTTTTTCTACGGTTTAAAAAACTCTTCATCATTTGTAATAACAGCTGAAATAGCATTTAATTTGGCACCGTGACACGGAATTGAATGGGCTGCTTGCATTTCAAAGGTGTTTAAAATGAATTCTGATCTAAAGACAACTGGCACTTGATGCGGTAAAGAGCTTTTATTTATTTTTAGTGTCTCCGTTGTTTTTCACCATTACCATCTGGTACCATTCATCGAAAAACATTTCGTCTAATTGTCTATTTGTGAAAATCGCGCCGTGTATACCGCTCACCAAGCACTTCTTTGGACCGACCGCGAGGGTGGTGGGGGGGCGTTGATACGTCGGTAAGTTGTGAGGGGGGGTTGCATTTTTCATAAAACTTCTAACGTCATCCCATGTCAGAACATAACGACCAAAATCAGCGCAAACTAGTCAACCTCGTTTAAATTCACAATTAGACTGAATGATGAGGGTAATTGTGCATGCATCTCGGAGTGTTTGCCTGTGCGGACGCCTAAAAACATTTATGTTAATTAATAATAAAGCAAAATGAATTAATGGTAAGCATATTGCATGCATTCATAAATATAAACACGGTATTGTCTTTTAAAACAATGGGTGGTGAATCAATAATCCGCTGCAAACACGGTATATATTCTACTTTCAAAAACACTTAATAACTATAAATGAATCAGCTGCCTGCCCTGCTAACTTTGTTTAGACACGGGTTCACTAACCTTAAGTGCACAGCGGGCAAAGGTAGCCGTTTGGGGTCATTAACGCCGCACTCATCCATGGCCCTTATAGCAGCTCCTGTGCAAAGGCGCTTTAGAGAGCTTTGGAAAGAATAATGGCAAGGTACGTGTATTTAAAACAAGCCGAACTGTTTGTAAAGGGCTAGATGCCTAAGTGTTATCGGTGCCTGCATTTATAAAGCAGACAGCCTCATTCTTACTATTATCCGATATCGCCTGTTTCAGTTGTTTTGTTACGCCCCCTGTGTTCACATTTGATGATGGTTTGGTAATTATAATTATTATAATAATCATTATAATTATTACAAACGACAGCTGTGATCTGTTGTGCAGCACGCTTCTCATTAAGAACTGGTAGCTTGACAGAATGTTTTACAGTAGTATTTTATTCTTTTCTCCCCACATTTCGTATTCAAATTAAATGTTTTCTAAATTACAAGTCATTTACCCAAGTGACAAAAATAAATATGGAATATAAGATAAACAAAAACAATCTCTATTTGTGTCATTGCAGTTTTAACTCACAGGTGCGTACTGAACCGCTGTGTTGGCAGCATTTTCCTCTAACACTGCATGAGCTGTTTCCTGTCTGATAAGAAGAGATGTGTGGAATGTGTTTAGAGAATTTAGGGAGACAGCAAGGGATCTTTTAAGTCAATTTGGTGCTTCGAATGATTGTTTTAGTATTCAGGTGGGTTGTGAATTTGGAGGACAATTTTGAGTGATCGGTGGTGTATATGTTGTTTATATTTTTCTTATCTTTTAATCCGTATTTTTCCGTGTTGTCTCACTGTCTAGGGTTTTGGTGGCTGTCACCTGCGTGCTGTCCTTGTCACTGGTGTTTGGGCTGGAGCTTAAGGGCCTTTATGGCAGACTGACATCACCCGGCTTCCCCCATACCTACCCAAATCACCAGCATGTGCGGTGGAACATCTCTGTCCCCGAGGGCCATCGGGTCCGGCTGTATTTCACACACTTTAGCTTGGAGCACTCTGAATTGTGCGAGTATGACTATGTCCAGGTGGGTTTGAACCTCTATTAATAAAATAAGCCTTTTTAACGTAATTTAAAAAATACATAAACATTCATCAACATTAGCCAGTGAAAAATTAAATAGGCCTACACTTTAGCAATATTCTATAAAACAATAAAACTAAAAATAAAGGAAAGATAAACGTATCATAGATTTGTAATCTTAGTTTTGACGTTTAACAATCAACTATTTATTGCACAAACATGGTACCCATCAGAACCAGGGTTGAGAACATCCGTTGTCAGGTCTCATATATGTCAGGTGTGAAACGGACATGGTAGCACAGGGGTGGCCAATCTTATCCGCAATGGGCCGGTGTGTGTGCGGATTTTCGCTGCAACTCCCTAATGAGATTACTAATTAGAGGACTGATTGGCTGAAGACTCCTCACACCTGGGTTTGAATAGCTGACCTACAGGTTATCCCAAAAACCTGCATACACACCGGCCCTTTGCGGGTAAGATTGGCCACCCCTGCGGTAGCAGAAAGATCTGCACATTTTGTGACGCTTGTGGCAAAGTGATTCAACTTTAACTTGTGAGCAAAGGTCTGAAATCGGGACAGCAAGGCTCTGGTGCTGTAGCCAAAAGGCAGGTGCAAAACAGCTGTAATTATGCAAACTAGACGTCCCGTTCTTCCCATGTGCTAATTAGCGAATGCTTCAGTCGTGTTGCGTTTTGATCGCAGGGGTAATAGAATTGCTTTTGTTACTGGTTGGCAGGTGCTCTCGGAAGGCAATGAGACGCTGAGATTCTGTGGACAGACGGAGAAGGATCATGAGGAAACTCCGGGCGGCACGGTGCTGTACTCCGCTGGAAACGCCATGTTTGTTGTCTTCAGAAGCGACTACTCCAACGAGGGCCGTTTTACCGGCTTCCAGGCATTTTACGCTGCGGAAGGTGATGACAGCACCCGCTGCCCTCACACGGGTGTCCATGTTTTCCGAAAAAGCGAACTTTAGAATGATCTTAAAATAGACGGCGCAGGGATGTCTCGCATTAACCTAGCTTTTAAAAAGCTTTAATGACGCCACTTTCTCCCGGTTTGATTAATAATACAAAAATGCGGCTAAGTGGAAAGTCCTCGCACAGACAGAAACAGAAAGGTGCACGTTTAGCCGCGACATCGCAGTCAGTCCCGATGCCAGGGAAAGCCAAACGCGCAGATGGTTATCGCACAAGGGGCCGCGAATTGAGCTGGAAAATTGAAAAACGACAAACAAAACAACCCAACAGACAGGCAGAGAAGTCAATGTAAGTGTGACGGGTGAGCCTATCAGAGGCACAGGTGGCAGGGTGGGGAGGCTGGGGGGGTGGGGTCTGAATTGATTTCAGTTGCCGGGTCCATTTGTCGGTGTCTGGGTGATGACAGCTTGCACACCGCCGCCGGTCCCACACACCATAACGCGGCTTGGTTACTAGGACACGGTTCCGAGCAGAGGGTCCTGTCCCTGTCCTACCTGCTCTCTGGCACCAGACAGCAGCTGTTGGTATTGGGGGGGCCCCGAGAATGAAAAAGCAGAACATCCTCTCAGCCCATTCAACAAGCAGAGGGTCCATGCTGTTGTGTGGATTTAGACTTCGGGGGCCGCTCATAGGCAGGTGTGGGCACTTGACCGAAAATGAAATAAAATGTTTTGAAATAATGTGATAAATACTTCAATGAAATAATGTGTCTTGCTGTTATAATGTCCATGGGTGTTTCTCAATATCAAGACCATAAAGATCATACTCGTATTTTTGGCAAGAGCGGTCTCACCAACTTCCAAGAATGAACTTGGGGCGCAATGAATCATGGGATTGATCTATGTCAGAGAGATCCTTGATATTTGGGGCGGGGCAAGAACGACATCCGGGGATTTTGACCCTCCTCCTTTTGACCCTCAATGTATATCGGGACCATCGTAACGGGTGCGGTCAAGCATGCATGTTGAGAAACACCCAGACTTCTTAAGTGCAATGGCCAGATTTAGGCAAATAATACACTTAAAAAAAAACAATCACTGCAGTCAGTCTAAACGATTGGCCAATCAGAAATGAACATTCATTTAGATCGTCCCCAAAGTAAATTCCTCATATGTTAAAGTAGTCGGCGCTAAATAAATGATTCTGACTGATCCATTGGTTCTGAGGCTTTTAATTACTAAGCACTCCGTAAAATACGAAAATGAATGTAATAAAATAACGAAGACTTTTTAAAAAATTAATAAGGAAAAAAGCTCTTGATGACAGGAATAAGTAACAGCAGGCTCACATTCTGGGAAGCGTTTATACTGAAGCTGGAATATTATTAGAATTCCTCTTCAGAGAAGCACCTGTGTTGTAACTGAAGAGTGCGATGCGAGGCTAACATTTGTCGGTGACGGACTTGTCCTCCCTCCCGTCTCTCAGACATTGACGAGTGCCAGAGCGGATTGGACGGGGAGCCAGCGTGTGCCCATTATTGCCACAATTACGTGGGTGGCCATTACTGCACTTGTCGCTCGGGGTATTTGCTTCATTCCGACAAAAGAGCCTGCACCGGTAAGTCGGGGGTGGGGCCGCAAATGCACCACGGCGGCTGCCGAATGAGCCTCTGCTGAATAGCGTAGCTGCTATATCTGTCCTTCCCTTATCTCGGTATCACGCTGCATTACATTACATTAACCTGCAATGCATTGTGGGCTACCAGATAACTATGCACATGTACCCCAAAGGGTAGGGTTACCACCTAATCCATGTCAGGTTTTACAAACTAAAACTGAAAGGCTCCTGTACTTGGTTTAATGGTTCAGTTCTTTTTGTGTTTTGACTTTTCCTTGTTTGAAAGACATTGCACAGTGATAAGCTTGACGTTTTGATCATGAGGACCACAGAGCCTCCACGGTTTTCAACTGGCCTGAGACCAGTCAAAAACCAGGCTGTGTTAAGCTGCTGGTCCCCCGTCAGACCGCTAGCCAGCCCATGCTAATTACTGTTGGTAGCTTGGGAGAAAGCACTTGTGAAATCAACAGAATTGATACCTGTTTGTGGGCCTAATAACCTTCAGCCGGTAGGTAATTTATCACAATTACCAGTGCAGATGTGGTTTTTAATTGTTGTTTGTTGCTAGAAACGGAAAAAAATGCTATTCCACGTCAAGTGATGAATACACGGAAATGATGATCTACTTTCCATTCATTCTAATTATATAAATTTAGTGAACCCTGCCTCTCCACAGAAAGGCTATTCATTTACCAGAGTTTGTAATTCTATTAATCCATTATGCAATTAACAGCCTTTTATCTATCGTTAGCTGAATCATGTAAAGTGCTCACAGTTGTTAGAAATAATATACCAGTTAAGAGGTCATAAAAGAATTTTAATGGGCATTTTTTAATTACAACAAATGTGTTTTTACACAGGGACACTAAAATGTTCCATGACTGTAGGTGTGAATGTAAGGACCGTAAAGCCATGTCCTTCTGGCTGTATGTGTGACACAGCCTTTCCCTCCCTTCAGTGCCATGCAGTGGGCAGGTTCTGACCCGCAGATCTGGAGTTCTGACCAGTCCTGGCTACCCAGAGCCATATCCTGGGATGAGCCAGTGCCACTTCCAGATCCAGCTGGAGGAGGGGTTCCGGCTGGTGCTGGAGTTCCTGGAGCCCTTCGACGTGGAGGCCCACCCGGATGTCTCCTGCCCATACGACATTCTAAAGGTGGGCTCTTTTACATATTGTTGCCAACCCTTGCTATGGCTGAGAAGAAATATTCTGGTCTGGAGACCAAAAGTTCCAGAAAGAATCTCATCCCCTGTTGTACCCTGGTGCCGAGCACAGGACTTTATTTAATAACACCCCTCTAGGTGTTGAGAGTAAAGCCCAAACTGCGATGAAAGCACTCAAGTAGGATAATACCTGCATCTTCTATAGGCTTGTTGAAGGACGTCCCTGGTACTATCATTACGTTCTTGTGCTTGACTGCAATACAATTTCGATGGTTTTGCTGAAGGCTCCTTTCGAAGCTTCAGGCGTTGTTTCAGGGCTGTTTACTTTTCGCTTGACTGCTGCTTGGTTTTGTACCATTTCTCTCGGCCGCTGAGCCTTTCTAAACTGGTATCTGTTCCGGGCCCAACACAGATCTGCCTGCTAGCCCTTCGAAGAGGCTGGGATTACGGAGCAGTGTTGAACGAATGACGTGCTTATTTCACTGTCACGTCAGTCTAATTAAGCACTTATCTTTGTTCATATGGATATAGGAAGGTTTGGCTCATAGCTGTATTAGGGTTTGAGTGTTAAAAAAGTAAAGCAAGGAACAAAGGCACTGTGGTTCACGCTACGGTTGTGCTAATGGAGATACTCACCTGGTGCTTCTGTTTTCCTCCTAACAGGTATAATTGCCTGTTCCATTAGCACATGCAGTGTACATTATTGTCTTCAATGGAACAGAAAAAGCCAGCACTGCTGTCATTTAGCTTACAAGCTCCCTCAGGTACGTGAGAAGGGCAGCGGATAAGGAGGAAGGGTGCGTGCGGAGGAATTGTTATTCAGGGCTGACAGCAGGCTAATTCCGCTCGTATTTCAGCGTCTCTGATGCACAGTCAGAAGTAATGTTTCATAAAGACAGGTTAGGAAATTCCTTGACTAATAAAAGAATCGTCAAATAGAGGGGGAAAAAAGAAATTTCTCTCCCTTTTGAAATAGGTTAAATACACCCAGGATAAATGCACTCCCTCAACCCGTACAAATCCTTAAAGACCCAAGGTGGTGTTTCTCAAGCCAGGGCTCAGGGACCCCCAGACAGTCCATGTTTTTGCTCCCTCCCAGACAGTCCACCTTTTTGCTCCCTCCCAGGAATGAGCAAAAATGTGCACCATCTGGGGGTCTCAAAGAACTGGGTTGGGAAATGCTGCATTACACGTTGGTGCTTTATCACCCAACATGCAATACCCCCCTGAACACCCCCCTGAACCCCGCATATTTTTCTCCCAACAAGATTCAGACTGAGATGCGCGAGTACGGCCCATTCTGCGGGAGCACCCCCCCAGCGAGAATAAAGACAGGAACTCATCAGGTACACGTGGTCTTCAGGGCTGATGCCACTGGCAAGAACAAGGGATGGAAGATCAGGTACAGCAGCACAGGTACCTTGTAGTGTCAAGATGCGAGCATCCTGTTTGTGGTAACCGCGGTTCTGACCTCTGAGGTGCATTGGTACCGCCGTTGATCATCATATATGACATGCTGAGAGTGCTGATTCTCCCGTAACAAGTCCAGACAGGAATTCGTATGGACAGATCATAGGGGTGGGTGTCATGGAGAGTCGCGCTGCCACTTTACAAGGAGGATGAAGATGAGAATCCATAAAGCCATAGATGTCTGCTACCCTTCTTTTGAATCATGCTCGTTCTGCAGACGCTTTGTATGTTCCATATCTAGGATTCTGCAGCCACTCTAGGCCATAGACACATCCAGTGCAGGTTACACAGAGCCTGCCATTTGCAAGCTGTACTCCGAGCTCAGCCGTCGGAAACTGTGGGGTGACCTGTGATACTGATTTGGTATAAGAAACACTATATGTGAACATGACCCTTAGCCACAAAGCCCTGGAGGTCTTTGAACAAACATGTCTAAGTGTAAAATAGAGATGAAACTTATGGCAGTTGGTTATGAAAGGGAACTGATAGCTGAGGATGTAGATGTTTGTGCTGATTGTTCTGATTCCTGCTCAGGTCTGTGTGTGGCTCTGCTGGCTATAGTTACTGAAAGTGAGATATAGGCTTTCCTCAGAATTAGGACCTGAGTCTGGCCGTCCTCCCCCCATGAATATCCGTTTAACCAGTACTTCTGCCCCCCCCCCCCATGTCAGCCACACCCTGTCCTTACCCTGTTCCACCCCCCCACGGACGCATCCAGCCTCGGCAGGCCTTGTACATGTTCATGGACAGTTTCAACGTGACGTGCAAACGAGGATACAAATTATTCCAGGTTAGTGAATTGTAGCAGAATAGCTTCAGCCTATAACCAAGCATGTTAGCAGCGACAGGTCATGAAGGGGCTGTTTTACCTTTTTGAACAGAGTGATAAAACAGAATTGCAACATTAATGTCAATTCGCATAAACCCTAAATATTTTAAGCAGCGCATATAGAAGGGTCTTCAAAAAATTGTATATTTTCTAAAATCCTTCCTTCATTTCTTTATGTAAAAATATAACTGGAATTAAATATTCTCTGTTGTTGAGTAGGGGACAAAAAATCTGACATCTTACCAAGCCGTGTGTCAAAGTGATGGGACCTGGAACAGCTCGATGCCTGAATGTCACCGTGAGTGCCAGCGTGCCATGCTTCTAGAAACTTCTCCTGGGTAGTACGATGCTAAGCGGTGTGTGAGCTGCACTTCAGAAAATAATCAAAAAATTAAGACTTTTGGTCCTGAAAACATGGATGCTACAGAAACATTAGTGAATGCTAAACAGGAAGTGTCTAGTTGTTTGCTCGCATGCATCATTTTAATTTGATTTTATTATACGTTGCATTAGCGTATTCATTTATTTTACAGCCGTTGATTGTGGACAACCAGAGAGGATCCCACTTGGAGAGGTTTCCGTAACCACAACCACTTATCAGTCATCCATCCAGTACACCTGCCCTCCTTCCTTTAACTTGAGAGGCAGCCAGAATGGTATATTCCTTAAATGCTACCTTGAGTGTTTCACTTCATAGACACGAATAGTACATACCGTACATTTTGCGGTCTCAAACCTGACGAGATAAGATGTAGAGTATGTACAGGGTTTTCAGTACTCTGAGAACACCACTGTAGTAACTCTTACCTAATAGGAAGCACCTACATCCAGTGCAGTCAGTTAAATTCGTTGCATGCTCAGCTAGGACCTGGATTAGACAGCCCTGACCAAGAGTGAAAAGCCTTCGTGGGCCTTCATAGTGAACATCTCCCCCAAACTTCTGATGGAGTCCCTTCACTTCTGCCTTCAGGAACTTACTTCTGTGCACAAGATGGCTACTGGAGGAACAGCCTGGGGAGCCGGGCCCTTCCGGAGTGTGGGCCCTGTCCATGACCTGGGGGCCCTTCCGGAGTGTGGGCCCTGTCCATGACCTGGGGGCCCTTCCGGAGTGTGGGCCCTGTCCATGACCTGGGGGCCCTTCCGGAGTGTGGGCCCTGTCCATGACCTCACGTGACTCTGATCTTTTAGCTGCCCTCAGTCTTTCCTGCTGCTTAGACAGACATCATGAAATATGTCGTATCCAGTAATTAATATTTTCTACTGAAACCTGGACAGAGAAATGGGCAGGCCAAGTATGTCTTCTGATCTTCAGGGTCAGATCCCAGAAGCTACCAGATTCACTACATGTATGATAAACACATGGCACCTGCTTCCCACCACCCCCAACCCCCCTGACTCGCTCATCCTAGATTAAACGTTTCTGACTCTTTATTAGTGCCTGTAAGCACACCTGTCCCCAGCACAGTGCATGCACACCTGTCCCCAGCACAGTGCATGCACACCTGTCCCCAGCACAGTGCATGCACCTCAGCTGCCTGGCAGGGCTCTCTGTGCCCACAGTGTGAAATGCATGTGACAGCAGCCGGCCATTAAGCCTCTGATTGGCCCGACAGCCATAACTTGCAGCAAGCTGATGGGCGTTGTTTTGCTGTGCAGACCGAGGGGCTGCAGGGAACATGGGATGTGGGACAGTGGGGTCTCCTGCACTGGTTTATGGCACTGGCGTCAGTATCATGTTCCTCTGGGAGCATGAGCAGGTAGAGTAATTCAGTAACTCAGAGTGACCATGTTATTGTCAGCTGGCATACTGTGAACAGCTCGTGGCTAACAAATAGCCAGTGTGTAGCTCAGTGAGTTAGTGATCTGTGCGCGGGTCCAGAAGGTTGTGTGTTCAAATCTTGTAGCCAGTGGAGTGATCGTATTGCTGCTGGGCCTTTGAGCGAGACACTTAATCTCAAAATGTCAGCTAAATGACTCAATGTCTTAGAGTTTTTTTGTTCTTGTGGACAAGAACAGCTACATCTGTATTAAATAGTTCATTGGGCCTGATTGAGAAAGTGGTGTTTAGAAAGAATACATTTGTCTGTCAATGGTATTAAGCACCAGTGAAGATCACTGGTTAGACTGGGATTGACATCAGCCAGCAGCAATTAGTCTTTCATACATGTCCTGACCTGGGACCTCGACTGCAGTTTTTCTTCCGAATCGACCCAGGTTTCCGGAATAATCACCCCGCTAAATTGCATGTTCCAGCTCTATGGAGTCCCGGCCAGTGACACACCAGCCCTCTCAGGCACAGTTATCTGATCCTAAATTGAGAAAAGTAACTACAGCCTTAGTAAATGAGAGCAGCCAAGCTCTCTTACCCTGGATTGACTTATGTACACAGTTGACATTTGAACACAAAAACACTGAGGAAAAAAAAAACAAAATCCTAACCTAATCAATCTTGCTATCATCAAATGCCCATTTCCCCCCTTGGCATGAAAAGTTATTTTCTCCCTGTCAGAATGTTCGATAATGTATTATTTAATTAGTGATACTAGTCTGTTTTTTTGGAACATGGGTGTACTTGGTAGGCATAAATCCATTTACTTCTAAAACCTTTTTAAAGAGAAGCTTATCTACACCAAACTAAACTTCATATACAAGCAAGGTAAAAATGAACTGACTGAACACAAAATACTTTGTATATAATATTTTTCTGTTAATAGGCATCTCACCTTCACTCAAGTACAAATAAACATAAATAAATCAGCCGAAATCTGTACTTTGTATTAGATGCATTTTTCATGTAAATCTTTGAAAATCTTAACTGGACAAGCTGTTAATGAGTTAAAAGTTAAATGTTATAAATATTCCAGCAGTATCGCTCTGAGGCATTCTGTCAGGGGATTTTTATGTGTAGGGTAAAAAAAAATCCTCAATATTCCTCTGAGTGGCATGACGGCTAATACTCGGATCTCCACCAGGTCCAGGGTTTGAAGTTTGCCTTGAGTTCTGAGTCCGTGCAGTTTGAGTGGCTCCCTGGGCTTCCTTCCTTAATCACAAAAATTGGTAAAAATGTAAGCTGTGTTTCGAGGGGTAAATCATTTGCTGAAGCACGATGTAATGTAATGTAATGATGGCATTTTAAAATGTCATAGAAACAATAATTAGATATTACTTCTCCCACGTTGGCTGGTGCATTTTAAGCAGCTTGGAGGGTTCCGGAATGCAGCAGTCGCCTCTTTTCTCCTTATACGTAATAATCGCAATAACCCCCTGATTATATCTGAAAGGTCGAACACTTACATTAAGTATTCAGCTCACGATCAAAGACCAATATGTTGTACCACAGAGCTGGGCTCATTAAATATACACATATAATGCTATACAACCGTGGGTCCAATTAGCATCTGATGAAAAGCTTGCCTTTGGAATCTGGCGTGTGGCCATGAGCCAGCTGGAGATGCAGAAAGTGACGTGCTGTAGTCAATGGATGGGCGAGAACCCGGAAACAAAGCCCAGATTGTCACAATGGCGCCTTTGTCATTTAAAAGGGTAATACCCATAATTATCTCGCAGCAGGAGCATTGGCAATCTCGTTAATGTGTCTCCTTCCCTTTAAGTGTGTCGGTAATTTTTTCCCCCTACCACAAAATGAATCGCAGAACGTGTTACTGACTGAGTTTCTGTGTCATGCCCTGACACTGGTCACAGGGGACCGGCCTGCAGGACACACAGCCTTCCGTCATCAGCGAATGTGCCAGAAGAAGGCTGATGGGTCCACATCCTTTTCATACCTCCTATTTCCCTGCAGGATAAGTCCTGTGTTATGCTGATAGGCTACTGCCTGGTAAAACTGCGTACAGCAGTGAGAGGGAGCTCTGATGGTAGGTGGGGCTGAGAGGGCTTGGGGAAGCAGCCTTGCCTGGGATGCTATAGAACATCCAGATCTCAGAACTTCCAGGTGCAGTAGAATTTAAAATTTTATCATAGGCCATTTAAATTGAACATAAACCAGGTTTACAGTCCACATAGTTAATTTGGGAAGGTGCCCTAACCTTTCTTCATTATTGTCCACACAGGAAAGACAAAACTGGGTGTATGTAGAGAGCAGGAGGTAAAGGCATCAACACGAAGCCTGAATGGCTGTGCTGTGTACATTAGACTTTTGGGCTGTTTGCCTCACTTGTATGTTGTTTTGGACAAAAGCATCCGCTACGTAAATGTATATAGTAAATATTTTCTAGACTCTCTCACTAGCCCTGTTTACAATATCACCGTAAACCAAATATTCTGTTAGCAAAAACCCTTCTCATGCTGCATCTGTGTGACTGTCCATTCCGGTGGGAATTGCTTCCATCAATGCTCCTGAGAATTCCAATCTACCACTAATCATCCTCGGACTACTGAGTGGGATCTCCACGGTTCAAAAGCTACATTTTTTTTTTTTTTTCGTAATCAATCAACCCAAAATGAACCATCTCAGAATACAGATAGACAGCAGGGACCAGTCAGAAAAAATCATTAGTGGTCAGATGGAAGAAAATTGCTTTTGGTTAAAAAGACAAAACGAAAAATGTCTGTCCTGCTTTAACCCAGATGCTGAACTCATGCAGTATTTTCAGAAAGGCTGTCTTGAGCAGAGCTTCATTTCTTAAAATTCATAAACCTTGAACAGCTTGTTTGTTGGTGTAAGTACTGCATTGCTTGGGATAATAGCACAAGCCAATTTTCAACAAAGTATCAGTGTATGTTATTAGGATGAAATCATTAACCACAAACCCGTACCACTGAATGCTCTTGTGAATCAGGAAACACCTAATAATATAAAAACATTACTGAAAACATCCCCTTTTAAATTAAAAAAAAAAATTGACTGATGCAACTGCAGTAAAATCTTTAGACACAGGACTTCCAGCCTAATTTTGCTTTTCGGGGTTATACACGTACTAAACTTTGTTTGCGTTCTGCTTCTTCCATCCCTGGTACATTGTTTGACTTGGAATCTGCTTCGGGGATCCTACACACAGGACGTGGTCTGAGGTTACCAGCCTCCTTAGGGCATCATGAACTGTGTGACCAGAGCTGGAAGGTGGCAGAAGACGGGACATCGCCTACAGCTGAAAAAATACATGGCGGCATTAACAGCTTCGGCTGTAAGGGCTGTTCAGAAACACCCTGGCAACTCCTATGTTACACGTGCTTTCAGGATAAAATGTGGGTGGGCAGATATGAAGAGGCCGTGGACGGCTCAGACAGTTGCAGTTGATCATCGTGTTAAATATTCATGGCGTCCGTGCCGCTGCCCAACGCGGACGGCGGCTCCTTCGAGACCTTGTGTGACACGGCGTGATGAACAGCCGAGGATCCAGTGACAGCTAATGAGGCCTCATTACAAGGGGAAGCAGAACCTGATACCTGCATCTTAACAAGCCACGAAACCCTCGTCAAACTCACCTATTCCCCTACATCTAAAAAACATACGACTGTCAGTTAATGACCAAACATAACGGGGTGGCTTGCTTCTATATGGCTGACTGCCCCCCCCCCCCCCTTGCAGACTCCCTGTCACAGTCAATAATGACCGATGCAACATAAATACCTCGGTTAACTAGAGATTTCCTAACCGTCAAAAGGCTGGATGGGGACATTGGAGCAAACGTGTTGGGAATATAGTGACTTTATTTGATTAAACACCAGTCCCGAATCAATGAATAAGGCAGCCACAATTACAGCCATTGAGCTGCAAGAGGGGAACGGGAAACAAAAACCTTTAAGCATCATACAGCCAGAACGCAGTACGACGGCTATTGTACATAAAATATAAATCATCTGTGCTTGTGTACTTATTAGCAGGTGGGACAGAACAGTGGCAGAAGTTAAGCACATGAATCAGGACCCTGCATATATTAGTAACAGCAAAGGTCACCATTATTGACCAACCTGAACAAATGGCAAAAAGAGGCAGAACACAGCGAGAGCCCTTCAGTGCTGCAAGGTGATGATCAATGTTAGTGTAATTCCCAGCTCAATAGATAAATGGAACCGTGTGCATTATAAAACTCTATAAATCCCAATGCTGTCAATGCCTTTAGATTTACATACATGATACATTTTGTACTGATTTTTTTTTAAAGATAAGCCTGTTACTGCTGTCCATAATGTTATATCTTTCTTTTAACTGTCCTAAAATGGGAAGCAATGCAACATGATTGAATGCATCCAGTACTAAGTCTGTGCCTTGGTCACTGGAAGAAGAAAAGTAGGCAAAATGCTATCAGATATCTATTCTGAGCTGCTTTGAAGCAGTTAACAGGGAATTGAATATAGCAAATTGTTTTACAATGCTTCAGTGAATACAAACAGTATACAGTATACAAACAGCTTTCAATATTAAAGTCGATTTATTTATTTGTTTAGACAAATTGCTTACAAATTTACAGCAGCTTGTTTTTCTCAGTCCTACGCAGAAACGGGGAAACAAGCAGTCAGAACCAAAGTGGTCTCAGTATGCAGCTGCATACCTGCAGTTTCTTTGCAAAAACACCCATCTGCACAAACAACTGATATCTGTGCGCTTGTCAGAGGATGTGGCCACCCCCAGCTTCCAGTGGAAGGCTACTTCCTGCGCTTCGCCTGGACCCCGCCCCCTTGGGGACTCTGGGATCGGTTGCTTAGAGACCGTGCGGCCTGCACTAGATCCAAGCGGCTCTTCAGCTCTTCCTCACAAGTCGCCACCAGGGCGGCGCTCCTTTCACTGCTCCAGCCGAGCGCTGACGCCACAGAGGCCACACCCACATTCACCACCATCTGTGTGTGTGGGGGGGGGGGGGCGAGACAGCGATACAGCAGTTAGCAGAGAAAGGAAATGACAGGCCTGCAGTGACACCCAGCAGAGAGTGACAGATATGCTCCGGTTTTTAAAATGATCTCCTAAAATTTACATATTATGGTCGGGATAAAAGTCTGTGGGGAAGATTAATCAGAGTGTTATGGCTGAAATGTATTGAAGGGCTCAGTGGTTCACTGTGTGGAATCTTTCAGAAGAAAATGAGGCTCCCGCTCACTGCATCCCAACACAAAATACTGTCCAGCACAATATGAGCACGACAGACAAACATCACATCTGGCCAATGGCATCCAATCTTCTGCCTCGTCTTTGAAACAGGAAGATGTCCCCCATGACCTTTATTAAATCACACTTAACACTTATGCTAAAAACATTACCCCCCCCCCCCCCCAAAGTTTAACTATAAGGAGTTGGCATACGCATGTCATTTCAGAAATAACACAGGGACACCCTGGACGTATGATCATAAATGTGATACTCTGAATGCAAGAGGCCACCTCAGAAACCATCATTTCCGGGACAAGCGGGACAGGCGATGGAACATAATGAGGGAGCAGCACTGGAGTTACAGGCCCCAGAGCAATGGCACCCCCTTCTGGAGGGAGTGCCTCCGACAGCCTCCCAAACAGCTGCAGTGAACACTGACAGGAACTCATCTGGTCACTGCACACGAGTGGAGAAATTGAAGCGAGAAGAGAGGAAGAGAGTAAGAGAGGGGGCCTCCGTTTCACTTAGGAATTATACCCTCGGGCAGCATACAAAAGAAATGTAATAAAACGAAACTCACAAGAACAGATCTCACTCCCGAAATGACAGAAACCAACTAGGGATGAGAAATACATCACTTTCCGGTCCTGGTAATGTCAGCTAGGCTATGATATAAGCTCCTACAATGCTCCTCTAAAAATCAGCCGAGAAACAGCCTTATCGCGAAGACCGCAGGAATCTATATAGGATCTGTAGAGTAACATCGCTTGGATGTATTACAATAAACTGCATTAATGTTGCATAATGAATGGTTGTGTAATCATACATGTATCACTCTACCAAATGGGTTCCCAACCCTTTAGATACAAAAAAATTCTACAAATATTTACATAATGATAAATGGTGAATTAGCTGCCCCCGTCGATATCACAATGTCCCATATGGGTTAAATGCAGAAGACACATGTCACTGTGGTGCACTGTGTGATGTGGTGTGTCAACAATGACAACCAATCACCTTCACTTCACTCTCAATGAGACCAGAGACAAGTGGGCAGCGCCCCCTGGTGTGCAGGGCTTGAAAGCTCATCTTCATAGGCCTGCGTATTGTAAGAGGTCAGGTGACATGTCCTACAGGTACTTACAATGTCGGAGAAATCTAGAAACAGGGCTGTACATCTAATCACCTTGAAGTGTCAATCTTTTATTCGGCAAATGGTTAGCTTCTCTATCCAATGTGTAAAACAAGGCTTACACTTTGAAAATGCCAGTAACAGAAAAAAGGTGAAACCGTCTGTCCAGATGGTGAGTGAAGTACCTGCAGCTCCTCGTTGGAGAGCCGCGTCTCAGGGCTGGTCTTGCCCTTCAGGACCATCATTGTCCTGGCGCTGAACGTCGATGTGCCATCCGCTGGCCGCTCTACTGAATCGGTCACATCCGCTGCAGAAAGGCCACACCTCGGTCACATCTCTAACGCACTGCTATTACGTTCATGTCAATAGTGATCACAGTGTTCAATGACCTGATCAGATTAGGGTCCCCAACAAGGGTAGCAGGGCAGCGACTGACCCACCAAGGTCACCGGTACGCGACAACCCTCCGTCATCCATACGGCTTATCTGCTATGGGGTCACAGTGTGTCACTCTCAGGCCCTGTTACATATTCTCAATAATAAAGAAAAATATCCCCCCATGCACACCCAGGTCCAAAATCTAAATTGTGAGAAAGCCAGGATCTTCAGAACTCTGTTTGGGTCCTGCAAGAGAGATCCATTGCATGGGACTCTAAACTAAACTAAACTAACCCCCCCCCCCCCCCTCACCCAAAAAGAAAGTTTTGTGCAGGGAAGGTTTCCATAACCTAATCTTTTACGACTCGTCCCTGCACCCTTTAATATTTCTGATGTTTAATAACTCTGTTCCCTTTTCGTAACAAAGGACTTAAATATTGATGACTTTAATAAATGGCGCCCTTTAAAGCTCCCCGCACATCAGTTTTTTTTGGAAAGCAGGGGCGCGGTTGTGAAGGGGGCGGGTGACAGGGGAGTAAATCAAAAGGATTAAATCACGCCGCTGTTAGGAGACCCATTAGGAGCCCTTTCCTGCTGCCTGGGCTCAACCCCAAACTGACAGCCGCACAAGGCCCCGTCTCCAAGCCCAGTGCCCCTCACTGGAATTAAATTTCTATTAAAAATCACCCCTGCCATTCACTGCCAAAATGCATGACTAACTGCATACAGCTTCCTAACCCATATCCAGTGCAGGGTCACAGTCACAGTCACTGTAGAACTGGTCTGCAGACTGCACACAATAAGACACATAAGACACAATATGCACGCACTGGGCAATTCTGAAATGCCAATTATACTAACTGCATGCTTTTACACTGCAAAAGAAACCTCGGAGCAATCCACACAACATGGGACCATGTAAACACCACACACACAAAGCAGGATTCAAGCCCCACACTCTAGTGCTACTTGTGCTGCAGGTTAAGAAATCCCAAAGCTGGGCAAATCTCATTCTCTGGCTCCACCTAGTGGACAGCTGACCTCATAGCCCCAAAACTGCAACTATGCTCATTAGGAGTAACATTCAGCTTCGCTGGTCACCACTGCGAAGATCCAATGTTGGACAGCTAATGTTGGCAAACATACCACTTTGCTCTAGCTCAAGAGGAAAACTATTAATCTTTTAACCACTTATCCTGGTCAGAATTGTGGGGGGGGGGGGATTTTTGAGCTATGAACTTTCACTAAAAGGTGCTGAAGTTGTATTCATGGTCCTCCATCTTGCTCTTTGTGGCGCAGCGTCATACCTCCCCGGCTGGGTGCTTGGCTGCCCTCCTGCTCCACAGACTTCAGGTACAGTTGGAGCAGCTCCTTGGCTTGCCGTTGCTCTTCTCTGCGGTCTAGCGCCCCCTGCAGGGCTTCCTGGAGTGTGCGTACTTTCTCGACCTGGAAACCCAGAGCTTTTGCCAAATCTGAAGATGGCACGTCCACCAGGGTCTGGACCACACACACAGAAGACACACCGAAACAGACCAATCAGGAATCCTCTCAAAACCTCCAGACCACCATCATCTTCTCGGCTCCCCCCACACCCACCTTCCCACCCACCACACTGGACACCCCAGCATCTCCCCGTCTACAAGGGTCCATTTCCCACAGTAATTTCCGACACTCATCCGTGGAGTCAAGGTTCGTTTAAATGTAACAGTTGACCTTGGGTTTGCAGGAAAACGGCTTACGGCATACAAACAGCATTACTGCAGTAGGTATGGTTCTTAGGCTAAATTTACATGAAAATCCTCTGTATGATGTGATTCACACATGAAAAAACTGTCGAAGCAGACTTTTGGGGATAAAGGTGTTTCTTCTTGACTATATTTTGCACATATACGTTTTTAAAAAGGTACCTGGAGCTCCTCTTCAGACATGAGTATGACGCCGGCCAGGTCGTGGCTCAGCCTCACTGCCAGCTCATACCAGGGCTCCGCACCAGGCACCTTGCTGTCCACGGAGTCCGAGGCCTGCTCTACAGACTCCTGCTTCAGCCAGGCGGTGCCGCCATCGACTGCAAGCAACAAGAAGCCGGCGGTCAGCAAACAGCCCCACGGAAAGCAGGAGGCATGTGAGCAGGGAGGAGCAGAGGAGGAGTACAGCAGACATTAAAAAATGCAAACAGGGAGGAGCAGAGGAGGAATACGCCGGACATTAAAACATGAAGGTTGCTGGTTTGAGCCCCATAATCATAGTACTACTGTAACGAAGGAACAAAATCTTAAGGTAGTAATAACCTGAAACCCAAATCTAAAAGGGCAGTTCCGAGTTAAAAAGTTCGTTGCCTAGCAGTCTCACTGGGTGCTTTTTAGTTAGTAACACCTCTGCAATAACGTAAGCGAGTTCTGCTGATGCTCCTGGACCCGACATCAGCTCTCCAACCTCCTGGCAGCACAAACATGAGGGAGCCTCTTCCTCAGGCATATCAGAAGACCAGGACACCCACCTATAGTTTTGGCCGACCATCTGTCCTTATCATGCAAAAGCATGAATTTGGTGTTGGAAGGCAAGCACAGGAAGTAGGCTTCATCCTCCACGATGGTCCCATCCTCTTCCAGGACTACAGAGACGGGGGCATCGGCACGGAACCCCAAAGTCTCACATCCTTACAGCGGGGGAGAGCGTACATTTCATTTAAAATGCATATGTACCCTCAAAAAATAAGATTCTAAGCATGAAAAAACTATGCAGTATCACCATAAACCACTCTTTCCCAACCCGCTCCTTGGGGACTGCCGGACGGTCCACATTTTTACTCCCTTCCAACTCCCAGCACAGCTGTACCAAGTATTTGGAGACCTTGATTGGCTGGGAGCTGGGAGGGAGCAGAAACGTGGACCGTCTCTGAGTCCCTGAGGACCGGGTTGTGAAACACTGCCATAAACAGACTCGCCTCAGCATGCGTCCATAAAAAAGTCTGAATTGTAACAGAAAAGTTATTTCACAGACACATGAACATGACTTCATCCCCCGTGCAGAAGCTTTAAGAGGAATGCTGCTTAACCAGGTAGCACCATCTAAAAATAGAATTGTTCTGCAAAAAGTTGCAGTTACTGCGTTACAGTTTTACATAGTATTTTATCATTTTGCATTTTACTTTTTTATATTATATTTTATTGCAAATCATATATGGTTATGCATTATGGCGCAGGGAAGAGTTTGATATTGTTGGGGCGCAATATGTATTGGAGAGATGAATTAAGCTAAATTAGATATTGGGAGGTCGACCCCCGTTCCTATGCCCTCGGTTATGTTCATGATCTAATCTGCCCTCTTCATTTGGGGAAAAACTAAACCACTACAAAGTTGTATTATTTATCAATTACTCTTACGTATGGAAAATGTCTGTGTGTATCCAGGGCCGGCTCTACCTTTTCAGGGGCCCTAGGCAACAGGCTTGGGACCATTCCAGTATGCAGTTGGAATTTAAATCTCCCTCAAATTGCAATTCAATTCCAATTCTGTTCCCCATAGTTTGTTTTCCAATTCCAACTCTAGTTCCATTTCCTGATTTGGATTGGAATTGATGAATGCATTCCGGAATGTCCCCCACCCTGCTAGGCAAAGCTGTGCTTGAGAGGCCCCCTACCCACTCTATTAATGATCATTTCACTTCCTCTGCAGCGCAAGTAATTTGGGGGCGCTAAGAAACTGTGTAAAAAACGAGTTGGCTGTGTGTGTGTGTGTAAAAAAATGTAAGGTTAATGTTGCTTATTGAAGCTACTTACATATGAAACACTGTGTTCTTGGGCTGGTATCACGAAGCAGGATTTCCTTCTTAGCCGGTTAACTTGGTTGATTTAAGGTAGAATAGGTTAAATGTGAGATGTCTGGGCTAGATATAAGATACTTTACAGTAGGGTACCCGAAATCCAACAAGGTATCCGGCAAAGCAAGGAATCCTGCGGCAAGCTTCATAAAATTTAATTAATATCTAGAGGATATCACAAATTCAGTTCTAACTAGTTACAATGCCAGTTCTCAATATCATAAATTCTATTTCAGCTAGCGAGATTCGTAACATTTTTTCTAATTCTTTCAATGAGTTGGAGTTTAAACTAGTTAAAATAAAACTCTAAAACTTCAAATTAATTTAAAAATATTTTAATGATATATAACTAGTTACAACTGAATTCCTGATATCAAAAATTTAATTCTCAGCTAGTCAAAAATTCTGAAATCAGCAATTGGCATTTTGACCAGTTAAAATTGAATTCCTGATATTAGAAATTGGTATTTAAACTAGTTAAAAATGATTGTAACTAGTTACAATTGAAATTCTGATATCAAGAATTTGCACTGTAACTATTTATACCTTAATTTGTGAGATCCTCTACAAATGAATTAAAGCTAAAACGGCTTGCCATAGACTACTAATGTAAGTAAACGAAGATCAATTCCATTTACACTTAAATCGCACAAGTCGTCCAGCTATTTAGGGAATCCTGCTTCGTAATATCGGACCCCATCATTCATACAGTAATGAAAACACTAATCATGCCCATCAAGAACACATAATACGAAAAATTAAAACCTTTATTTGCGCCTATGTTTACACGCAAGATAAATCGATCTAATCCGTAATCCCATTTCTGATTAGTTTTTTGACAGTTTACATCAGGGTTTGTTGGCTCCATTGTGTCAGACATACGCCGTTTAAACGCATCTTAGGAATGAAGAGGAGGAAGCTTACTGCCTTTGCGCGTCAAGTCCGTGCATGACACCCAAACAGGAGCTCGGCACGCAAATAGGGAGAGCCAAGTCACACATTAATCTTCAAAACGAAACCAGAAACGGGCGCGTTTAACAGTTATCGAAGTTTAAACCCCTAAAGCGACCAATGCGCAAGGTTATCTTTTAAACGTGGCGCCAAACTTCGGGGAGTCGCTTTCTAATGGAACCCGTCAGTGAAGCCCCCCTTATTTAGACTGCATGCAGCGGCACATTAGTCCAAATGACCCTAAAATAACAATAACAGGGTGCGCGGTGCAGCCGCCGCTCGTAAGCACACTCACCTCTGGCTTTAAGCTGTGCCAAAGACGGCACCGCCAGCCCGAACGTATCCTCACGGCTGTGATTACACACTTTACAAGGTTTTAACTCTGACATTGATATTTCCACGCCCTCCCCCGAACAAATTAATAGCGATTAAGTACTTTTAAAAAGAAGACGAAATTCTGGATAACCCTACTCGTACAATGTCCACTGGTTGTTTCCCTTCGTTTTTTTTAAACTAAGTGAAAATGGGCTTATGGGAAATGTAGTGGAAAAACATGCCTATGTAACACACACACACACGGCGTCTGCCACCCTCTCAGACGATACAAGCATCTAGATAGCCTACGCTCTTTACAAAAAAGATTTCAGCAACGATCCCATACCATTCTGCTCAAATACAATACGATTCAGCTCGAAATAAAAGCAATTTCAACAAGTTTACTACGCATTGAAGTATCCTAATTTAAGTAAAAACACATTCATTTTGTCCACAACAAGTCATCGTTTTTATTTTCCGCTGCAAAAACTATTTAAGGATTTAGGTAAGCCTAACTGAAGTTAATCAGTTCATAACATTAAAAAATTACAATAATAATAACTTAACGGGAGACTAGACTAGTGACGACTTCGTCGGCTTTTGACCGTTTTCCTAAATTCGAGTCGGATGTTGAATCGCTGCAACAAGACTTCCGATCAGAAACAGCCTCCTGCTTCCAGAACCCAAAGACAGATTTTTTAATCCAGATGGCCAACTCTCATGTTATATCCGTCTTTAGCTTTCTAAGCGGGGATTTCTGCTCCACTCAGAGTAATATTAGGAGTACGCATGCGTAAATTGTTATAGAGAGTTAAATAAAAAATGTAAAATGTTTTTTATGAGATGTTGCACGTACTTTTTTTTCAACGAAATATATGTTAAGACCGCAAACTCAGTTTCTTGGGGACGCCCTCATGTAGTAGAGTTATGTCTGATTTTTAGGGGAATTGCGTCACGCTTCCAAATCCAGGGAAAGCAAACGCTGACATGCCGGAGCGGTGCGGGAGCGAGGCGTCTCGTATGTCTCCGGAGCGTCCTGCGGCAGCGCCGACTCGTCACTCCATTAGCCGGCCTGGCGGCGCGCGCTGATCGGGGTCCGACGGGCCGGCCTGCACAGGCTGGGGAAGATGGCGCCTTCCGAGCAAGCCGAGCAGCAGGCGCAGGTTGTGTGTTTAAACGCTTTAATTCCAGCATGCATTCTTCATGCGTCGTAATGTCCGTGTCTCTTTTTTCCTCGTCAGCACCCGCGATGCGGCGGGGTTCACTTTGTGCTGGCGTTGGGAGGGGTGGGGGGCTCAAAAAAAAGACAACAAAGTTACCCAGCGGAGTGCTTCACCTTCCCGTCCCCGCGTTTGACAGGTGCAGGCCGAGTGGCGTTTCCGTGTTGGATTCCCCTCCAGGAAAAAAAGGCAAAGAAGTGTCATGCCCGACTGGTTAACGCTGTAAAGTAGCTCCCCGGAAGCCGTGTGTGGACGGCGTGTTGGGCCGCGGCGCGGCGCTATAAACGCCCTTTAGCTTCCTCCGGAGCGGCGTGGCGGCGGTCCGCTTCGCCCGCGCTGGGCTGCTGCAACGGCTTTTGGATGCACATGAGGATGTAAACTAGTCAGCCCAGATGTGTTTAACATAGTCTTAGCCATTTTCCTAATTCGTGTAGGAAGAGGAGGATGTTACAGGCAACATGCCGGCTCTTCGTGCGTGGATCAGGGTTATGGTTATGGTTACGGTTATAGGCTAATTGTTCAGTGATGATCTAAGCACCCCAAAGCAGTTAACCATTACCGGCATGACGAAGTGATAAAATGTCGGCTTTCAGAAAACCTTCAGTGTGCTTCACATGCTTGCGCGGAGGAGCCGCTGGGTTTCTCTGCTTACTTTAGGACATGTCCTTTTAATTTGCTTTTAAGATAAAAAGGTCTTCACGCTCAATACACTACGGTTTGTATAATCCACCTGTTGGCTTGCATTAACGTGCTGTATATGGACATCTATTATTTAACCAATTTAGCAACAGATTCACTAATTCATTTTAATTCAGCCTCGGTGTTTAATAAATCTGGGGCAGAAATCGCGTACCCATTGTATGCTTTCTGTAGTAAAGCATTTTATTGGTATTTTGATATTTAAGTGATTTGGTAGTTAGTGGAGACTTAATTCTTCTGTCACTGTGGGTGAACAGCATTAGGGTCAGCTTTTCTGGGTCAGTGTCGGTATTGACCCCAAAACGCACAAACTTTGGTCCTGACTGTGGTCTTGTGCAATCCAGAGAAGCCTTTTGAGCTCTTGTTACAGATAACAGGCTGGGCAGTTTTAATTATACATGCAATACTGAGTGTCAGTGTCTAGGGTGTTTTTTCTCATCAGGGTTTGTTGACGTGACACTGGAAGCAAATCGGCGATCTTTGACCAGTCAATATGACTGTCAGTGATACAACAAGTGTGGTCACTGCTGACACTTTTGTTCCCTCTGCCCTTGAAATAGAAATGCTGTCAGGACTAAACAGCTGTACCTGTTGCTGACAGAATGCTGCTGTACTTTTGGTTTCGTAGAAATGATTAACTTTGTTGATGGGCAGTAGTGTGCAGAAGTCAGTCCCATGAGAAGACAAATTACTTTGGATGTAAGCTTTCTGTCTTTTAAGTAATGTAAGTGACAGCTTGATTGACCATGCTTGATATTTACTGCCTCTTCAGAAAAAAGCTGTCAGATGCAATAGTGTCTGTCTTTGCATGGTGAAAAAATAACTTGGAGAGGTATAGCTGTTTGGTCTGTGGTCTTTGGTCTGAACTTAACTTGGCTAAAATCAGTAATCTATGGATATTTATAACTTAACAGAAGCTCTGCTTTTTCGAAGACCTGGATTACGTGCCATCAGTTTGAGATTAATTTCTTTCAGATATAGGTGGTATAGGTATTGCTTCCTTTACATGCAGCCGCTGGTATGGTACCATGCTGGATAGGCGGCGTTGATTGGATGAGGGGCATGTCTGTCACCACAGCAGCCTGTAGGATGCAATTATGTGTGGGTCAAAAGATTTTCCTTAGACGTAACCTTTGGAGTCGTTTTATTGCTACAGAATTGATGGTGGATGATGGTGCCACAGCTTTTCCGGCCCCCTGCTGGACCCCTAGTGTCAGACCAGGTGACTCTTCTAGTGTATCAGAGTAAATGTTTCCCTCAGCATTTCAATCTGTTACGCATGTCGTGTGGCAGCTGTAACTGGAAGATGAATATCTCTGTTGCTTATTTTGTATTGGGATTCAAATCTGCCAAATGACAGTCCCAGTGTTCTTCTCAGACTGTCCCCTTAGACTGTGCTGCTCACACTGGGGGGTCGGACCACGTGTCACTCCTCGGCCCGGCTTGGGCCCAGGTAGAATTGCAAACATGGAAATATAGAATTTATTTCATCTGAGTGATGCTGTGTGAAGGTACTGCCACAGTGCTGCTGCACCTGGACCTAGCCCCCCCCCCCCCCCTCCAAGACGACAGGATGGCTGACAACATGGAGAGATGATCTGTGGTTTAATGACGTTTTAACCATTGGTCAGGTTGAACACCCCTCTGGTTACGATGTAAACTCCTCTAATGCTGAAGTTTTACGGTACCTGTATGCATATTGCTGGATTTCTTCTCCTTTGTTATCTTAGCCTATTGTGCTTAAATGACTGAAATAAACTGAAGCCAGACCACATGATCGATCTCTGCCCCCCCTTTCTTAATAGGGAGCTTCTGCTCTTGTGGTCGTTTTGATTTTTTTCTTCGTCTCAGCTCAGTGGCCGAAGCGCCTCAGGCTCGTGATCCCTCAGGGACGTACGCTGGAGATTGTAGGCGGGGTGATGATCCCTCAGGGACGTACGCTGGAGAACGTAGGCGGGGTCATGATCCCTCAGGGACATACGCTGGAGAACGTAGGCGGGGTCATGATCCCTCAGGGACGTACGCTGGAGATCGTAGGAGGGGTGATGATCCCTCAGGGACGTACGCTGGAGATCGTAGGCGGGGTGATGATCCCTCAGGGACGTACGCTGGAGATCGTAGGCGGGGTCATGATGCTCGCATCTTGTTTTGAAAGGTCCAAGACAACCTGGAGAATATGAATGTAGAAGAGCCATAGAGAGGAAGTCTGGAAGAGTACTGGAAGAGTAACGCACTGCGTGTATGGAATGCTTGCCTTAACTGGGGGGGGTGGTGACCTGAAGTCTATTTGGGCTTGTGCTCCTTCTAAGAAATGTCACATGATGTGTTGAATGTGTCTTTGTTTTTTAACCAATTGTATGATCTTGTGTTTTCATCCAGTTTGTGCCTTTACGTGGTTTTGTGTAACCCAGGGGTGGCCAATCTTATCCGCAAAGGGCCGGTGTTTTTGGGGTAACCTTTCGGTCAGCTGTTCAAACCCAGGTGTGAGGACTCTTCAGCCAATCAGCCCTCTAATTAGTAATCTAATTAGGGAGTTGCTGTGAAAGCTTGCATACACAGCGGCCCTTTCTGGGTAAGATTGGGCACCCCTAGTGTAACCTCATTTTAATATAGTCGGTGAACAAGGGCGCAATACCTAGTGCGGCCACTAGATGGCTGCATTCTAACACAAATCTCCTGTTTTTTCCAGACCACTGCCCTGTCCAAAGAAGACGCGGAACCGAGAGAAGCGCTGGTAAGACTTTAATACTGTGCTCACTGCGCATGTCTGACTGAATAACCCAGTGTGAACTCATGAAGCTGCATATTTGTATAAATCTGTAAGATTGTACCTCCATCCTGATCACCCCTCAGCTTTGTAGGACAAAACTCAGGAACATTTATTGCAGAGCCCATTTATAGATGTTTTGAAATGTGGCATGATCACTTGGCAGTGTAGCGTGGTGCGAGGTGAGGATTCCAACTCGCTGACGGCCGCGTGCCGCTTGCCTGGGGGCACCTTGTGACGCCGGCCGGATCCTCTCCGGCCCTCTCCATTCTCAGAGATCTTTTCTCGCCCAGGCTGTTCCTCTTTGCCAGTTTGATGTGATTTTCACTCGTTTCCTTTAGTGATGACACTTTTGTTGCATTTTCAGTATTGCGGCTGATATTAGACCTCAGGTCCCAGGCTTTGCCCTCAACACTCTCTATTCGTGTCTCAAAGGGCAGGATAATGGGAGATTCAGAGGGAAGTGCCTTAACCTTGGCAGTGCCCCCCTACCCCAATAGTGACTTTCACTAGTGCCCTCCTGTTGGTCTCCCCACCCAGGAGCCCCTTGCCCCCCGACCCCCCCGACCTAACCCTTCTCCCCAGTGTGGCTCTGGCCTTCATGCCCTGCCTCAGAGACACGCTCTCAGACATCTTCTCACAGCAGGAGCCGGTCCTGACGACGATGCATCTGATTTAGAAAGTAGCTGACAAGTTGTTTTTTTTTTTTTTTTTTAAACCC
>JAODJU010000108.1:43661-63407 GCA_026776725.1 Gnathonemus echidnorhynchus | reverse complement strand
TCGTATGCGGCGTTACCGGTAGGCCTGGGAAATACTCGTATGCGGCGTTACCGGTAGGCCTGGGAAATACTCGTATGCGGCGTTACCGGTAGGCCTGGGAAATACTCGTATGGGGCGTTACCATTCGGTCTGGGAAATACTCGTATGGGGCGTTACCATTAGGCCTGGGAAATACTTGTATGCGCAGTTACCGTTAAGCTGGGGAAATACTCGTATGGTGCGTTACCGTTAGACTAAACTTTACCTGTGATTGGTAGGGCATGCACACCAAAGAGCAACTTATTTTCCTTCTGTTTCCTGTAATGTCTCGTTTCCGTGACGTGGCCCTGTGCTTCTGTAGTTTAAAGATTTAGAACAGCAGCCGCCCCTCCCCCATGCACAAAGGGCTCTCAGCCGCCCCAAAGCTGGGGCTTCGTTTCTGACAGGCCCTGACCTTGGGCAGCGCTTTCACAAGCCGACCGGTGTGTCAGTGTTTTGGGAGCGAAGCTGGCGGTCTGTGTCTGCTGGCCTCAGCGTGCCTCCCGCTCCGTGTCCCGGCCTCTCTCTCACACCGTCTCTCTGTGTCTCTCTCTTGTTCCCCAGTCACCCAGCTCCAGACCACTCTGGCCTCTGTTCAGGAGCTCCTGGCCCAGCAGCAGCAGCGGATACGGGAGCTGAGCCAGGACTTGGCCTCTTCTGAGGTAAATCCCCGGTGCTCGGCACTCGGCCGTATCGACAGGCTCCCCGCCCTCCGGTATTCAGGTCGCTAGCTGGCCGGCTGGCCGCTGTTCGGACAGAGGCGTCGTTTTCTGGCCCATACCGAATGGAGACCGAGTTCCAGAAAAGGTAAGATGCTTGTCTCATCTGAAGGGCAGGTACAAGCGGCAGCAATGCATATGTGCAGTAACTGTAGCCAGGAAGTGTTGCGTGGGTGGGCCCTCAAACCAGCATTACACACAAGCTGACAGAGCTGGTGCAGCGGAGATCCATCTCCTCAGGACCATGGTGCTCAGCTGGCCAGGACAGGCCACCAGAAAGGAGCCCCTTTTCTGCTTTTGGTGCTCCGGCTGAATTTTAGGCTTCAGGATTCTGGCCGTCATGGAAACAGGTGACGCTGACTGAACAGACCTGCGGTGTCATCGTCACACGCTGCTACCTTATATCCTGTGTCCAGGCCTCATTTCTGATGTGGGGTCTGGCGATGCCCCATGGGGGGTCGACAGCCTCGATCAGCACATGCACGCACGTGCACAGACGCGTCTCCTCACCTCTTAATGTGTGGTGCAGGCCCCCTGATGGCTCCCAGTACCCCGCAATAAATCATTGCGGAACGGCCCCGAAAAGCCAGCAG
This sequence comes from Gnathonemus echidnorhynchus, assembly GCA_026776725.1. Classification (NCBI taxonomy): domain Eukaryota; kingdom Metazoa; phylum Chordata; class Actinopteri; order Osteoglossiformes; family Mormyridae; genus Gnathonemus; species Gnathonemus echidnorhynchus. The sequence continues at coordinate 62,077 of JAODJU010000108.1, read as the reverse complement.
TCTGCGTGTCCGCAGCTTGTTAGGCGCGAGGCTGTTATAGAGCAGCATCTGGATCCTGCGAGCAAACAGATGTGGGCACATCTGTCTCTGTGGAAACACGAAGGGATGACGCGAGTCCGCCGCATCACCGCGTGTTGGTTTTTTATTTTATTTTTATTTATTTTGTTCGCTCAAGACTGCGGTAATGTAAGAGTGATGGCTCCGGGTCACAGTGCCAGGCCAGGTTCCCATTTGGCATGACGAAGGGGTAGAGAAGGGGACCTGGCCTGGAAGGTAGCGTGTCTGGGAGCGAGGCCGGGTCAGGGCGCCGGTGATGCTGCCTCTGTCCGCCGCCAGACGCACGCGGCTGCCTCCGGCGGCTGCCTCCGGCTGCACTTCACTATACTATAACAATGACTCCTTTCTCGTTCATTCTTTTTTTTTTTTTTTTAGGGGATTTTTTTTGTCAAAATATAAATTAGATTAAAAAGTTTCTGCTACGTTTGCCATGAGTGGCTCTTTGGAAGGCAGCAGTGCGTAAAAAGTATATTTCACATCAAAACAGCCATTAAACAAATCATAAACTCCACTTTATGGCCGTGACGCTGATCTTAAATTTTCTTCGGAGACACGGCGCTCTGTTGTCTCGAGCCATATGGGAAATTGGAAAATTGTTTCCAGGTCCGGGGAGCGTGATTAAGGACACATGTTGGGCTGCGGAGCTACTTAGCGTGTAGCCGTTAGCGGTCTCTTCTGGAAGCTGCCCCTGCGCCTTCCTCCTTGCGGTAAGAGGAGCGGCCGGCTGGCCGACCAATGAGGGCTCTTAACGCGGAAGCGCACACTTAACCCGAAACACATGGCTACTCCTGTTTCCTCAGCTGCTAAGTAAACATTTCTTTTATTTCCTAACCGCTGAAAAGTGATGTGTGATGCTCTCTGGGGGAATTTTTTGCCTTTATTTTTTTTTGTATTTCAGATGACCTTTTTTTGGAAGCGTGTGCTGTAGATGGGGAAGTTTGTGGTCATGATCATTGCATGTCTATACATGTACGTGTGTGTGTGTGTGTGTGTGTGTGTGTGTGTGTGTGTCTCCGTCTCCAAAATACACGTACGGGGTAAAACCCGATGTCTTCATCGAAAAGCAGCTGCATTTTCAGCACCAAGCAAAGGTGGCCATCTTGCATGTGTATCTGAGCCATTTCCTTTTCAGCACGAAGAGTTTGATCTTAAATGATGTTATCTTAGGGTCCTGAGAAACTGTGGTTTTGCTTCAGTGCTGCATGCCTCTTCATTTGTGGTCGGTCGCGGCAGATTAGTAACCTCTCAGTTTGGAGCACCGACTCCCTTTAGCCGGACGGCGAGTAAACAAAGTGAAATAAATTATACCAGCTTATGCAGCTGAAACACTGGGAAGGGATTTATTTTTGAAGCTAATTCATCTGTATACATATATTACATTGTGGGGGGGTGGGGATCATAGTTACCATGAATTAATTAGCATCTAGTGAAAAGCTGTGCTCGTTAGGTGATATCTGTTAATGGGGTGCAGTCATTAATCACCATTTATTATTATAGTAATGTCTCATGCCTCTTTGTGTGTTTGGCCTTTTCTGCAGCGTTTTCTTCCCATTTAGTTCCACTTCAGCTCCTTCTGAGTGATTTCCTTAGATTTGGATGCTTTGGTGTGAACAAGCAACTATGTGGGTGTGTGTGTGTGTTCAAAAGGGGGCGTGTCCAGAATAGGCTGACTTCAGGATAGGCCAGCCTCCCCGCTTGTTATCCCCAATAACCAATGGGATTTCCTATCCTGCGCTGGATGGCTGCAGACTGCCACTCTGCGCAGACCTTCCTGCTGTGACCCCTGTGGAGCTTCTGAGGTGCAGGGGCTGAAATGAAGGTGGTGTTTCACAAACATCCCAAATCTTAGCTATACCCAGCTGCTCTTTAGGCTTTTATTAACATTTTTTTGTTATTTTTCCTTATTTAGTACCCTATTTCATGAACACCTTGGCTCTGAAGGAATTAACTTATTTTTTTAGCAATAAAATTAGAGAGGAGTGTCCTTGGCTTATTATGCTGGGCCCATTTGGGGGGGGCAGCATTAAGGTGAGGCCTGTCCAAAGGGGCTTTTCACGGGCCTTGCCACCCCCGCCTTCCAGAAAGCTGGCCTCTACCAGAGCCGCTGGGTCACCAGCCGCTCGACGGGTGCCCCCCCGAGACCCCCCCTACCTCCAGTCCCTTTCAGATGTGCTTCAATGATTTCTTCAAGATTTAATTACGCGCGAAGGGGTCTAAGTTATCCCAGTCCGCTTAGGAAAAGCCTTTCCTGGTGAACCGGCCACCTCCAGGGTCCTTAATCACATGTTTATTTTCTGTTTTTGCCCCCCCCCAGCCTTCCCTCTCCCCTTTCCTGAGGTATAATCCCTACCCCTCTCTCTGACTTCAGAGGGCAGGAAATCTTGGGCTCAGCCCACTGATGTGGGGACCGTCTGTTCCTGGAGGCTTCAGAGCACTTGGGAGGGGGTGGGTGCTTTCCCTGGAACAGGCTCAGAGCCGCCCGGGGCCCTCCCCAGGGTATCCAGACACACCCGGGAAAAGCCCCAGGCCCCTGCAGAAGCCTGAATGCCATTTGGGGGTAGTGTTGGCCCTAGAAGTCGTGCTGTAAATATGTGATAATCAGGCTGTAATAATCAATAATGAGGCCATTCTGGTTAAAAGCAACTTCTGTACCTGTCACTTTTACAAAAACCGATTACATGGCTGGTGCCCCCCCCCCAGCAATAGGATTAACTTTGACAGTACTTGGAAAAGAATGAAATTTACACATGGAACCATACCGTAAGCTGGCTGTGGTTTTTCTGGAAGCTTCCTTGAAGCTTAAGATGTGTGATACTGGGATATTAGCTGCCTTTGTCTCTGCCACTGGGAACATGATGTGCAGGCCGTCGTGGCCCGTGTTCACACGCGCGCGCCATCCCAGAGCCACTGCCATCAATTCCGTGCAAACAAAGCTCTGTATATGTATGTTTTTTGTGTGATTTGCTATTCAAATTGGCGCAGGCCGCTTCAATTAGCCGTCCCTCTGTCGCAATTCATGCCATGCCAGCTCATGTGATAAGGCTCTCCTTTAATAAACGCCTGCATACTTGGAGACACTTCATAAATGCAGCCATTGTTGCGCTTGGCGTTTCTTATCAAGTGAGTCTCCCCTCCAGTGATCAGCGGTCGGAAATATGGAGAACTATGTAAAAACGGCCTGATTCAAGCCTGTTGCCCTCAGGGGAAGATCTTGTTGCCTGACAGGGGAGAGAAACCTCCCCCCCTCGGGTTTCTGGGTTCTAGGCCTCATGTCGGTGCTGTCTCTCTGCTTCTTCCCCTGACCTCTGTGCCCCCCCCCCCCACCCCCCCGGTCCCACAGGCTTCCTCGGCCACGGGTCGCATGCTGGAATCGCAGGCCATGAGTGAGCTGAAGGCCGAGATGGTGTCCCTGAAGGGGCTTCTGCTCAGCAGGTATGTCGCCGTGCCAAGTGGGGGGCGCCGCTGTCCCGTGACCTGGGATACGGCGACATCATTGGATGGCAGCACCGTTGGAGAGTGTGGGTGGTCATGTGTGGTGTTCTTGCATGAGGTCCATGATTTACCACCAGGAGTCGAGTATCTGTGTCCCAGGTTCAGGTACTAAACCAGCTTAACCGGCCTAACCAACTGTTACTATTTTACTGGCAATTTAAAGAGAGCGCACAGGAAAAGTCCGGATCAGTGTCCTGTCTGCTGATCTGTGCTCCCCCCCTGCAGAAGGTGTGCCACATGCGAGTTTTGGGAGGGGCGCGTGGCAGCCTCGTTACTGGTTAATGAGCCCTGATGTGTGCAGAGCCCCCCCCCCCCCCCCCCCCCCACAGCCACATTTCCTGCTTTGTTCCATCAATATTCATTTGATTATGCGTGTGATGCAGATGAACTCGTAAGTAATGGTTTACATCTGAAAAATCATGAAGATTAAAGCTTTTCCCAAACCCCTTAGTTTGCACATAGTTGTTTTACATTTTAATTAAAATCCTTTTCTACTCGGCTGTCAGTTATCGTGCAGGGCCTGTGGAGGCAGCGATGCGCGGGCGAGTCCCGCTCGCTTTCCCAACAAGTGCCAACTTTTAATGTCTGATTAAAAATGTGCCGCGATTAAATCACAGTGCCGGCTCCGTGCTTTTGATGGGAGCTTCAGCTTCCGTCTCGCCGTGCTACCTACAGGGGGCGCTCTCTAGTCTGATATCCTTATTTGTTCAGTCATGATGATGATGATGATGATGATGATGATGATGATGATGATGATGATGATGGTGGTGGTGGTGGTAATAATAACCTGCCCCCCCCCCCCTTTTTAGGAGACAGTTCCCAGCAGCACCCTCTGTCCCAAAGATCCCCTCATGGCAAATCCCCTTGAAACCGGGTGCACTCTCTGGCGCCCCCTCTGTCAACCACAACAACAGCAGCAGTGACATCTCGCCCGTCAGTAACGAGTCGGCCTCCTCGTCCCCTGTCAAGGAGGGCCACAGCCCCCAGGTGCCCCAGGCAGGGCCCCTGGGCCTGGGCGGCGATGGCGTTGGCTTGGGCCCCACACTGCCTGTTAACCTGAAGGACCAGGTGCGCATGGAGGTGCAGGGAGAGGAGGAGAAGCGAGAGGACGAGGATGAAGAGGAGGATGACGAGGAGGAGGAGGATGAGGAGGATGAGGTCGGCCACATGAACGAGGGAGAGGAGCACCTGAGCGTGCAGACGGAGGACCGTCGTGGCGGCGACGGGCAGATAAACGAGCACGTCGACAAGCTGCGGCGGCCCGAGGGGGCCAGCAACGAGAGCGAGGTGGACTAGGCCCCGCCCACACGGCAGCCCCGCCCACACGGCGGCCACGACACCCCCCGTCTCCGGCTTTTGGTATCCATGGTTGTTTGAATTTTCTGTGTCGCCATAATCATCCCGAGAAACCAGTCAGGACACATAGCCCAGAAGGTGAGGTCCAGGGCCTCACGCTGCTACTCCCATTGCTTAGCTTCCGGCCACGGACACGCGTGGCACGACCAGGGCGAGGCGGTACTCTGGAGGCGTGCTGAGGTTGGCGGGAGGGGCCGGGCCCTGGGCGGCTAGCAGTCATTCCCCCGCTTTCCCCTCTCTGTGGTTGAGGCCACGTTCTGGTTGATACGGGAAACTGATGGAAGCCTCCTTTTCACCGTTCCGCCCGACACAAAGACTAGACCCCAGGGCTGTTGTCACTGTAACTATCTGTCTGCTAGTTAGACTGTCTCCACTTTCCCTTCCTTGGAAAAACCGGGCTGCAGCGACGCCAAAGAATTCTAGCGTGGACCCCAAGCATTTTACCGGTGGGGGCGCTGGCCTGTCGACCACACAGCGGAGCAGAAGCAGGAACTATGGCGCCCCCTGCAGCGACGGAGGGCGACTCTGCCGTCACCTTGGCATCCGTTAGACGTGACTCTGAGGTCGTGCCTTCCGCCTGTGCATCGTCTTCTGGTGCGATGCGGCTCGGTGTTTGTGCAAATGTTTATTCATGGGCCTCAGCCCCCCCCGTCCCGCTCGCTGTTACTCCTTCCTCCGCTGCATCTCCGTCTCCAACTGTGCGGCTGATTCGGTTTATGAAGTATGTTAATAATCAAATGATCAACAAATAACAGATGTATTAGTTCATGCGGCTTGAAATGTCAAGGAGGCTAAAATGGAAAATCTAATACCGAAAGCCTGTTATATTATATTATATTACATGACAAACCCTCCAGTCCAAATTATATAGGCCTCCTACAGTGAATAATCTTAACATGAAACGGCACTGAGGTTTTTGTAATTAAACTGTGTAAAACAATGGTGGTTGCAGCATAACTGATGACAGTTCTGCCTCTTTACTGGTTCCTGCTGCTGATAGTGGGGGTGGGAGATTTGGGGGGGCACCCTCCATTGTAAATGGAGAGTAACATATGAATACTTAACTAATGAAATTAGTCATTCATCCAGCTGACAAAAAAATCCCTCAAGTGAGAATTACAGTATAGGGTCTGTCGTGGAGTTTTCACTTTTAACAAATGGTGTCTCGCACTAACGAAATAAAGACACGGTCTGGTGAAACGTTCACAGTGACTCGAGTGGTTTGTGCATCTGTGCTGGCCAGGCCGCCCCCCCCCCCCCCGCTTCACTGTTACCCTGAGTTACGGCACAGGCAGTGCGCAGCATCAGATAAATTAAAGGAGAGGGGGCAGAGAAACGACTGCTCAGACGACAGAAGGCCTGGGAGCCTCTTGGCTGGCAGCACCTTGTGCTGAGTGGGAGGTGGAACGGCCTGGCGCCCCGAGTGCCAGCGATAAGCAACGAACGGCCTGGCGCCCCGAGTGCCAGCGATAAGCTACGAACGGCCTGGCGCCCCGAGTGCCAGCGATAAGCTACGAACGGCCTGGCGCCCCGAGTGCCAGCGATAAGCGGCGGATCAAAGGCCCCAGTGAGGCAGCGCCGCCGTCCCGCTCACAGAGGACGCTGGTTAATGTCCCAGACCTCAGCCTGGGAGTGACGCAGCGGCGAGGGGCGGGGCCTGTTCCTGCGAGCTGCACCTCACAGGCAGCCATGCTTGTGACTCCGAAAGCCGCCTTTTTTCCTCCTTAAATGCGGCAGCTTTCTGTCATGGCTCCCGATTTAGTAGTCTGCCGCTTATTTGCGAGTGTGTGTGTAAAATTCTGAGGTCAGAAGCAACATGTGTATGAAATTGTAATAAATCTGATTTAACACAGTTTCGCCAGCTTTTGGAGGATTTATTTGTTGTTTGGTTTTAATATGTTTTTTTTTTTTTTTAAACACATCCCACATATGTTGTCAGCTCAACAACGTGCTGACTGTTACATGGTTTTATGCTAAAGCTCGTTAGCGTATCATTACAAAGAAATAATCCTGGCTGATTTGCTGCGCCGGAAAAACGGTTTAATGCGACATGCGGGTGAGTGGGCACCGCCGCAGCTCCTTCCTAATGACGACTCTCTTCCTCTTGTCTTTTTTTATTTCCTTAAAACTCGCCATCAGCGTTCCTCCTGATGTTTCCAATGGCATCTCCACCGTGAGTGTCCGATCGATAAACCTTGATCCTAAAACGGCATTCTAAAAAAAAAAAAAAAAATCCACTAAAGTAAGCAATACGAATATTCCAGTGCATTATCAAGTTTATGAATTTAATTTGTCTGTCGAGGCCCAGATGATCGATGGCATTGCACGTATTGATGTGGTGCATAAACTTGAGGGCTCGATAGCCCATCCCTTTGTAATCCATTAACCTCTCCCAGGAGTTCAGTCCTACCTGAGATTTATAGGGGCTGCTGTAATAAATGCACTTGTACATCATTTAGGGCCCTGTGGGACTTTGAGTGCATTCTAGCCCAGGAAGGTCCTTTTCCTCAGTGTAACCTAGTGTTTCTAAGTGCTGGTATGGTGACACTCAGGCTGTGTGTGTTTTAAAGAGCAGCAAAGGCAGCCTGCAGTAGGATGAGGCCCCCACTCTTTGAACGTGTCCTGATCTGGGCTATCTTGCCGTTGGCTGGCTCAGTAAGCGGGGGGGGGGGGCACTTTCGCCGATGGCATATTGATGTGACTGTGACCCCGCCCTTATCAAGGCGACCGAGCCTCTCGGCGGATCAATGGGGCGCGATGACTTACCCTCCCCAGTCCCGCGGCTCTGGCTGGCCGACTGTACCCGACTGTGAGTGCATTGGATTGGTGGACGTAGGTCATGGAACTTGATGCTTGTGGAGGTATCCCTAAAACCCAAAATATTGGGCGGTCTGTTAACAGTTAACAGAAGTTAACAGAAGCTCCATCTCTGGGACTTGAGCTTGCAACGTTCAGGTCCAAAAGCTAGTCACAGGAACGATAAACTGAAGAGGAACCAGGTGGCGTAGAGGTGCTGGACCCCGCAACACACTTGCCAGCTCATTTCGATTTGTTGACATTTTCTCTGAGCGAAGGGCCTGTTTCCCACCTTCTAGAATATCCTGTTCTCCTTGGGAATCACCTGTGGGCCAGGTCATGTGAAGACTTGGCAGATATCGGTAAAGACACTTCAAACACATGATACATTATCCCAGCTCCTGCTCTGGAACTTCTGACAGCTTGCTTGTACTATTAAACCTAATGCCTGATTCCACTCTTGCAGTCTTTATTCTTGCCAAAAGAAAATAGCCAAGGGAGTAGATTTAAGCTTTGAATGATAGTTTCCTGCACATCGCTGAAATTAATATTATAATCGGAAATGTAGCTACCGATGGTCACCGTTCACTAAAATTACCAGCTCGTGAAAAGTAGCGATAGTGGAACAAATGGAACTTTTTGGCTTTCCTGACTATAGATTAAACAGTTTAGAGATCCTATGATTGCACAGTAACTGAGCCAAATAAGAAAAAGCAGCTTCTAAAACTCTGCAGCCCCTGTGGCCTTCGAGGGCTGGAGTTCCCCCCCTGACTCAGAAGGCAGCTCCTTATCTCCAGGGAATCTGTCTCTCATTTGCCAGCCTCTTCTCTCAGATGCGAGGTGCCATGCAGACGGCTGAGCGTTTAGACGTGAACCTGCTTGAGGGTGATGAGGCACTTTCCCTCTTCAGTCTGTGAGTAATTTTTCAGGTTTAAAGATTACACTGTTGCAGCATGAGTGTAATTTAGAGATGACGCTGTGCTTGTGTTTCAATGTTTCTGACAGCTAACACTCTATATGTGGAGAATGCAGGCAGCAGACCCAGGCAGGCCCTGATATCTCAGTTGCCCTGTTTGGATGGAGAGATCATCCCCCCCCCCCCCCCGAAAGACTTCCATGTGGTGGGAGGCTGGTAGGGGCCTCATAAAACACATTGTCATCACTTCTTATATAAACTCTCAACAATGAGGGCTGGGGGGGGGGGTCACATTGTCACCTTGGTGTTATTCGATGTCCCACCTTCCCCCCGGCGATGTTCCTAGTACTGATGGGACGGGGGGGGCTGGATCCCCAGACCGGTGCTGATCCGCCGGGTTGAAAGTTCAAGAACAAAAGAAATCGGGTGGGGACGAGACTGAAAACAAGGGAGGGCTTTTTCAGACCATTATTTACGGGAGGCCCAGCATTGTGCGTGACTCGGCGGGGCGACCGAAAGGGGGCAGGCAGCTGGCATGGGGGCTTCCAGCCAGTGATGTTTACTCTGCCAGGCCAAGCCATGAAGCTTTTATTTATTATTCAGGGATTGACTGGGCACCATTTTAGACCTGGTCCACCTGTCCCTCTCCTCCAGCTGCCAAACTAACGCAGGACTTTGTGGAAGGTGCTGCAGCTTCAGAGATATTTCAGTAAGCCCTTGGGACAGCATGGTGGTTAATCTGAAGTCTGCCTGTTCATGTCCTTTGGGGATTCTTCTCTTGTACCCTTGGGCCGAATATTTAACCTGCATTTCTTTGCCAAAGATGTTGAGAAAAAATGCTGAACCAGCAACCAAATCAGCGTAGCAGGGCAGCAATACGATGACTGAGAAGGTCGAGCTGCAAAACAAGACATACGCTTGTCCTTCCAGTGATATAAGGAGATTGCTCTTGTACCTTAAATCTAGCTGTAATCCTAAATAAATCTAATAAAGTACCCATGTGCAAGTGCAAGCAGCAAAATAAAGATTGCAAACACAAACATCTGCCGAGAAAGTTGTTTAAAATGATTCCCTGTTGATTATTTGCAACCTCAGAGTAACGAAAATAATGAACTGCTCTTGCACAACAAACAGAGGAGACACTGTCAGGGTCCCTTATGTCTCTGCTCTATGTGGAAATAATGCTATAAACACACAACATCACGCTTCCTGATAAAACACAGCTACCCCTCCCGCAGCGGGGGGGGGGGGGGGGGGGGGGGGGCTTTGCCAATCAGACTGCAGTTTTGTGTCTTAATTATAAATATGAATGGCATCACTGTAGGCACCCTTATTACTGTACCCAAATAATTACAAGCAGCCTTTTTCCTGTCTTATCCCGGAGCTTAACTTCCAATGATTAAGAAATGTAAAAATGTCTGACGCCTGGAGAAATATCTTGCAATATTGCTTGTCTGTCAAGAAAAGCCTCCCACTGGTTTGCTGTGCTGATGCACACCACTGCCGCCGTGTGAGTCTGAGGTGCCGCCCGTGTGCGGGTGCACAGGGCCGGAGCCAGACGTAGGCAACCTAGGCAGCGGCCTGCAGCCCCATCAGCGCAAGGGAGCCCAGACAAAGTCACGCAAAAATATATATTCATTATATATCGTTTATAAATAAGTAATTACACAGTATTTACAAAAAATAATTACACAAAATTAAAAAAATAAAACTGTGCTTCAAATTAAAATGTCTATGTGCAGGCAGAGACATGGCCAGCTATGAGGAGAACAAGGAGCTGCCTAAGGCCCCCACTTTACCTGCATTGTGGAGGAAGTGAAATGATCATTGATTTTCTTTGTAGGGGAGCCTCCCAAGTAAAGTTTTGTCTGGAAAGGTAAAGCCAGCTCTGTGTGTGTGTGTGTGTGTGACACTCTGCCCTCATTTTGCCTGCTCCGGCCTACAGGCCACGCATACGGCCCCTTGTCGGCAGGCAAAAGGAAGCGCTGATTTCTCTCATCCTTGTTGTAGCTCCAGATTTTTACAAGAGCCGAGTCAGGGGCGGTAGCATCTCCTGTTGTGTCGCTACTATTGCTAGAATAACCTTATCATCCAAATTTGGCCTCAGCTTCTTCATTCAAAATGCTTTCCAAACATTTCAGCCCTTAAAGTGGATAAATTCACTGATGAGTGCATGACTGAAAGGCAGGGCACCTTTGCTGGGCCTGGGCGCCGCTCACAAAGGCCCGGACCAAATTCCTCTGGTAACAGAAACCCAGGTTCATCAGGGTACACTATCTATTATTAGCATTGGCAGAATATCCACAACCTGCCCTCCTTCCGCGCTGTAAATGTCACGTTGCTGATGTATTCCATATTAAATTACAGAGTTTTAAGTGAGCGAACATGTTGGAAGATATCAACGGCTATAATGTGGAAGATTACCATGGTCCTAACCCACCTGTTTCCACTCCTCGTGCGAAGGGCATGGCTGTGGGGCTGAAAAGCCCCCCTCCTTTAGCAGGAAGCCCCCCCCACCCACCCCTGTTTCATACTTACTGTGCTGTTCACGATAAAAGGTAGAAAGTAGGCAGGCTGCTGGACATGTAAAGCAGCTGAGTTTTCCCAGACCGCTGTTCGTTTTCATCGTTTGGCAGATCTGAGCTTCCTGCATAGTCTCTGTGCCCTTGGATAGGGAAATCCTATTTGGTTTTTTTTTCATCATTATTAAATACCAATATTAAATGTGGGAATTATTGCTTTTGGAACTTAGAATAACGATTTTCAAACTTCTGTTACTCATTTCGATATAAGGAAATGTAGACTAGGTGAGCCGTTAAATGACATTAACGCACTGTGTCGGTTTTCGTTTTGTACTTTGCACACATACTCATTTTACTATACTTCGAACTGCCTGGTCAGCGATTTGGGGTTAAGCGACTCCTTCAGCGCCGTAACACTGCTTACTCTGCGTGTGTAGATTCACTTCCTGTTCCAGACCACAAACTGGTGCCCATTGAGAATAATCAGCGACCCGGGCCGGGCTTAACGCTGCAGTTTCGGCGTCTATCCGCCCTTTCGCCCCTGATATCCGAAGGCTTCCCTGCCTTTCATCGCGCTGCCGCCGACGGTTCCGATCTCGCTCGATCCGTTTGCGCTGCGCGGCTGCTGCTGTCGCTGAGTCTCTGCCATTTCGGCTCATAGCCAAGCCCTTCTGCCCTCCTCATCACCACCGTAGCCTCCACGACTAAACGGCTCTGGTCCCTTCGGACCTCCGTCAAATTAACCCGATCGACAGCTTGGCACTGCCCGGAAAGCGGGTTTTACTGGTGTGCGGCGGTGTGGGGGCGGCTGCGGCTTTGGATGGGACCGAGCCACCGCTGCTTCGCTTTTCGTCCTGGTTAGAAGCGATGGCAGCTTCTGCCTGAGCGGCTCTGCGTATTTTAAGCGAAATGCTTGAAATGTGATGGTTCTATGACTTTACACTACAGCAGATCATCACTTTTATGCGCGTATTCTGCCACGCGACTCCCCATTCATTGTTTATTCTCTCGTGCAGACGCGATAAACAGAATGGATGGTTAATTTATAGCGTGATATGCACTTAGAAAAAAACAAGGTAACGTTTGTTATTTTTCGGTAAACAGTTGCGCAACAAATTTGACAGGCATTTCCCTTTTACAACTGTGTTTCAATTTCGAGTTCTTCGGATTATATTTAAATTTGTTAAACAAATACGGCTCAGGATGTACCTTTGCGTGAACTAAATGACTATCGTGACTATTCTCTGCCAAATGAACCACTGCCTGCCTGCGTGACTGACTTTTGTGCTACTGCATGGACGCTCAGAAACAAAACCGCTAGCATCGCCCACAATTTAATTATTAAGGAGTCTGTGTTCGACCGGATACTTCTTAATGACGTTGCAAATTGTAGCGTAAATACCTATGGAATGTAAATCAAATCAATGAATGATCACCTTTAATGAAATGTAATTAAACTTTGGTTTTAATTAAGCCACATTTGTCTACAATTCAGTTCAACGAAACTAAATAAATGTAGCTGCTTTTTGCGCAAGCTATTTCCTGTTTTTTTGATCGCAGCCGTAACTAAAACCATCCTAAATTGGGTTATTTTAAAAAAACGGGTTCAATATTGTGAAATATCTGCGTACTGCGGACGGGGTCGGATTTTTTAGTTTTAAGGACGGTATGTGAAAACAAGTTCAGTCTAGTGTTGTTCACTGAAGACGTTGGATTTTTTTAGTTACTTATGAAATTGCATAAATAACCCTGCAGATTGTAAATAAGATACTTTAAAACCATATTATCCATCAGAATTTAATCATCCGAATAAAGTGATAAGGCGAAAACACGCAGTTCTCGTTCTCGTCTCTTATGTGGAATCCTGCCAGTAAAACACACCTTTCGACGGGTGTATTCGCTCAATCGTGCCCATTTTACATGATCAGAATTTTGTGTGTTAAACCTATACTGCTGTCAAACGCATATTTAGCACCATTAACGTAAAAGGTAAACTTTTTTGCACTATTATGGTCATTAAAAGTATCATAGTTGCGAAGTATACACTATAGCAATGTCTCTAATTGGCGGTATATATTGAAAAAACACACATTTCCCCCCAAAATGGTAAAAACGACCAACATATAAAAATAGTTCAGTATTTTCCCCCGTGTTTATCAGCCATTGTAGATACAAATTTATCCTTTTTGTCTACAGTCGCTGATACAAAATCACAAGAAATTAGGATTTAATCTGCTCAGAAGGATCTACACTGCTCGCACGCAAATACTTTTAAATAATGAAACTAAACTGGAACTCGCTAGGCATTTTTTAATTCCTTCAAAAAGATGAACATTAAATTCAATGTCCTTATTTATGTCCAAGAACTGATTGGCATTAATTTGAATGTTACCTGAAAAGTGTTACATAATTATTATTAAAATGTACAAGATAATAGGTGAATGTTTTAACTTTCACAATGTAAGCTATAATGTGAATTTTTTAAAGTAGGCTAGCTGGACTTTACGGAGATTTTAATTTCCACTCGGTGTGTATTAAAATATTTGTATTGGATGCTTAGTTATAAAAAGACGTCCTGATTTGCTTGTAAGCATTAAGCGACGAGGACCTGCACAGGCAGGTGTCTCCAGTAATAACTGGCCGTGGCGTTAGCTGTCAGGACAGCCAGTGTTAAGTCGCTGCGTGCCCCGGTGCTGATGCTACGCTTTGCTATAACAACTCACCGTGAAACCACAGACAGGCGCAAGACAGCGATCAGGACCCGCATCGATTTAGACACAGTTAAAGCGTCAGTTTAACCAAGCAGGTCAACGCCATTTGACAAGTTTTACTTCAATTTCGAAGCGCTCCTTCACCCACTTTTGATACGACCTCACAATACTACAGGTATATTCAGCGCACAGTGAAATGGCGACGCGACAGCAGGGCCCGACATGAAACACGGCTTCCAATAAGGTCTTGTTAATCTTAAATTGGCTGAGTGTGTGTCCAATTCCCCCTTTCCTTTGGGGTCCCTGATCTTAATTTTTCATTCAGGCAACAGCTGCTACCGACGCCAAGCGGCCTTCCAGCTATTTACCCCGTCTCCGTGCTACTACGCGTCTCAAAATAAACGCGCACATAAATGAATAACTGCATGCGTCAATAAATAGAAATATGACTGAGAGCGAATAATACAAAGAAAACTGAAAGAAGGCATGACGTCGGTGTTTTTAAGATATACAAAAAAAGTTTTGCTAGTTTACAAAAGGTAAATTTCTAAGTATATTTGCTCAAAATTCCTTATGACTTGCTTGCAGGTGTTATGCAGCCACGCGTTAACGTGCAGCAATTTGCAAAAGAAAGTTCTAGTTTCAGAGGTAGGCTACGTTTCATTCAACTAATAAACAATAAGATTCGAGCAGGTGTCCGATGGCCACAGTGCCCGACGTATATTGGAACTGACACCGCAACAGTAAGCGCGCGGGCAACGCAATACCCTGCGAACTACGCGGATAAAATGTACAATTCTGTTTCCTATTTTATTCTGTTTTCATCTTAATAGACGGGACCAACTGCTCTCCGCTGTAGGTTTTTGCGGCGTGAATCTAACGCAAGCTGCCATTAATGAGTTGCTCATCTGTTTTTCGTACCAGGCTGCCTTGTACCTGGCGTGTGACCGCTGGCGTTTACACATATGCGATGCACACCTGTTCGCGTACCTCGGTCCCTAGACCGTCGCTGTCATCGCAGCCGCAGCCTCTGACGCGAACGCCCGGCGCTCGCCTCCGACATGCCGAACGTGCGCGCCGCTGTTAGCGCGCAACTCACCGGCGGTGAACATCTGACTGTCCGCGTTCGTGTATTAACACGCGCAAGGAGACTCGATTAATCGTTTGTAAGGTTTTAATATAGAAACTACTTTTTTTTTTTTACTTAGCTAAGATAGGCGTTTACAAGGCTACTACCTGATTATGTTGTATTATATGGTTATATTTTGATTATATGTTAGGTTTACTTTTTAATATAAATCCAAGAATCTAAGAATTTGATAATAAAGAAAAATTAAGCCAAACCGCTGGGCTTCATTTTTCGGGAAGATTTTATTTTATTGAGTGAAAATCTCAACCCTTGCATCAGTCATGCAGAAAAAAAAACAAACAAATAAATAAAACACATTAAATTGCTAACATCACTAAATTCAAGTGGAAAAATATTCAGTTATTAATAACAGGTGCAGAGGAAGCAGATTCAAGTATCAGAGAAACCGATTCTTCAAATAGTATATATATACTTTTTTTTTTTTTTTTACTTTTCTCATATAAAAATGTCATGAATTGTCTCCATGTCCAGAGTGTTTGTGAATCAAGCCATTTCCCCACAGACAGAAAAAACACATTAATATTCAATATGAGCTAGAGATGGCTTTTAGTCCTAATGTGCAATATATATTACAAAGCTAAACTTTTTATTTTTTCTTTTCGTTTGCTACATTGTAGTAATCCCCTTTTTATTTCAGTCTTCAGATAACAAGACATTTAATCCAGTATATTTTTCTTTCCTTTTGTCGGCTAATTAAAACCGTAAAGTGATCTGTCTTTTCAGCAATGGCCTATACAGGATTTGGAGGTCGTTTCCGTCTGGTTTTTGTTTAATATAATTTTCATGTTTATTTTTTTCTGGATTATATACAGGCTGGCAGCTGGCTGACAGATGGTGATGCCTTTACCCGTTTTTATTTAAAGAAACATCACAGGAAAACGGAGGTGGTGGTGGTGGTGGTGGTGGGGGGGGGATGGTTATGAGCAGCTGTAGGCGGAGGGACTGCATGCGGGTCATTGTGTGGAGGATCAGGAGCCAGACGACCTGCGATCGCACTCCTCTCCGATGGCGGCCGTACAGACGCGAATCCCTGCGGCACCGGCGACGGAAGGAATTCTTTCGTGTTAGACTAGGTGAGCCGCAGAGTGCAGACCGCAGGGCACGACGTTAGGGGTTGTTTCTACATCAGAAAATGCACTGAAGTTTGCAGAAGCCTCCCTTCCCTCAAAGCGGCAACAAATGCGGTTGATTCCATACTTGCACCTATAACTCCCTCACGCTGGGAAAACGGGGGCTACGTCACACACCAGAAGTACTGCATGTCCTTGGACATCTGGGTTCAGCAGCTGGGAGCGGCAGAGAAGGCCGTCGTGGAGAGGGACAGTTCAGTAGTTCAGTACCACATCTCGAAGACGTCTGCCGGCTCTTCTTTAATGGAAGAGAAAACGGGCATACCGTACACAATGTTGTCTGCCACTGTCGGGAACATGTCCTTTAATGCTAAACAGAAAGCCCCCCCCGCCGCCCGGCTGATCCCCGACGTCCCCTCTCCCTGCGATCTCCTGCCCCCCCCCCCCGGTTGCTGACACTGGGCACCCAGCATTACTCACAATGGATCTCGTAAGCCTGCGCCGAAACATTAGCTTGCACATTTGTATTGTTATAATAATTATATTTTCTTTATTTTCCACTTTTTACAAATCCTGCTATTTTACACACATAAAATTGTATTCAAGTGCACAATATGCCTCCCAGCCCAATTTCTATTTCAACAACAAATTCTTTGAAGGGGAACAGTCCAGGAGAGGCAGAAGCCTTGAGTTTGAGACCGGAGTGAAGCGATGAGTTGAGGCGTGCTCGAAAAAAAAAAACGTTGAGGACTAATTAAATAATAAGAAAAGCACACAAAACTGTGACAAAGTGGTCATGGCGTTAAATAAACTAGGAACACCAATTGACAAATCTAATCAGTGTGTTCGCCGTTATTCTTAAAATCCTTAACAACAGATTTTTTTCTAATGCAAAAATTCGACCCGAATTAACCAGTTTTCGCTTGCAGTGCTACAGTCTGTCGGGGGCGCTAAATTATTTGATTCTAATCCTAAAAAGGGCAAAACGGAAAAATACTCACATACACAAGCGAACTACATCGGTACTATTCCAGAATTTCGTTTTTTTCCATTTTCCTTTTTCACCTTTTTTATTCTTTTCGGTTCTTACTGGAAGCGTTTCATCAAAGAGCATTTTGTTCATATATATTTTGTTACAGAAAAATACTGTACAGCTTTTTTTCTTTTTTTTTGAGACAATATTGTGAAGATAACCATCTACACATTTAATCACCTATATCATATATTCTTTGAAAGAGAATGTTCCAGAAATAATTTAATGATAGCATTCCCTGCTCCTTGATTTTACACCGTCATTCCTGAAGAAAGGTACAGTCATTCATTTTCAACCAAGATTCAGACCTGGCTACAAAAAACAATTTTGTACTTTAGAACTCGTCTTTATAAAGAATCGGATACAGTCCTTATTAGTGTAATTAATTATTAGCGTTTCTCAATGGACACACATCAGGTGCTCCTTTACCATAGTCATCAAATCATGGAAGCAAAAAAGAACAAAAATAAAATCAGTCCTTACTTTAAATTAAACACAGAATAACAGTTCTTTGTCACACTTACAATTACTTGTGCATCAAAACAAACTAAAACAACGTAAAGCGATTTCCCTGTCCAAAGATATATGCCGTATTTTTCATGAAGTAAAAACGGTCCTAGAAAAGTGCAAAACACCCTAAATTCTCATTGCAAGGTCACATAAATATTAAATAAAACCGTTACAACCGTATCTCGGCCACTGTCATGGTCGAGGGCAAAACAACGAAAATCGACACAGTTTTCTTTCTGTACATTTCACACGAACACACCTCCCTCTCCCCAGCATCGGACACCTCCCCCAAATACCCCACGCCCCGTCAAACCCTCTTTTTCTTGTTTATTCGACCTTCAACCCGCCCACCCGAAGATGATTTTCACGACATCTCCTTAATTACTCTCTCACAGGATACGCCAGAGAATGCCTTCATCTCCCTAGTCATTTTCATCTATTGGTTCATGCTACACAACTTGTATTTAAAAGAAAAATCAGCTCTTCGTTCCCTACGCTGACCACGGTCCAGTCCACTAGCAGGCCCATCCATCAGCAGTTCCTTTCACTGTTCGCGTGGTGCCAAGAGGAAAAAAGAAAGAACGAAAGAAAGAAAGAGAGAGAAGCTTGCCTTTGGTTATTCCTGCTGCGGAACGTGGCGGTGTAACGAGCGGACCTTGGAATTTCAAACATCCCAAACGTGTGTTTTCGGCACGCGACCCCCGTTAGCTAACGTCAGGCGCCGTTATGGGGAGGAGGGGGCTGTTCAGCAGGAGCAGCACTCTGACAGCTCAGCAAGGTGTATGTCAGTTTGTTTCCTACCT
>JAODJU010000108.1:22596-36527 GCA_026776725.1 Gnathonemus echidnorhynchus | reverse complement strand
ATAAGGGAAAAAAAACGGATATTTATCACGTTATGGGGACATTGTGTCCCCATAAGGATAGGTAAACCCGCTCGCACGCACACACACACACACTTACCCTCCCACACCGCAGTGGCTCTCTGAGGCAGACTAGCTGGCACTACATAAAATAAATCAATTGAGTTCCCTTGACCTAGTGATCCTGGTCACCTTGCCTGACTGGCCTTGCTTACCTTTACACTCAGGCCTCAGGTAACCTCTCATCTGGGATTTATTTACTGAAGTGGTTCCTCAGGGGAGTTGCCGGGCCCACATGGCCTCTGGAGTACGGCCCTGATTCTCCATGGCATTGACTGGTACTGTGGCATTCAGGCCTCCACGCCTCAGCCTCGCGACGCGTCTGACTCGAGTCCCTAAAGTCTGACTGGAAGGCTTCGAACCTGCGCACTCGGCGTCATGCTGAGACGCTGCCGCCAAGGACCCGTTCACAGCGAGTCCGTCTCACACTGGAACTAATGAAAGCAGTCCTTCCCTACTCGCTGCCTGCTCCTCTGTCAGACAGACGAGCTCGTCTCGTTTGGGCATATGCTGCCTCGTCCGCCGCGAGTGCAGTGCCCCGTGGTGCAATTTAGACGCTTCACGGGGACCCGTTGAGCCATTTTATTGCAAAATTCACTCGCGATGTGCTTTCCTGTTGCCATTAAGTAAATACTAATATTTAGTAACTCGATAAAGCGCAGCCGGGCAACTGCAGTAAACCCATCATTTGTATGACATGTTTTATTTATCTATCCAAATCTTTCCACTGGTATCTTTTCCCTGTTTGTATGGTTGCCTCCACAGATTGTAATTGTTGTATGAATTTAAATGAAGTTGCCGGTTGTTTTCCGAAAGTTAATCCAATATTGTGGCAAGCTGGTATTAATTCTATTATGAATCACGCACGACAAAATAATTGAAAGAACAACATGCGGGGCAGGTGCTGGCACGTCGGTTGTCATGGTGACTGGCGCCCGGCACGAAAGCCACGTGTCATCGAATCGCCTTTGTGCGCGCCGGGCTGGAGCATTAAGCACGCAAAGTTGAGCAAATAACAGTAACTGCTGAAATATCAGGGCCCCTTTGTGAGACCGGATCCAGGTAACATCATCACTGCTGCTCTGTTTACCGCCGCTGCCATGGATACCGCTATCGGCGTGCCTCTGAACCATCAATTCTTTATGACTCGAGTGCCTTGCTTTTGTAAAAGTTGAAAAACATTCTACCCCCCCCCCCCCCCGCACCCGTTCAAACAATGCGACGGGCATATTAAAAACGGGACAAAGAACGACAGATAGAAGCCCTTTTGTTTGTTGTTTTTCTTGTTTCTTTTTTTTCTGCGACGGGCAAACCTTTTTCCTCCGAGAAAATTCACCTTCTCATTTGCTGCAGCGCGATAGCGATCTACCCCTGGCAGAGCGCGGCGACAGAAACACACTGTGATAGACGAGCAGAGTCATTATGGAACTCGCTTAACTGCACGCTGCTGCCAGGTTAAGTACAAACAAAAACCAGCTTCAACTTAATTGCTCCCTATAAACATTTAAGTACATTAATATATTAAGGGATTAAAAAAACACACATGATGTGTTTAACTCCTCTCTGATAAAACAGCCTCTCACCGCAATGATATGAATAAATGGCTGCTTCATTTTTTTGTAAATGTTTACCAGCTGGTCACACTCCTGTGAGAGAAACATGAGGTTAAACACACTATGCCAACGGGGCACTGAACGCGGGCGCTGAACACGGACGCCGTACAGGAGCACTGGACATACTGTGAATATGGACAGTGATAGCAGCCTTGCTGCTGCTAGCGGTTAGCACTTGTGCTTTTATCCAAGTCCTGGCCTGGTGACCTCACCCCCCCATCTCTTTACAGTGCACTGGCACTACATAGCCACTGGGGGCAGCATATATGCTGCTGCCTAAGGGACTGAATGTTGGAAGAGCGCAGGAAGCGAAGCGGAGGGGGTCGTACCGAGCCGGCCGCACTCCTCGCGCTTGGTGAAGTACTTGAAGCCGTTGGCAGCTCGGCGCTCTGCCTTCTCGTGCTTCTTGACGTGCCACGGCAGCTTGGTAGTGATGTTGGTGACGAAGAAGCAGCCAGGCCTCAGGCAGTGGTAGTGGCCGCGCATCCGGAACTCGCAGTGCTGGGGGGGGACAGCGTGTGGCGTCAGGCGGGGGGGGCGTGATCCTGTAACAGGAGGCTAGCCCCTGACACATCGGAGACCTGAGCTTTCTTTGATAAATACAAAAGGCTACGAAGAGATGGTGTGGTCATGAAGATGCCAATGTGCCCCGATGCCAAGCCCGCTGGCAAGGCTGTGACGCATCAGTGTGGGGCCACCCTCTCCCTCCACCCCTCACCCAAATCCCGCCCCCCTACAAGGCTGCAGATTCAACTCATCTTTTCTCTGCCCAGAAATGTCACATTTCAATAACATTTTTTTCTACGAAAATAAAGGATAATTCTTACTCTTTTTACCAACCTATGCCTTGTTGGCTTTTTCTTTCAAAGACTGCACTGAAATCATCCATTGAAATGCGATGATTTGCATTTCAATTCACGATTTGCAATTTCAATTTCACCCTCAGTTTTCTCAGAGAAACCCCCATTAAACAGGGTGCCACAATAAAGCTTGAAAAAAGTTTCTCAGGAGATTTTTAGTGAAATCCCACAATCAAAGGCAGAAACCACCGTGAAAATGAAAGTGAGACCCCCACTCCCAGGTGGTGGATGTTGGGGGGGGGTACCTCAAATGCCCTATCTCAAGAACCATTAAAGATAATGACTTGGAATTTTTTGTGTCTTTATTTGGCATCAAAATCTAACCTGGGCCAATTTCCAATTTCTACCTGCCAGTACCTACTCTTATGGGGGGGTTAGTCTAATTGGGCTGTCTGAGACTGCCCTAGACAATAATAATAATAATTATAATAATAATAGTGCAGTGGTCATGTGGTCATCATTCTGCCACCATGCACGTTTTCCTGCGAAGGGGGCTCAACCCCAGGCCGACGTACCTCACCGGGGGTCAGGAGCACACTCACCTGATTGGGGCAGAGGCACTGCAGTGAGTAGTAGGAGAACTGGTCACGCACGTTGACCAGGTTGTTGCTGGGGTTGATGTGGTCCAGACAGTGTGACTCTGCCTTCCCTGAAGTCTTGCACACATACTTGCAGTTCCCAAACAGACAGTGGAAGTGGAACTTGTTGGAGTACTTGCAGTCTGTGGCCAGGCAGGGGTCACTGTTGGGGAAAAAAAACACCGTTTCACCGCGACACAATTAACTGCGGACGGCGGTGCTGGGATCTTCCCTCACCCCAAAGCCTGGAAGACGATGCATTTGCGTCCCCCCTCCCCGACCCACTCACTTGTCCTGGAACTGCAGGAATCCCGGCTTGACTTGTGGCTTGGCATTCTCCAGCGAGGTGGTCGCCAGGGGGGCGGCGGCAGCGGGCAGTGGGGGCACGGCGCCCGCTAGCTGCTTCCAGGCCAGCAGCGAGGGAGATGTAGAGGAGCAGAAGCCCGCCGCCTCTGTGGTGGCGATGGCAGCCATGGATATGGGCACAGATGGCTGAGGTGGGGCGCCCTCTCCTGGCTCCTTGTTCTCGCCGAAGTGGGGCTCTGGCTTCACCTTCATGGTCGCCCGGAAGTGAAAGCTAGTAGGATGTGAGGGTGGTCATGTGACATCTCATGGTCCAATGGAAATGCTCAGGACATTCTAAGCATGCCTCATGAGACCCAGGCCGGCGGCTCTTTGGTTGCTAATGCTGGGCTGCGTTTTGCCTAACCTGCCTAAATCCCGATTCCCCCCCGGGACAGCACTCACTTGGCGTGCTTGATGGCTCCGTCGACCGTGCTGAAGAGGGCGCCGCAGTCCTCTACCAGGCAGTGGAAGTGAACCTTGCGCAGGAAGTCACAGTGGGTCTCGCAGAAGTCCTCTGTGCCAAACCTGGTCAAGGGACAGGTTCATAGACACAGTGCAGGTGTGTGATATGACCAGCAGGGGGCATGCCAGTTAAGGTCCCTGACTGGGGAGTCCTGGGAAGACTGAGCACCACGGGCTCTCACCTGCGCAGGTAGGTCCTCCACAGCTCCACAGGCTTGTCCTGCTGGGGCCGTTTCATGATGTGGCTCAGGTACTGCATCGCCTCGCAGCCGTCCGACCCCAGGGCTCCCTCCGGGTCCGTCTTCAGGTTCAGCGAGCCAAACAAGCCTGAGTTCACATGAGACATCTGTGGGGAAAAAAGGGAGCAGGTGGGTCAGCGAGTGCAGGGGGTGTTCTGTGGTGGGACCCGGCCACAGGGGGTACTGCCGGGGGCCCTGTGCCAATCCACTGTCCTGCTTTTCATGACTTGTGACCAGTTAATGTAGCGTGTCGGGAAGCGAAATGGTCGGGGACTCTGCAGAGAGATCAGGAGCTGGAATGGGGGGGGGGGGGGGGCACAAAAAGGCATCACTGAGCATGGGAGAGGGTCGTGAAGAGGCACAGCACTGCTCACCCCGTTTGCCAAAAGGGACAGGCTAATCCCTTAATCCCCCTGCTAGTGCCTGCGTGGGCCCCCGGCCTGGGTCAGCGGGCGGCCACCATCCCATGCAGACGTGGGGTCCCTGGGGGGGCCCGTTAATAGCCCCCGGTAACGCACTCTAGTATCCCGAGATCCTGACCAGTAGGAGCCCCCACCCCTGAAAAGGGACAAGCCGGTCCCTACAAACAACCCCTGTGGCTCTGTTTGACATCCCCACCAATTGCGGGACAGCTCTGAGCAAACCCTGAGGGAGCCCCAGTGTGAAGCCTGCTAACCCAGGGCGAGAGAGCCACCCCCCCAGGGCGAACCCAAGATGACAAGGGGCATGGGGCTTGGGGAGGGGCGGGTGGATCAGAGTCCCTGACACCCCAGTAACGACACGGAGTGGGTGGATCTGTCCATTCTGTCCATGTTCTCTGATGACTGACCCACCGCTCAGGTACGTGTACCAGTTCACCGACCAGTCCAGTCCCACGAGCCCTGGCCGCTCTTATGTTATCGCATCTGCTTTATGGAGGTCGAGAGGGGCACACGGCCTGGGGGCAGCAGATTGGCTATCCTCATAAACACGCACCCCACCCCGGCACATGTCATCCAGCTCCCGACGCCCCCTAAACCATCAGGATAATGGATCTGCGTGCAACATTAGTTTCTGTCTCAACGAGGTTTGATTAAAACGACGCCTGTTTTAAAATATGCAAAAGCAGGGCATTAAAAACAGGCGCAAACGCCCGCCCGCACACACGCCCCCGCTTAAAAAATGAGAAGGTGCTTTCTCTTTTATTTTTTTCAGGCCCTTAATCAAATCATTTACAAACTCCATAAATAAAGACAAAGTGAATGAAGAAGAAAAAAGGAGGAAGAAAGGGAATAAAATGCAGGCAAGGTTCGAAACAGCTCGTCAAAAAGCAAACATGCCTATACATCTAGCATGGCAGCCCAGAACTGCTTCATTATATTAATTTGCAAGCGCTGGGCTGAAATTACACTGCATGAAAAATGGGTGGAAAATTTAAATGGTACAAACTCATCTTATTAGCGGTGAAACATTAAAAAACAAACAGCCCCCACTGTGTCCTGCTAATTTGTCTTGGGATGAAAACCGTTTGATGGATGGGTCTTACCTTATTCATAAGCGAGGATAAAAGAGATGTATTTCCTGGTACGGGGTGTCCGTTTGAGTCATTACTGGAACAAGGAAAATGAGCAATGTTTGGTCAGGATTTGCAGGAGAACAGTAAATATTAACATTTATCACCGACTACAGGGACAGAGACACAGGAAAGGAAGACATCACCTCAGAGTGTTGGGGGGTGGGGGGTGATAAACTAAAATAAAAATGAAGTTGTGGTCAGGTCGAAAGCGAGAGAAGGAGGGGGAGCATTCCTGCAAGCACGGCAGCGGCGAGCAGGCCAGCGCAGAGCCGACGAGGGAAGATGTGACAACAGATATGGACAGGTATGGGTGCACAAGCAAGAAGCATGCAGCACTGGGAGCGGCAGAGGGGCGGCCACATGCACGCAGGCACATGCTGCCAGATACACGCGTGCACAATGACATACACACATGCGTGCACAATGACATACACACATGCGTGCACGACATACACACATGCGCGCAAACACACATACGTACACATGCGTGCATACACATGCAGACTATCACATACACACACACACACATACACACATACACATGCAGACTCTCCCTCTCTCTCTCTCACACACACACACAGAATTGTACTTATATCTTTGTGGGGACTCTATTCATTTCTATGAGAAAAACCCAACAATGACAACCTTAACCCCTACTCAACCCTAACATTACCCATAAGTAACCAAACAAAATTCAAAACTTTTGGCATTTTTAGTTCTTTTAGATACAGTCACAGATTTTTATAAAACTTAATTTCCCCACAACTCAAAATAACTTTTGAATCACATTGTAGGGAGGTTTGGTCCCCACAACATAATGTATAGCTGATCCACTCACACACATACACACACACACGTGTGCACACATGCGCGCACACACACACACGCAGCTGCAGTGTTGCAGAGCATGCTCTGACCACGGCCTGCTTCAGCACTATTTAAGCACCCAAACTTTCAGAGAGGGAGGCCCTGCAGCTGTACAGTATGAAAATCCCGGCAAATAAGCAGCTAGACAGTAAGTCTCTGTATCTTGATATATATGTAAGATGGGGCTTCCAAATCCCATAGATCCATCCCGGCCGTACCTGTGGTCCTTCTTGCTCAGATCCAGGCTGTGCTCCTGCAGGGAATCCTGGGAAGCGCCGGCACTGCCGTCCGCAGGCTCCTGCTTCACTTGAACCGGATTGAAGCGGCCCGGCGGAGCGGGCGGACCGTTCCCTGGGGACGGACGGGAGGGAGATGGCCCGCGTTAGCCAGGGTGACGTGATGCGACGAGACTCTGGCCTCGGCCCAAGGAGAACTCGCCGTGATAATTATTGCAAAATGATGTCAGTCCGTGAGGGGTGACCGGGGGATTCAGGCAGCCATGGAGGGGTGGGAGGAATGAGGCAAAAAGCCCCCATTTTCAGTGCTGCTTGTCACTATCTATCTGCCAGACTCCTGCTAACCGTTCATTAACGGCGATGCTAATGCTGAGGAGGACTGGCAGCTCCATACTGGTCACCCGTCCCCCCAGCCCGCCCCCATCTCCCACTTGTCCTTGGTGGCCCAGCGACGGGAGGAGGCCCTCCCCACGGAGTCTGCCCAGAAGGACCTGTCTGCCATGTCGGATGGATTGGAGGTGACAGCCAATCAGATCAGTTCAAACAGCGTGACCCCTCGATCGGATTTCCGCGATAGGTATTCCTCGGCCGCCTCTGAGGAAGCGGAGGAATGGGCTGGGAAACTGCTGACGGGAAAATGCGGACCGGCTTTTCCTTCAGTCCCGGAGTGATTGAAATATTAATTTGCCCTGGGGCTGGAAGGAAGGGGCTCCACATTTCATAGGCGGTAAGTGGTATTTTATTAAAAATGGGGGGGTGGGGTGGGGTAAGAACAACCTCTGGGCCGGGGTGATGAGTGTGTCGACAGTGACTGGCCCAGACGAGCTTTCGGCGCCTTGTGAGGGATTGTGACAGGCAAGGTCGCCACGGCGATGCATGCCCTTGGCCCACTGAGCAAGGGCACTGCTGTATCTCTGGAGAAATTAGGAGGAGAGGGGAAACGAGACCCACTGCAGCCAGCCGGGGTGACGGGGGCCAAAGGGGCAGCCGGGCCAGCTCATCGCCGCCCCCTCAGTCAACCGGGATGCAGGCGGAGCCGATTAAGACGCGACTACGGATCAGGATTTCTGACAGATTCATTTATGAATCCCCAAAAAAGCAGTGGGGTGATCTCCGAGGGAAGCTTCCCTGGAAGTGCTCCAGAAATAACACTGTACCGTGTAATTACTCCTGCTAAGTTATAGGGCTTGCGAGGGACAATTTGTACTGTGTGTCTAATTAGTCCACCCCTCAGATGTGGAGATTTTTAAAGTGCAGTTTAAAACAACACTTTGGACGGGAGCGCGGAGACGCCTGGGGGGTGGGGGGGGGGCGTTCCTGTACCCTACCTCAGCGTTTTCCTATTTTGGCCCTGCCAATAAAATCGCACACATACAGTGTGAAAAAGCTCAGTTCTTTATCTCCCTAATAGCGAAAAGATAAGTCTGCAGATAGCCCCAGTTGGGAGCTCTTTAGGTGGCCCAGGCTCAGATGCCTTTACCACTTCCTCTCCTTCAATACGAGTGTCCGGTTCACACAACGCGCACAAGCATGAATGATTTGGCAACAAAGCAAGGGGACTTTTTACTGTCAGAGAGTGTTTTTTTTTCCCTTTCTCTCATTTCTTGCTGCTGTGTGTGTGTGTGCGTGTGTGTTTGTGTGTGTGTTTGCATTTTAAGAACTATATAAAGGTAGGCAACTTTCCACACCGGCAGTTGAGAGTTAGGGCAACAGTTTCCACGCCACACTGGTGCAAAGAAGCTGTGAGCTGCTCACACTGAGCGCGCTCTGGTGGGTGTGGGAGGGAGGGGGTGAAGACACCGCCACGCCCCTTAGGACCTCACCTCCACTTGGCTCTCCATCATCGCCCTGGAGGCAGGCCATGTGAATCACTCCCATCTCTCTCCTGAGACTTATCCTTCTCCAGAAATACCCCCCCCCCCGCCTCCTAAAGCTACCCTTTTATTATCCTGCCGCCCTGTGTCAGCCCTGTCAGTTGATTCCTGTTCCCCCCCGGCCTACTTGAGTATATACTGAGTCTGCTTTCTGGGCCTCCTCTATAGGCCCATGCACAGGCCCAGTACTGCACTGGTGCTGCACTCTGGGATCTCCCTGTGAAGGATGTCATACAGTAACCCCGGGTCTGATCTGCTGTGGGACGGTCCCCGCACTAACGGAGGGGTGAGAAGTCAAACGGCAGAGCAAGACAACCACGTCAAGGGGGGGTGGGGTGGGTTGGTGAAGCTGATGCGACAGGGTGACCCATGCATGCAGTCCTGCTGCTCTCACTGCGACGAGGTCGTTTGCGCAGGAACAGGATGTGGGTTCCCTCCCTGGGGTGCCAGGTCACAATGGAAGGGAAAAAAACTCATCTACCTGCAACATCTTTTTGTTTTGTATCAGTGGACAAAATATTCATAAGTACCCATAAAACGCTTCATAAACACGCGCTGAGAGTCATTTTCCTAATAGACTTAATGAATAAATAAATCCTCATTACCACTCTGGCATGGGAAACAACGCAGATGCAAGACCATGCAGGTGAGCAGGCACGTCAATGTCACCGAAACATTCCAGATGGCCGTTGCCCACTAGAGGCTAGTGGAGAGCTAGCAGGTACCAGCCTCTGAACACGTGATGTGTTGCGGTCTCTGGACATGGCATGTGGTAATGTGTGGTGGTCTCTAAACATGATGTGTGGTAGTTTCTATAATTAGTGTGCAGTGGCCTCTAAACATGATGGCAGTCTCTAAACATGGTGTGCAGCAGTTTCTAAATACCGTCTGTAAACATGGTGTGGGGTGGTCTCTGAAGATTGTGTTGGTCTGTAAACATGGTGTGGGGTGGTCTGTGAAGATGGCGTGTGTTGGTCAGTATACATGGAGTGGGGTGGTCTTTGAAGATGCCATGTGGTAGTCTGTAAATATGTTGTCTGCTGCTCTCTTAAAATGCTGTGTGATGGTCAATAACCATGGTGTTTGTGCGTCTCTAAAATGGACATGGCTGCAATGGAGGGAGGTCTCTGGAACACTCACCTGTCTCTGGGTTCCCAGAAGGCTTCAGGGCCGCTGCAGCCAGCCTGGCCATCATGGGTGATATTAGGCCCTTGGTAGCAGAGATCTTCTCCACAATGGAGGTGGCGGCGAAGCTGCCAGGCGCTGAGGTGATGCCCTCCCCGGGGGTGGAGCTGCTCTGGGAGTCGCTGGGAGAGGTGCGAGTGTTGGTGCCGGAGGCTGCGGCAGTGGTGGGCGGGAGCTGCAGTGGGAGGCGTGGCATGAGCGGGAAGAAGGGGCTGGATCCGGAGAGGGCCAGGGCCACTGGCACGTTGGCAGGCAGCGCCTGGCTCAGCAGGCTGGACATGCGGCCCGTGGCGGGGAGCGAAGGCATGGGTTTGGCGGTCAGGCCTGTGGAGACGGAGGCGGCGCTGGTGGCAGGTGTGGCCGGCAGCGACGGCACAGGCTGCCCGGAAGAGGAGTGCTGGGCAGTAGGAGAGGCACTCAGGCTGGAGTTCTTGCTGCTGAGTGCGGAGAAGTCCATCAGGTCGTCGTTGCTGGACTCCTCTGGCTCCTCCTTGGGCACCAGGAAGGAGGAGGACAGGCCGAGCACACTGGAGGAGCGGATGTGTCGGCGCTCGTGCTTGCGCTTGTGCGACGTCATCTGGCTGGTGGAGGTGAAGGTGAAGCCACAGCCACTGCGGATGCAGTGGAAGTGGTTGGTGGCCTTGCTGTAGACGCAGCCCTCGTACTTGCATTCCTCGTACTTGTAGAACTTCTTGAAGCCGTCCTTGGCGTAGGCGTCATCTTTGATGTGATAGCTCTTGTGCTTCTCAATGTCACACTTGTTCTTGAAGGTGAAGGTGCACCCAGGTCGCCTGGTAGGGGGTGGGGAGCACAGAATGCTAGTGTTAGTTACTTCAGCTGCACTCACACACAGTCGGACAACAATCTCGGGTAAGGAAAAGCGAACGACTACAGCAGTGT
Source organism: Gnathonemus echidnorhynchus (assembly GCA_026776725.1). NCBI lineage: Eukaryota > Metazoa > Chordata > Actinopteri > Osteoglossiformes > Mormyridae > Gnathonemus > Gnathonemus echidnorhynchus. Next base: position 25,756 of record JAODJU010000108.1, on the reverse strand, counting down.
TTCCCAATGTGGAACATAATGTGGACCGTTTGGCAGGGAGCTGGGAGGGAGCAAAAACATGGACTTACTGGGGAGGGAGCAAAAACATGGACTTACTGGGAGGGAGCTGGGAGGGAGCAAAACATGGACTTACTGGGAGGGAGCAAAAACATGGACTTACTGGGAGGGAGCAAAAACATGGACTTACTGGGAGGGAGCTGGGAGGGAGCACAAACATGGACTTACTGGGAGGGAGCAAAAATGTTAATTGTCCCTGAGGACCGGGTTGGGAAACACTGGACAACAGAATCCGATTTCCACTGCCACCATTATAATTTCAGAATGGTCTACTTTAGGTTCTGCTGGTGGCTAACTAAGGGGATACTCATGCTGATGAAGATCCAGTTAATCTGAAACCATGACCTGCCATCATCACCTAACATAAGACAACCGAAAACCTCATAAACCGCTTCATGGGCAGCCTGACCTGTGTCTCCAGCTTCCATTGGTTGACAAACCAAATAAATTCATTTTGTAGACTAAACTGTATTTCTGTAATTCTAATTCCCTAAGATGCTAAACGACGAGGCATGAAGATCTTTCTTGAGAAAGGCTGAAAGCCTCACATGAACACAGCAGTGCTGCCTAACATTAATCAGGTTAGTGAAGGCATCAGCCTGTCTTATGTATGAGAGAGCTGGGCATGTGATTGGGATGGGAGCCAATGGGGAATCTCCTCACACGAATGGTTTGGGGTCCACAATGTCTGAAACTGGGCCTGCAAAGGTCACAAAACGCACAGCGTTTCTGATAATTGAGGTCACACGCCCCCCTACGACACCCCAATCACCTGCAGTGGAAGTGGGTGGTCTTCTGCCCATAGAACTGGCATTCCACAGTGCCGCAGTCCTCGGTGGCGCGGAACCTCTGGAAGCCATCGTTGATAAGTTGGGCATTCTTCTTGTGGAAGTTCTCATGGGTCATGACGTCAGAGGTGCTGGTATACACCTTGTTGCATCCCACCTGCAGCAATACAAGAACATTTTACCTGGTAACTCAATTACTAGAGAAAAGCGTGGAAGAATAGAATAGTGCAATAGATCGCCACGTGTTAACGTAGAAACGTCAAATTTGCAGTGCGATATAAACATTACTGGTGAACTGGGGTAAAAATAGCTTTTAAAGTGAACATTGTGGGCAGGGAAGATTCCGGTAACCTATGCGAAACCTACATCTTTTCTTTCATGCCGTTTACCACAGGTCCCTCTCAGCATTGCAAACTGCAAAAACGCTATGAAACAGGTTCGAAAACGCAATAGGAAAAGTAACTTTGAAAATGCAGAGTCGGGCCCTGCACGGGCGCCTGTCCGACACTTGGCAGCTGACGGGCTTCGGGTGTGAATTTTTAAGCAGCTAAACTTATTTCTGCTCTTTTTCACCCAGTCGCAGTTTGCGCTTTGCTGTGACTCCGGCGGACCGAGCGGCGCAAAGCTCGCAGCCGCCTCCCGCGGACTAAAACAGCCCGTAAAACACTACCTACAAAACCACTGGGTCAGGGGTGAAAGGAAAAAAAAGAGAGAAAAGAAATGAAAAAATGGCGTATGTTTGAATTTGAGCAAGCAACTGTATAATACGCCTGGCACTTTTCAAGCCAGGCAAAGCGGGCAACTTCACCATATTGAGTCAAGCAATGAAAAAAATGCCAGCGTGTTTTTTTCACAGTAAATCAGGAGACGCAATGCCAACATCTGCGGGTCGTCAGGGCTGTTAAAACAAGAGCTGAAATGTCTAATAACAATTACGCCGTTAGGGGGGTTTAAAAAAGAATATATCTTGAGCCATCCGCCCCCGGTGCCTTTTTTCCGGTGAGGAGCCCCCTGTGCAATGACACCTTGAAAATAAGCAGATGTAAAAAAATTAAACAAATCCGGTGGGGAAATAATCTTCAACTCGCTGCTTGGTACTAAAAGATGAAAAATGTTAAGTTTATATAAACAACCAACAGAATTTTACCCATGCCAATTAAGGAGCGAGAGAGAGAGGGGAACACGCCTCTGTTTAATGTTCGGCCTTTAAATTTTTCTGTTATTTACTTTATGACACCTTTTGTCAAACGAACGAAAACCGTTCTTAAATGGCAATTTCGGCTTAATGGAAAAAGTGGAAGAACGGCATTTTCCTTTTATGGAGGCAGGGCAGCTGCTCACGTGTCCCTACTCTCAGGAACATCGGCCTACATCCTGCGCTGAGTCAGACCCACCGACCTCCAGGGCATAACGGACCCCATGTCCGTGTGGGAGGCGGTACACTGATCGCACACACAAGCTTTGGTAGAGCCTATACTGGGATGGGATCGGTGTGGGGGTGATGACTGAGTGTTTTATGTATGACCGGTATAAAGCTGGTGAATTTTAGTTTATTGGGGGGGGGGGGGGGGGTCTCTCAAAACACCCCCCTATTTATCACACCCTAAGGCACAGAACCGGACAGACAAATGTTTGACCGCCAGCCAAAAAAATGTCTTGAGTTTTGTAGGTGGGTAAAGATCAGGTGGATATAGAGGCTGAGCTCGAGCCCCAGTGGTTGCAGGTTTGAATCCGTTTGGGGGGGGTTGGTTTCTGGTAGGGGCCTGTGTGTCCGTGCATGTGTGTGTGCGCACGTGTGTGTGTACGCGTGCGTGCGCATGCATTTCTCTGTGTGTGCGTGTCTGCCTGTCCGTGTGTGTGTCCGTCTGTCTGTCTGTGGGTGTCCGTGCGTGTGTGTGTCTGTCTGTGTGTGTGTCTGTCTATGTGTGTGTCTGTGTGTCTGTGTGTGCACACGCTTTACCTGCATGCAGTGGTAGTGGGTGCTCTTGCCGTTGAGGTGACAGCCGTGGTAGTAGACGCTGCAGTCGTCCAGCGGGCTGAAGCGCATGAACCCGTGCTGCAGGGAGTTGTCCCGCTTCTTGTGCATGTTGTAGTGCCGGATCACGTCCTGCTTACTGGTGAATCTCTGCCGGGGGACGTGACACATGGCGACAGGTTGCTGTTATTCCCCTTTCCCCTTTTTCTAAATATGAGAAGCCGGCAACAGGTTGCTCTATCACTCTGGCAACAGCTGCCGCCCACAGAAGCCAACTGGCAGACGGCGGAGCAGCGAGGGAGCCAGTGGAGACCAGACGCGGCTCTGTCTGGCCCTCGTG
>JAODJU010000108.1:5475-15893 GCA_026776725.1 Gnathonemus echidnorhynchus | reverse complement strand
GTGTATGAGTGCTCTGATGCACTGCCTCCCAACAATAAAAAATGCAGCATAAATCATGCATGGGCTTTCTTTGGAAAGTGCACGTGTACGCAAATGCAGTGATGTAATGGCTGGGGTGGGGGTCACAGACCACAAAGAAGCAAGCCCCCCAGGACTCTGACGGAGTGCCTGTCTCCGGAGAGCTGCCGTTCTTGGGAGGTGAGGGGGGGCAGCCATATAATTAAACTCAACGCTTTCCAAATTTTTTTTTTAAATATTGTTGAACTGTTGTTACATTTCAGGAATGCTGAAAATATCTGGCTGTATAAATGTGTGAAGGTGCGTACTGAGTACGTAACAGCACTCAGTGCAGAGGGGGCTGCTCTCACACCTTGCCCCCCCCGTGGCCAACCCCACTCCATCACCCGGCACACGCTTAGGGATGGGTGCCTAGCGACTCAGGCGGCCTTCAGGAACACCCTGCTGTCATGACCACAGAGTCACAGCAGACGTGGCGCTGACTCGCGTGGTGGGATAGCTCCCAGCTGATCCCAGTGCCCCCAAGTGATGTTCAACAGGGACACTCATCTTGGGCAGTGAGATATTTAGGCTATTTGATATATTTTACATATTTCAAACAGAAGGAATAATATCTTTTATTGCCCAGTCTGAGAACTGAACAAGCCTTATTTAAGGGATACAACTAAGGAAATGCAACTGGAAAAACCTACAAAACCTACTGTAGAAATAAGAATCTAAAGTTTGTGGTTAAAAGGGATGGTCCCTGGGTAAAGGAGACAATGAGATTAACCATACGCTAGGTTTCTCCAAACGTACTACCAGGACTGACAGAACGATCCCATGTCCATTGATATATTAAGTACAATTCAGACATTAAAGTGCCCGTTAGTGGACAGCATGTCCCATATGAAAGATTAATGACATTATTTGGTGTTTCTCCTCTTGTCACTGGGCCTTACTTGACTGAGGACACGGTTCCCGTGGTGATGGAGTCAGTCTTGGAGAAGCTGGACTTCAGGTAGTCAGCAGCACTGAAGACCAGGGGTCCGGCCTGGTCCCCAGGAACGCTGGTGGTGGCACTGGCACCCGGTGCGGTGGCCGTGGGGTTGCCCGGAGGCGTCTGGAGCACGCTGGGCATGAGACCCGGCTCTGGCTTGCCGGGCATCAGCTTCTGAATGTTTCGGATGTCGTACTTGGACGGGCGGCCCACCTTGCCGGTCTTGAAGGCGATGGCCCCACCCATGTCGGGGCTCCCTTCCCCGGGCTTGAAGAGATGCAGGAACTTGACGTTCTCTAGGTCATACTTGGAGGGCCGTCTGTAGGTGGCGCTGCCATTCTGCTGCCTCAGGCTCTCTCCAATCTTCAGCTTGTGGATGAAGAAGTCGTACTTGGAGGCGCGTGACGCCAGGCCCTGCATCTGTGTGGGACTGGCGGGCGGGCCCCCCAGGTGGCCCCCGGGTTTGTGGTCAGAGCCGGCTGAGTAGACCTGGCCCTCGGAGGCCTGGAGGCGGCCCTCGGAGGCCTGGAGGCGGCCCTCGGAGGCCTGGAGGCAGCCCGGGGCCGGCAGCAGTGAGGCCTTCTCCTGGCCCAGCTTGGGGCCAGCCTCGTCAGCCTTGGGCAGGGGCCAGGGGCTCTCGCCCGCCTTTAGCTTGCGGATGTACTCCTCATACTTGGAAAATCGAGCACGTCGGGAGACCTCCTCGCCACCAGGAGGCGCTGGGTCACAGGTGGCTACCTTGAGCCTCTCAAAGCTGATCTTGCGGGCGAGCTCGTCGCGCACCTGCTGATCATCGTAGCCGAACATGCCCAGGAACTCGTTCATGGTGTTGGCAGCGTAGTCACGCAGAGCGTGGGCCTCACCTGCAGGGACGAGAAAGACAGGATACCATCAGTGGGGCGGAGCTTAGGGCTTCCAAGTCAATGAACTGGATGGAAAAATAAAATTAACATGAAATTGTAAGGTGGTTGCAGCTCTTAATGTAACTTTGTGTAGTGATATTTCCCTTTGTGGAGCTAAGAAAACTATAATACTCTTTGTATAGTAATAATATACTATCACAACGACAGCTTTGTGAAAATTAAAGCCATTACAAAACTTCTGCAATTTACAAGCAAATACAACACATAAAACACTGTATTTTCGAGCAAAGAGGAAAATATTGTGACTTTTGGTAAAATGTTATCAGTGTAACCACCGAAACTTTATAAACGTGTCAGTCATTGCGAAAATTCTCTATGCGGCCTTTCTGACTTATTCAGTGAGATTTCCGGACAGAAAATAATTAAGGGGACGAAATTAAACGATGACAAAATTTGAAACCTTAAAAAACCGAATTTCTGTACTTCACGCTCTTTTTCTCGGCGGAGGTGTTCCGGGCACCTGGGGGTAAATAAGCCGGGGTTTCCTAATGGAGTCCCGCCCCGTCCCGTTATACTGTCTCAGGCGCACCGAGAAGCGGCGCTTACTTATCTCAAAGCCCCTCGAACCAAGGCGCCCCACCGGGGATCAGCACCCACACTTCTTATTTACGCACTGAAACTTATTTTTAAAATTATTTTCAGAGTCCATTAAATCCAGCAACCTCCCCGCGGACGTGAGGAATCGGGGGTAAATGTATGTTTTAATTGCATTATGTAGAGATTAATTCTGGCCCATTAATTTTCATCCAGGTTGGCGAATGGGGTTTGATGGCTGCGTAAAAAAAGTAAAATAATAAAAAGAAGAAGACGGGACCGCGCAGTGAGCAGGTCGCGAGCTCCCGGGGGGCCGCCGGTCATCGCGGCTTCAGACCTTTAATTCATTAATTTGATCACTTTTTTCGGTGTCCTGGTCCACCCGAGACCGCTATGGGGTAACGCAAGCCACTGCCCTGGTAATTAATACTAAAATATTTCAGCTTTGGTCTCCGATTTCGGCGTTATTGCTAAATCGGTCGGCCGCCCCCTGCTTTTCGCATCTCCCCCCCCGGGCGTGTAAAACAATCCCCGAGTTTCCACCGCGCCGCTGGGGGCTGCTTCTTCCCGCGGCACATCAGCATGAAAGGCGATCCGCCACATCGAAAGGGCATGAAAAATTTAAAAGAAATGTATCGGCTATTTGAGAGGGAATACCTGTCCGGCGGCCGCGGCTCGCTCCGCTCCCCGGCGTCGCCTTTAAACGGAATTTTTCGTGACGGTTCGCGACAGCCCCCCCCTTCCGCCCCCCGCAACGCTGATATTAAATGACAGTACAGGATGGAAGTGGTCGAAGTGGTTTTTTTGAATAAATTTGGCGTTCGTGGCTGCTCTCGGGTGTCTGGTTGACATGTCGTATTTTGCTTTATTTCACCATGTCTCCTAGTGAAAACGAGCGTGTACACCCCCGAGCCGGCCTAGTGCCACCCCCACGCCGTGTATGTGTAACATATACTAACGCTGTCAGCAAGGAACATGATGAAACACACCCAAGGGACTGTGCTGGGGAAAAAAAAGATAACTTAGACGAACAATCAGTACATGAGCTCAGACATGTGATATGAAATAGTAATACCGCTTTCCACCTGTTCAGCCATCTCCGAAACAACTAGAGAAATAAATACTGGGACCCAGAGATCCTGGTAAAGCAATCGTCCAGGAGGGTGCTTACGGATAACGGATCACAGCTGTAAAGAGTGTGTGATATAGGGGTTCACTGGTGTGAGCCCCAGGAAGAAGCTCTCTGGTGAGGAATGTGCTTATCTGAGATGCGCTGGATAAGTCATTTTGTGTCAGCAGCAAGGGCGATAACGATAATGACGGTCTTTGTGGTGTTGTGTGAGGCTGTGGTTGGCGGGTGCTGGCGTCACCTATTGTCCCCTGGCCTGAGGTATGAAGCTGACCTTCACCAGAGCCCTTCACTGCCCTCTGACCTGAGCTGGGGGGGCCTACACCCCCACCAGAGGCCTTGCAAGACACCACAGGTCTTTTGGTATCTGCCTCTGGAGAAAAACAAAGCAGACAAAAAGACAATCAACCCATTAATGTCACTATGGACGCCAACCTGGGTTTGTAGAAACCTTGCACGTAGTGGGGGGGGGAAATGGTGACGTCTCTGGATTGGTTTTAGATTAATAATAATGTCCCCCCCCTCCACAGTCCAAACACCACTGAAGACAGGGTAGACCATTCCCACTCCTTGTTACTTCTCCATTTCCTTACAGATCCCCAGAAACCTTTAATTTGCTTCAAATTCCCTTTTCCTGTCCTGCAGTGAGTCACACACCCCAGTGCTCTGCAGTCCCACATGGCAGGCATCAAATATAACATCCTACGACTTCTGGGAAAAAGTAACCATCATAAGGGAATCCTGCAGGACATAAGCCCATAGTGCACACCCCAATAGCTTATCATCATGTGATGCCGGTGCGGCTGCCGTGGCAACCACAGGGCTGTGCTCTGTCTCTCCCAGCGGGTGATGAGGGGCAGAGCGGAGAGAGGGGCTCTTTATCTGGGAACTTCACGCAGGGCACATTCCAGCATGTGGCACAGACCCTGCCCACCTTTGAGTCCGTTAGGGCACATTTTTCCCCCTCCGTAAGATAACAAGCAGGAGATGCGGCGACCAAACAGGGACATTAGCGCCAGTGGCGGGGCGGGGGTAGGGGTGGCTGCTAGCGCTCTTTTGTGTCACCTTTTGGATGCCAGCTTCTCAGAACAGGGAGATGAGATTTTAGATTCTTTTGAATACTCCAGATTCTTTGAAACTGAGCTCACAGACACATTAATGTGACTCTTGACTGCTATTATGCTAATGCATTATCCTCGAGCGGCAAAATTTTTGTAGTTTTTTTTTTTTCAGGCAACAAAGATTTTATTTTTTCCTCAGCTGTTTTCTGCGAGGCGAGGGGCGATTAAACGCGTTTCTGTTTGTAAATGTTTGACGATCGATAATAAGAAAAGTTTGGCCTGGCCCTTTGGTGGGGTTAAAAAAACACGCATGACCGTCAGCGGGCCGTCAGTGAGGATGGAGCATGCGGGTGGCTGCGTTTGATCCCCTGAGGATGCGTGTGAAGTCGTGCCGTTTGCTGGTCTCACATTCCGGTGACTTCTGAGATGATCCGGGCGGCGGGAGCAGTGCCATGGCCGCGGCGAAGCGGCATCGACGTTGTGCAGCGGCACGGGGAAGCTGAAATGTTTTGAAGGTCGCAGTTTCTCTTATTGATCTCGCAGTGTTTGTTAATTACATTGTCACTGATGTTGTGGGAGATAATTAAGCCACTATGTTTATATGCATAATTATGTGTGCTTCACATCAGCCTTTGAAAGACAGCAGCGAGCGCGAGGGGAAAAGGGGGGGATAAAGGGTATTTTAATTGTGAGCTGTGCAGAAACGAAGCAATATAGATGCCCTAGTTACAATCAAAGGGGGGGGGGGGGGTTGCTCTCCGAAGAGGCAAGATACTAATGCAGCCAGCGCTCAGATGCTTCACCTCCGCCCCGAGCTGCGAAGGTGCAGCGTGTTTCACGACACAAACACATATTTACAGGCAGGCTGCTTATAGGCATGAAATAAATACTAAATGACTAATTAAAACCACAGAGCTTCAGCATTTGCCGGAAAAAGCACTTTTTTGGTTTTTTTTTTTTTCTCTTTTGTTCTGAGAAGCCTTGTCCTCGCTTCCATGAGTGAGGCCACAGATACGCGGCTGGTGTGAAGACGGCGAGGAGAGAGAGAGAGAGAGAGAGAGAGAGAGAGAAAAAACAACATCTGCAGCCAGCGGAACAAAAAATAGATAATAAACAAGATGAAAGAAACCCCCACCTAAAAAAAAAAAAAAAAACGAAAAGTGTGCAAAGTAATGCGAACGAGCAAAACTGCACCGATGCAAAGGAATGGGGCAGATTCTAGCGACCTCGCGCTGCTCGGCGCCCTGCAGGCTGACCTCATCTGCTGCACCACCTCTGCTCGCTGCAGCTGGCCTCCTTTCAAGCCGTCTGTACACGAGACAACGCCGGGGTCTGGGGGGCCAGGGGCGCCGCTAGACATACAGGGCCCCATGAAAGCACATCATATTGGTCCCACAATCCAGACCAATCCAATTATGCTACAATTTTTTTAGCGGGTGGTCCTAACGGGGGTGTTGGCCAGTGCAAGGCCACACCTTCATTTGATTGTCCGCTCGTCCATGATGGGCGCATTCTGAAAACCTGCAGGCTGGTGAGAGGCTCTCCTGTACTTCATTTGCAGAGACTGGGAGTCTGCTTAAGATAAAATATGGCGGGGGTATCCGAAATCACTTTCTTGTGATCTGATCTCCTGTGCATGTTAATCAGTACTAGGCATTGGCTGGAAGTAGGCGAGTCAGTATTGGTGATGTTAGGGTGGTTTTTGACAGGGAGATCTCGGCTATTGAGGCTGTATGTAACATAACATAGTTGTATCAAATAATTAAGGAGGAACCGGCAAATGACCTCATCTGCTTTAAAATTCAGGCGCACGTGGCCTTGATTCCTGCCCCAGCCGACATGCGCCCCTCCAGCTCATCCTGCCTGCTTAATTAAGGCGTGCCCCCCCCAGCCTCAGTGCGAGGGGGCTTGCCTGGCAGGGAAAGGCCACCGACAGCACTTGTGGGACCGGGGTATGCTGCTAACTATAGTGGCAGAGCAGAGGGGGCCAGCGGAGGCCCGGAGCGCCAGGCTGGGTGTAAGGTGAGCCCGGCGAGTCGTGCCAGGTCCCCCTTCCTCGCTGTACCCACAGTTTGCTCCCACGGCTCCTTTATCACATCAGTAAACCAAGCGTCTGTCTTCTTTTCCCACTCGCATCTGTTTCCTTGGCCATAAGTCACCGGCCATTCCTGCCGTAACCCTAGCCGGCCGGCGTCCGCGGCCATCTCCGCCTAGGGTTCGCCGGGACCCCCGCTCCTGATGTGAGTGACGCCCCAGTGTTTACTATTCCTGCCACCAGCTAAAAAAGTGGCAGCAGAGGACCACTGGTGCATTGTGGGAAAGAAAAAGCATGCAAGCGAATTGGTAGTGCAGTGGGCGTGTTTGACACAGAGGTGCATTATGAGAAAGGAGATTAGAAAGTACCAGGAGAGGAGAAAGGGGCCTGGCGGCCAGGGGTCTCGCCAGGGGAGGCGTAGCTGTCCTCTTTGGGTCCCGTGTCCTCCGAGTCGCGGTCCTCGCGGTAGCTGCTGTTGCGTGAGCCAGGCAGGCTGGAATGCTCTTCGCCTGCGTCGTCCTCCTCCTCGCTGCAGCCCTTGGGCTGAATCATGTAAACCCCCTCGGGGGGGCTTTCCCGCGCCCCCTCCGGCGAAGTCTCCTCGCCGTAGTCCCCATTCACCCAGCGCTCAATGGCCTCGCGCCGCCGCTGGTCGTCCTCGGGGGCTGGGCCCTCCAGGTAATCAACGTCGGGCCGATCAGCATCCTCATGGTGCAGGCTGCCCCTCTCGCAACTGTCTGCCAGGCCGGGCCCCTCCTCGGCATTCTGGGAGGTGGAGTCGTAGACCACCTGCCGGCTCAGCTTAGCGCAGATAGCATTCAGCTTCAAGCCGCCTTTTCTTTTGGCAGCCATCTTGGATTTTCCTGAGGTCCTATCAGTGCATACAGCCCTTTCAGCTTCAAGGGGGAGATGGGCGTGTGGGAGAGAGAGGGAGAGAGAAACGAAATGGTGAGCACCCCTTGAATTTCAGAGACACGTAATGATGTAGAAAGTTTGCACCATACGGTGATTTTTAGGATAATCTCACGCGTCTAATCTGTCACATCAAGCCTTAAGATCAAACATCATATTTTTAGACCATGGCCTATAAACAGCTCAGAAAGGCCAGATGCATCAACGCTGCTCATCACCAAAAGCGTCCCCTCTCCTGGCCCTCACTAAAATCGCTCAAATCACACTATCCTATAAAACGATATAGGACAAAAACCTTAGACCGTGCATGTTGTATGAACGTTACAGTCGCTTAGATGCCATCAGAGGATAATCGGAGAGCAGGAGGACAGAAAAGGATAACAGCTTAGTCAGAAGCACCTTACTCTGAGTTTCACTGTAAACCAGAATCAAGCGCTGAGTGGAAGAGGAGCTTCAAACCACAGCCAGATTGCAATCGGCCTGTCTGTGGCGAGACAAAACCTCCCCACGGCAGCACGGCAGAAACAGGTTGAATATGTTATACTATCTCCCTGTTGGATGAAGCCTTCTCCCCAAGGGTGTCCTCCCAGCCTCGCACCCGTGCTCAAGCAGCACGCCTGGTCTGCTGTGGACCAAGCCGTCCAACTGCAGAGCTGCTCTTTTCTCCCCCCTTCTCCTTCCCTCTTTTTCTCTCTCTTCCTCTGTCTGTCGCTTTCTCGCTCTATCTGCCTCCCTCAACTTCACACCTACATCTCAATTCCTTTCGCCTCTTGGCCCAAATTTACCTGGTAATCTTGGGGGAGAAAAAAAGCTTCAGCGATGAGGATGGTGACTCAGTGTGATTTTGTTTTTTTGTGGAGCTGGAGCATGTGAGGTCTTGCTGGTGACTGACACTGTAAGAATTACACACACACACACACACACACACACACACACCGGCGTGGCGCGTACCTCTCATCTGTGCATATAACATAAATATGTCTGTTTGAACAGTATACGTTTCTCCATATGTATACATGAATGTTTGCTCAGCACAGCCCTCTGTCTGGCTGCTGCATAGTGTCACATGTGCCAAGCCCACCATCTCTCAGCTGGCAGAGCGAGCAGTCAGTTGCTGTCATCTCGTTTGAATCCACTGGAGCAGAGATAGGCAGAGTGGAGAACAACCCCTCCTCGACCTTGTGACTTTCTAGAGATTTCTGCTCAAACATGCGTTCAGCTAGTTGGCTTCCACAGAAATCTACGTCATTATTCACTCTTTCCCACCTGCTTTTTTGGTAAATGTACCACGGGAGGTCCGGTTGAAGTCCCCTTCTGCCCTCCAGAAGCTTTCAGAAAAGTGCTCCACGCGGAGAACACAACGCAATGGGCTACGCGGCTTGTCACCCGCAAGCTCCTCGGCTGTGCAACTCTGCCCGCCCAGCCTGGCATCTCTCCCCCCCGGCTGTAGTTTCCATGAGTTTCCATACTGAAAGCAGCCTTTTTAGGGAAGGGGCCACAAGACTTGTCTCCAGCATGACCTCACACTTCAGGTCACCGTTTTGATTAAATGGTGGTGAAGCGGACCTTAGATAGGCTATCCTTTCTGTACTGAAGCCTGTTCTAAGTCCAGATCCTTATCATGTTGTAAATAACTTGCATCATGCCAAGGAGCGGTGGACAGAGTCATGTATAGCATATTAATCCTCTCTGATTATTTTCTGGGCCTTTGAATATGAATATCATTTCTATTTATGTCAACAGAAACCCAGGACAGCAGAACATTGTTGCTGATTAAAAATAGATGTGCATGATTTCCTAACACTTTTTTCCCTAACAATTAGTGTCTCGGTTTTGCTAATTCAAAGGAAGCACTGTGCTGGATCATAAAGGGTCAGGTGGCACCCCAGCTTAGGGTTCTGTTCTCTGGCCTCATGGAGATCTGGGACAAGAACACAGACGTGTGGTCTGGAACTTCAATGCTCTTCAATCCTTGAGCCAGGTACTTAACCGGAAGAATCTCTTTGAAATATCAAGGTGTACACTACCAGTCAAAAGTTCTTGCACACATTGAGATTTTCTACACAAATGTTACTCACGTAACATTTACTAAAAATACACTCAATATCTTTGCTAACAAATAAATTCACAGTATGTTCACCATTTGAGTACCTTTATTAGCAATACAATGTTACATCTTTGATTGATCAAAGTAACCTCCTCTAGCAGTTATAACAACAGAGAAAATTTGAGGCATTCTTTTCTACAAGGGACATGAAATACTGCTGTTTCATGGGATGAAACGTTTAACTAGTGCATTTAAAGTTAAAGAACAGCCTAGAATCTGACTATTCCATCACCACACAACCAGTTAATAGGATGTCAGGCATGTACTGTTACATACTCTTTCCATGTTATAAAGGAATGTTGTTTTATTTAACTTAAATTTTCATGTACAGTTGTTCACTCAACTTTCCAATGATAAAAAAAAAATCTGCAGTTTATGAAATGAATGGAAAAGTGGTAAAAACCTTGTGGTGTGCAAAACCTTTTGACTGGTGGTGGGCATATGGTCACAACTGCGAGTCGCTCTGGGTAAGTCTGTCAGCTAAGAACGGCAGAACGATAACGTGCAGCGATCCGCCCGCATGTCCTCGTGGACTTTCGAGCGTCCAAATGCAGTGCACTCCATGACCTGAGCACCTGCTCTATCATTCATTCTGCTTATATGGAAGACTTCCTCTTTGAAACAATGACTTCAGGAATTATGTGTACTTTAAGGGTGGTCATATACAAATAGCAGCTAGCTGTACATTTTTCTAAAAGACAATTGCTGGGTGGAGTTCGG
>JAODJU010000106.1:1487787-1498833 GCA_026776725.1 Gnathonemus echidnorhynchus | reverse complement strand
CCCATCAAGCTCGCTTGGGGAGAACTTAACTAATAGCTCAGAGTTGTTAAAATCTTATCTAGCTCTGATTTAAAGGAGTTTCGCTGCAACTCCCTAATTAGATTATTAATTAGAGGACTGATTGGCTGAAAAAGTCCTCACACCTGGGTTTGAACAGCTGACCTACAGGTTATTCCAAAAACCTGCATACACACCGGCCCTTTTGCGGATAAGATTGGCTACGCCTGCAGTAGAGGAAGAGTAGCTGTTGTAGTTGTGATGATCAGCTGTATGAGGAGGGTTGGAGGTTCCCCGCATATCGAATGTTTCATACTATGCAGATATTATACGGTATATGGTATTTTAAAAAGCAACACTATTCTGGCATTTTGAAATATTGGTGATAAAATTCACCGGGGGGCATCCTGGCTAATTTTGTCGTAAGGATTTCAGAATATCCTTACTACTGTAATACTGCCCAAGCCTTGACTAATAACATCAAACCTGTTCACAAAAGTTTCCCCCATTTCACTACATTGCTTGTATTTGTGTTGGATGCTATACATCTGCCCTCTCCTGGCCTGGTGGAATATCACTGCTGTATGCAGGCACCGACCACGACCGTCCGCATCCACAGTCAAAGGTAGAATGAACACAAGCTGTCACGTGGACGACCATCCCCAGCCTGAAAGCGCGCGTAGAAAAGAGAGGCATGAACTAGGCTTGAGGATTAACTCCTACACACACTTGGAGGATCCTCTGATTGAACTGAGGACGGTAGTGGGTGCGAATTGGTGGTACATACTTTGAACACAAGTAAGACAAAGTGATCGTCTGCTCTGCTATTTCTGCACCTTGATTACTGTCCTGCTCCTATTGCCTTCCAGGATTCAACACTGCCACCAACGTGGTGGTGCTTGCGGGCACCAACAGACCTGACATCTTGGATCCTGCGCTTATGAGGCCCGGCCGCTTCGACAGGCAGATCTACATCGGTACAGACGCTGTCGGATGCTGACGTCTTCATTTCAGTCAGGCGAGGTTGACAAAGATCTGCCGTGTCTCTGTTCTCCTGCACCCATTCAGGTCCTCCTGACATTAAGGGCAGAGCCTCCATATTTAAAGTGCACCTACGGCCCTTGAGGTTGGACGCATCCCTGGATAAGGACACGTTGGCAAGGAAGATGGCAGCTCTCACACCTGGATTCTCAGGTGAGCCCGTTCTCAGAGCTGCTGTGAGGGGACCAGCGGATTGGCAACTCCCAGTTACGCCCCAGAACATCCTGAGGGCTCATGTGGACTGTGTTGCCCTTGGCACACTGCCAGTTCTTCCACCCACTCCTACTCTTCTTAGGTGCTGATATTGCCAACGTCTGCAACGAAGCCGCGCTGATCGCTGCCAGGCACCTCTCCGATTCCATTACCCAGAAGCACTTTGAGCAGGCCATCGAGCGAGTGATTGGAGGTGAGCGTGACCTTCTGGGCCGTTGTCCTGGGTGCCAATGTTGGGGGGGCAGAGCAGTCTGTCAGGAGCAGTTGAGATTAGAATAGAATTAAAAATAAGACGCCTTTGATGGAGTTGAGTGTGTGCAGGATCAGCAGACAGGCTGACTGAGCTTCTGTATGTTCAGGTCTTGAGAAGAAGACCCAGGTGCTCCAGCCAGAGGAGAAGAAGACGGTCGCGTACCATGAGGCCGGGCACGCGGTGGCGGGGTGGTTCCTGGAGCATGCGGACCCCCTGCTTAAGGTCAGCTTCTAACCTCTACTCACACCGCCTTGGCCAGTGACCGTGCATCACGGTACCATGACTACACCTGAGTGAAGCTTTTGAAATGTGTCCGGACTTGATGTCCTCTCTGATTGGCTCTCTCAGGTGTCTATCATCCCACGTGGAAAGGGCCTCGGTTACGCCCAATATCTGCCCAAGGAGCAGTATCTCTACACAAAGGAGCAGCTTCTGGACCGCATGTGCATGACCCTTGGAGGACGTGTCTCCGAGGAGATCTTCTTCGGCAGAATCACGACGGGGGCTCAGGACGACCTCAGGAAGGTCACGCAGAGCGCTTATGCTCAGGTAGGGCGAGTGTGGGCAGACATCCTGAAGAACTGGCCTCGCCACTCGGGCTCAGTGCTGAGGTCAACGTGCTGCATACGAGTCTGTGTTTTTGGGTTATGCCCTCAGATTGTGCAATTCGGGATGAACGAGAAGGTGGGCCAGGTCTCCTTTGACCTCCCGCGGCAGGGGGAGATGGTGCTAGAGAAGCCTTACAGTGAGGCCACTGCTCGCCTGATCGACACGGAGGTGCGTCAGCTCATCAACACGGCCTACCAGCGCACCCAAACCCTGTTGAATGAGAAGAAGGCTGAGGTGGAGAAGGTAGGGCGTGTCAGAAGGTCTCCTTCAGCTTTAGGGGCGGGATGTTGTAAAATAGCTTTAAATTGAGTTTGGGTGTTTTTTTTTTCCCCAGGTCATGTTCAGACTGCACATATTGTGTGTTCTGCGATTTGCAATGGGTGACGTGACCTTCTTTGTCTCAGGTGGCCCTGCGGCTGCTGGAGAAGGAGGTCCTGGACAAGAACGACATGGTGGAACTCTTGGGACAGCGGCCCTTCGCAGAAAAGTCCAGCTACGAGGAGTTTGTGGAGGGCACGGGGGGCATGGACGAGGACACGACCCTACCAGAGGGCCTCAAGGACTGGAACCGTGAAAGGGACAAGGAGAAGGAGGAGAGCACAGAGGAGCAGGTGGCGCGGCAGATCACGCACGGGATGCCTTTCTGAGGGTCCGGAGACACGGGTGGGCCGGGGGGGAGGGGAAGTCTACTGGGTTTCTGACTGGCTTGTTCATCTCACGCAGTGCATTCCTGTGGTGAGCGTCTGGTTCCTTTACTAGAACCTGTGAACAGAGAGCCCAGCTGGTGTGTTGTGGACACATTTTGGTTTATTATGACTGCCCTCGTCTGGGAACGTGGAGAGGTCAGCAGCTTTGGGTGTGTGGGGGACTTCCTGCCGAAGGTGGGGGATGCAGAGGGATTCCAGGATGAGCAAGAGAGTGAAAGTCACGTTTGATGTAGAAGAACAAAAGCACTTCTGCCCACTTACTGACGCTGCTTCTGTGAAGTGGATGTGAGGCGAAATTCTGAAATTAAGTTCTTGGCTTTGATTTAAAGAAAATGTGTTCAGTTGAAGATGGCTCAATTATTGGCTTTACAGCCTGTACAGGCAATATGTAAATTAATGAAGCTACAAAGGGATTCTGACGCCAAAGAAAATCTGGATGAGATTTTAATTAAACGCAGCCTGTTTGACTGGCGTTGGGCAGAAAAATACCGGACTTCATTACTGCATTAGTCAACATAACCAGACTTTAATGTAACCAGGATAAGCTGCAGATCGTCTTTTATGACGAAGCATCAGCAGCGTGTTTGTAGTGTACGTGTTCAGTGCTCAGCGCTGTTCCTGTGTTTCGATGCCAAATCGCCACTCTTTGCTTTTGTGGAGACTGTTGCATTTCTGTAAGTTGAAATCATTCACACTTCATGTTTTATGGTAATGCTTCAAAGAATCTGTTAGGCCAAATCTGCCCAGATTTCCTACTCACTCTTATCCATTGAGAGAAGGGCTGTGATGTTTTAAGGGGGGGGGGGTGGGGGCGTGGGTTCAGTGATGCTGAACATTTCAGTGTTTTCCCTAGATTTGTGCATCTTATCTATGAAATAAACTCACCGACAGGAATATCTTGTTTTTTTGTAATGTAATTGTTCCAGTAATGAAGGCCTTCCAAGGAGATGGCTTCAGTGCTGTGTAGAACATGAACAATATGCGTGAATGAGTCTGCCCCACTGTGTTCACTGCTGTTCTGAGGCTGTGCACGCAAAGTAAAATGTGGTGTAAACACCCTTCGCAGTGTGCCCAATTGTGCATTGAAATTTGGTTTGATTTCAGTCTAGCTGATGAAGTGTTCACATACAGACTGTTCAAAGTACAGTGGTACCTCAGTTCTCAAACTCAGAACTTGAATTTCTTAAAAGTCGAACCAACCAGTTCGGAAAAAAAATGACCTAGAAGCCTATCCGAATCTCAGAAGTCAAACCGTGAACACCGACCTAAGATAACTTGTACGTGCGGGGAAATGAGTCACGCGGCACGTCTCTCAGCGGAAACAAAGGGTAACGCTTCAGTCTCAGCCTCACATTTGCTGTGATAGTTTTTTTTTTATTGAAAATACTGTATCAAGTAATAACACTGTACTCACCAAGAAGTTATGCAATAGTTGTACAAATGTTACAACCTAAAAGTTTGCGATTTACGAACAAATTAATGAATACAGAGTAATAAAAATAAACAATGGACCGCATGACAATCTAGTGTCCACGCAGTGTTGGGGCATGGCTTGGGGTTGTCATGGGGCAGCAGGGACAGGACTCAACACGAAACATGGGAAACAAGGTTTAACTGAGAACAGGCAGAACACAATGATGTTACAATGACTGGACTGGGGAAACAAAAACGCAGACTAGAGGACTAATGACAACAACCAGAAACAGCTGATCACATGGGGATCCCACACGAGGTTAACGAGAGGGCGTGGCACATGGAAGGAGCAGGTGATCGGGGCAGAACAGGGGTAATGTTAGGATAAGATCTTTATTTTGGAAGCCATTAAAAAAATGCTCTTGTTTTATCCTGTTCATTTTGTGTTTAAATGCTATAAAAAAATCAATTTCTTAGGGGGAAAATTCAGTCAGAACTCAAACTTTTTAGGATTCAAATCCAAGTTCTGAATGGATTAAGTTCGAGTTCTGAGGTACCACTGTACTTTCCTGCAGGGTTAATGCTGTTTCACTCACACCCTCTCAGCACAACAGTGCTATGAGTCCATTCAAGGTCTAATTAGGGCATTGGTGTGATGACTAGCACATTCCCATATACTGATAAAATGGGAGCACATCACAAGCATACAAGTGTTAGTACAAACTGGCTCAGCTACCAGTTTGGTTTCTACAGAGATCTGCTTTGCAGCAGAGTCAAAATACAGGGCCTAAGTTGTGGCAACACTAACTTAAAAGGACTTCAGTGGTAGATAAAATGAGCACAATTTGGCTATAATTTACCTAAATTTTACTAGAAAAAACCCACAATACAGTAATTTAGTGCAAAAAAAAATCATCCATTGTGAAGCAATATGCTGAGTTTAAGTGCCATTAGTAGTGGTCAATGTGCAAGACAGATCCCACTTAATTTCTGCTTTATTACAATCAGCTGACATTTATTAAAGTTAAAATAAGAGGTTTTAAGTGTGGATATTTAAAATAATTCACGCAGTGATACTTGCAGAGTAAACTAAACCACTCCCTTGCAAGTCTCAACCAAGAAGCTTTGGCCGTTACGCTAAACCATTGGAAGAGCCAGTGAAGCACATCCAGCAGGGGTCAGTCATGCTCGAAGTACTGCAACACAGAGGACGAGCCACACAGGAGGAGATGGCCCACCCCACCGGCCATCCGTGCCAGGAAGCAGAGTGCGTATCTGCGAAGAGCACAAGTCGAGCATCAGAGGCACATCAAAACCTCACTGTTCTAAAGATCATTAGCAGAAAGATCAGCAACTCACACAAACAGATGTTTGGCCCTTGTACACTGAATGTCATAAGAAATGGTATAGGCATCATATAGCCTGGCTTTTATGTTCAGGCACCCAATGACGTCCTTTGGGTGCAGTTTGTACAGGTCAAAGGTCACCTTGGCTATTCTATTTCTCTTCAGCGATTTCACAGACATATCCTATGAAGGATGACATCAAAAGAACAGTCCCAGATAAAAGGCAAGCGTACACCTCTATGCATGGAGCCAAAACCAGGACAGAGCGTGTACAAGCACTCTGGAAAATGAGTCACCTTGATGTGGCTCCATGTCTGTCCCTTTTCCAGCACCATGATCTCTGCATCGTCGGGCAGAGATTGGAAGACGTCCTCCGTCTCGATGACACTGCCATCCTCTTCTAGGGTCAGGGTCAGGAACTGGCAGGTGAGCAGCAAAGCGGCCCTCACCTGGAGTGTGAACAGAAGAGCTTTTCTGGTAGCCAAACCACAGGACTAAGCAGGGGCCCGAACGCACAAGTGTGAAGCCATTTAAAAGCCAATTTCCTGCCACAATGCGCAGCCCACATGCAAACTGCTAAGGCAGACCGGTTGCACAACTGCTATGAGAATGCATGAGCTTAGCCTCTTATTAGCTTTGGCTATGCAGCTAGGAGTGACCAAAAGCACAAACCCTACTGTATAGCCTATTCATTTACTGCAACCAGAGTCATGCAGCTAGGGGTTAGAGTTACTGCAAATTGCCAGTATGACCAAGACAGCAGAGGTCCATACCTTATGGACCAGATCATCCAAAGAGGTTGCAGTCACAGCCCGTCTTTGTGCCCGATCATATGTACAAACCCTGAAGGGCCGAGGTGGCAAGAGGGAGAGCCGATGGATGAGGAACATGCTGGCCAGCGACATTCTCCTGCAAGGGAGCAGCCAGCCTACTCAGATACCACACAAACATGGAAATGCAGAAAGTCGCATTTGGAGACCAGTCAATCTCTTGTACCACAACAGTAGTATTTAAAGCAAACACACAGATTCCATTCATTTATGGACATTGCCCTAATCTCAGTTATAACTTTGGCCGCACATATCCAAACAAAATACAAGACGTTTTTTGATTATAAAAAAAATAAATAAAATCTGAATACAAAGCTGGGTTCCCCCCTTGGGGTGATTTGGGGAATAGAAAGATATATACACATGTTCCCACAAGGTGAAAATAACAGGCTGTTAAAAACGCATTGTGGGGATATTTGGGGTGAAGGGGGAAGGGAGAAGAGGCCTGAACACCTTTTATCCGGACGAAGGAAACTGGCACTTCTCGATAACACAACCGAACAGTTTGTTCGATTGTGATATCGGGGGGGGAAGTCAGCACTAGCAAAAAAAAAAAACAAAAAACACACACGCTTTTAAGTCGCGTCCTCCGCTGCAAGGCAAAAGGCAAAAATTCTCGAAAACAGAGCCAAAGAAGGGTTCGCAAGATTATAGGCGGGAGGGGAAACACCCACCTAGCCACAAAGTGTGGAACCAAAGCTTTGGCGTACTCCATGACAAAATAAACGCACTTTAATTTAATAACTTAAGAACACTTAATACCAAAAATACCAGGACTAGGCTAAAGACTCACGGAAGACAGCAGACGGGGAAGTCCGCAAAATGGCATTTTAATAGCAAAGCAGATTGGCTATTCCTGCAAAGCAATATGCGATGATTGGTGCCAGCAAGGGAATTACACAAACTAATGCGAAGGTAAGCATGCTCCGCTGAAGGAGCAGTGTGAAGCTGACCGGCGTTACCCTAACAAAATTAATGCATTATCTATTTTAATTAGCAGTCAATTCTCTGGGTAGAAATTGACCTGACGCTGCCCCCGTGTTCGAAATGGAAAAATACTATTTTTACAGCTGAGGACCCCGAAGTCTCACGGCTGATCAGCCTCCTAAACGTCAAAGGGCGGAGTTTCGGCAGCGTGTGTAACTAAAGCTGTTAATGTAATCGCTTGTGAAATAAACTCTGATTTAGTCATGAGCCTAATTTCAATTAATCATTGCCCTATTAGATTCAATGCTAATATATAACGAATGAAAATGCAGTTTTAATTTTAACGTTAATCAAGAAATCCATTATATGAACAGCTTGGTGTCAAGACCTCGAATGACAGGCATAAATGGGAGTTCTTATTTTTGCTAGCCCGATGTACTACAAAACAAAACTAGGGCCGTAACTGTGACCGAACCTTGCACAGAGCCTTAATCAGCTGTTTTGTTCTGATGAATGCACTTGATAGACTGCACTTGTCACCTTATTTAACGCTATAATTACCTTTTTAAATGATTTTGAAACCAGCACCAACTTTATTAAATGCTCTTTATTTCAAAAATAGATGCACGGTGCTTATTATTTAGCGTAAGCCATATGGAAATGCGTTTCATGGATGATAATGACAATTTGCGCAGAGTGGGGGTCATATCAACAGATCGGGGGTGAAAAATCAGAGCAGTTTTACGCGCCAAGCCATCTTTGGTCTGGGGACACTCTTCTACGGCTTCACCCCCGATTTCTTGGTGATCCAGCTTTGGTAGTAGGAAACTTTGGCAAAAATTGTAGGTTTTTCACCACAGCCGTCTGCTTGGTTCACAATGCCCAGCTGTACCCAGGGCCTATTTTGATTCTTGGTTGGGCAAATCAGAGGACCTCCTGAGTCTCCCTGAATGCAGACATCATGTGAGAGAGGACATGAATTACCAAAACAGGCCTTCAGGGGGCAGCCTTAAGTCACACAATTTCCCGATGTACCCTACCATTACAAGGACTAGTGGTATAATTACTGCTATTGTAATACCACTAACTTACTGGTGTTATGAGTACTACCATTTTCACAAGTTAACCAAGTAATAGCGGTAATCTTATTTCTGTGACAGCTTCAGTGTTTTCTAATATGAATATGAAATGGAAAAATGTTACTTTTCTTCAGAAACTGTTGTAAATTTTCTCTCGTGCATTGCTTCAGTGGAAATAAGTCCACAAAATATGATTAATAACTTCGTTTTTAACCAACTGAAAATGACACTTAGTAGGAATAGTATAAGGAACTCTGTTTATCTATCTATGCAAAACTGTGCACATTTCTTATGTTTGATTCATGTAGAAGGTCTCATTTGGAAATATATCACAATTCATTGTGAGTTTGGGGTTTCAACTCTACCGATCACTGTTTGTACATGAATTAAACATTTTAAAAAGCAGGAATTTGATTGGTTGAATTGCGATTCTCCATTGACGTGACACTGTGGTGACCAGTTTCCATCCTTTGCAGTACGTGTTGTAAGTATCATTAGAAATATGCGATATGCATATGCGAATTGAACTTGAGCTCTTACCTGACAAGTTCCAGATAATTTTTGGTTTTGAGTTTTTCGAAGCCCAGCACAGAGAACGCTGTCATCAAAAACAGTCAGGGAATCTTTGTAACTTTTTTTGCACGTCTCAGTTTCGACAAGGGAGACTGCCAACTCCTGTAGATTTCCCGTTTTTTTCAGCGGAACTGCAGTAGGTGGGAACAGCACTGATTGATGGAGGAATTTAGTCACAAGGCGTGAATTACCATGTTATAGACAGGGCTGATCAACCCATTTGGCGGCATAGGCGGCTGCCTAGGGCACCATCTTCTCAGTCTATACTAACCTAACAAACCCCCCCCCCCCCACACAGTGAGTTGCAGCATGTACCATCCTAGTGAAAATGAAATAGGGTGTTTGCCAGGGGTTATCGGTGGTGAAGCTTGCCTGAGGTGCCACATAAGCTTCCACTGGGACTGGTGATGGACGTGAGTATAGTGATCAACAGCAATGACCCTGATTGTTGATGGCTTCTTGATAAGTAACCTAATTATACTCACCATTCTGCTTTATGTTGCCCCAGCCAGCAACATGACACTCATCATTGAAGAAGAATACATCAGAGTCTTTGGAGAGGCTGACCAGCTGGACATCTTTCACAGCCTGAGAGAGCTTGAGGAGGGCAATGTCGTTCCTCTGTATCCAATGAGCATACGCCTCATGTTGAATGAAGGATTCCACTTCCCTTTCATTGCTGGGGTCATCTCTCTTATATATGCCAACATGCACCCGGATTAGTTTTGCATCAAGGCACCTAAGACACCCACATCACAGAGGCACAGTACATTTCATATATGTAATGACTTTTATAGTAGTAAGACATTGAAAAATAGCATATTGCCACACATTGCTTCAGCAATCTACTTCCAGCTGGTGGTCACCATTGAAGCATCTCCTTCACTTACTGGACACAATGTGCTGCAGTCAGAACCCACTCAGGATGAATGAGAGTGCCTCCACATCTAAAGTTAGCTTTACTGTCTCCAGCATTGTGTGGGTTCTGCTCATTCACAAAAATGGCAACCATCCAAGGCCAATGATTCTGGTCTGCATTGTCCTCTCCTACAATGTCACTTTACAGATACTGAGAAGAGAAGTTTGGGTTTAACAAATGGCACATTATGGTCCGACTGGAGGACTGTGGTACTGAATTGCTTTTTCTGAATGGATTTGGTTGTTTAACGAATCTCCTTACCTTGATACAACCCAAAAATTAGGAGCAATTTAAATGCTGTCATCTTCAACCTTTCCAAAATAAGGTGGGAGAAACTGATAGAAAACAACGAACTAGCTAAGGGGATACAGAAATTATAGACAAAATGAGAGAGCTTAGTGCGAGTCATTTAAAGCAAGTAAAAAAACATTGAACAGTAATAAAAAAGAACACGCTATAGACCCTCTGTCTGAATACAGAACTACTTGAAACCCAATTAATTAGCTAATTAGGGCAGCGTGGTGGTGCAGTGATTAGCACTGTTGCCTCACATCTCTGGGACCTGGGTTCGAGTCTCCGCCTGGGTTACATATGTGTGGAGTTTGCATGTTCTCCCTGTGTCGTCCTGGGGTTCCCTCCAGGTACTCCGGATTCCCCCTACAGTCCAAAGACATGCTGATGCTGATTGGAGATGCTAAATTGCTCGTAAGTGTGCATGTGTGAGTGTGCCCTGCGATGGGTTTGCCCCCCATCCTGGGTTGTTCCCCACCTTGTGCCTGTAGTTTCCGGGATAGGCTCTGGACCCCCTGTGACCCAGAAGGATAAGCGGGTTGGACAATGGATGGATGGAGGTGCTTGGGTTTTTATATATAGTTAACCAAGAAATAGCAATTAACTAACCTGTTTAAACCATTTATTTTGTGATGTGGCATAGCTTTCACTGATTAAGCATGATTAAAATACATCTCTTCTATTCAGGTTAGAATAACTTTGAATGCAGATAAGCTGTGACTTTGTGTATTAGAAAAATGTCTCTTGTTCTCTAATTTTGATAACCACTGTTAGAGCTGGCCGATAAATCGATTTAATCGATTAATTCGAATTTACAGTTCAGGACGATGTGTTTTCATGAAAATCGA
>JAODJU010000106.1:1458444-1468942 GCA_026776725.1 Gnathonemus echidnorhynchus | reverse complement strand
CCCCCCGGCACCCCTCGCCTGTGGCACTATGGTCTTTAGAGTCGGGCCATGAGCAGTTAGTAGGAAGTACAGTGAGCTTTCAGGAGCACAGCTCACCCTGTCACTGTCCTTGTGTGACAGCAGTAACCAGCCCATCGGTGTGACTCCTGAGTGCCCCCCAGAGGACAGACTAGCTATAGCCCCAATCAGCACAGATAAACTGTCCAAATACTAGCTTTGCAGTGGATTAACGCTACAAATGAAATGTTATTTTTTTCTACATTCTTGAGCTGTTTTTTTATTATATGAGTAGTTTCAGCTTTGTGGACAGGTAGCTGCGTCACAAGGGGGATGAGTGTAACATAAGTGCCGGATGAGAACCCCACTCAGTAGGTGTGGGGTTTGGGATCCCGGCCGATGTCGAGCTTCACCCTTCAGAAATGAGAGGGAGCCCCTCCTGCGAGGGTCTGAGGGCCACACTTCTGAACAGCTCTCACCAATACAACCACAGCTCTCCTTGATGTGGAACATTAACTGGGAGGCCCCTTATTGGAGCTGCCCAGCTTCCAATGTGAGGGAGAGGCTGTTTATTGAACATGCTGCTCTTGGAGAGGCAGTTTAGTAAACTGTCAGGCTCCCCTGTCCCTGAATCCTCAGGGTGAGGACAGGGATGTGCAAATACTGGAGCTATGCAGTTATTTATTGTGTGGCGGGGGGTGGTCTGACGATGTGTGGCTTCTCCCTCTATCGTCCCGGGACTTGTGTCCCATGACCCATAGCAACTTCCATAGATCCTCCACCTGAAGGCCTGCATTCGCCCCCCTCGTCCACCAGTGTTGGGGGCACAGGCAGGCGGCAGGCCGGCTACTCATACTTCCCCATCCACAGCTGTGTTTGGACAGCTCTGTGATGGCTGTTTAGTTTACACACACACTGATGCTATGCTATTGTTATTATTACTGTGTGCAGTCTGGATTAAAATGCAGCTCTTATCTCATAAACAGCCCGCCGGCGTCTCCGATGACCAGACATACAGGCCGGTTGCATCATCGAGTGTCGGGAAAGAGTTACACCAAGCTGAGCTTCTGCCGGCTGCTGCTCCTTGCTGGTTCCCAGCCATATGGCAAGGAGTAGCAGGGTCCACCTTGTCAGGGTTTAGGGTAGCCACACCGTAGGAACATGGCCTGAAGGAGGCGTGTTGGCCGAGGGTTACTGAAAGTGCACGGTGAGCCTCCTGGAAGCTTTCAGGGGTCCAAGACTCTTGAGTTTGATTGCGACTCTTGGTGCAACACACTGAACGTGCCGCACGTCCACACCGGCGCCGGGGGGATGATGTGGTGTCGGAGAAGACGTGCAGACAGCCAACGGATGGGGTGGCTTCAAGCTCTGTGCTTTAGCGTTGCTTTTGCCAGAATTTTGTTCAGCTGTCATAAGGACGCCGTCCGTGTGTTAAAGGTGGTCTTTTTGCGCGCTTCTCTAAATAATTAATGGCATGTTTTGCTGCATTTTTGTAAAGGTCACTTTCAAATCCATCCGTGACCTTTGTCATATGCCGCCATCTCCATCTCTCTGCAGATATTCCATAGTATGGGCAGTAGTAAGCCATATGGGGTTGAGGTGAATTCATAAAAACCGGCAGACATTGGGCAGCCCTGAATCACAGGGGTCCTTCAGGTGCCAGTGAACAGCTGCTGGATACTCAAGCTGAAACTTTCCTCTCTGCTCTTTCCAGGAGATTCTCCAGATGCCATCAACTTCCAGATCTCGAAAGAAGGCAGCGACATGTCTCTGGTGGAGCAGGCCAACGTCTGGCTGTTCCTCAAGCTGGCCAAGACTAACCGCAGCCGGGCCCGGGTCACCATCAGGCTGCTGCAGCGCCAGCAAGCCCCGGACGGGCAGATCCGTGAGGTGTCCATAGCGCAGAAGGCTGTGGACACGCGCCGCAGTGGCTGGCATACGTTTCCAGTGTCGGGCGCCGTGCAGACGCTGCTGGAGCAGGGCGCCAGCACGTTGAGCCTGACGGTATCTTGTGAGCAGTGTGCCGAGTCCAACGCCACGCCGGTGCTGGCTCCGGCCTCCAATCGCGAGCGCGAGCAGTCCCACCGGCCCTTCCTCATGGTGGTGGTGCGCCAAGCTGGCAACCAGCTGCACCGGCGCCGCAAGCGGGGCCTGGAATGCGACGGCAAGATCCGCATCTGCTGCAAAAAGCAGTTCCACGTCAACTTCAAGGACATCGGTTGGAACGACTGGATCATCGCCCCCACCGGTTACCACGCCAACTACTGTGAGGGTGACTGTCCCAGTCACGTGGCCAGCATCACAGGCTCCTCCCTCTCCTTCCACTCGACGGTGATCAACCATTACCGCATGCGTGGCTACAGTCCCTTCACAAACATCAAGTCGTGCTGCGTGCCCACGCGCCTCCGCGCCATGTCCATGCTATACTACAACGAGGAGCAGAAGATCGTCAAGAAGGACATCCAGAACATGATCGTGGAGGAGTGCGGCTGCTCCTAAGGTCCGCAGGACATGGGAAAGCATCAGCCCACTACGCCTGTGCGTCTGTAAGGGGGGAGGCGGGCCTGGGATCAAGGGGGGCGGGGCAGGGCAAGCGCGGCCACCAAGCCGCCATCCCGCCGCTGGTCATGGACTCGAAGCCTTACTTTGAGACAACGCCAAATTGTTCGGCAGTGAGTGAAGCTGACGGGAGGACAGTCTCTGTGGCACTTTCAGATTAAGAAAAAGAGAGAGATACGTAATATATTTTTGTTACAAATAGAGGTACGGCGTGGAGGACAGAGTATTTATGTGGTGAGGTACAGCGGGGTTGGGGGGTGTGTGTGGTGGGGGGGTGGGGGGGGGCGTGTCCCCGCAGTACCACGATAGAGCTGAAATGGTGCCTGAAAACCAGCGTACATCTATGCAACATGTCAAGTATTACATGTCATTCCTGTTCATTCATTTCGGAATTGTTTACCTGCTTAAAAGGAAGACTTTTTGATACTTTTTTTGGAAGTACTTGTTACCAGTTTTAATTGTTGAGAGATACTTGAAAGAATTAATTTGTCCAGCTGCTGGAGCCAAACACTTCTCTACACAATAATAATTATTATTTCTATTATTATTATTATTATTATTATTATTATTATTGTTATTATTATTATTATTTCTATTATTATTATTATTATTATTATTATGTTTGTAATTTCTATTATCGTATTTTGTTTTCAGACGTTCTAAACGTTGATAATTTGCACTAAACCAACATCCTGACCAGTTTTTTGATCGAGAGGGAATCGGATTCTCGGAACGGATTAAAGATCCACATTTCACAGCAAGTGAACGTAATAAGCAGAGAAGAAAAGCAAACATTAATCAGAGCCACCACTCGTAATACATCTTTAAATATGTCCTCTTAATGCACCAAAGATGTCGAGGGACCGTCACCAGTCATTAGTGTGAAGTCTCCACAGCGTTCCATCAGGCGTTCTGTCAGAGTCCGGAACGTTCTGACACTGCTGTTAATCCGCTCACAGGACAAGACCTGCATCCTGACAGCGACTGAACACTCAGAACACGCGTGTGTAGTGGGGCAGGCGGGAATCGCTGCACATCTGTGTCTGATTCGTTTAGGAATTTCGGAACCGGGATGGGAGGAGTCGGGGGGGGCGCTCTCCTCTCCTCCTACCATTCCGCGCCCCCCCACCCTGTGAAACAGATTCGCTGTGAGACGTTTTCAATGCTGCAAACCCCCCCCCCCCCTCGATGTCATATTTAAACGGTCTTTTGGAGTTGAGATGTCCTTGATGGTGACGCTACTCCCGACTTTAATCTTGTACAAAACCTGGAAAAGAGACAACGGGACAACATGGTTGTGTTTTTTTTTTCTTTTTATCCTGCGTTTCTCACGGCAGAAGAAACGCCACCAGTGACCGTGTATGAACTGAGACTGAAAAAAAGGGTTATTCTGTATATACAGAGATTCTGATACGTTACATTGCTGTGTTGTACAAAGCAGATCTGTGCTTGTGGCTATGTTTTTTATCTAATTTATTTTACAGTATTTTTGCTTCATTAAAGCTCATGGGTTGTACACTAGAACTTGAATCATCAGTGTGTGATTTCTTGAGCTCGTGTGGTTGCGTCTAGCATCCAGGACCGATTCCCATGTCACTCCCACACTTTATCCATTTTATTTGGCTTCGTTCATTTAGTCCTGGACAGAGACCATCATGCAGGTATTAAGCATGAAGAGTTGAACATGTAACACAGCATGAAATGGGAAGTAAGTGTCACTTTGACCAGGCTCTGTGCTGCTGGGAGAACAGTGGTTGAATGCTTGATGGGTATGAAAGCAGCTCAGCTGAGAAGATCTCCCAGAGTTAAGCAGATCAACGTGGGTCCCTGTGTCAGAAGCCACCTGTTCCTGTTTGGCACCTTCAAACAGGCAGACACCAGGCCAGATAACAGCACCATGTCATTCACCAGGCACCTTAGAAAGTCCATCCATCTATCCATCCATCCATCCATCCATCCATCCATCCATCCATCCATCCATCCAGTAATGGTCAAAGTTGATGGTGCATCGTGGGGGGGGGTAGGGGTGGTTATGTTTTTTGACAGGTTTGCTAAGTCAGTACCCCCTCGGAAGATGCCATCCTGGGCAATTGTCCATCTTGCCCTTGCCAGGATCTGCCACTCCATCCATCCATCCATCCTTGTGGACTGCTTGCAGTACAGGGTTGTGTTGGTCCTGGAGCCGGAAGTAGGGGGGGCACACAGCACATGTGAAGCCGCCTGGCTGCTGTGCCCCCCGCACCTCAGAAATAAATGCCTCATTTTCGTATTGTGAACGAGCCCTGGGAATCCAGTCAGGGAACAAGCGTGCCACATCACACGCTTTGAAGATACCAGCCCTGACTCTTGAGGGTATTTTTAGGGTACAGCCTGAACCTCATAAGCAAATACTGTCAGACAGAATAATGTGACCCAGCACCCAAAACAGCAAGATGCATCAGCGGTCAGGAATGTTTGGCTGGTTAAAGGAAATATTAACATTTCTGGTGCTACGTGGACGTTGGCTTTATGGTAATGAAACGTTTAAGTTACATTTTAAGTGCTGGGATTTTCCGCTTATAAAACATAACTTTGCGAGTTTCGTGACCGATTCCACATGGCAGGAGCAGTGTGGCTTTGACGTGGGTATGGCAGCGTCTCTCTGCGTGATGATCTTGTGGTTCGGTCTGTTTGTGGCTGACGTGTTGTCCTGTTTAATTTATTGTACCGCCCTTTTCATGAGTAATATCATGTATGTTTATTTATGGGCCCTTGTGGTTTCATATATACACTAGGGGACTTGGGGGTGTGCCGTAGAGGGATTCCCCCCCACCACTGCTCTGCTTTCGGGAGCAACCAGGATGGTGAGCTGCATATGTCTGTCAGTATCTGTTATCTGCTGGACCATCAGTCGCTGATGACCATTCCCAGGTATGTCAGACATCTCTAACCTACAGAGGCGCAGAGGATTGTGGGCCACACTGTGACATCACACCTCAGAGCAGGGCTGCCTCGGCTCTCTGTGTCAGGAGTTCGCCTGCGTTTGTGAGGGCGACCTTCCACAAGCCCAAAGCCCTGTAGCTCCAATTTGCACAGAGAACCCTTTAAAATCACCAGTTAGCGAAAAAAAAGTAACATAAAAAATACTATCAGTGAATTTGATTACTGAATGAACTGCAAAGTACCTCCCACAAGATGTGTAGAAGAGAGCCATCTCTCTCTGAGAGGTCCTGACCACAAGCAGGCTCACTATGTCCAATCAAATAAATTTACACTGACAGACCTGATAGAAATTCCACTACCAGCACAGATGGATGTAAAATGTGACATTTGATAGTATTAGTATTGCAGGGCTGATCATTTCAGACTGAATGCGGCCATACAGGACAGTGTTTAAGGACAAGTGTTCAGTCAGAAATGAGCTCAGTGCTCAGGAATCGGCGCCTCCATTGAGGTGTTTATCTGGTGATGCAACTGAATTCAAAGTATAGAAGTTTCTGCCCAAGGCCAATTTCTGACCATAGACCAATGGAAACTCAAGAAACAAATTAATTCTTGGGTTATTGCTGATTCATAATGATGAAACAGATGAAGTCTCTCAATGCTAAATCAGTTCAAAGCTAACCAGAGAGGTCCAAGGTTAAGCGCCCTCTGGGGTTACTGACTAATACATGCGTCGTACTTGTTTCCAGGGGCAACAACCATGCCAAAAAATGAGAGAACGAGTTATCTCGAAGGCAGCATCAACAAAGCAAGAGTAAAGCAGCGCTTCACCGCACGGGCGGACCACAAGGCTGACTGCCAGAAAGTGACATTGAGGCTTAGCAGGAACCAAAACATGGGTCTGAACATCTCCCGACAAGGGCACTCCATGAAAAGGCTTCCAGGCCGCCAGCTCCGAACAACCACCACGACATGAGGAGGACCTCATGATGCTTTAGGAATCCACACTCATTCAGAGAACCAAGGAGACACAGAGAAACACAGCGGTGCCTGTGAATTTATCCCTTCATTGGCAAATCACTCTCTCATGGGCCACTACCTGTAAGTTCACAGGGGACCTGTAGGGGGCGACACAATGCCAACCAGCATGATACCATTATAAGCAGGATATTCCCCTCTCCCAGTTGACCAGTAGTCCACAGGGCACAGGACCCTCAGAGGGAAAAAGAGTCTTAAAACAGCAAGTCTGGCTTAGACAGAGCTCACCCTCAGGCCCCGACACTCATAGTCATGCAGAACAAGCTCTATTTTAACTCATATGTGTATTGAAGGCTGTTTCAGCGTTAATGTAGCATATCGAGACCTACTGTACTCCCCTTCTTACACTTAATTGTTTAATTCATGCGGCCAGTACAGTTCGGCAAGCCGTAAACAGTGAGTCAGTTCAGACATGTCTGGAAACATTCAAACATTTTTAGCGTCTGCGTGGGTTATGTTTTATTTAATGTTCTATTGCATTTAAGACTTGGAGGTGGGGGGAAAAAAAGTCAAAATCCCCCGTTACGTGGGAAATTCATTATTCATTCATTTATTGAGAGATGCTGGTATATTTAGACTGTGCTTATTTGAGAGTGCGTTATGCGTCACCTTCCACTTTACACACCATTAGAGTGTGTAAACTGGAAAGCCACAAGGTGTGTTACGCTTTTGTGAAAGGCTCTCGGGATTACGGTGTTGGTCTTTAACAATCCGAAGGTGGAAAGTTTGGGTCCAGAAAGCACAAATCCAGACCAAGATTTTGTTTCAACCAACCAATAAAGAATCACAGTCACTGAGTGCTCAACTGGTTGGTTGAAACAAAATATTGGTCTGGATTTTAACTTTCTGGACCTGAACTTTCCACCTCTAATGTAATCAGAGTCTCCAGCTTTATCTCCCCCTCCGTGTACATTTCTCAGATGAGGACCTTGCACGTATCAACTTTCCGACAGCGTGACACAATCCCATCACGCGGACGAGCCGGCCCTGAACTCAACACTTCCACCAGTGTTTGCCGAAAGAAGCTGCCGTCACAATTCTGCCCTATTCCCTCCTAAGGCTGCTCTCCGGAACCGCCCCATGACTTACCTACAAAATGACACAGCCAAGCCATCAGATTCCCAAGTTTTATAACTGCATGCTCGGTAATAAATCTAACAGCACAATGACATATGTGAAGTTAAGCAAGCGGCTTCTGCACAGACAGAAGCAGAAACTTGCCCCCAACATTGAAGCTGTAACATGTAGCTTATTGTTAGGAGTCTGCACATTGCATCCAACTGGACGAAAGTTACAAAATCAATCAAAATAGCCAGTTTTTATTCCTAAGTATACGCTCCTGTAGTTGGGACTCTAGCTCCAGAGACTTATTAATTATGCACATATTAATGGAATGGCACCAAAATAAACCAATCGCATGATGAAATTCTCAAGAGATGACATCAAAGTATATTTGATGTTGTACAGCAAGAAAAATCAGAGAATGACATACTGATTACATATTGTCTGTTTTGTTCACAGTTTTTGTTTATTCCACCCAGGAACAAGCAAGAATTCAAACACATTGTATTTAAAGTGACTTTTTGTTCGGCAGTCAGATGTATCCACACCACATGGCTCCTGCCTGCTCTGTTCTTACTTGCGTTTGGAGATATTTTTTGTGTTTGGAAAGAACGGGCTGGAAATAAGATTTCTTACTTTGGCAAGTTATTGTGAACAAATGTGCTCTGTCATTGTTTAAAAGAAGAATTACAATAAAAATAAAGGCTCCCACTACTGATGCAGGGCTACCTTCCTGAATAAGCTTCTCTGAAGCACATATCACATTAGCGAGACATGGCCCCACAGACACAGAGCAAACCAACATGCCAGGCCCACATGGACCATTTCTGTACTGTGCTCCGCTGACAGACAGCAAAAAATATGAATTTGAATGCTTATTTACTTTGCAATTTGGATCGTGTTCGCAAGACAAGACACACTGCTTCGTTTTATTAATGCAAATGAAGTCATGTCAGCGATGCAAACGAAGTCACCGCTCTTCACGAGGGAGCCGCCGCGGGCCGCTCTCCCCGGCACGCGGTCGTCCTGCAATTAATTCCCTTCGCGTGCTAATCGAACATGTCAGCTAGACATATTCGGCAGGAGATTTGTAGAATTTCTTCACTTAATCGAACCCAGGAAAGGCTTTGATAGCCCGATTTTGCAATCAAATGCACAAAAAAGTGAAGCAGCACAAATACATTCCTGTTCCAAGTAACTTTCCGAAGTGACAGAACGGATGGGAAGCACATGGAACGCAGCATCTCCAAGGACACGCTGCTCTTATTAAAAGCAATTCAGTGCCAGTGGAAAATCACGTTAATAAGTCCTGATTTACGCATACTGGTCATACATTTAGACAATATGAGACTGATAACCAGCTGATCTTGCCTGGGACTCACTGTAACCTGTGATCTCACACAGCAGCCCTCAGGTCGAGTCCGTGCTGAAGTGTAAGACAGGCAGGCGAAGGTACAGCTGTCCTGTCAGGTGGATCCAGGCTGTATCAGTCATCAGAGATGGATCATGCAAATCTTTTTTTCCCAGTTGCATTTATTGACCAGTCAGAGAATTATTGGAATCACTGTACAGTAGGAGTGTTTTTTTTTTTTTCTAGGGGCAGGGCGGGGTGGGAATTCAAAGGCAGCCATGTATAATGAGATGTCATGAAAGTGAATTCCAGAAGGGCGGTGTTTTGAGCCCCAGATGTGTTCTGGAGTCACCAGGTCGCTGACATCCGTGTTTCCAGCACATAGGATCATTCCCATTCTCCAAAGAAGCGACATTCTGCCAGAATTCCCTGACACTGGGGGAAAGGGCTGCCATGTTTATACCTGTACTGGGCGTCTACCAGACAATAAATTACATAAAGATAGAGCCTGTAGATACAGGCACAATGACCTCAATCTCAGTGTATGTTTAACATGCGATTTCATAACAAGCTATCTTGGGCATACTGTACTTGCCGTTTTAAAATATTCATTTCATTCTTTAAAGGTTAATTTTACTCATATAGTGAGAGAAAGTCAGGTGGCTACAGCAAACAGAATCACATGATACAGGCCCTTGGCACCAATTAGCTTGGCACCATTCAGAGTCAGGCCAGACCTGATGGGGCCAATATAACCCAAAGCTAAACAGAAAAATCAAGGGAAAAGCAAACAAATTTGCAGATGACACTTTGAGGAACAAATAAGTGAATAAACATGTGGACATTATGGGTTTTGAGACCAGTGTGGACGCTGGGGTCTGGGTCACTTGTGGGAAACCAACACAGTACAACAACATATACAAACTGCTCAGAATGAGGAACACATGGAACCAATCAGGATGGATAATCAGGGTCACCTGACTCTCCTTCCAGAAGGGCTGGCAGGCAGCTTGCTCTAACACAGATGTATCTGTGTATCCATGAAAAATGAAAACTAATCGTGCACGCTCTCGGCTGTTTGCCGTTTTCTTGAATCTTTTTCATTACTTGCATGCATGTAATCCTTCAGTAGTTTATGCATGATCTTATACATTTATGCTCTCTTCTGTGATTTTTGCAGACCTCTTATGTGAATATGTATTTTAATGCATAGAAAAGCATGACCATGCCCTAGTTTTCAGCATTTGATGCAGTAATGTTGACCCGTTGACCCGACGTCGCTCTGCATGCAGAATAACGCTGCAAGAGATCAGGAGGTCCTACCAACCGAGGACCAAATCCTAGAGTAAACAGAGGTCATTTCAGGAAAAGATGAAGATAAAAAGTGATGTGACTTGTCTCTAACATTGCAGGATGCCATGTGATGTGACTTGTCTCTAACATTGCAGGACACCATGTGATGTGACTTGTCTCTAACATTGCAGGACACCATGTGATGTGACTTGTCTCTAACATTGCAGGATGCCATGTGATGTGACTTGTCTCTAACATTGCAGGACACCATGTGAT
>JAODJU010000106.1:1391512-1446816 GCA_026776725.1 Gnathonemus echidnorhynchus | reverse complement strand
GAGGCGCCCACGTGCTTAACGAGGGTCCCGGCCGGACTCAGAGCATCTGTGTCGTTAAGTCACGGCTCAGCGGTGACGTGTGCGGCCAGCTCCTCTAATTAGTGGCTGCATTTACATTTGCACGCCTGGGTAGCAGGTGCTTCAAAACAGAGAAGATAAACCTCAATTAAAGAGCCCGGCTTCAAACGGACGCGCGATACTGGGGGGCCCTGGTTCAAGCCAAGGATTCTTTTTAATGACCTTTGGAAATATCTTTGTTGAAATAGGTATGTTATAGGACAATTCAAAAGTAACGATTTTTTAAATACAAGCATAAAAGAACATATCTTAGAGAATGACAATAGGAATATCAGAAACATTCTGCAACAGGCAGTAGTAAGAAAACAGCTGAAAATACTTTCAAGGTTCACCTAACCCCAAACTACTAACACTTTGCCTGAAATCATGGAATATTAACACCTTCAAGTGTACATTTTAAAGATTTTTAATCAAGTTTCACTTCTCTGGCAAGATGGTTACCTGACTGCCCATGAAACTTCTGGAACTGTAAACCTTTACAGTAAAGGTACAGTGGAAATCTGCTACCAGTTACCAGAGGTAAGGATTAAGAGATAATTAGCACTATTGATCTAAGACTAGATGAATAGGCCTGAATTTTAGTGGCACCCTTAAAAGGTAATGAAAGGAGCCAGTGCATGCCTCTCTGTTTTTTCAGAATATCAGTGGTAAAAGCCCTCTGGTGTCAGCAAGCGGCAGTCAGGAGTCAGGCTTTGCTTATGGGGTTCGCTCTTACACAGTGTGTGCATCGTAAGTCAGCTGAACCGCCACCTCCTTTCAGGACCTCCTGAAAAGCCCTATCCGGCCGCTTGTCAGCAGAGCACGATGACTGCAGACACAGAAATAATTCCCCGTCTTTGCTTCCGCCTTCCTGCCCCCCCGACCCTCCTGGAGTCCTGTTCTGGGCCACTCTGCCTGGGAGACTCTCGCAGGCATCTGGGGGAGCACTTTGACCACAGCACAGAAGTGTCTTTATTAGAGGAAGCTGCCACGGCCAGTCAGAGTTGCCTCCTAAGACTCGCGATCCCTGCGCCGGATCCCCACAGCCGGATCCCTGCAGCCGGATCCCCGAGGCCAGATGGCAGAGCACTAGGTCCCAGGATTTTAACATCTCTGACTGGCCGACGGCAAACCTTCGAGGTTCGGTATTGCCATCACACCTGGAGTATTAAGCTTCATAGTCCTGGCATTACTTTTCTTCTTAATCACACTGTAGATCCCTTCAAACTCGCGAAACGAAACAGGAAGAAGGAGGACAGTAAGATGCATTGTGCATGTTCAAAACGAAGTACGACATGCTTCACGGTGAGTAAGAAGCTCCCAAGGACGGTGGTACTGGAGCGTGGGGGATGGCCAGGCCGTGGGATGGCGGATTTGAGACCAGGAGGGGGAAGGTGAGACAGACTCAGCTACGTTTCAGTGTGTGTGTGGAGAGGGTAGACTTGTCACACTTGTGGTGTGAGATAGTGTCGTGGGTGGCCTAGTCTGCTCATTAATGCAGAGAGAGGAGTGAAAATAGCGGCACACGGACAGGACCTTCTATATATACCATGCATGAATCTGTGGAAATCTGTAAGGCGATGGCGTCCGTGATCCGCCTTGGCTCGATGAGGTCTCGCGCTGCGTTTCGAATGCCTGTGATTAATGAGCCACGCTGTTTTCTCAGAAGTTACTGCACTCCCAGCTCTCAATGAACAGGCTCCTTCCTCTTTCAGCCTGACAGCAATCGCACGGCGCCCGTTCTCCATGGCATGGGCACCCTGGCAGATTCGGGGGTTCCAGCATTTGACAGGGGCTCCTGAATATGCAGAATTATATGTCAAATTGGGCCCAAGGTGACATTTTGTCACAGGGCCTGGAATTTCTAGGTACGTGGCCTGCGAGGTGGCCCCAGGAAGTGCTCGGCCTCAGACACATCAGGCCATCCTGACCCAAATCCCAAAACGAAAACCCAGTAGCGGGGCCGGAACATTCCAAGCGCGGGGACAATCGGGCTGTGTGATTGGCTGTTATTGACCACAGAGGGGCATCCTATAAAAAAACAAAAAAAAACTTTATTTTTTGACATGCAGTGAGGGCAGTTTCGAGAAGCAAAGAAGATGATAATGAGTTTAGCAGCCCACCTCTAAATAAGGTCACAGATTGACAATATAAAAGTGGAAATAGACAGTAAAACATGACAGGATGAATGCTCTGTCCCTGCTTTATCGTCTGCCACTGTGGGAGAGGTTCTTTTACTCTGGGTCACCGTGACACCTCTTTCCTCTGCTTCTGACCTCCAGCCTTGCAGTCTGAGGTTTAGCCTGCGAAATGAAGACATCCTTGACGTTCGCTCGCTTTTTAAGACACCCAAAGATTAGAAAGAAATGCGATAACGTTTGCCAAGGCTGACTGAGTCGCCCCGCCATTGGCTGAACAGAGGGACTCTGTTTGTGTGGCTTCTGCTCCTGAGCTCGAGGGACACGCATGGTTGGACCCCTTGGATGATTTGCCCGGAATAGTTTCTTCCCTTGTCATGTGATATTTATAGAAATGCCCCTAACTGTCCATAGAGCAGCACTGAAACAAAACTCCAGCAAATAGAACAATGTACAAATATTTGTTTGTGGTGATTTGCCCAAATACACCAGGCCTTCTTCCAGTCAGAGCTAATTCAGAGGAAGAAAAAAATGCTGCGTGCCTCACTGGGCTTGACATTTCTTCCTAGATGCTTAAATCACATCAAAACACATTCTGAAAAGGAGTTTAAAAAACTGATTCAAAAACCATTTATAGGAACGCGCCTATTTATAGGGATCACCTGATTGCACCAACGTCCTTCCTGCCAGCATAAATCATTTAACAGAGAGAGCATGAACCATCGTGCCATTGTGTTGATGGGTCTTATAATGTATTTGGTGAGTTTTATAATGCATATGGTGCGTTATATAATGTAATGTATTTGGTGGGTTCTGTGATGTATAGAACTGTGCACAAGTCTTAGGCAGTCAAAGTAACTGTGTAAAGCTATTTATCTGGGTAGTAAGGGTATGTTTGCTCCAAACAAAAATTCCATTTAATATTAGAACTTATGCAAATTAAGAGTAACACAATAAAGACTAACAGTGTTCTCCCAAAATCACTGGTATCTTGCTGGATGGCTAGATGAACACTGCTTCAGTTCCCAAACCTCTCCTCGGAGGCACCTCAGCCATTCCATGTGTTTGTTAAATTTCAGCACCAGGTTGTTTGATTAATTCATTTATTTGCTTAAAAAAAAAGTCAATGAGTGTTTGTTTGCTGAACATGGTATGTTCGTGATCGAGTCAGAAAACACATTGGTGTATTGCATGGTCACTGCAAATACTGAGGTGGTTTTAGGAGAAGTTTTGAAATGGTTAAGCTGACACACTTTGGCAGACATAAAATCATAGTTTTGCACCAACATGAATATAATTTAAACATCATTCTCCTTGACTGCTTAAGACTTTTGTACGGTACTGTATTTGGTGAGCTTCATGATTTATTGTATTGTTGAGTTTTATGGGTTTAGTGTTTTGGTTTTCACATGATGTATCCAGGTGTTCTCATCTTTAACAACATAGCAGCAGGAAGTCCCACTGCAGGACAGGGTTCATGGGTTCAGAGGTGCATATGGTTAGCGGGGCTCTAACATGTCATTCGGCAGAATATGTTATGGGGAAACACACAACACCAGAAGTAAGACAATGTGAAAACCAGGTCCATTAACTCGCGAAAACCGCATTGAAAGTGGCCACAGAAAAAAGCTGTGAGACCCTGGCATCATTTGCACCCATTTCCATATGTTCCAGAAGTGTGTCTGCTGGTCCAATCAGAATCGAAGAGCGAGAAGCAGCCTCCTTTCCTGATTGGCTGTGGTTTGAACCCTCCGTGGCTTTGCATCTCACCCTGGGATCCAACCCATTTCCTCCTAATTGACACATTTTCCTTTGCGCATGAAGTGGCCAACAGAGCAGAAACTGCCAGCGGGGCAGTAATGCAGCAGCCTTCAGGCTAACCATAACTCAAACCACACTCTGATCCTGGCTCCTGTGTCGTTCCCCATGTGGACCTCAATACACGTCAGCTCTTCTCACTCCTAGAGAGCACGGTACTGTGGTTCAGCCACAGAAACCTTCAGGAAACATGAAATCGAAAACGGGACTTTAATACCCACAATTCAGTGGCCCTCATTTTACGCAGCAGTCAAAGACGACCATTTCATAAATGAACTGAGCACAATGATGACTGAACAAAGTCCTCGTTATTAACATAAGGTACAAGCTCATAATTGGGACATTAAAGCAGTGATGTTAGGCAGAAAACAGCACGTTAAATGACAGTTTTTATGACAACTAGCAGGTGGAGTGTAATTG
Organism: Gnathonemus echidnorhynchus; assembly: GCA_026776725.1. Taxonomy (NCBI): domain Eukaryota; kingdom Metazoa; phylum Chordata; class Actinopteri; order Osteoglossiformes; family Mormyridae; genus Gnathonemus; species Gnathonemus echidnorhynchus. Next base: position 1,442,383 of record JAODJU010000106.1, on the reverse strand, counting down.
GCGGACTTCAAAGAACATGTGACCGGTTACTCTCTGAAAAAGACGAGTAAAGTAAGGAGGGCATTTTGTACATGCGGAAGCAATCATCTTCTGGTGTAATCAGAGTGCTGTCGTGGACTTTTGCCCTCTCACTGTGGATCTGAGCTACATCAGAACAGATCTTCAAGGTAAGTGATATTTTCAGCCATCGCGGAATGACGAAATGCGGCTCGCTAAGCGCACGGGGCAGGCACTTCCACGTCACAAGCTCAGACCTCTCCTATGACAAGCCACCGCTAGCCCCCAGCCGCCGCCCCCAGGCGCCTCATTACGCTGCTCCTCGCCCGGCAGAATCCCTCGGAGATGCTGCATACACAGGCCCACCGCCCACACCTGCCTTGATCCCCGACAGAATGCACTTCGGGTGGAGGTCACCCTCGTGGCAGAAGGAGGTGCGGGCTCCTTGTCCACGTGTAGCCGCATGCGTGCGGAGGGTAGGAAGTGAATGGGAGGATATGAGCGTAGGGTAACCTTTTGGGGGCAGCCTGATAATGAATTTATTTTCTGCTCTGTGTTATGCACCATCTCACTGGCTTGTGGTGGGCAGCTGCGAGTGAGGGGGGAGCGCTGGGCTCTCGGGGGAGGGAGCCGGAGAAGGAGCATGTGGGGTGTGTGGACCGGAGCGGTGTGGCGCTGCTGTGTGAAGCTACGCTGACTTCAGAGCTGAGCAGCTCCAAATATGTCCACATGGTAGCCTGAGAGAAACAGCAAAGGCAGCGGCTGGGCTCGCGCCATCCCATTTGCTGGCATACCGGGCACAGGGTGTGGCCTCACTGATCCAGTCTGCCACTGGGTACGGGGTGTGGCCTGACCGCGGTGTCGCCGTTGTTAGCTTTTTCACCTTGTACTTGCAAATTACACTCATCGACGATCTTGGCCATTACTCGCTAAAACCCTACTTTCAGTGCATCCCTAGCTGCCAGGACCCTACTGGCACCCCCTGTAGGCCGGCGAATGACAAACTTGGAGGGGGACATCCATTTAAAATCACGAAAGCATTTTGTCTTCTCAGAGTCTGCATGCTTAATTGTGAAGGAAATATGAAGGCCCTCGAGACTTCCCAGCAGCCCTGGTAAAAATAACTGCCAGGTGGTTCTGTGCACGCACCGAGCGAGCTTCTTCTTGTAACTGAATCCTTGTGGGCCTATCTGCCTACCCATGTGTTTCTCATGTCATAGACATGCTTGTTTCACATAGATGACATCTGATGTCAAAGTTTAATTGTGGAGTTCATGCTCATCTCTGGAGTTACAATACACAGGTCTGTTGCAGCTGAAATCGATACGTTCCGGACGTTCTCCACATCACTCAGGTCATCTTTGCGACATACTGGCCAGGACGCCTCGCTCCGTGGTCAACTTCCACTCGACGAAAGACCACTTATCTCTCGCACATCAACAAATCGCTCCTGCCGGGTCGTGGTAGTGGGCTAAACAAGTTAGAAACCAATGGCTTGGTTGGGGGGGGGACACCACCCCCATCTGGCTCTGGAGCACTGAGGAGCTCTCAGGTTTCCCTTCAACGCCTCGTTGTGGGTCATTCGGAAAGCCAGAACTCTCCAGCAGGTTTGGAAGTGACACCATCAGAGGTGGCCCAGAGACATAGAGGCAGAAACGTGCACAATTAACAGAAATATCACTCTTGCAGAGTGAGAGGTTAGCCCTGTCCTTGACGTAATTTGCTCTCAGTCCAACTGAAGTATGTGTTACATAAATGGTTAAACTACAAGTGGTCAAGGTATGAGGTAACTACCCGTCGAACATTGGAGCAACTCAGGTCGAGGCACTGATCTCCGGAGCAAAGCATCAGAGCAGGTGACACCATAGTCCAGAAGGTTCTCACACTGGCTTCTGTTAAATATCCACCATAGTTTGAAGGTGACAAGCTGCATTTACCATCTATATTTCTTGTATGGCACTAAATTAGGCAAAGTTTCTGTATATCCGGGCCTTTCTAAAGCCTGTTTTGTGCAAAAAAAAAAACAAACTATTAAGCATTCAGAAGCAGATTCAGAAGATCTGAATGATATATATTTTGATACTGTAGCATAAGCAAAAAGGCTTTTTTTATGTAAGGATTCATGTTGGCACCTGATATAACTGAAAAATACAGATGGACAAAAGGACAGAAGCATCTGATGAACCAGAAGCTTAACTTCAAACAGCTACCAAGGTGAGTCATGTTAGTTTGAATGTCAGTTAGCCCGTGTGTGTCAGCTGTGAAGGAGGTCTGGCAATCAGAACTTGCATATGTAAGCTTTCAAATCAACATGAGGCAGCTACCAGAGGTCTAAGAGGCCAAAAAGCCGTTGACCATATTGCAGGTATATTTTAGTCGTAAAAACCACAAAATGGGGAAGCAACTCATTATCACGACATTTGGCAGACGATCTACGTCAACAAATAAGAACACCAGAATGAAATCAGACTACTTCCTTTGCCCTCCCTAATCATCAGATCCAAACATATTTGAACCTTCATGAGACATTCTAGAAGGGCAGAGTATGAAACAGATTTCCTCTAGCTGGATCCTTTAATGAACTGGTGGCATTATTTTGGAACAATGGTGCAATATATCGCATTGTATGCATTTCAGAATGTATTTACATTCTAGCAGATAAAGGTCAGGCCTGTGAAGATCACTGGAATCTTGCAAAGTCTAATCACAATGCAAGTGCTTCCTGGTTGCCTAGGAGACCTGAGGATTGCCCTGAAAAATATCCGTAAAGGAACTGCTTAAAACATTATGTGGTCAAGCTAATGAATATTCAGTACAGCAGCTCGAGGGAGGGTTCGCACTGTGCTTAATACTTAGTACAAACTGTTACAGGAAAACCTGTGTTGAATGATTTGGGAATCCTAAGTTTTTTCTTAAACTTATGCAATTCCAGGAATATCCTTTTTGTTTGAGGAGCTTGTTCGCTTCAGCTGAAAGATGCTTCTGATGCTCGTCCTTATCAGTGGACACATAAAACAACTCATATTGAATAATATCATCTAAAAGGTAACAATAAGCAAGCATACACAACACTCAGCAGGAGGACTGGAAGAATTCTGCTATATTGCTGGGTGGTCTTTTTCTGGATGTCAGGTAACACATCCATACTTCTTTTTCTTCTAGGACAGGGTTATGGTAAGCCTGACGTATGCTGAAAAATACCTTGTGGATGATGCAATGAGAAGGTAATGTGTGGAGAAAACTTTGGTACATTAGGTATAACATAGCATGTTCAGTATGTTTAGCGTCACATATCCGCTAAAGCAGCAGTACTGAGGTTGTAGGCCTTATTGGAATGGTAACAGAAAGTTCTAATCCATCATATGTGCATCTAGAGGAGCACCAGTTCACAGAGCAGAGTATGCAGGCCTCCCCAAGTATATATCTCTGCAGCCAGGAGCTGAGTATCGAGTGGGAGGGGCAATGTTGAGTAGGAGGGGCAATGTCGTGTAGGAGGGGCAATGTCAAGTGGGTGTGGCAATGTCGAGTAGTAGGGTCAATGTTGAGTGGGAGGGGTTTATCACCAGGGGTAGGAGGGGCTTATAATCAGGGTTAGGGTATCAGATGATAGCAGGCCCATTGTTGTAAACCCCTCCCACCCTGCTCCCTACTCGACATTCAGCTCCTGCTTTTCGGCGTCCCTGCTTGCTTCAGGGTCAGTGCTCAGTTCTCCTTCAGGAGTCCATCTCTCCAAGCATCTCTCTACCATGTGCTCCCCAGTGGAAACGCTTTGAGAGAAATGCCTCCCCACCTCTCCAGCACACAAATGCCGAGAGCCATTCCCACCCCGAGCTAATTAAAGACTGTCACGCCACTGTGGCCACATGGTATGCTTCTCCCCTCACTGTTTTCGGGACGTCAGGGCCGTTTTTCAGAGCACCAGCCACATCAGAGAGACCCTTCCGGCAGCTGATAGTCTGTCAGGGGCTACATGTGCAACCCCAGCCCCCGCATCCTTGCTCTGAGGGTTGCCGGCTCTTCCTGCTCGCATCCAGCTCTGCCCCCTGCATTCAGGGCCCCCAGGTCACTCCAGAGAAGTGCTGCATAAAAAAAGTAATAAAACAGAACCAATAGTCCACAGGTTTCTTTTTTAGTATTTCATCATATGTTTTCCTGAAAAGATCTACAGCAGCTCGGAGAATGATTCTCTGAGACCTGTTTAGCATTCACATCCATAAAGTCACATCCTCGCCTCCCAAACCCCTGTGATTCTTGTGCTCCTTCCCTGACCCTGAGAAACATCAGGTAAGCTGTGGGTCAGCCTGCCTTTGGGGGCTTATACAGTGATTCAGGTCTCCAGGCCTGTTGAATGGATGAGCTGCGATTGGCTGCTTTTTTCCTGTGATCTATTACATAACAGAAAGAAAAGCCTATTTTGGCACGGCCCCCTGGACGCCGTACAGCGCCGTTCATTTGTGGACGTCGCTTGAACACCTACGCTGAAATTGAGGTATGTGCCATGTTTGGGAACCACCTCCAGAAGCTGTGTGTGATGCTGCTGCTGACGCATCCCTAGCCTCCGGCTCTGACACTAGGAAACACGCACGACGGGCAGCGGCCAGGCCCCGCTGGCGCCCCCTGTAGGCCGGCGAGCAGACAGCAGGCGTTATGCCTCACAGCATGCCCAGGTGTGCGGGGGATGTGTCTGCGTGGAGGGCATTAGCTGGCCCCCAGAGCCGCGTTGCCACGGTGCTGAAGATGCTGCTGCCGCCACAGCCGGCTGAGTCAGCGAGGCGGGTTTCCCCCATAGCCGGCGGCCGCTCTGATCCAGTGGGGCTCACAGGCAGGGGCTCACAGATGTAGCCCCCCCTCAAGCAGGGGGATTACGACACAACGGGATAGGCTATATGAGTTTGTGAGTATAAGATCCAACGACTGAGGCCTGGTCACATGATCACAGAAGGAAGCAATGGCCGATGACTGCGCCAGGACCCTCTGGTGTGCCCACGGTATATGCCAGTGTATATTCCACGTGTCTGTGCTATGAAGATGCTGAGATGATTTAAGAAGGACGCATGACACGTAATGGAAAGGTGGATGATGAAGCATGAATAAACACAGAATCTGAAATCTTTAGTCATTAATGACACACTGGCTGCTTTATTGAAAATGACTGAGAAGTCGTGTACATGAGGGGGCCAGCCAGTTAAATGCGAATGCTGGACTGCCTCTGCTTGCAGAGCGTGTCAAGGGGGGCTTTATTAGCAGAGATGCTTTTTTGATGTTTCCCTCACACACACACACACACACGCGCGCGCGCGGTGAGTCACTGGGGCATCTCGCCACGATTTTATGACGCCTCCCGGCGCGGCCTTTCGTAACAAGCTTTGACACTACAGCTGCCCTGGCGAAGTCTAGACACAGAGATTGGCGTCAGGGCACCGAGGCGGGACACGAGCCAGGCAGCCCGGCAGCCAATCAGCTTCAGTGTCACATGTTCCACCATGATGTCATTGTGCGTCAGGTGACCTGAGCTTCACTGATTTTTTTTTGGTCACTCAAAATATTTATGAAGTCTTAATAGACATTTTTATAGAGCAGTCGGTAAATTGCACGATTACAGTGCAGAAGCTTCTGGCCTAAGTGGCTGCAGATGTTTGAGATCATCCACCCAGTTGTGTGAACATACTCTGATAAGTGTCCATTGATTTAAAACCTCTTCTCATCTCCCTACTTAGTCATACTCAGATAGGGCCTTTTTCTTGGTAGCATCTCACTCTGTTACCTTTCTATACAGGAAGGCAACACAGTGGCTACTTTGCTGAAAAGGGGAATAGCTTCAAAAAGATCTGCGGGTTTGCTAAGAAAGCTCTAGAACTCCCTGGTGTATTTAGTGTTTTTAAGGAGGCAGGAAACTGCAGTGACCATGCTAGTAATTGTTTAGGATTCTTACTGTTTACCAGACTTTAAAGACAGTACCAAAGTAAGCAAAGTAGACTCCCAAATAAGCAAAGAAACTCCTTCATGAGAAAGCTGGACACAGGAATAAATGGACATGGACACCTTGACCACTCACGGAGCAGTCAGCCCTTCTAAGGTGTAAGTGACTCATATATCACATGTGAAGGGTGCAGGACTCAGCTGTGACTCAGAGGGGGGCTGGAAGTAAATCCTGCATGTGCGTGAGCCTCTCTCTCTGTCTTTCGGTCTTTGCTGGTCCATCTGACTGTCCGTCTGTCTCCGTGTGTCTGTCTGTCTCTCTGGGTGTCTGTTTCTCAGTCTCTGTGTCCCCCTGACTGTCTATCTGTGTCTCTGTGTTCCTCTGACTGTCCGTTTGTCTCTCTATTTGTCTGATCAAGAGAGGCTAATTCTGAAGGTGCAGAATGCATTGCTGAGAGGGAATAGCTGCTATATTTGGGTTCTCACACCTTATCACGTGTGAGTGGAGGTGCAGGCGGGCGGTGCAAGGTCCCGAGTGCTGGCCGTACGTCCGCAGCACACGACCAACAGGCGGTGCTCTGGCTGAGTGTGCCATGGGCATTCAGAAACGTTGCTCAACAAACTCTGCGGTCATGCCGGTGTTGTGAAACACAGGGACTTCACAAATACCTCTGGAAAGACAGAGATGCTAGTCCTTCCAAGACATAATAATTTATTCACTCAGACATTCCTGTCATACCTGCCAAGAGAGGCCAACTTTAGAAAGACGCTTAAACAGACCACATCCGACAGCCCTGGACCTCTGCCATCTAACAGACAGTCAGCATTGGCCGTGAAATATAGGCCTTTTCCATTACATTTATTACACAGATACAGCCATTAATAGATTCTTTATTATAGCAGCATGCTGTAATGGCTCTGTACCTGTACTCAGCACGATGACAATAAAGTTGAATCCAATTTAATCTAATCTGATGCTGACTCTTGTACAGCTCATATCTGCTTCCCTCAAGCAGCCTCTGCATGACGGCAGCTTCACGTATGACCACTTTTTTAGAGGTGACACATACAGAAATGGCTGCAGCCTGGTAACGCGGGGGCCCAGCCTGGACCCACCGCCCACCCTTCCTGTGTGTGAGTGACTCCATCGCCGGGGAAGCGGCCAGACGTTGGCGGCGAGAAGGAGGACGTCCAACTGTTAGCACCCATGTGCCGTGTCATTGTGCGCTAGTGGCACCCACAGCCGCGTGGACCTGGCCGGCGTGGGACTCTGCTTGTGTCATACCTCCCCGCTGGCCACGGCGGCGTGACGTGGCGCTCGGGGAGAGCGACGGGGGAGGTGACGCTGCCTTCTTCAGCTGGACGCCGAGCAGGAGCCCCGTGCGGCCGGGAGCGCATGACTTAGTTAGCACTGACGGGACTAGTTTCGCTTGGTTATTTTGAGGATTCCATCTGCTGGCTTTTCTGCAACCGAACGCAGTACACGAGCTCACTCAAAAACACAAACATACCCGCACACGCTACTGTAAGAGTTAGTAATGCCCAGTAAACACGCTACTGTAAGAGTTAGTAATGCCCAGGAAAGAAGATGTGGGCTCCCACACGCCTACGCCTCTGAATCGCAGTGCTCTTCCTGGTTGGGCTGTCTGGGCAGGCTGGGGGCAGAGCTTCTTTCCCGGAGAGCAGGCCGAACACGCCCAGGCGCGAGGCATGCCCTCACCTGCTTCCGGAAGCCTCCGGGTATCTGCTCTTGTGTCATTCGCGTGGGTTTCTAATTCTGTCTAGGAGGCCCGGGGAGACAAACATTCCTGTGTGTTTTTCTAACCCCCCAGGAGATGAATTTCCTATTAATAACTCCGGTGTAGGTGAGGTCATGCTATTGTGGCATATCACTGTGAAATTATGTTTCCACGTCAGGTTCATTGTCAGGCTCACAGACTTTCATGTAACACCTTGAAAATTTACATGGCTGTCCCTTTCTGGCTCTTTGGGGTGCCGCTTGTACAATTTGATTAAGCAGCTAGTGCTTTACTCCTTAATCATTAAGCAACGATAACACGAGCGCATTTTAGCTAAACCGTCAGCAGCATAAAATGCTGTTTAGCTAATTGGTTCATCAACCATTGACCGTTCCTCACTGGAATTTGATTTTAGTTGAAGGAAAAAGCACTTTAGCTGCCCGGGGCTCATCCAGAAAGCAGGCAACATCCATAAGTTGAATTTTTTCTCAGAAACATGTTTGAGTTTCCTGCCAAGGCCTAATTTTGAGCAACCAACATGGCGATTTCACATATCACCTTCTGCTGTTAGGCAAGTAGCACAGGCTGCTGGCGGCTGCCGCCCTGCGGTCGCAGTCACACCCTCGGCACGCTCCAGCCACAGATCCCCCCCCCCCCGGCGTAATCGTAATGCGCCGGCTTGTTGGGGCCTGGGACTTTGGGTGTGCGAGGGGTGTGTCCGCGTTGGTGATCTCCTAGCCATGGCTAACTGCGGTGTCTCCTCACTCACATGCGGATTCCAGACGTCTGAAAGATTACACACCTCTCATATTTTTACAGGTGTGGGGCTCCCTAGAGATAGACATGACAGTAGCCCACAAAATCACTCGGAGGTGGAACAAATGTCTGGATGAATGGATGGTCTGGATGAATGGATGGTCTGGATGAATGGATGGTCTGGATGAATGCCAGCTGACATGTTACTATAATCTCAGAGTAGCAAATGCCACTGCTAAAAATACATGCATGAATATATGCTCCTATATATATGAATTTATATATATATATATATATATATATATATATAACACACACACACACACATATATACTGTATATACATGCACATTCATACATACATGCAAATATCTATACATAGAGAGAGATAGATATAATAATAACCTGTTTTTTTTGTTGTTATGGGACCATTTTTCAGGTCCCCACAAAGATCTGTGAATGCAATCAAAAAACTAAAAATCTCCAAAGTCTTATATGTTGTTTGGTTACCAATGGTTAAGGTTAGGGCTGGGTAGGGGTTAAGGTCATCATGTTGGGACTAGAGTTTTCCCTATAGAAATAACTGAAGAGTCCCCACAAAGATACAATTACAAGCCTGTGTGTGTGTGGCTGTCCAGGTATACCTTACCTTGTGGGGACCAATTGAATTATTTTTTTACCTTATGGGAACCAGTTTTCTGGTCCCCATATGGGAAAACTCTATTTTATGAAAATCCATGACTGCAATGAAAAAACTAAAAATGCAAAAACTCTTGTATTTTGTTTGGTTACTTATGGTTATGGTTGGGACTGGGTGGGGGTTAAGGTTGTCATAGTCAGCATTAGCATTTTTCCCATAAAAATGAATGAGCGGTCCCCAAAAAGATATGATTACAAGACTGTGTGTGTGTGTGTGTGTGTGTGAAAAATGAGCCTCAAAATGTAGAATGTAGAGGTGACAATTCCATAGATCTGAAGGTCAGAACTAATGCAGAAGAATAAGGAGGTCTTGAAATTCCAAACTTCCTGTTGACAAGTTCGAAGGAGCCACTGGGTTCAGGAAATTGCACCAAAATAGGCCTGATGTGTTGGATGGAATCTGTAATATTAAGCAGCGTAAAATCAGAGTGAGAGATAATTCAGGTCTGCTGAAAAGGCCCACTGTATCTACAAAAGATCTGAATGAAACATGCGAATCTGTGCTCATGAGCTCGTACCGGGATGCTGATGAATCAGATTAGTAAACAAGGATAATTGTTTACTTGGAAGAATGTCTCTGGCAAATGAAACAATGCGCGGGCTCTGTGGCCGCTGACAATGGCTTACGGGAATTTCATTTCCTGTCAGTCTTTGAGACGAATCGAGGCTGCACATGCTTTGAGGGGTCAGTAGTTTGCCAAGATGGTGGGAGTCGGGAAGATGGGAGACAATGCAGCACAGAACGACTCCACATGCTGAACAGCCATGAATGGCAGATCATGTCCATCAAAGTGACCTCAGTGCTGCTCCCTCTTGGAAGACATCTGTAACTGCAGTCATGCTTTGAGAAGATGCCCATTATTATGTCATTTGACCATATGAATGACTAATACTGTAACTCTGAAGATCGATGACACATGTGCTTTTTCTAGTCGAAGTCCATTTGCTGTTAATAAGTTAGAATGACCTGAATCAGCGCAGGTCAGAAGCCCTAGGATAGCTTCACCACTGGAGTCCCCCCTGGCGTCGAGGAACGTCAGAGACGAAGTGAAATTGGCTTGCTAAGTCAGCGCCCCCTCAGAAGATGGCACTGGCTCTGCTCTTGACATATCTGTGAGGTTTGTCCTGATCTTTAACTGCAACATCAGTCCATCTGTGATGCCATTGTGGACTATGTGGAATACTAACAAGAATTAAAACTCATTCTCCCTTCCCAGCAACCTCTTCTGAGGTAAACTGGTTGACATTATGAATGTGAAACAGAGTTCATGGTGAGGTATTCACTCATAACAACACTAACCTGACCTCTTGAGTTCATCCAACAATGTGCTGGTCAAGAATTTGCCAGCTACCTCTTAAGGATGTGGATTCCGGTTCTTCTGTGGCTTGGAGGAGCGCAGATGGTCTCAGGCGGAAGGGTCACCTTAGTCTCAAGGGTCCTATGAACATCAGAGCGACGCCTCCACAGGTCTGTGTCTCAACGCTACACGGCGGTTTGGAAACTCCAGCTAAAAGACAGCTACTCCCTAAAACTCGCCATGGCCTGACGCAGGAATGCTGTGGCAAGGCCTGACTGAATGAATACTTACTCAGTGTTTACTTTAGCAACAGCAAGGAGGCCATTTATTTGCCGTGTGGATAGAAAAGCTTTATGTAATTGTGATAATAAGACCTAGATTATAAGATGACAGATAAGGTCATATGCTGTTCTGCAACATCTGTGCTTAGTGACACGATGTCACACAAACTCGAATTGTGAAGAAAGCACTCTTCACAGACACAAAGTATGAGGTATGCAGAGTATTTTCTGCTATCGGTACCTTTTGCCTGAATTGAACTTTTTACCCAGAGCAACAATTTCAGCAATTTTCAAAGCTGGCTTCTTCACCGGATCAGTTTAGGTTAAGATGCAGGCGAAAAACAAATAGAAACGACAAGTCCGCTTCGGAGACTGAACTCCTGGCTGACAGGCCTTGACTTCTGGCTGAACTGGAAACTGAAAGAAACTAACCTCCAACTGAATGCCAGCTGACAGAATTGTACACCCCTGAAACAGTTTATTTTTTTTTTCCTAAAAAATAACTAATTATTTGTTCAAATGCACAGTGTGTGGCGTGCAGTGCCTCTGTTTGTGGCATTCCCGCTAAATCCATCTCCTCCCCTTTCGGGGGGGGGGGGGGGGGGGGGGACGGTCTCTGCCATTTGCAACCTTGAGTTTCAGCCTTGAGAGCAAAGCTTCCGACTGCATTCCCCAGCACTGAGGGCCAGGCTCAGACCCCCCCTCCAAACAAAAAACGGAGGACGCGGGACGGCAGCCAGCCGCAAACATGTTTATGAGTTATGATTCCTAATAGATGTGTCCTGTGTGTGTGTGTGTGCCAGGCTTTGTTATGCTAGCTGCGGCAAGCTTCAATTTGCTTCGGGCTTATTATTAGAAAAATAATCGATTTCACAATCTGAGATGTAAGTCAGATGCATGGCCCTCGTGGAGACACGAATGCAGCTGCAGCGTCCCAGCTCCAGTGGGCAGAGGAACACGGAATGAAATCTCAGTGGAAAACTAGGAGCATCCGCCCGGATAGTGGCCGGAAAAGGACGCGCTCTCCCCTTGATCTCCTGTGATTGGTGCTGCTCTTTTCCTCGTGCTATGAGTCAGTGACCTCCTGACCTCTGAAAGATGGGGGCTCCTCCCAACCTTCAGAGGGAGGCGGCCCGAATCAATGGCCTTTTTCATCTGGCCGATTGTGACGTTCGCTCCTCTCAGGTGATCTCTAGATCAAGGCCACCGTCACCCTCCTGCTTTTGTTCTTCACAATGGCACACCTTGCTCTGTGCCCCCCAGTGTAGGGGGGAGGGGGACTAGCTCAGAGGGGACGGCTTCCTCTAGAGCTTCCTGATGCCCAGGTGGGACCCCCTCCCCCGCACAGTGGCTTAGTGACGCACAAAGACTCTATATATATATATATATGTGTGTGTGTGTGTGTGTCTGAGTGTGTGTTTGTGTGTGTAATGAGAAGGCAGTGTCAAGCAGACGTGAAATAAAACATTTAAGCTGCACATAAAACTCACTCCATCAGTGTGAATGTTTTCACAGGTTATGTGACTAACCATTGGGGGGGTCCAAAGGGGACATCAGGGGGAGGGAGAAGGAACAGCGCTGGACATTGGGGGGAGTAAGAGAGAACAGCGCTGAATTTGATGCACTGTGGCAGTGATGTGCTTGTACAGGGACTCCCACGGACCCCCTGGTGCAGGTTGGAGCTGCCTGGATTCTCATTGTTTCCAGTCAGTCACAGCAGAAGATCCATCCTTGCTGGGCACAAAGCAGTTCTGCTTCAGAAATGCAGAGGATTCTAGGAAGGGGCTCCATTGGCAGCGGAATAGGGCATAGAGGTCCATAACATCAGGAAGGTGTGGATGGAGGGCAGCCCAGATTTTGCAGAAAGGTGTTTGGTCCCAGGGGCAGTGGCTTTGTGTCCAGGAAGCAGGGAAAGTGTGAAAACACCAGAGGCTGTCAGAAACTGCTCCACTGATATCAGGAGGGTAACACCAGAGGCTGTCAGAAACTGCTCCACTGATATCAGGAGGGTAACATCAGAGGCTGTTAGAAACTGCTCCACTGATATCAGGAGGGTAACATCAGAGGCTGTTAGAAACTGCTCCACTGATATAAGGAGGGTCAATCTTCATAACGCTTTGAACATGTCATTCAAAGTCCTTGCGTTCAGTGAGGCTGGGGCCTTGAATTTTGCTAAAACAAAGTAAAAGAGGAGATTCTCTTTTTCTGGAGGGGGGAGCGGAATCCAAAGGCTATGTGCAAAATGATATCAACTACTTTATGGAAGTGAGACTTTTAAGAGAGGACATTTAAAAAAAAAAAAAAAAAAAACAATTTATGCTGATTCTGCCGGTAGAAAAAAGGTCTGCACCCAGCGTAAAGCGCGGAGCGGTGGCCTTAGCGTGCTGTTCTGATCTTGACCCGCGATTTTCACAAGGATGTGAGGCTCCAGTGGAAAGAAGAAAAAGCTCATTTTAACTCGCTTATTATCATCAGATTACGCAGCTGCTTTCGCTTGATTCCTGCGCTTCCTCCCATTACACTGTCTTACAAAAATATCAAAATATAATTACTCATTTTCCCACATTACAACATGCTAAGTGTATGGTTTTGATCTGGCAACCAGCATCTGGTTCCAGTTAAGTTAAAGTATGCTCACTGTCCAAATTACTCAAGCCTTATAAACGCAAAGCTCTTCCCATCTCGCAGGATAAGGAAATGTCATTTCCGACTTGCGGCTCCCCTTTGGACAATGAAGAATTTCTTTAATCATTAGGATGTTACTTATACGAATGCTTTTTAGATCAGCTTTCGCTTCCATATCATTGTCTGCAGTCTTAGCTCTGCGACAGATTAAGTTCCTGCTCACATGTTGCGAGGGGTCGCCGCTTTTGAACCTGCTCCCAGGGACACCTTCAGGCAGACGTGGATTAGGGGGGAGGTCATGCAAGACGCGGGAGTAGCACCTGTGCCTCTCCTCAGGATGACCCCAGGAAGCTGAGAGCAGGCCAGAGGGGAAATAAGACGAAGGCTGCGGACGACCATCATCCCAGACGAGGAGCCCAGCGCGCTCACATTAGCAGCTGTCGCTGTTGCCTCTGGCCTCAACCTCCATTTTAGCGGAATTTATCATTTCCATCCTAATGACTTCCAGCTAAGTGAAAAGTCACCTTAGTTTCAATTTTTAATTTTTTTTTTAAATGGACCCTCGTTCTCTGGCAGTAATTCCAGAGACCAGGACTGTCCACACAGGAGCAGCGAAACCTGAACTTCATTAGCAGTAGTTACAGAGCAAAGGAAAATTCCACCTAGAAGCCAGTAAGTGTGTTACGCCGCATTCGTTTTACCATGCATCCATCCATGCATCCATCCATCCATGCATCCATCCATCCATCCATCCATCCATAGCTGACTCTAGGCTTTTCTCCAAGGGGGTGCAAGGTGAGAAAGCAATTAAATTATTATTACACTTTGACATGATGAACACAAACCACAGATTCAACTTAGATTTAACTTTGCAATATAATTAAATTTTATTTAACTTAATATACTCAAATAGCATTTTCATTTGACGAATAGGGGCTGTATTTTATTTCTTGTACCCCTGCTACAATTGTCTATGCATCCATCCACTTACAAACATGTCTTTCGCCATCATATGTTAAGGTTAGTGAAATTTTAGAGTCAGGTTGGTTATATAGCAATTATCTAACATAAACAAGATGCTATTGCTGTGGAACCGTGTTTACAGGATACATGATTATACTACAGGCAGGCAAGGAAAATGCATAATCTGCTCTCGCGAAACGATTTTTGACACAAATTGTTGTTTTGGTGGATTATTGGGAAAATTCCCAGATATGAAATACTGTTACCCCTCCAGATTCGCAAATTTTGACATTCGCTGTTTCAGTTCAGTGAGAGTTGGCCATGAGCAATTCAATGGGAATATTTTTGGAACTTGCCAAAAGATGACAGAAACTCACCAAAGAGACAGCCAAAAATTCTGAAATTGATTTGGATCACACAAAATCATATGACATACAATATTTGATAGTGTAAGTGCATACTATACCTTTAATATTCAAAGTTATTTTTAGTAAAAAAAAAAAAAACACACAACTGGGAGCTACGCATTTTTGGCCTGGACACACCATGCATCTATGTATCCGGTACCTAGTCACGCATTTTCACAAGTGCAGGGATCTTCTGCTCCAAACCCTCACGAATGTGAATGGTTGACTTAGGAAACAGGAGAATACCAGCGAAGATGCTGTCAAGTGATTCATACACTAATGTCTATCCATTGCTAATACATACAACTAATGATTACATAACGAAAACCATGACTTTTGAAGAATAACCAACACGCTTATGAATTACGGAGCCTGCTTCCTCAAGGTCATCATCAAGTTTAGCGAGCCTAAGGTGACACAGATGGATATAGGAGAGGTAGACACCAAGGTCCTTCAGAAGCCAGTAGAGCTCTCTGGGACGCTTTTGGGGACGCCATTAGGGACATTCTCTGGACGCTCTCGGGGACAAGCACCGTCGCTTCAGCCTCGTGATGTTGGGGAGCCACCGGCAACTTTATTGCTACTATCTCAATTGGCGGTCGTGTCCCAGAAGAGCCATCCATCTCCCACCATTCAGGAGAGAGCCGGAGGTCACATGGGCAGATGGGAGAACCCGGGCGGGGGGAAACCAAAGGTTGAGGAGCAACGGGCTTACTGAGAAGCACCTTTAAATCCTGCATGGAAAGAAAAAAAAGGATGATTGTGTTTGGGGGTGCAGGAATGTGGGGCCAGTCAAGGGGACTGTTAGCAACATCGCATGGGGGGCAGGCATTTCCATGCAGAAGCATGATGGAAACACTGAGATAGCTGCAGCACATCTGCTGAAGGCTTCCCAGGTGAGGTGAGGAACCAGTGAGACGATTCAGGAGAAGAAGCAGGCCTCAGGTGAAGGCCTGAACTACCAGGATGGACAGGTTCACCTAACAGGTGCTCCGCACACACACGTCAAAGCAGCGTATTTGCTGCTTGAGTGCAGGACAGAAATCCAACATCCAATGCCATCTTTTCATGTTTCTACATTTATATTTATCTTCAGGGTATTCAGCAAAGCAATGCCCCGATCAGCACTCACTAAGGTGGCTGTATGGACACTTTCACCATGTAAAAATGGCTGAAATTTGGATATGGAAAGGTATGTACATTTCACAAAGAATACTGACGGATAATAATGTATCACTGCATTTTTATGTAAACGCTTTATTTGAGTATGATGTGTCATTTTGTTACCTGACCATAACGGGGAGAAGCAGCCCAGTAGGTAAAGAGTACCAATTTGTACCTTTGTTTGTCACTGGGACTGTATGCTGTAGGGAATTGTACCTTTTAAGACATAGTTGGATAAATGGATGAATTATTTTTGGTATGGTTACATAAATACAAGCGAAGTCACACCCTCAGCCTCTGGAAAGAACTCTAAGGTGTTAAAGACATAAGATTCTCTGCTATGAAGCATTTGAGGAGCTCAGAGATAGACATTGGGATTAAAGGTTCCTCTTCTTCGATAACCACTGAACTGACATTCAACTGAGGCGCTGATGCAAAGCCAAACACTAATGAGATTTACGGCTGGGAGGGTCTGTGAACTCCAGCCAGTCGCAACTGGACTGGGTGTGCATGATGGAAAGCCCCGGAACGTCAGGGCTCCCAGTAAATGGCACGCAGCCCTCGTAGATCTCCAGGAACTGGCGTCAATGGGACACGCGAGACGAAGAGCCGCTGCTCAATACCGAGCGGTCCAGACGCGAGATGAGGCGTGGGCCCAGCTGCCAGACAGGCCCGGCCTGCTCCTCACCACAGCTTCGGTTTGGATCTTTCAGTCCTTATTAAAACGATAAGACTGTGACGTTTCTCATACGGTCATCAGTGCGACCGAGACTAAAGAAAGTTGTGAATGAGCAACTGGCAAAAATGGCGTTGCTTTTCAAACGAAGGCATTCGGAAACAATGTTTTTCCAACAGCTCTACACCCTTTTTAATCATGATTTCAGCTGTAATGTCATCCTGGAAAAATCCTTAGTGTCACGCCATTCTTAATGAATAAACACAGGGGACGGATCACTTACACAACGCGATTCTGGGGTCACAGACAGACCAAAGCCACTGGTCTGACCTTGGCGAATCTGGGAGCTGTGATGTCCTGTGAGCAAAACGTATTTTGACGGTTGACGAATGCTACCGCTTTGGAGGGAGAACGCACCGTGGAGCCGAGCGGAGCTGCACACAGACAGCGAGCATCGTCCTGGGGGCCAAAATAAATGACGTGCGTGTGGATTTCTGTCAGGGGGACGAGGTGCTGGCACGACGACTGGAGTGCTGTGGACGCCTTGGGGACCGGTCCTCGAGATGGAGCCACCTGTCCACAGCCCTGTAGGTGGCCACGTTTGGCAGCAGCTGCTGGAGAAATGAGGCTCCTCCACGTCTCGAGCGAGCCAGGCGCGGCCGGCCGGCAGCTGAGGGGAGAGCGGGTCGGCCTCTGTTTTCTTGGACAGGTCCGTCTGAGAGCAGGAGATGTGAGAGGCGTGCCGGCCGCACCGAGCCGCCCGTCTGCCCCGCACATCTGGATCCGGTTACACGGGCCGCACCGCCAACAGCATGACACGCTGCTTCACCTCAAATAAACCCCAGGGCTGCTCAGCCCCACGGCCCCCCGATTCGGGGGGGGGGGAGGGGGGCATGTCACATCCCTGTCACAACGATGGAAGGACGGAGGAGCTGACAGCAGGGTTTGCATGTTAGTGCCCCCTGCAGGAGATCAGACTCACCAACAGATTAGTAGTGGAAATAGACAGAATATGGAAAGTTTGTGTTGTGGAGCTTGAAAGTGAATTAGGAACAATGAGAAACAGAAGCTACTGGAGACAGAGGCTTCTATCCTATTCTCCTGCACGGGAGAATGGCAGTGAAAAGTGGATCTGTTTACAAAATCTGCTGGGTAGGACCTACTGTTGACTAAACATGGAGCAAGGGGGAGCAAAGATCTTATCAAGCCACAGATACTTGCCCTTCAAAAGCAACAAAAGAACTCTTCAGTTTTCCAGGTGCCAAGGCCAAGAGTATTTGCTGAGGCCAGGAAAGCATGACTCTGTGGTCAGAAGGGCCTGCCGTACCAAGGAGGAGGAGGACCAAGGGCCTGGGGGCAAGGGGGTGCAGGAAGGGGTCAAAGGTCATGCTGAGAGGTCCTCAGGTGGCAATGAGCCATGAAGTAAGACCTGGGGGGGGGGGGGGCCTGCAAAATACAGCTTTGCTCAGGGGAGGCAGTAGACATGGTGTAGAGACTGGAGCGTCTAGCAGTGAACCTTCTCCGAGTTTGTTTGCAGTGGCGTGGTTTATATATGCTGTCAGGAGAACCTCGGACAAACTTTGAATAACATCACTTAGTTTTGCTTCCAAATTATTACACAAATCTATTACAAATCCAGACCTTTACACATATACCAAGTGGACAGACTCATATAAATTTGGGTACAACAAAACTTAAAATTAAAATATAGTATGTGTACCTACAGCTAAGATACAATTGGCAGGCTCTTGAGAGTATAGCCCCAGTGACAAGTAATTGTACCCTCAAAGGTACAAATTGGTACTTTTTTCTGACACTGAAGCCTATATAATGTGATCTACATACCAGGAAACCCCTTGAAGAGATCAGAAGCCTGTATCACCTGAGCCTCACACCAGGAATCTCCCTGAAGGACAAAACAGCCTTAGAATCTGCAGTTTACCCACCATCAGAGGCTGTAAGAGCCTCCCAGTTACCCCACTGCCACCTGGTTGTGATTCATGCTGGGCCTGTGCGATGTTAGCCGCGGCTCGCACCTGCAGCCAGAATGGGAGAGACGGGAGGGGAAAGCCAGGCCCCCGCAGAGAGGAGCCAACTGCAGACCCCAATCGCGGACCGAGACCATGCACACCGCTGGGAGTGTGATACGCGGTCGCGTCGCACACATCCAAAAGGCATCCCACACAGGCGAAGCCGCGGGGCTGCTTCCCAGGCAGGCTGTGCACCTAGGATGACCCCGGCGGCTGAGCCGTGCGCTGGGAGTGCTCAGCCTGGACGCGGCTCTCCGCGAGGGCTGAGTCGGGGAGCGGCAACTTTCCGAACCGCGTCCAGGCTGAAGTGGAAAACACATGTCCGGTGTTGTCCTTTCTTCTCCATGTGACCCTGCATGGTATTGTTAATAAAGCATGTGCATCGGGAGCAAGTAAGCCAGCATTTGGAGAACAGAGAGCTTATTTTTGATGCTGGCGGATCGATGATTTGTAAAGGAGCTGTTCACAGTCTTACATGGATTATTTTCAAATTTGGGAACGGGGTAAGGCTGCTGCATCTGACTGAAGCTGCATAAGCATTAGACAGATGGTTCCCATAATTCTCATGGCGAGGCAATAATTCTCATGCTTTCCAGCGTTTTGTTACTGAGTTTTTAAAAACATAACCACAATGACTGTACAAATCTGTGTATTAAATAACGCGAAACAAGCATCGTCTTTGTGTTGGGGGAATTAAAAAGCGTGCGGTTCCAGCCTTATTCTAAAAGAATACTGACCTGTGTTTTATATTAACTCTGTGGGAACATGAAATCCATTCATCAAATTAACACAAATTACAACTGTTTGGTTAATTAGCGCAAAACCATGAAAGAAAGATGGGATATCCGGCTGTAAGTGGGTTGGGGCGGATCTTCACTACAGTCTTGATAAAAACAAAAGTCAGAATCAGTTTCATCCTTATTACACAAAAGTGTCAGATCTATAAGTCAAAAGGTCCGTCGCTCTTCCTTGGTTTCGACGCAGATTCTCATGCTTCTCATATCTGTTACAACACTGACCCCTGCAGGTCTCTCTGCACCCAGCAGGCCTGAAGGGATTGTATAGCATAAGCACAGCCTCATGTTACCCAACAGAACCCCAGTATCCAGACCAAATTGCCTCCATAATGGCACATCAGCCATGGTGTTGTGGTATCAAAGCCTTCGACTAGCCCCTAGCACTCAGGCGACTGAACTCAAGCACAGCTCACAAAAAGCTTCTAGTAAACATCTAGAGATGGTGTTTACAGGTCTTTTTCTGAAAGCGCCTGATTTAAAAAAAAAAAAAATCATTAAATAAACAAGTCATCAGCAGTGGTCCACGTGCACATGATCACGTGCATGCATGCACTGTTTGCAGTACACCGTATGTATATAGTGAACATTCCAGTTTCGAATCTGGACAATGAATGTCAGATTTGGTCATGATTCCCAGATGTTGACTCAAAACGAGAGTCGTTTGTTTTCACTGAAATGTCTCCCGTTTTGTTGGACTCAGACGTCAGTGGCAGTGAAACACTAGCTGTTTAAGGGTCATTTTAAAAAGGCCAGCACCAGTTTGGGCGACAGAAACTCTCAGATCGTGCAGTCAGACACAGGTCATGCTCTGCTGCTCGAACCTTCACCCACAAAAGACTTTCCATCATCGGCGCACTCTCTGAAACCCTGGCGCATGCCGAGTGCCCTTTCGTTCAGGCTGCCACAGAATCCGTCAAGGCCACGTCGTTTAAACGAACAGAACGCACTGTGTTCTTGGAAAGTGGGGATAGAATGAAAACTGCTGTGGTTGATATAAAACACAACACACATCACTCATCAGCCTATCAGAGCCATTGAGAAGAATGAAAATCTCAAAATGAGAGGTCGCACCAAATGAACATATTCCATTTATCAAGCGCAGAAAAGGTCCAGGGTTAAATATTACCATTTTTATATGAAGCATTGCTAACCGTGGAAGAAAAATATTCCACTGTGTATTAAGAGAGTTGGGTAATTCAGGTCGAGAGAGTAAAAGTCCAGACCGGGATTTTGTTTCAACCAACCAGTTGAGTACAGTGTAACTGTGACTCTTTATGCTCAACTGGTTGGTTGCAACAAAATCTTGGTGTGGACTTTTACTCTCTGGACCTGAATTACCCAACCCTGCGTATTAAAGACCTAATTCAAAATGATAATCATACCTTACTTACTCAAAACGCTATTGATGGTTACAGTTAAGTGCTACGTCTTTGCACTGTAAAATGCTTATAGCCAGCATGGAACGGTGTTTGCTGTGGTAAACTGCTCTGTGCATTTGTGACAATTTGAAAAATGACTTCCTTGGGTGACTCACTGAGGTTAATGTAGATTCTGCCAGTCTGGTATCAGTACAGATCCATCTAACGTCTGAAACTCACATGCCAGAAATGGCTAGACGCCCTGCCTTTTTGTTGCAACGGGTTTTATAAAGAGAGAAACAGCCAATGGCGGTAATGCATATCAAGCTTCTGATCTGTAAACCAATCTACCTGCTCCTGTTTAGGGTTCGAATGCACGCTCCGCCCTGGAGGCTTGACTGAAAACAGACCAAACGGCGACAGCTTTAACCCGTGATCAACAGTCTTTCACACGTATTTATATTTGGCTCAAATATTCATATTTTTTACGTGTTACTCATTCTCCCGTGTTATAAAAGGTCAGGAAATGGATGTTTTCTCCACAAAAGCAGAACTTTTCATGCTGATTCCCTGTAAGAAATTTATGGTACGTTCTTGTGGAAGGAAACTATACAAAACAAATCTCGATTGATTAATATAGCGTAATTAAAAGGAGAACAGACAACAGCTTTGAGAGGTTTAAAAGGCTTCTCGGTGCCTGATGCAGGATTTCATGAGTTGCTGCCAGATCAGCGGAACCAAATATCTGGTTTTCGTTACGCAGAAGGTCGCCTTGGGTAAGCAGGTCATAAAACAGGTATATAAGGCATAGCCAGTGAAGAAAAGATGGAGAACCACAAAAACACCCAGAGCCCTGTGATTTACGTTGCAAGAAGACCTCTCCCTAGCCTGCTTGTGACTTTTATACAAGTTTGTGCACACTTTGAGGAGTCTGTAACTAGAGGGGGCCACATGGGCCGTGCAGACGCATCAGCGCGATGCAAGTGAACAAAACCACCACTGCAAAGGCTGCAGTTTCCTGCTCTGTAAAAAGGACTTTTTTAAAGAAAAAGAAAAAAAAATGAAGATGGCGAAAAGCTGAATATGTAGCGAGTGAGAGGTTGCGCCTTTATTGGGAGGCTGCGGTGGTTCTTTTACTTGCGAGCTGGTATCACTTGAAGGCCATCGGCTAATGTGTCAGAAAGGCATTCCGGCTTCTAAAGCAACATGCCTGTTTCATTATGCATAACAAGAGGTATCCACAACAAGAGGCCAGGGCAGCCGAGGGAGAAGAATTAGATTAGGAAGAAAGCAGAGGAATCTGTGCAGGGACCATGAGGTGTGCTGAAAGTGTTACCCGGGAACTAACTGAGGTGCTCTGTGCCGCGGTTTTGCTTTCAGATCTGGGTCCAGCTCGGAGGCTGGAACCCGTCATCCAAAGTGTCCCTGATAGCCGCTCCTCCATCCTGACCCAAAAACAGCCAGCAAGCTAGCTGCTAGTGTACATGCAGAGCCAGATGAAGCTGGGTAAATCACACACTTTTGCCCATTTTCTGGTGTTTTCCGTGCGTGTCTGTGTCTGCGAGACGGCACCTCTCGTTGAATGTGTGTGCGTGCACGCACCCTTGGGTGTGCATGTTTGTGTGTGCGCGTGTTTGTGGGACTGCACATCTGGCTGCATTTGCGCATGTCTGCGCGTATGTCTGCGATAGTGTACATCTGCGAGTGCGCGTAAGTGCACGTCTGGACGTGCAGCCGTGGGTGTTTGTTTATTATCCTATAAAGCTTTATTCCATGCTCGAGACTGGAAAATGAAGATTCCTTCAGCATATATGCGTCTTGAATTACGTGCAAACATCTCCCACCCATTAGGGCCATTCAGAGATATTAAACAGATACATCCCAGAAGGACAGAGCACCGCTTAGTGCCCCCAAAGGACCAGTCATTTCATCCTCACCTTGCAAGCATATTTAATTTCTCTATACTAATTTTTAAGAGCTGCTTGGATGGCAAACCCACGGCCGTCGGAAGGCACACGCACCGGGAGATGAATACGTTTCACACACGCTTCCAGTCCTTCTGTTTCCACCCGGTCGTTTCAGTCTGGTTATTGCGTTTCATTGCATTTCATTCAGAAAAAGAATCAATTGAAATGGATAGCTGCCATGGAAACGACGTAAACAGGCTGGGAACAAAAAGACGCGAGCTCAGCCAAGGATAATGTTCGTGACCCGCCAGCCGGATCGCCCGTGGGCCGTGGGGGAAGGTAATGTCACCGGCAGCTGTATTCCGACTTCAGCTGGTTAACTGGTTCCCAGAAAGCATCCATGGAACGTCGACCAAAACAGGAAGGTAGACCGTTTCCATGGACTCCAGAACTAAGAATCCCAAAGATGGAACAAGAGAAAACTAAGGCTTTCAAATAAATGGGTGTTTTTTGTAAGCAGTTTTATTTTCCTTGGCATCCATGGGAAGATTCAGACATAAAACTATCAACTATCTGTCCTTCAGCTCTAAAATATGATATATAAAGAGCAGAGAGCCATTGCCAGTATCTCACCTGGCATGAACAGGAGATTCACAAAATGAGCTGAATCAATGTGCAAACACTGAAAGCTGAAATTACGGCGATTATCGTAAAATACCAGCTGGTAAGGACCACTGACTAGCGAATCTACAGCAAACCTATATACTAAACCTACATGTATTTGATGTAGATGTAGATGTAGATTTGATGTAGATTAAGGGCCTGTACATTAAGACCTTTAAAACAATCTAAATTTATAAGGATAGCTGAAATTGAACTATTTCTGCTTTAAGCTGATGTTTTATCTGCTCAGTACAAGTAGAATAACTGGTCATGACAGAAACACAAAAACAATACAAAGACAATTATTTTCCAAGACGAAAGACAGTACAGAAACCAGTATTTCCCCGACAGTTGAGGAAGTTTTTTCATGCCTGCATGCGTCATTTTCTTATTACTATCACAGACATTTTTAAATCTTGGACACCTTCTTGGCAGATCGATGTGAAAGGCGCATCCTGCGTCGGTGTTTGGGCCACGTGATGAAGCTGGGCTGTTTCAGTCATCCTGTGGGCGTTCTTTCCCAAGGAGCCGCACCACGACTTCCTCACCGAGACGCAGATCCAAAGGGAAATTTCTCAATGGCAAGGTGATTGAAAGGGTGAAGCTGACTGTCTACACAACTTTAATTAGAGAAGATCAGCTAGCACAATGCTGAAGCGCTTTTCCCTGGCTCTGACGTCGTCGCGGGCTCGTCCGCTCTAAGTACCTTCAATCAATCCCCTGTGACTTTGTGCTGGACGGTTTCTCCAGTGCGCCTTTTAGTTTGCTTAAAGGATCATTGCCGTCCGTGGTGGGAGCTTATGTTCTGTTAATTTCAGGGGTTTCCTCCTGCCTCTCACTCTCAAAACATGTCTTCATCTGTGGACCTTGTAATGGTCAGTTGCAAGCAGCACCGTTTGAGTCGGTCTCCATTTTCTACCTTCACCGAAGCTCTAGCTGTACCGATGTCCGGCGTCTGTGGTTTTGAGATCCAGCGAGGCCTGTAATTCTTTCTTTATGTTCCCTGCGAGACGCCTTCATTCACAGCTCTAATATGTCATTGTTTAGATGTCCGTCTCCGGCCTCATTTCACATTTTGCTAAGGGGTGATCGATCATCTCGTTTATCCCTTAAAGTTTCCCCTTTTTGCAGCTCCGTTCCCAGGAGGTCTCGCATCTCATCAGTCAAAGAAAACTTCCAAAGCTGAATCTGTGGAATCAACAGTGGAGCAAGTACATTGAGAACCTAGAAAATAAGGGCCCCCTAGCATCAAGTCAAGTTAAAATGTTTGTTCGGTACAGTTTTGTGAAGGTGTTGGGAATGTTCTGCACACTCGACACCTCCACTGTTGTTGTACAAAATCTGATGCACATCTTCACAGTTATTCTCCATGTTTACGACTAACAGCTTCACAGATTAATCACACAGGTCTCCCTTCGTTGCTGCATTATGTCATGCATTGACCTCACAGCTTATGCATTTCTGTGGCGTCAGTGGAGAAATCCCTGAAAGATTTTCACTGCCTGTTGTTGTTCCTCGAAAAAGTCCGAACATGGAGAGCGAAGGGGGATCAGACTGGTCTGTACATTTTTTTTTGACCCCGTGTGCATCTGGTCTGAGGTGTAATGCTTCGGTCGCACAGCAATTACTGGACAATTCAAAGGCAATGTGTGATTCATTTCCTTGGGTTGGACCACGCCAACACAAGATATTGCAAACTAACAATGCCATTTATTCTCCCTTTCAAGAGTCTGCCCTCTCCGTTGTTACTAATTACTGCCATATTTTTGCACGAATGTTTCCACTCTGCAGTATGTGATATACATTTCCCGGATACACACTGGAAACATAAACTTTGCTGAAGAACGCTAGATTGCCCTGTGCCAGCTTACATCCCTATAATTCAAAAATGGCACGATATTCCCCAACACTGCTGCCTGTTTTAATCAGGGTACCAGGTCGACTGGCCGCACGAGTTCCAGGGAATAGAGGCTGCCAAAGATGACCTCTCAAACACTCAGAAAAGCCTTTTATTCATCGAAAGGCTCGACTTCTACATTACTCAAAGCGACATGTGACTGTTCACAGCAAATACATTTTGCAGTTCAGGTTCCTGCCCAGAAAAAAAAAAACATCATCTTGGTTCTAGGTTACTTGCCTTTATATCCTGCTGCTTCCAATTACCAGTGGCCTGGTACTAGAGTAGAGGAAATTAATGCAATAAACAGAGAAATTGCTAAAAATAAAGTGCCATAAAACATCCTAGAGTTCGCCCGGCTTGTAAAAGTACTAATAATTCTAGGCCAGCGCGGTGGAATCTGAGCTTGTCACGCCTCAGGAGCAGGAGTACAGGTTGGGCAGGAAGAAAGGGAGGCCTGGGGCTGAAACCGAGGCCCGATGAAACGCACACAGTCCCCGTCACCTTATCCTTCAAGCAACACTTCAGCGTCTTTCATCTCCTGCACGGCGACACCGAGATTAACCTTTCCACGCACGCTTCAGTGGCGTCTTTTAGAAGCTGCTTGACTTGTGCGGAATGGTTTGGGGAATTTGGGGAAAGTAACAGAGAAAGGACGGGGTGAGGAATTCTGGGGAAAAGTGACACCTCTCGGGGAAGACTTTCAGCTGCATGGTCAGCAAATAAGATGAAAACGAAGGTAAAAGATGAACAAAAATAAGGAGAAGAGGGGTCACGCTCTAGATGAGTGCAACCACGTTTGGTTTTCCGTTTCAAAGCTGGCGGGGTTCATGTCCGTACCTTATGGATTTTAACACCCCTGTTGGGCCCCTGACAGACAAACCAAAGAGTTTTTATAATCTTCTTGACATCTGCTTCCCATCAGTTTTATTGCTCTTATCAGACAGAGGAGCTGTTCTGGAGATACAATTGTGCTCCTGCACATGGGCAGTTTGCACAGATAGAGACACCACGGCGATGAGGATGATGATGATGACGTCTGGGGCTCCACGCGTCCAGGTCGTCGCTCGGATCTGATGCAAAGTGGTGCAAGCAGAACATTCAGGATGTGCAGGACACGGCAGCTACGCTTCCCGCTGGAAGAATGCAGCAGCAGGAGTGCGTTGAAGGATCCGATAGAGATAAACTTCAGTGGTGCAGCTTTAGGCAGTGAAGGATTTGTCATGTGGGGCAGAGTGGTTTGTGTTCTTCATCACGCCATTTGAATCATTTGGGGTATTTAAGGACTGTGAAATAAATGGTGGCAGCCAGGTTAAAGCCCCCGTCAGAGCAAAGCCAAAGGCGCTTTGAGGACTCATCACCTTCCCCTGACCTTGACCACAAACCCCATAAATAAAACTTATAACTAATGAAACCTGGCCTGGGCTTGTGACCTTTTTCCAAAAACACAGAGATGCTATCAGAGAGTCAACAGCAGCCCAGCTTCAGCCCCATTTCTCTCTAGCAAGGCGGGCCGTAGACTTCAGCTCGATGCGGATCATTCCAGATTTTGCCCTAGTTCCCATGTGGCGAAAGCTGGGTCGCAAATGCTTTACATTCAGGGAGTGCTGAATAGATGTATGTTGTAAGGAATATCGTTTTCTCATTCAGAGAACGCTGAATAGATGTATATCATAATGCAGCGGCGTCCCTTTTACAGTGAGAGAAGCTTTTACAAAGAAAATAATCTGGCGAGCTACCAAATAATCACCGGGTGTGGGGGGGGGGGAGGGGGGGGGGCTGTAGGGAAGGCTGACAACATGAATCCGAGTGTACACATACAGTCGGGAAAAACTACGACGTGGGACACCTTGTCCGTTCATTAGATCTTGCAGAATCGGACTGCGGCGCTGCGATGTGAGAATGAGGTCATATTCTGCCATTCATCAGAGGAGTGCATTTGCACTGTATGTGTGTCTGATTTGGAATCTCTAATGAAGAGCCAATCGCAGAATGGCATCTATGGGTCAGCTGATCAGCACACGGGAAGGCAGGGGAAGTCTATGGGCAGGAGTGAGAAATTCTGCAGGTTCTGCTGTGGCATCGAGGGCATTTCCTACCCCGGTTTAAGGCCCATTTTGAAAGCAACATAAACGATAATAAAACCAAGATTACCCTGGGAATGGGTGGTTCCTACATGACAATGGCCTCATTCTCAGGGCACCAGAGGTCACGTAATGGAGTGATGGGCATTACTTTGATGCGAACCATCTGCCAGGACCACCTCACTCACAGGACATCAGCAAATCACATGAGGGAATCTTGAATGGTGCCTGAGACAAATGTTCACCATCGCTGTTGACGAAACCTCAGGGGAAGACTCTCCCTGAAGAATGCAGTCACGTTCCTCGAGAGAACCGGGTCTTTCAACCAAGGCACATGGAAGCTGCTCTGATGATACCCTATTATGGCTGCCTTCCCTTCATTTCGCTCCTACATTTAATTAATAACAGCGGTGGGCTGTTATTCGCCCCTGTGTCATGCGAGTTTCCTGCAGGTACTCTGGGTTTCCTCCATAATCCAAAGACAAGCAGTTAGGCTAAATAGCATCTATAAATTACCCATAGTTCTCAGGTGTATGTGTATTTAATCCGTGGCACTCCTGTGCCATTTAATTAAGTGTGTCTAGTGCCCTGTGCCACCTGGGATAGACTCCAGACCCTCTGGGAAGATGACCAGGATAACTGTTTGTAAGACAGAGGGATACTGTGCATTGGATCTGTCTTATGTTTACAGTTTTATAGTGTTATTCTCCATCTACCTTAAACTTAACTTATATTGCATGTGCTTTTCTGTCATTAATATTGTTATTAACATTATTGTCTCCATTAACTAAGGTATTTCACAAAAGGTTGCTTTTCTTATGAGTCCTACATTAGTCTGCAGACACAGAACATTTTCATATATTTGCATTTGCAGCAGCATGATGCACAGACTCATCTTTGTTTTATAACAACCCTTTCGCTGTTTATTAGATACTAAAAAAAATCTTGGTCTGATTCTACCAAGGTACATATTTCAGGAAGCAGTTTTCCAGTTTTTAAACCAAAGGACTTGATGACCGTTGCAGTAAAATCCCATCAAGCTCTTGGATTTTTCAGGTGTTCGGAAATAACCTTTGTCAGATACACGCCTGAGGTCTGGGGCAGCAGTGGGGGCGACATGGAGTGGGGCAGTGGGGGGGGGTGTGGGGGAAGTCAGGTTGCCTATCCTTCCTGACCTTGCCCCCCCCCACCCCTCCATCCTGACAGATACAGGTCCATCAATGGAACACGCCCTGAACACACGTCAGTAGTGAATCACTGACATCCTGTAGCACATGGCTGCCGATGGTTCACACGGCCCTTCAGGGACAATCATGTGAACCAAAGCCGAGAGCAGAAGCTGGTTGTAGACCTAGACATCCGTAAGGGTGGGGCTGCAGGGCGGTGGTGCTCCTCCCAGGAATACAGTCTGCCTTCTTGGCATGCATTTACTTCATCATGCTTAAAACACATTAGACTCCTGCAGGCCCTCAGCAGAGTCAGCAGCAGCTGCTCATATTGAGATGATTGCTCTATTAGGGAGCATTTGAGACAACAGATCTGTAGAGGGTTCTGGAGGCCAGGGCAATGGGGGAAGGGGGGAGGGTCAGTATCTGCTCCGGCACAGTGGTGCTAAACCTGCTGGTTAATGATAAGTCCAACTAAACACATGGATAGGAGACCAGACAGATTCAAGTTCCTGACAGAAGCCTCACCATCCACAGATGCGATTCCTTGGGCAGAAAGAGCATCTTACTGAGAAGGTGAATGGGCACGGTGCACCAGAACGTATGCTCCCTCTGTGTAGCAACACAAAGGTCAGACTGCTGTCAGGCAGTAAGGCGGACATACGTGATATCACCAGATTCCTTGTTCACGCTGTTTTTGTCTAGACGCACGACATCAAACGACTAGATCACTGTCAATAGATCGCGGTATACTGACAGGGCTGCTAGCATGTGCTGTTAAACTGTTAAACTCCTTCAGATGATTCACAATGCAGCAGCACGTCTGCTGTTCGGTCAAATGAGATGCTGTCATGAAGCTCCTTGGCTCCCTATAGGTGTCTGCTTCGAATGCTTGGTGCTGCTTTGTAGGTTTTAATCGACCAGGAGCAATCTACATCAGGGATCTCAAACTCCAGTCCTGGAGGGCCGGAGCCCCGTGCAGCTTAGTTCTTTCCCTACTCCATCACAAATGATTCAGCTCAAGAGCTGTGTGGTAATTAGCACAAGGGATTGAATCAGGTGTGTTAAATGAGGGTGAACCGTAAACTGTGTAGGGCTCCGGCCCTACAGGACTGGAGTTTGAGACCCCTGATCTACATCAATCTGAGGCAACACACTTTGCTATCTGGTACTCTGTAGCACATTACTAGTTTATAATGCTGGAGTATAAATCTCCCACCCACTCTTGGTTGTCAAAACTGAGGAGTCGACAAAGCATTTATATGAACAGGCAAAATTACTTTAATTTTTTAATTAATGCAAGCACCCAGAAAATGTGGACTAGAATGCTAGTTTGACCAGTCTGGGTTTGACAAATATGCTCTTATTTGTCCTTTTACAAAAACAAATGAAAATGGTTGAATGAAAGCCTAAGTTATTAACAGTGACATTATGCCAGGACAGAGTTAAAAATATATTTTTTTAACAAGGTCTGCCAACACAGGCAAGAGGTTAGCCTCTGAAGCGCACACAGCTGTAGTGCCGCCAGATCTTTCCACAGCAGCAGGTGAACCTCCAAGTTCTCAGTGGTGATGGGACTGGGCAACTGATGATAAAGTAGCTAAGCAGGACTAAAATAGCAAGGTGAAAAGGGTATCACCAAATCTGAAGACCCGAGACAGATCCAGAACCAGATCAAGAGAGAGAAAAACTAAGCTTGAGCAGGAACTGTCAAAGCCTCAAAGCTAAAAACAATGCACAAAGCAGAGGGAGTTTAGATAGCTTGATAGATTGACTGCAGGTGTGGCTAATCACAGAGTGAAACCATGTGGAGGTGGGCGTGGCCATGCAGGACGGCCACGCCTACGGGAGGTAAACTGTGAAATGGATTCCGAACTGGATGTGAAGCAGTATTTTACATTTACATATGACACATTTAGGAGACACTTTTGTTCAAAGCAATGCACAAAATAAGGTAAACAGTAAATAACAAACATACATGCAGTCAAGGAGTGGACTAGGCATAAGTGCAGCTAGGCTAAGTTTCCAATGACTGTCCAGGTCCAATTGTAAGCAATATTAGAGCAGGAACTACTCAACAACTTCAAACCAAACAAGAACCAAATACGACTGGATCAGAAGTGCAACTTAAGAACATTCAGGGAACGTAAAGAGGCATGAGGCTAGCAGAGAAAGTCGTGTAACAGATGGGTCTTGAATGTGGAAAGGAAATTTCATGACTCATTCTACCATTGGGTAACCACACAAGAGAATCGTGTGGAGTGACACTTCTCATGTGGTGGAGGGAGCTCCAAACGGAGTTGGCTGATGGAAGGGGGTAAGATGGGGCAGGAGCCTTTTGATGGAGATGGGTACCTGTTCATTGATGGACCTTTTAAGCCAGCACGTAGGATATGAACTTGGTACAAGAACCAATAGGAAGCCATTTTAAAAGTGTCATGAAACCATTTGGAGGTGGTGATCTCTCATCCAGGCTGCACTGTCAGCATGGAATGCAGAAATCTGAATCAAACTTGCAATGTCCTCTAGAAAAAAGTCCAGGTAGAGTCGGATGTGTGATAATGGTAGAGAGACCCATGTAAGGATATGATTGGATGTAATGAGGTAGTGTACAGGAAGAAGAGGAGGGGATCAAAGACTGAACCTTGAGGTCCACCACTTGTAACCTGATGTCACGTAGACACCTCATGCACCCAAAGACACTTGGAAACAGTCAAACCATCTAAGAGGAGCTCCACTGATGCCAGGTTGAAAGAGAGTGTGTCGGCGGATCTGGTCGTTCGAAGGCTATAGATAGATCTGTCAGGATCAGCTCCCTAAGATTGCAGAGTGTCCACAAAAGATATATGCAGGGGAGAAAGGCAGTAATTAAAAGTGAAAGTTCACTGAGAGTGTGCTCTAGATTAGTGACGAGCTTCAGACCTGATAACGACGGTAGCACACAGTTCATTCTAGCACAGTGCAAAGGTGGGGAACTAATTAATGTAGATCTTGCAGGTTTTGCATAATCTTTAAATTGAGCTAATTTAGAATAGAAAATTGGGTGTCTCAGTGGGAACTATGATGATTAAATAAAGACTATGAAAGACGGAATGAAATCAGAAACTTTTAAAGGCAATACTCTAACCATGGAAACCATGATTTATCGTGTTGAGTTATATGAAATTTAGGACTGGGTTCACAACAAAATATGCACCACCAAACCTAAATGAGAATATCCAGATTTCCAGTGATGAGAATATGTAGATACATAAGATCTGTGTGCTCAACAAAGTCAGATATTTAGCTATAACAGACAAACAATAAAAACTATGTAAGACAAATATCATCATATATGGGACACCGGTAATGTATCATATTTTTCTGAATGAAATAGTGTGTGCCATAGCGTAACATATATGGGACACCGGTAATGTATCATATTTTTCTGAATGAAAAAGTGTGTGCCATAGCGTAACGATGTAGGAAAATTAGTTGTGGCAACTAAAACATTTAATGAGTAACGGGTCAGAGAAACAACAATGAGAAAAACAACATGAGTGAGCAAAAAATAGGCGACGTGGGAACTTTAGCAATTTTATGACATAGGAAGCAGCATCTCATCAGTTTTTATGAACATCAGGGATGGAATCCACATGCTGTGAGCCCACCATGATTGAGCTATTGTGTATTTAATGCCTCGCAAAAAGAAGGCAGTGAGCAGGAGACCTTCTCAGAGGGGCTGTCTGGAGGTGTGCTGTAGAGTTAAGGAGAAGAAAAACCATAGTAAGTCATTTCTTATTCTCCGAATCAATGGATGGAGCTCTATTGTCCACCATTGATTAGTTCAGGTGGAAATCTCCATCTATGCAACATAATTATTAGAGAAGGTGGGGCTCATCTTTCCACATTTGTATGTGACATTTATTTTAAGGGCGAGGTATGATTAAGGATGATTGTGATATGAAGTTGTAGAGAATCAAAAATTGCCTCTGTGTCTCACAAGAAGACTAGTTCTTTTATTTATCTAGACTGATGAACAAAGCAGATAAGGTTCTCTGGATGTCCCAACAAGGCATGGAGTGTGTTAGATTTCTCTGTAGGGTCAGTTACTATTATCACCTGGTTAAATCTAGATTGACTAGTGGGATACCCCTGGAGTTTATGACTCCTGACATTTTCTCTCTGTGGAAGTGGAATCTTTCCCTACTTCTCGGATAATTTTCCTTCAAATTAATGGTCAGGTGGAAAAGGATTAGAAAAGCATATGAGCATGTCAGCCCCTGCGCACCGGTATATGAATTCACAGAAAGCATAGCTTGGGTGTGACATTATACTTGGATGACATTAAGGGACCAACCTGGCATGCCCATCTGTCAAACTGGCCCTGACGAAGGGAAAATATCACAGACTGATGGAAAATATCACCTACTGAGCAAAAATATCAGGGTAAATATTGGGGTACCTCAGGGTCCTATTTGTGGTCCTTACTCTTTGTAATCCAAACAAATGATATTCATTTTAGTGCATAAAGCAAATTACTTACATTATGCAGATGCAGATGAAATGTCATTTGTCATTCACATGATTGTGCTGCTCCTTGTCCTTCCAATTCTGTGTTGGCCTTAAACGCTTCTCTGCATTGTGTGTTCAGAGTCTTCACCTGGAAGTTCAGTAAGCTATTATGTAGCAGTGAAAATAAAGTCAATGATGCTGAATAGGTGTGTATGACAGGGGAATCAATAACTCATTGAAAACAGTATGATTAAGATTTGACTGTGAATATGTTTCCAGTGACCACAGTTACTAGCCAGCTCCACAGCATAATACTCAGCATGGGTTTAACAACTCAGTGAGACAGTTATGTGCATTATTAAAGTAAACACATGAAAAACCAACAGGACTTCTTTTTCATACAGTACTTTCATTCATAGCTTGTCCCGTATGTACCCAGGCAGTTCTGTTGTGGTAAAATGTATGATTTATTGTGGTTTGGCTGACAGAATCTACCACATCCCACCTTGGAAATACAGTATGCATTCTGTGTGTTTCATAAAACATAGAATATGTACATAAATATACGAAAAACAAAGCCAAAGGAATGCCTCACATGTTGAGGTAAATAAACACTTCTGTGTTCTGTTTTAGTGTGATGTTTTCCAGAGAAGGAAACCACAGGGATTAAGGGCAGGTTTTGTTTGCTGTTACATTAAACTATAGAGCAAACAAAAGTTGTACTTTAGTATTACCGGTTTTTATTCACATTCAGGACATTCTGACCCTGCAAGGTCTTATGTAATATATTTTGTAATACATCCCACAAAAACATTTATACACAATTTAAAATTTAATATATTAAAGTGAACTTTACAGAGTTTAAAGGAGCAAAGATCAAGAACAGTAAACCCGGTGACTTTAGCCTATTGGTGGAGAGGCAGATACTCAGAGAGGGCCTAGATGATACTGACTAATTCCAGAAGACCCCTACTGAAGGCCACTGTCACTTTTTGGTAACTGATAACGTTTGTTAGCGATTGTTAGCATAATGCTGCTGGACGAAAAGGCTGCAGAATGAGGGCGGGTCTGTGAGGATGTTGCTGACTAACTATGAGCCACTGGGGACAATGCTAGGAAATGGAAGTCTGTAGAAGTCACACACCTTTTTGTTCATTAACACATAGGCCATGGTTAGATCACGGTGTCGTTGTGAAAGGTAGTCAGACCAGCAAATGTTGAGCCTCATGGACTTTAAAAATGGCTCTCATTAAATATGCAAGAATCCCATTATCAAAACATCGGAAACGGAGACATTTTAACTACCTACGAGAGACCTAAAATATATATAACTGGGAAATTGTTTAATAATGTCTCCAAAAAATAGGATATTAACAAATGGTGAATAAAAATTTGAGTTTATTTTAGTTGCAGGACCTCGAACGGTTACCCAGAGCTGAGGTGACAGTAGCTTGGGCTGAATGTTCCAAATTGCCTTCACATGATAGTAAGGAGCCTCTCTGTTTAGCTGGAGAAGTTGATCCAGCTTTTAAACATACCGCTGCCTGTCAACACCCTTCTCCTGTTTGCCCCAGAGGCAGACATTATTTATGCAGGGGCAGTTATGTAACACTGTGACCTGCTGCCTGACACCAGGCTGGGTGTTTCATCCTGCTTTCAGGCCAAGACTTAGGTTAAGAACCTGCACAAGAAGGCTAATAAAACATGCACTTTGCTGCATTATAGTACACTCAAGCTCTCATAGCTTATCCTCCTGGACTCCTTTGATACTTCACAAAGTGATCCCTATCAATTGAAACTTTATACAATGTGACTGACTTCATAAATATTTATAGTTGGCCACTGAAAGTGAAACAGCAAGACGTTGTACCGGCGCATTCCCTCCACAGCCAGACGTCCTGTTAATTTTCATCTCTGTGAGTCCAACACCAAGCGGGCCATCGAGCCAGTCCACCAAGCCTATCCACCAAGTCTGTCCACCAAGTCTATCCACCAAGCCTATCCACCAAGTCTATCCACCAAGCCTATCCACCAAGTCTGTCCACCAAGCCTGTCCACCAAGTCTATCCACCAAGTCTGTCCACCAAGCCTATCCACCAAGTCTGTCCACCAAGCCAGTTCACCAAGCCTGTCTACCAAGCCTGCCCACCAAGTCTGTCCACCAAGCCACCAAAACAGTCTACCAAGCCTACCCACTCTCTTTCACACTGGCAGTGGGGCTGTTCTTAGATGGTTTGACTGTTATTTTTTGTACATTATCAAAAATGCGAATTCCTGATACTGATGGATGAGAGTAACAGCAGAACATTGAGGAGTCATTTTAAGAACTGGACCATGAATAGACATTATTGTGGCTGGTTTTTCTTATACTCCCCGTGCCAACAATAGGAACATTTTTGTGCTTTTCACAAAGCTGACATGCAAACTTGAGCATATTTTAACCTTAGACTCACAGTTCATTACAAATTTAACATGAAAGTCAAGCGGTAAAAATGTTGTTTTACTACGATGATATCGCATTGATTTAGGATTAAAACACCAGTGAGGAATGAAGACTACATTTTTAGTAATTGAGTATATATCCAGTAGAATGGATTCCCATCCCGCAATGAATGCTTGAGCTGTTTGGCATCCCAGTCATCTCAAGGTGGTGTGTTGGTGTGTTTACGTGTTGGCGTGGGATCCCTCTATTTCCATGGCCTCACACGCATTTTTAAATTAATGCCAAACGCAACTGAAAGTCAATAAAATTAATGCGTAGAAACGGTCAAAAGGAATTTAATTGGTGAAAAGCAGACATTCTTTCATACCGTGGAGTTTTTCCACAGCCAAAACAAATGCTGCTTGTGATTAGCTAGACAGAACAGACGTACATTTCTCTCATATGCTGTATTTGGTCCTTGAAGAACCTAATATATTATAAATAAATATGCACACAATCATGGAAATTCCCAGAGACTCCAAGTGAGCCGGCGCTCCTGCTTTTGCGTCTATTAGACCTCATTTGGTCTCCACCAGGCACTGAGTAACAACTTACGTGTACAGAAAAAAAAAAACAAAAGTCTTTAGTAACCGAAAACCGCCGAATGCTGGTCCTGACATTAGAGGTAAATGTTTCTCTTCATGGTGTTCGTCATGTCATCAGAGTCATCAGGATCATGACATAAAACGATCGTTGTGTTCCCTCAGCCCCCCCCCCCCCAGCTGCTTCATGGGGAGGTTTGGTAAAAGGGTTAGCAGCTTAAATTATCTGCTGCTTGATAATATTGCCATGGGTTTCTCCAAACAGGGTAATGCCTCAAAACCAATTTTTCATTTCTTTCCACATTTTTCATTGTTCTATGATGAGCTGGCATCGTCACAGAGCCGAAAAACACAGATGTGGTCCCTGACACTAGGGACCTTAATCTTGCATGCACTTATGATTGATTTTGCCCTTCGGAAAAAGGTCAGAGTAAACCTGATGACATGCAGACCCTCATTTATCAAGCTACCTGTACTTATCAGAACTATGCGGCTCTGTATGAATTTCCACTAATAAAACGTGTCATATTGGACTACCTTTTGATTATTTTACCGTAGTCCATAGTCATTTCCACGTACATTTATAAAATAAAAATGATCGCAATTTGTTGAATGCCAGCTATAAAGGAGGTCAGACAACCAGCAATTTGTCATGTGACTTTAGGTTCAATGATGCTCTGATGGTCATATGGGGATATGAGGATGTTGACTAGGACCAAATGTACCTTACAGTGTCACACCGTGTGTTGTTTGGATATGGTGACTAATGCCCTCATACATGCTGCTAAAAGTCATTTCATAAACAGCAGAATGAAGTCGGGGTCTTCCATTGACATCCCCAATCGTCATATATAAAGACCATTAACAAAGACCATGGGAAATGCAGGGGGTGATGTAGATTTCCATTTCCTTTATCTCACAAAGAACTAGAGGCTTCTTGGAAAATGGTCCAACATCTCTCGGCACACGTTTGTGGGCCTGACAGCACTTCTGAAGTTCTGAAGGTAAAAGGTGATCCTACATCGTTCATGAACGATAGCGGCATCACACAGATCGTGGCACACGGTTTAACAGGAGATGAAACGAAGCAAGAGAAAACTGTGCGTCTACAACATTACACTGTTGTGACTAA
Source organism: Gnathonemus echidnorhynchus (assembly GCA_026776725.1). Classification (NCBI taxonomy): domain Eukaryota; kingdom Metazoa; phylum Chordata; class Actinopteri; order Osteoglossiformes; family Mormyridae; genus Gnathonemus; species Gnathonemus echidnorhynchus. The sequence continues at coordinate 1,405,308 of JAODJU010000106.1, read as the reverse complement.
AAACGGCCGCCCAGAAAAAACTTTGATTTCCTAACATTACATTTTCCATTCAAAGAAAATGAACAGTGGCCTGACCCAGTCTGACACAAACTTGTTGCACATAATGGGAATAATTTCTTCTTAGTAGCTGGAAGGATGTAAATGAGGTCATTGTGACCTGGGCAAGGCTGCCGAGTAACGATGACATCATCATACCAGGGAGCGAGAGCAAAACTAAAAGGGTGAGAACCTGTAATGTGGGTCTCAGAACTCTCATCACATTGGAAAGACAGGCCTTCTCCAGCCTTGGACCTTAATGTACTGGCTGTTAATGTTTGTATAGGTGGGACGCTTCCTGTCTGTGTGCACGCCAGGAAGCCTGTCCAAATGGTTCTTCTTGGGCGTGTGTGGAGCTCAAGGCTTTGGAGAATGTACAGAAGGCCCTCCCTGCTATCAAGCCTATCCTCACTAACCCTTATGCAGAAAAGAGAGCAGGGCTGGTTTCTGATACCAACCTTTTGTTCAAAAGGATCTTGGTGGATCTGCTAATGTATTATGTAATTATATATATATATATATATATAAAGTTTATATATGAAGTTTTTAAGTAATATATAACGTAGTATACATTTGTGCTGTAATGTTATAGCAGTTAATCGCGGTGCTTTACATATTTAATCCTCTGGATGAAAAATAACCCAAACATTTCTTTCCATTATTGGGTTGTAAAATAACGGTAATTCCTCCACATTTGAGTTCACACACTTCCTGAAGAATCATACAATTCACAAACATGATGAGTTAAGTGACATTTTCTCGGAAAAACATTCTTTCTAACCACTGACCACTGTGACCGCTGTGGCAAGCTAAAGCTGACCAGCATTGCTGCTCTCAGAGAGACTAACTGTGGCAGACTAATAAAAGATAATCGAATCTGCGTGTGGACCCAGATGTTTACTGTTTCATAAATGGCCCATGTAATGTCACTGACACATGCAGCCAATAAGAGATGTTCCTCATTTCACTTGGAACGAGTTCAGGGGTTTGAAGCACCTCGCTGAATGTGTGGAGAGGTCTGACTGACCCATCGAAGAATGACTTGGTAAACAAAGGCAAAGCGAATGGCGACAGACAAAGTCAAGATCCACCTTCGCTAATAAAGAGAAATAATGAACGGTAATGCTGTAGGATATGATGGCTCACGCTACCGATTCAACTCTTCAAGGATTGATGCCTGCATGTCTTTAACACTTTTCACACTTGTTACTGTTGTAAATTCTTTAATTTTATTTTTTTATGAGTATAAGGTTTCATAATATTTAACACAATGGTTCTCTTGTGTTTTATGGAATTCATCGTCCACCATTTGGTCACATTTAGCACCTTAACACCATCATTCGCCGCCTTAACGTCTAACTTAGCAACAGTCCTCTTTGCCATGCCCTTAACCTCCATTGAATTGAACGTTTTGCAATGTTTTAACCCTTTCGCTGTGCATTTTAACGTCGAATAGTGTCTGTTTATCTGAACACTGAACACTTTCATAACACCCCCCTCATCCGTGTTCACATCACTACCCCCTTCCCCCCACCTGCAACCCCCCCCACGTGCCAGGCTGGGGGCTGAATCTCAATTAGCCATGATGGATGGCTTTAATTTAAACATCATACATGGTTTTAGACAGATAACCCGCTTAAATCCCTTCTTTATGTGCATGTACATGTGCGCTAGATATGAATGTTAATCTTATCGTAAATGACAGCTTGCTGCAGAAGGCCCTTGAGGGCCCCCCTCATCACGGCCGGGAGTAGCAGGTCACGCGAGCAATTATAACCATGCGTGATAAGTGCGAGTCTGAACTGAAAGGTGGAATTACACTCATCTGACTATCAAAGCAGGACAACAGCCAGCAGTGTGTCAGTGACCGGAACGTTCTTAAAGAAGATCCGAGCTGGCGATGTCCTACCACGAATAAGTTAAAAATAGATTTCTGTAACTAGGAAACGTGTACCATATAAAAGGTGTGCTGAAATTACAAATGATTATTATCATGATTATAAAATATTACTGATTACACTGTCAGTTATTATTTTAAATATTAACCAAACTGTCACATCACACAGCAGCTAGTCTGAATTCACTGGCACTCAAAGTTACTGGGTTTAAATGGACGATGTTGTATCTTTATTTGTTTATTACAAAACATATTGAACGTATCACTAAAGCAAATGCATTAAAACTCTTGAGCCATAAAAATGACTCTTAATGACAGAAGAGGCACACAATGGAGGGCTTTGCTCCAAAAAAACAGTGAGGAATGGACAGCATTCACTTTCGATGGATTCACAGAATTGCCATCCGTAAATAAATAGCTCGAGGAACTTTAAAAATTCAACAGCAAACATAAGGAATGGATGCCACTGACCAGAACGGTCTGCGCTGGTGTGCAGAGGTGTGCTGATCAGAAGGGCTTTACGAAGCTAAATTACGAGCTGCTGAGGGCTTGTTGACAATGCGGTCCAGTGAAATAGAGCAACATGATGTGGTATTTATATCTATGTAAACCCACAGGTCCATGGATCCGTGGACACAAGGAGACAGGCTTTGAGAAGGCCAAGGGTGCAGTTAGTGAATGGTTGATTGTGAAGGAGCAGTCATAGTGTAGAACGCGCCTGTCCATTTTCCTTTAGTGTGGTGGCCTGTGATTGCACTCCCATTAGAGGCTTTGACAAAATGTTCGATATCATTGAAAAAGGCCAATGTGAACTTGTTTCTACTTTGTGACACTGCAACTAATGTGAAAAACACCATTTGCTTTTCTGTACAGGTGATTCAAGACATTTTGTTCAATCTTTTAAAACAATATCCAAAAGCAGTATGGATACATTAATAAATTAAATCCAATTAAGCTCAAAAAATAAAGTAGCACAAAGAGCTGTTTCTTTCCTGGCCGGGGCAGGTAAGAGCTACATGCTTTGTGGCTCACGTTGATTTTAGGCGACGGAGGTCACGCTTCAGTGTTCTTTGTCTCTGTCTGATTCCATAGAGCTTCTCACCATTTCCATGTCAAATCTTTGCCTCTGAAGAGGGCTTCCAGAGGTGACAATCAGGGAGAGATTAAGCTGTCATTTCCGGGCAGTGTGAACAGGGGTAGATTTCTGTTTGGGCAAATGTAAACGCGGTAGGAATGCAGTTTGGTTTCAAAGCTGACCAGTTACTGCATTCCTTGCAGAAGCCTCCTTGGAAAATGAGTGTTACACACAAAAACAGATCAATGCATTAAGCTTCCCTTCTGTCAGATAAGCAACACCTCGCAGATCAGCTACGTACCAAGAGGCAACAGCAGTGCTGCCCCTCAATTGACCAGAAGAAAGAGAATCCATTTTAACTGATTTCCATGATTCGGGACATCAGGCCGCCCCCCTGCGAGGTCACAGGCAACATTCAGTCCTCATTACAGGGGCCCATCTTAGTTTTCAGGCGTCATCTTAATATCGGAGAAGTCTACATAGTCGGTGTATATTTTTACAAGATCAAAGTCAGTGATTTTTCAATTGTGTTAAAGATCACACTGACCAATGCAGCAGATGGGTTTTTTTTTTGGTTGCACTTTCATTTTGTTTCTATCTCTTCTTCTTTTTTCACCATAATCTAATTAAGTTAGGATACTGATAATCCAGAGGCCGTCCCTACACTCTGGGATGAATGCAGGATAGTTTCTGGATGGGGTGCCAGTCATTCACAATGTTTCTCCCTTGCAGTAACCCAAAACACACGCTCCCAAGGCAGTTTAAAGTCAGCAGTTCACATGAAAAGCATGTGATTAGACTGGAGAAGGAAACTGGAGCACCGGGTGTGAGTTCCATGTTCCCCCGACGCAGGGAGGCATGCAACCTGGATTCAGCATGTTTGGTACCTGTGCTGATTCTGGCTGGGTTAGTGTGCTGACAGTTTGCAGCCCCGTTCAGTACAATTCATGCATTGAAAAAAATGGAGCCCTCTGTAATCTGGAAAAAAAAAAAAACCTGACCTGAGTTCATTTTCATAACAATGGAAGAGCCTTCTTTGGAGGCAATCAGACAGTAGGACAGGTCACGCTTCTGAATTAAGGGGAATGAGTCAGTCAGGAGCAGCGCTGCCGTAAAAAATGGCCAAGCAAGAGGGTAAGAAGGAAAACATTCTGCAAAGAAATGAATCACTTGCCTCACTTTTTGAGTTTTTATCTCATGACACACAAAGAGAGTGAGAGATTCTTTAATCACAAAAGGAGTCAGGAAACAGCTTTTCATCTGCTCAGATTTCCTTCGTTCCTCATTGATTTCCGCTGCCTGTTTTGATTTTTCTCTCTGCGCACATATTTTATTAACGTGTGTCAGAACAGTGATGGTTTCCTTTTGATACACAGTCAGCTTGTATAAAGTGTCTAGTTATCCAGGTCCGTCAAAGATTAGCGCATTAAAATATAGCAAAAGGGTGACGCTGTCTTTCCTTAAAATCCAAATGCATCGTGTAAGGGGATATCAAAAGTTCAGCACCGGTAGGCCCGAGTCGGCCGCGGCGGACATTTGGATTTCATCAGCGCAAACAGCGAAATCTAGGCGCAAAACAATATTGTTCCTATTATTTACAACGGACAGGCTAATTAAAACCAGGCTGGGCCTTCAGAGCAGGCTTGGCTTTGATGACTTCACAGGCCCCAAGAAGAAAGTGTGCTCACATGCTGCCTCTCGTACAGCTACTGACACCTAATGCTACGTGGAGGTCACAGAGTCGCTACGACGACCGGCTGGCTCTTATTGAAAGGAAACGGCGCGTTCTGGAGCCGCCGGGTGCTCAATTCGGGGAGTGTTGACCCAAGCGATGTGAATGATGTTAGGCAGTCTTTGGAGACAGATGTCGAATGTCCCTCTGAAACCATCGTGACTCTCCCGCCTCGGCTTGGTGGCAGCCGGAATGTCATGCGGGGCTCATCACCTGATGACAGGTTAACGGTTCTTTAACATGATTACATAAATCCTAACTGAAATGGGGATTAACAGGAGAAATACAGCATCTAGTAAACTTTTTAAAGCTCACACCTGAACTGGAAACCAAAACTGATAATTCAATGAGGAAATATTAATTTTCCACAGAAATTTAGTACTTGAATCCAGAATGTAAGATATTTTGTAGGAATGTGTGTATATTTTGGTTATTTGAATATCCTTTACTATTATTAATTTCATTAAGTGCTGTTCATAAGGAGCTACTTTTTGGATTCATACAGTCAGCCTCCTCTGTCTCAGCCTGACCAAGATGCTTCCATGTAGCAGATAAGAGGTGAGCTGCTTTGGGTCTGGGGATACCAGTGTTATCGGAGATTTTCTAAGGGCTGTCTAACATGGGTCTTTCTAGGATTTTTCAAAGCAACAGAGTGAAAGTCACTTGAAATTCAGGAAGTGTGTATATCCAAAAGAAACATGTTGTTGCTGATGTTTTCCAGGCCCTAAATCTCTTAAAAGTTCACTTGTCTCGACCCAAAATGTGTCGTATATCTACACGTTTGAGAGCACAGCGACAAGGTCTCAGGAACAGCTCCTCCACACCTGCCAAGATCTCGACTTTGGGCCCTCACGTCATCCATAAAACATCCCCTCTCGTCTCGAATCACATCAAAGCCTTATCGGCAGTATTTATTTCTTGAGCTAAATGAGCAGACAGATCTGCGTGTGATGAATCACACTTCCTGATCCGATCTGCTATATACTCTGCACCGCGACACAGATCAATCAGGGCACTGCTCGACTACGTAAACAGTTTCTGCTTAGAATTGGAGCAGCAACTTAAAAGTGCTCAGTCCCCCCCCTACCCCACTCCTGAATACAGATGAAGAGAGGATCAAGTGGGAGAAGCCGAAGGATTTGTATAGCTTCCTACATCAAGCACAAGAAATGAAGGATCAGAGGGAATATCCTGTTTGTTTATCGGGAATATGAATATTGTTTAAGTCTCTCATAACACTGAGTGGCAGGACGTCCTGTCCTGTAAACAGAGGTGGCTTCTGGAACCACTACAGAGGACAGTGGCATTGGAAAAAATAAAAATAAAAAAAAACATGTTACATCCTGGGCAGACATTTGAGGAGGAATCCAAAGGAGTAACTTTAATGAAAGTTAAAAAAAAAAAAAAAATCCAGTAATTAAAAACACATTAATTTTAATATAAGAGAATTATGTATTTCTGACATTTTTACAGTGATCCTGATATTGTTGACGTTCCTCATTAAAAATGTAATCTTTAATTTTAAAAAGCAATTGAAAATGTCCAACTCTGACACGTTATAATGTTGATTCATGATTTAAATCTCCATTTTTCTCTCTGGTTCTGTCTGTGTGAGGGTCCCCAGGTACAGCGGTATGGAAATGGATTTCATGCAGTTTTAGGCTGTATAACAGTGAGATACTTTAATTCACCACCACCACCCCCCCCAACACTGACCAGTTAGAAGATGGATGGATGGACATTACTTAGTACCTGCCAGGTCACTGACAACATCTGCAGAGGCACAGTGTTTAGAATGTTGTGGAGCTGGAGGTAGAGGCTATCCCAGGCTCCTAACCCAGGCCTGGCAGGAACAACCTCCCTAAAAGGAGTCAAATATCATCCCTGTGGTTTAATATGAGGACCACTGCGGTGTCAGTCAGGAAAAATGACTAAGCTAGCTGCTAAACGATCCTTGTGTGACGCTTTTCGGCCAGAACCACACGGGTGGAGTGTGGGGTTGTGGATGTTTCACAGGTGTCTCCCAGCGGTGTAGGCTGGATCAGCCTCCTTCCAGTTTAATTTCCACTGGAGATTCCTGCAGTGGAGCAGCCCCAGGTCCAGGGACAAAAAGCTCTGACAGAGTATGGTGCTAACGTCAGACATCACATCTGAATGATAACTGACTGATATTGCTGATATACTCATATTTGCCCTAAATCATCTTAACAAAAACATATAAGTAATAAATCAGTGTAAGTTCTAGTGTAAGAATATGAACAATGGGACTCCCATTGTGATGGGTTCCTGGTGAAATGTAAAACTAAAGACAGATGATAAACATCTAGGGACGTTTCCAGAGTAACTCTGAGAAGAGGCTTTTAAAAACATTCCTCTTCATCCTAGTAAGTAACCGTCGCCATGCTGGGTAAAAAACCAGACATTTTGTGCTTTCATACAATCCTGGATTGGCCTCATATTTACACAGGTGTGTTGATATTCAATATCCACACGGCTGGCGGATTGCAGGGCCTGCTGTTTTGGGGTCGGAAAGGATGGAGGGATAATCTGGGCTTAAGGGACCGTTGAATCTCAGTCTCTGTCATCACAAAATACGTCTGAAAAAATGTGCAGAAAAAACACAAAATTATTAATTCATCTTGCAGTGATGATGGTGACACTTCAATGTGATATAAAACATTTAAATGTTAGTGGTTTATGCCTTAATTAGGCCTTACTACACCATAGTACCCCATAGTACATTGAAATATACAATAGTACACAGTACCTTCCCCTAGTACATAGTAGTACACAGGATCAAGGATCATCCTGGTACACAGTAGTACACTGTACTACACCCTTAGTACACTGAGATACACCATAGTTCGTTGTAATACATCATAGTACACAGTAGCACATGGAGTAAACCCTATAACTCTGAAGTACACTGTAGTACACCATAGTACACTGACAGACTGGCATCCCATGCAAGGATAAAGCATTGCATTATGGCCCCAAACCCACAGAATAACAGGTCCTTTATAGGATAGAATCACACCCTTGGGAGGGAGGCCAGACTCTCAGGCTAAACCGGGTTTAAAAAGCAGTTAAAAGGCCTGTATAGTTACAGTTAGGTGTGATTATCAGGCTGGGATGTTCAGCAGCACTGGGCTTCTGATCAAGGGTTTTATCTTTATAGGTAAAAGAACAGGAAATGTTAATAATGCTAAGTAACGATGAGTAGATTGCTGTCTGGGACAGATAGTCACAAGCCAGTTATGGCTTTGATTTTAGCAGAGAAGTTGCTGCAACGAAGTACAGTAATGTGACCACAGACTTTCAAGTCCAAATAGCCGGTGGCTAACAAACCATGAAGCCAGATTATCAGATCTGATTATTGGAGCATGAATGTCCTCAAGAGGCGAGATTCCCCTTTAAATAAGCGGGCGGACTCGGCGTGAGGGCTGGGAGACTGGAAGTCCACCCAGGGACAGCCCACACATGGCCCACATCTGGACCAGATGACCAATGTCAAATGTAGACCTTCATTTGCCCTCTTTCCATAGCTGCCAAGTCTTAGAGATCCTGTCCTCTGATGCACAAGGATGTAACTGTCAACACTGATATGGAAACACAATATTCACCTTGTCTTGGTATCGTGGACCTTGAAGAAGGTACAGCCAAGAGCCGCTGAAGCCACGGAGGAACAAGCTGCGACCTTCCTGAGATCCACAGTGAAGCCATCATGTTCACTCTAATCAGAGATCAAGATCATCCTCGTTTCCATAGAAATGTGGGGCACCGACTGACTCAGTTTTAAGCTAACCACATGACCTGTCTTTAGATTCCTCTTCAGCAGAGTAGCCCTGGTTGGTGCTCTTTGCTTCTCTCTGATGATAAGATCTATATCTCTGTCATACTGTTCTCTAATGCTCCACCCTGCTCACCAGCAGTGCTGCTCACATACTTCAGTATCTCATCATGAATCTCTCTGCTTTCTGCAGTATTTACCACTCTGATATCGATCCCTGTATCTCAATACTTTTTACGGAATTTAAATATCTTGGCATCCGTTCCTGTCCTCAGTACTTTCACCAAGAATAACAGTGATGGTTAGTTTTTTTCCCTCCTGCATGATGACAGCTGTCAGTTTCCCCCTGCAGGTAGAACTGAACTCATTCTGACCTTATCGCTGAAGTGCGAGAGGTGAAAAAGTCAATTTTAAGAGACCTCTTTTAGATTAATCATTAGGCAGCACCTCATATAAATTTCACTGAATGAGTAACTGAATGGCCCTTGTTCAGTCATCTATCTCGCTATCTCTCTCTCTGTCTGTCTATCTCTCTCTCTGTCTGTCTCTCTGCCTGTGTCTCTGTCTATCTGTCTGTTTGCCTGTCTTCCTGTATGTCTATCTATCTACCTATCTCTCTGGCTGCCTGTCTCTCTGTATGTCTGTCTGTCTGTCTCTCTGAATAAGGAGTAAAATTAAGCATGCATTTTGACATATAAAGGTGTGCAAGAAAGATTGAAATAAGCTGGAGATGAATTGAATATCTTGACAGCCAGATCTAACAGACAGATCTAAAGCATAATTAAATCATGTGATGGTGCTGTTATTGAAATCTGGCATTTAAGCCTCCCCCACCCCCCAAAAAAACGTAAGAGAATAGCAACAACAAACAAAATCTAAGGCAGGGAAACCCTTTCACAAGGAGGAGTAGATATGTTGTCTGCAGATATAGCTTAGCTGTGACTTAAAATGGCAGAACCTCACAGAGATGCTCAGAGGACAGTTCCATGAGGGAGAGGCACCTGGCACAGGGGACCTACAGCTGGATCTGTCCACGATCCAAGGTTCAATAGCGAGACCGGAATATTCATGGAATTACACTCAGCTATTCCCGGGCAACGGAAACTAGGAACAACCGTGGAAGTAATGAAAACTTCTGAACTTTTTTTTTTTCTGGCGCTCTAAGAAAAAGTCTTATGTAAATTTCCATAAATGCAAATAGATTGTTCTTTAAATACAAATAGATCATTAATTAGTCTGGGTCACAGGCAAATATTAAATCAAATGAACTTTTTAATGGTTTCTGTTTTTGGAATTGAAGTGAAGTCAAGAGTAAAGTGAATCTGGGATGAGTTTCCATTAAGCGGGGGCAGCTGATCTGGTGTCTGCTAGTCTGTTTACGAAAAGCTGGGAGACACTGGAGCAAAGGGGACCTCTACAGGCAGAAAAGCAAACTGCACAAACAAACAAAAAGCCCGAACGAAAAGCTGACAGCAATGGAGCTGGACAAACAAACGTGAGTGTGAGTGTGTAACGGCAGATTGGCAGATTTAAGGCACTTTTTTCTTCTGGTACTCCAAGACTGTCATGGAGCAGCTCTTTCAAAAGACAAAATGGAAATTTAAACTTCTGAGGCCCGTTAGGATGCATATATTTTAAAGAACAAATAAACACAACCTTAAGTAAAGAAAGTTTTTCATAATCATACTCTTATTCAATAATTGTGTCATTTTAATAAGCGGGAAAGTTTATATAATGAAGAGTCCTTAAGAAAAAAAATACAATATTGTTTTTTTTTTAAGAACAAACTGGACAAACTACATAGTCAAAATTTGTATACATGTATACATATGTATATACATATATTACGAAAAGTTGAACTGTCATGCAAAAACTTAAATGTAAAATAAAGTTCTTGTGTGCAAAGCCTGATCACTGAATGAAGGATCCAGAAAAGGCAGGATGCAAAAAGGTTTTAAAGCAAACCGATGTCGTGATTTTCAGGTTTAATGTGATCCTCAGCTCACCATAAGTCAGCAGAATCTAAGTTTGAACTCTGTAACTGTTGTTAACACAAATTCTTGTACCCCTGAAATAAAGCCCCTGGGCGAGGTGCCAGTGCTGACCTTCACCAGCCCTTAGCACTGCCGTCCTTCATGTGAGACCGGTTTGGGCTCCAGCTGTAATGAATAGAAATCAGTGCAGAGTTGGGTGTCTGTTTCTCCATTGGTTGCTGCCTGGATAGATTTACACTGGTGTTGGGGTCCCTTATTAAAGGACGCCTACTCCGCAGAGGGGTTCCTCTCTGGCTGTGAGACCTTGCTGTCACTGTCGCAGGAGAGCTTTCAGAGCCGTGATCCTGAGATAATGAGAAATCAGGAGCAAACTGGTTTAGTCCAGGATCCATGCCGGCTTCTGCTGAGGCTGATTCTGCTTCAGGTACAGATCTCAGTGTGTCACTGGACACTTAGGGCCACAGAAGACTGGGGGTTGTTGTCAGGATCCCTGAGTGTTTGGAGAAGAATGTGCCAGGATCAAGGTGAAGGATTTAGGTGCTTTGAGCAGTGGCAATGCACAGCAGATGGCTTTGGGGAGCTAAGGTCAGGGAGGCTCTAGGACGGTGTTTCCCAATCCGATCTTTGGGGACCCACAGACAGTCCATGTTTGTGGACTGCCTGAGAGGGAGTTGGGAGGGAGCAAAAACATGGACTGTCTGAGAGGGAGTTGGGAGGGAGCAAAAACGTGGACTGTCTGAGAGGGAGTTGGGAGGGAGCAAAAACGTGGACTGTCTGAGAGGGAGTTGGGAGGGAGCAAAAATGTGGACTGTCTAAGAGGGAATTGGGAGGGAGCAAAGATGTGGACTGTCTGTGGGTCCGGAGGACTGGGTTGGGAAACACTGCTCTAGGGGAAAGGCTGAGGGACATGCCGTCATACCTGGGCACGAAGACAATGCAGCACATCCTTGGGTGAACTTGGACATTCCCCCACCTGTAAATGAAAGTTGTTTCAACCTCATATTCAGGCCGACTGAGCTGTGTGCAAATTGATATTTCTGCCATATAATCATTTGAAAAAGAATTGCAGTTTAACTGTGCAATGGTAATAAAATTCATACCACTGGTTAGTAAAGCTGAACAAATCGGAGACTGAGAGCATCCTTGTGCATAATGCTGAAGCTTTGAGAGTGGGCAGGCATTCACATTTCTGTAATTTCTGTTTGCCTTTAGCAGAATGGATGTGGCTCGTGTCACTGTGGTTTTGTGTCTGAGTTGTCCTGGCCTACATGCAGCAAGCTTTCTCATCAAAACTCTCCCTCTGCAGCTGGACATCTCATCTTCACCTCTAGTCAATGCGTGCAAGATACATTCCTGTATTCCTGCACATTCCTTCTTTGTGTTTTTTTTTTTTTCTTTGATGCTTTATGCTGCCTCCCTGCATAATATTTCACAGCTAGACATGGTTCAGGGAGGATATCTCCATCTCTGTCTACAAGCCCAAGTGAAGCTGCAAGGTGAAGTAGGACCAGCTACAGAGAGTCTCCACCTGTAGCCCATCTCAGCTGTGCCTGTCTGCACCAGAGAGCAGGACACAGTCAGCGAGGTGGAGAAGGGGCAGCTGGATCTACACAGAGGAGGCTCAGAGGAGGCTCAGATATCCTCAATGGAAAGCACTGGAAAACCTGCAGCTTTATCTCTGGAATTTAATGGGCCACAAAGGCTGTGTGTCGTTTCACATTGTCCTCCGATATCCCGGAGTATGTTGGGCACCAAGCCTACATCCTTCCCTACAGGAAAAAAGCATCAGTCGCTCCAAATCAGATGATCATTAAAATATATCACATTCTCTCTTTGACCCAGTGCACTTTATCTGTACATTTTAACAGTGGAAATTGACAACTCCAATTCATTGAAACCACCTGCAGAAACTCATTGCCAGTCTAATCATGCAGTTATTAGGCAATCCCCTACAGTGGTCCAAACGTTGTCAAACATGTGATTCCAAACTGCTCATTAAGCTGAAACAGAGCTAGAGGTGCAGTCAGTGGTCATATTTCTGCCAGATGGATGAAATCCGTGCTGTGTGCTTGACTGCACTTTTAGAATACAGAGCTTCGCCATTTTAATAAGCAGCATGTTCCGTTTGTGAAATGAGGATTGTGCTAGTTTTTATGCTTGTAATTCCTCATGAAATGTTTGAAATATCACAGACAGGAAGAGTACAAACAGTGACGTCTGAGTGACGGAAAACACAAAGGGTTTATACTCTTCAAACTTAGTCCAGAAACGTTAGTCCAGAAAGTGAGACATTCACAATTTTGCTGTCCACTCAGATTCGGTGCTAAACTTACGTCATTCACAGGTCAAACCATCAGGCTGGATTTTCATGCTAGCTGCCAAACTGCACACCAATTCTGGATTCAGATCTTTGAGAAGAGCATCAGACAAAAATATAACAAATGTTTTGGTGAAACTTTCTTTGGATTTCCCAGACATCTATATACCCTATAAGACCCAGAATAAATATCACCATCAGAGAATTTAAGTTTGAAATGTTAAACACGCCTAAGTGGCTTCAGGGTAATGTTTCGATATCAGATCTAAATACTGTAGGTTATCAGCTGAAGCAGGGGGGTGTGGATGGAGTCAGTGTTTGTCTGTTCAGTACAGAAAAACACCTTCAAAAGCTTCATCATAATGAAGTCGCTTTGGTCATTTCCTGCTGGACACCCATGAACGGCATTTTCGTTTTCCTGGCTTCGGGGTAACTTGGTGAATCGGTCCGTGAACTGAGGAGCTGAATCCGGGAAAGAGAATTACACAGCATGTTCAGATCACGTCCGTTGCTGGAAGTGCTGTCCTTCTGAGAAGCTGATTCATAATGTGACGTTCAGACAATGGAGCCTTTCTGTGGACATTAATACTTAGGATGATATGAAGGCATAATTTTAGCAAGGATGTAGTGTATTTTATAGGTTATGAAAGGGAGACAGGGTTGTTCTCTGAAGTCTTCTGCATACATGGAAAAATGTAAGACTAACTCTATTTATGTCTACTGGGTTTCCTCCCATTTGGATGCACTTCATGTTTCGGCATTTCTGTGGTGGGGCACAATGAGGCAGCATGCTGACATGCCAACCTTCCGGCATAATCCAGGACAGCTCCTCACGCCTGGCGGACAGGAGCTTACGACAAGCAGGGCGAGATGGGATTCGGCTGGAAAACACAGGTATGCTGGTTTTTGCCCTGGAATCACATAGTGGCTTCCCAACCCCGCCCCCCCCCCCATC
>JAODJU010000106.1:1370060-1386354 GCA_026776725.1 Gnathonemus echidnorhynchus | reverse complement strand
AACTTCTACACCCCTGACTTCATCAGTGTTTGCACCCCTGATTTCATCAACTTCTACACCCCTGACTTCATCAGTGTTTGCACCCCTGATTTCATCAACTTCTACACCCCTGACTTCATCAGTGTCTACACCCCTGACTTCATGAATGTCTGCACCCCTGACTTCATCAATGTCTGCACCCCTGATTTCATCAACTTCTACACCCCTGACTTCATCAGTGTCTGCACCCCTGATTTAATTAACTTCTACACCCCTGACTTCATCAACTTCTGCATCCCCGACTTCATCAACTTCTGCATGTACGTAACTATTTCCTGGAAATGTTGTTTCCTGAAAAACAAACCTTAGATCACAAAGGTTTTCAAAACATTCCCCCATAGCTTTCTTCATGGTGGATAGAAAGTCATATCCATACAGAAGACTGGATAAGAGGGAATATGGGGGGAGGGGGGCTGAATGTTAGCGGGGGAATGACAGCATGAAGGAGGAATGGAAAGTGAAGAGGAAGATCTCCGGCTTCAGCAAGGTGGATGACCCCGGTGAAGTCAGGAACCAAGAGAGGGCAGGTGGCTTACAGCTCTTCTTTAACAGTTGTGGCTGAGCTCAGAAGGAGGTCTGCAAGAAATCACACCCCCCACCACACACACACCTTAACCATAAGTAATTAAACAAAATACAAGACTTTTGCCAATTTTGATTGTGTTCACAGATCTTTGTGGGGACCTGAAAACAGGATTTATTACATTGACATTTATTCCCCACAATGTAATATAGTGTAATATAAACCTAATCCACACACACAGACACACACAGAGGGTTAGTAGCAGCCAGGTGCTGCTAATCAAATGCGCTTGATTAACTGATCATCAGCAAGTGTGACCAGCTCTATAGAAGCAGAAGCTTTGTCAGTTTGCTGGTCTGGAGCAGTCAGGTGTGTGTTAATACAATGCTAAGGAGGAAAGACATCAGCAATCATCTTAGAGAAGCAATCAATCTGGGAAGGCTTATAAGGCCATTTCCAAAGAATGTGAAGTTCATCATTCTACAGTGAGAAAGAATCACAAGTGGAAACATTCAAGACAGTTCCAGTCTTCACAGGGGCAGACGTCCCCTCAAATTCTCCCCAAGGTCAGTGTGCGATGCTCAGAGAAATTGCGAAAAACCTAAGAGCTCAGACTCTACAGGCCTCAGTTAGCATGTTAAATGTTAAAGTTCATGACAGTACTATTAGAAAAAGACTGAAGAAGTATGGCTTGTTTGGAAGGGTTGCCAGGAGAAAGCCTCTTTTCTCTAAAAAGAACATGGAAGCATGGCTTAGGTTTGCAAAGTTGGAGCTGAACAAACCACAAGACTTTTGGAACAAGGTTCTTTAGACAGACGAGACCAAAGTGGAGATGTTTGGCCATAATGCACAGCGCCACGTTTGGCAAAAACCAAACACAGCATATCAGCACAAACACCTCATACCAGTTGTCAGACACTGTAGTGGAGGGGTGATGATTTCTGCTTGTTTTGCAGCCACCGGACCTGGGCACCTTGCAGTCTTTGAGTGGACTGTGAAAGCTTGGCTGAAACATGTCATGCAACAGCACAATGACCCCAAGCACACCAGCAAACCTAGAACAGAATGGCTAAAAAAGAAAAGAATCAAGGTGCAATGGTCAAGTGCAAGTCCAGACCATAACTTGATTGAAATGCTGCGGTGGGATCTTAAGAGAGCTGTGCATGAACGGATGCCCACAAACCTCAATGAAAGGAAGCAACGTTGTACAGAAGAGTGGGCCAATATTCCTCTACAATAACGTGAGAGACTGACAAAGTCATACAGAAAATGATCACTTTAAGTTATTGATGTTATAGGTTGTTTTACAAACTATTGAACCAAGGGGTGTACTTAGTTTAACCCTCGGTCGAACAAAGCACAGAAAAGTTAAACGAAATCTTGAGGGTTTAGCACCATCCAGCCGAAGGCGATGCAGGCTGTGGACCCTGTAGTGGGGTGGATGACAGACAACATCACCAACAGGCCGCAGCTCCTCCGTGTGGTAGCGCTGTTTTCGTTTTTTTGTTTTTTTGGACGTGCACGCTGATTGCTGTTTGTTTGGGGAAACTCAGATGTGCTCGCTGATTGCTGTTTGTTTGCAGGTGTTTATTAGCACAGCAGGAGTGTGTTTGACCTCTGGCATAAACGTGGTCCTTCTCCTCCCATTTGAAAGGAGTTTATTTCATTTACATATTAATGAGAAATCTGTTTGTCTATGCAAATTGACTGCTGGATACTTCTGGACCTGTCCCCTTACTTCTAAAAAGTGGGAGAGAAATAATAACAATAATAATAATATAGAAAAATTAAAATTGAAAAAAATCTTATCTCTGACTTCATTAGTACATTTTCAATATCAATGAATTTTATCAAAGTAAGCTACTCTTAATTAGCATTGGTATGATACTGATTAATATTTTGGAAAACATTATATAAACTGATTAACTTAAATCGAATAAAAGTCATGAAACTAAACTGTGATATTTAACCACCAAACAGACTAATCATAGCTCTGTGATGGATCCTCTTATCTGTGGCCAGCAAGGCAGAGAGCCAGTCCTCAGTACTATAGTTGAGCAGAGGTCAGCTCTACATGAGCTATCTGCCGTATATGGAAACAGCAGCAGAGAGTCAGGGGGCGGCATGTCGATTTGAACCAAGGAGAACAAAGAGGGCGTCGGTGAGCTATTCGGGGAATGGGGGCTGCTGCAGACGCTCTGCCCAGCGGGCCACCAGCCGAGGGCCAGCCCGAACAGCTCGAAGAGCTCATTAGTGCTCACTGGAGCTGCATGACATTGACCTCCTCCAGAACCACGATGGGGTGAGCATGGTCCGGAAGTGATGGAGACCTACAGGGCCGGCCTGGTCCGGGGGGCTGAAGTATGAGCCAGAAAATCGACACCTGATAGGACGACCCTCGTGAGACATGCTCCAGCTGTCCAATCTGTGCCCGGCTTTTGGCATGTGCTGGTCACTTGAAGTGCAGCAGAATTTCATCATTCTTTGAGTGTGTGTCTCCACACAGCCTAGGAGAGGCTGCTGTGTCATCCATGATGTGTATTTTAACCACATGGTACCAAACTCGTGGTTAAAAAGGTACAGACTGCCCTCAGAATTGAACAGGACCTTGGATGACAACTTCTTCAAAGGCAGCTCTCCCTAAACATGAAGGGAGAACTTATCATCATCCAAAGTGTACCTCTGCCTTTTGTCTTGTCCAGGGTGTCCCCTGCCTTGTGTCCTGTGATGGACAGGAATCCTGTACAGGGTGTCCCCTGCCTTGTGTCCTGTGATGGACCGGAATCCTGTCCAGGGTGTCCCCTGCCTTGTGTCCTGTGATGGACAGGAATCCTGTCCAGGGTGTCCCCTGCCTTGTTTCCTATGATGGGGTATGTATATCCCAGCCACCCTACCCCAATCCCACTGCTGGAAGATGAATGCAACCAAAATCAAAAATACTGGATTTTTTAGTACAAAAATGAAATATTTTGCACTAAATATTCCTGTAAGAATAGCCCAGAGTCTACCTTTCCACAAAAAAATGACAGTATTGTCAAAATTCTGATATATAACTTTGGAGATCATAAACTTGTCATAAATTTGGACACATCATCTCAGCTGTTATTGTGTGTTTTCACATTCATTTATTAACATGGATCTTTACTACAAGCTTTTGATATATGAAGGAAACATGTAACATATGCTTTGTCTGGCTTTTACAGAAAAGGTCAGCGTGATATTTACTGGCAGCTACATGTTGACGGGACAGGAATGATCTGTGAGTTTACGCCCCACCAGCTGAACTGACCCAGTTGCCTGCATGCATTTCCGAAAACAGAGAAAGGATATTTTAGCTGGCTTCCTATTCACACGCTGCCAAAAACAGTTATGGAAAAATAATTAGGAAACTTTAATTGAGCTCAGTTTGGGATCAAGCCCCAGAATTAGGTCAGATGTTATGAATTCCATATAATACTTAAATGGCTTCTGATGGACCGTCTTGTCCGTCAAATGAATGAATCATGGTGTGTATGAATGTGAACACTTATATACACACATTACTTCATAAAGAAACTGGCATAACAAATCGATCGACAGTTTTTTTTACTAGTCAGCCAAATTTTTAATTTTTTTTCCTGACGTCGGAGTCTGTGACTGGATATTACATACAGTCACCATTTTATTTCACAGCATGGAAAGTGGCTCTCGGGAGCAGTTATGAGCTTTGGCTCAAGCGTAAAACTCCGCAGCCTTTAAATTTCACTGATTCCCTTCGTTACACAGTCTACACATAGGTGGAGAATTTTTATTGGTGTCCATCATCATCATCATCATCATAGAACTATAGCCAGAGTTGTCAGGCTTTGACAGGACTGGGCTTGTAGAGTCAAACCTGGTTTCTAACATAGGCTGGTAACAGTTCCCCACCATCTACGGCAGTATCATACTGCAGGGTGACAAGGCTGCCCTCTAGTGATGACTTTAGCACTTTGTACCTTGACAAACATTTTCTGAAAGATGCATGAACTGTCTGTGTCAGAGTATGAACACGAAGATACTAGGAAACATGCACAGAAATTGCCAGAAACAGCCTTAGATGTGCAAACAATACTCTTAAATTAAGGCAAAACTGAGCTGGAAAGGTGCAAATTATATTGAACCAGTGAATATTTTTTGGATGTGGATATTTAGTTTTAAAACAACCAGATGCAGTCTGGCAGAAATGTAACACTGGAAGGCAACCCGAGAGGGGGATAAAATTGAAACTGTCCAGTCTTCAACAAGCAAGTCTTCACTGGGCTGAAGCTCACAATTATAGCAATAAATCAGCTTCAGACTTAAACACAAGGACACACACTGCTTGTGGTGAGAGAGATTAACAGCAGGGATGTTTCTCGCCAAGCTTCCAGATGGTCCCCATGTGATGGCTGCAGAACATGACAAACGTCCCTGGTCAGAGTATCCCATAAGGCCGTTCGCTTCCTGTGAGGACCCTGGACCACAGACAAACAAGCGCAGAGAGCATATAGCACGGGTGTTTCTGAAAAATACTTTAGGCTAATGTTATGAAGTCTTGGCTATAACATATGTAGAAGCTGTAGCATTTAATGTTCATCATGGCTGTGTTACAGATCTCTACAGCAAACATCTGTGCAGTAAGTTCCTGATGGGAAGAGCAACAGGATCCAGTCCTCAGCCTCTGCTTTAGGACAACATAACTGACTAAGGAGGAGTCTCTGTGATCAGAACAGGGCCTAGGGGGATGGGGGGTCCATTTCAGACACTTTGCCAATTGAGGCACCGTAGTGCAAATATTTCTAAACTTCTGTACATTATATTCAGTCAAAGGGCCTAGATTCCAGATGGTAACTTGCTTCATCATTTGAGACTTTGCGAATGCATCTCCCTAAGAGTAATTTCAGATCAAAGGGACGTATAGACAAAATACACTGGTGCCCAAAAATACAGTATCAGCCTGTAGTCCAGAATATTAAACTCACACATGGTGCGTTTGATCCCTGTCAAACATACATGGTGCCCAAGATGTGGCATATATATGTCTAGGAGACCACAATCGTAATCTAAAACATATTTATTTGATTTATAAGCGTATTCAAAGTACCGCTCAGATTTTCCAGGACAGAATTTTTTGATTAGAGAAAAGAAAGCAATAAATTGTTAGGTAGAAATGAAAAAATATAACTATCTGCCCTAAACAGAGATTTAACAACAATCAATATTTTTCATATTGTTCTATCTTAATAAGTCAATAAGAAAAAAATAAAGGTGCTGACAATTTCTGATATTGGTATAACCTAACACTATGGTACTGATAAAAAAAAAAGTATATTGAAATTATGAAGAAACCCGAAACTTAGTTTGTCCACTGTCTCATTGCACATATTTGTTCCAAATCTGATACAACACGACCACATCCTTCAGCAATTACCTGTGTCTAGTCCTGCATTATTATATATTTTATGTGGCATAAACTGCATGCTGTCCTTTGTCATTGGTATACAGCACCCCCTGCTGGGGGGTAAACAAACAACAGCACCTGTGAAATTAGAACATTTTTAGAATTTGGAGGGAAAGAGAGGTGAGGGATGAACTGTTGGTACTGTTCCAGCATCTCAGGGACAACAGGAAGGTGTAATGTAGGCCACAGCCCTGCTACTCCCAACTTCAAACAAGCCGTGGAACAAACTGCACAAATTCAGCTCAGATACGGATGTGGCTTTATTCAGGCTTTCACATGAGCATGCATCTGACCAGAATCTAACCTTTACACTCTGCACAGGATGAATCTGGGATGATTAATTGAAATCATGAAGCCATAGCTGTGGGTGGCACCTTCAAAGGCTTCACAAACTGGTACAAATAAAACGACCTGTTAGCTTTGATTCGAGATTCAAGATCCTTCTCAGCACTTTCCACGGCGAAATGTTTTACCAGTTAATATCCCTTAAAAAACAGAATAATTAAATAATGGATTTTGTGATTCTTCTTAGCGTATTTGATTTATTTGGTCTACAACAAAGCAGAGATTCAGCTTAAGATTCACACCTTCAGGTCCCTCTTGTACATATCTATGAGGTCATGAAGACTCCCTCTCCCACGTCATCTACAGATTCACCATCTCTTTAGACTAAGTGTGAATGGAACCCTGGTTGGGGTGGAAAGAACATACTGAATGTAACACTCCTAACAACCCAAAGACCACTCAAGGAAGACCATTCTTATTGTCAATACATAGGCGTTAATTTCCCACAATTCCTTGCCTGGAACTGATTAGGCCATTTGGGTTTTGGTTGGGTTTCCTGACTCCAGCAAAGACAGTCTGCTTGATCACCTTCCATTCATGATCCTACAAACATTCTGTCTGCTTCATTATTCAGGTTAACAGCTCAGTCAAGCTTCCAGTAAAAAAAAAAAAACCAGTACTTTTGATTTTCATATCCCTTTGTTTAAAGTGTTTGACCTCACACTTTGTAATGCCTCCATTTATGTATGTAGTATCATCTGCGCTCTTTCTAGGTTTCAAAGTTCCAAAAACATTTTAGATATTTGCTATCACGCTCTATTCGACACTGTACATTACACAACACTATGACCCTTCTGTGTGTGGCAAAGAGTGATTTTAACATCATTGTTTACAATCAGTGGTATATTTATGCAGATACATCTTCAAAAGAACATGGCACCTTCTCATAACATGCCACTCTTTTGTTTACTTCAGAGGAATTTATTGGGGAAAGAGAACAGCCAAAGAGGTGATCTTGCGATAATTTGAGAGTCTAGTGAAAGATTCAGTCTTTAGAACTAAATATTGCGTCAGATATATGATTACAGCGGGAAAAGCTTCTGAGCCAAACGGGAGATGGAAGACTAAGTTGTTGACAGAGGAAAGATTTAAAGTCCATTACTACCATTCCTTTTAGGTCTCCTAGGTGGCCTGGCTCACCCACATAGCCACGAACTACATCAACATCAATACGGAAGCCACACAAACAAAGAACAGACCCCCGGTCTTGATCCTTATCAGCTTCGGAAATGCGTGACTGGTACAAGGCTTCGGAATGGCAGCCGGAGATTCGGGGGGAAAGTGGGCTCATCATTCCCAGACTGTACCGGACTGATGTGGCCTTGAGAGGGTGAACACGGATGGTTTTGTAGATCCCTGTCAATTTCAGGATGTCCTTGAGCTTGAACCCTCACAGATATCATTATGATAAATACACAATAGAACCTACCTGTGGGGAAATAGAACTGAGGATGAGGTTCACCTTTGTTTTTGGTACATATATCTTTAAATAATGAGTTAAAACACCATTGGTATCAAAGGACTTCTTCATTATATTTGGTTGCGTTTGCCAGATAGTGGTGGATGAGATCATGGAAGTGGTTAACTGGCCAGTTGATGATGCAGAATCTATACAAGAGGCAGCTGACAATGCAAACTAAATGGGGCATTAGTGCAGGATGATAAGTATTCCCAACCAAAGTGACACCAAAGCAGGGCTCAGAATTGGTTCATTAACGAAGTATTCAGCCTGAACCTCTTCGTGCAACATCCAGATGTTTACATAAACAAGATCTTATCATCACAATCCATAGCAATAAAATATTTATTGTAATGCGCTACCCAATGTGCTATTTATGAATAGGAATTTTAGTCATTAATCTTCCAACTTTGAAAGATTTCTTTTCATGAAATCTTAAGAGTAACATTAGAGAAAAATGCTAGTCTTTTGTTCTCTATCCATGATGTATTTCATAATAAAAAGTGCACATTTATATGGTGACAAGAATAATTATGTTCCAACGGAAACAGTGAATGGTTTAGTACAACTGACATAATGTAGAACACGATATGGACACATGTTTTGGATCAAGGAAGTTCTGACGCTTTCTTCTGCAAAATCTGTGCTTCGAGTCCTCTAGAGAAAAACAGTCCAAATAGGGCTGACTTCCACACATTAAAGAAACCAAGAATGGGCTCCTTCTGTTATACCATAGAGCATTTTCACATTTAGACAGTGGTCAACCTTTTCTGTTCCAGCTTCCCGTAACCCCTGATGATGCCCTAATGTTGTGTATTCCTCACATGGAATTGTATACTTGGCCGTGATGATGAATTAGCTGCCCCCTGCTATGTCACGACATCACATATGGGTTAAATGCAGAGGACACATTTCATTGTTGTGTGCTGTGGTGTGTCAACAGTGACCTCTGATCACTAGATTTATTCAATTCAATATGTTGTCATCTCAAGGACTGGGCAGGAAAGGAGCAACTGGCACTGTGATCCATCCCTGAAAAATGACTGACAACAGAACTAAGAGACCTGATCTTGCCTTTCTAGAACATTCCATCAACACTCTGTAATGTTACAGACTGACATTGTTTTGTATTTTATCTATCAATGGACCTGTATTTAAATTAAAGATTTTCAAAATAAGGATAAACATGTTCTGATGCAGAGGCCAGATAACAAGCCTAGGGCTACGCTCCTCTTGGACGTGGGATTCTCCACAGACCGGCACATGCTGCTCGTCAGTGTGGATTGTCAGAGACTAGTCATGTTTGGGAAAATATGCTGGATTCCCTGTTGCTTTCTTTCCTGATTATCCCAAGGACAGTAATTCATTAAGACAGCAGTGTAGCAATAGCACCAACAAGAATGGATAAGTGTTGATGAAGAAGGAGAGGGTAGGATCGCGTTACAGAGGCACGCCAGGTCCCGTCCCATTTGATACAAGGTTCGGCCACTCTGGGAGGCCAACGGTCTGTATTTATGCAGCCCGGATATGTCAATCCAGGCCCTCAGCTGGATCCAATTTCATCCGATTATCCTAACTGGGGACTTCATGTGGTTAAAATGAGCACTGCAGTTCCACCCCATCTTTATGCACTCAAAAAATAATCATGCACTCGGCTACCAGTCCCTTTAGCTTACATTCATATGGAAGTTCAGATCTGAACAATAATTATTATAATAAACAGAAACTTTCAGTAGGAAATGGCAGATAAATGGATAGTAAGCAGAAGGCTGTTTGAACACACATGTAGGACAACAACAATCTATAAGCACTCATCCCAGCATGAAGGTATCTAAAGATCTCCACCCGTATCATTAACTGTGACAGACACTGCCTAATGGAAGCTGACCACCAAGCTGAAAAGTCTCTCTGGATTCTGTATATGGTGCAATTTTATTACTTGTTTATTTTTGTCAAGTGACAGGTTGAATGAAGCCTGTAGCGTGTGTCCTGCAACAAACTGGCATCCCATCCGTGGTGCCCTCTCTCACGCTTCATGAGGTTTTCACTGCATGCTGGGTGAGCAATCGGAGGATTTTTTTTTTTACCAAAGCATGAGATCACACCCCCTGACGAAGTAGTCTTCTTGCTCACATAAATTTGCTGGCAGAAAGCAGGCGATTGGCTGCTGTTTACCTGCCCTTGGTGACCCTATATTCTCTGGTGGCTGGTTTGTGTCCCAGAAGGTCGTGGGGTCCAGCTTGGCATTTGAGATTTACTGCATCTGATGGCAGCGCTGAGCCGCAGATGAGTGTAAGGTGAGACTGAAAGGCGGAACGGGGCATACCACAGTGCCTGGGGGGCAGGGGGCAGGGGGCAGGAGAAGTGTGACTTTTTTTGAAACCACAGAAAACCTTACTTAATGTGCTTTAGCTGTACTATAATTTTCCAAACCTGGATACAATTAAAAGCAGGAAGGATATGGAACATTTCTGAAGACAAATCCCTGACCACAACAGACAAATACAAACAATTACCTAATTGGAACCACTTTCCAAACCCACATCCCTGACATTTCCTGGTATCATGCAAAGGACAACCTTTAGATGCTGAAACTTGAAGGTTTGTGGCATGATAAAACATCCTAAAAAGTGTGCAAAAAAATAACATAGATCACTGTGTTTGAAGGTCCCGCGAACTGGAACCATATATAAATAGAACTGAGTGTAGTTGAAGCTTGTAGCCCAGAAACAGAAAGCCTGTCACACATCCAACATCACAGGGGGAAAACTGAATTTGACTTTAGAGTGAAAGCGCACGTGAAATATCCCTTTACAATGTTGCTTCTTCTACACTAAAGCCAACCGAAATGTCAAAACGGAGCCTCTCTCTGTATTTGGGATAGAACAGCATGACAGGTGTAGCACTTTGGACTCCGCACGGAGGTGGACCTCTGGAATGTAACTATCTGTGTTTGTTATTTCGAATCCCTCTCTCAGCCTGCTGAGTGATGAGGCTAAGTAAACACGAACATTTTAGGAATTTAGGGCTGGGAAAATGGTTTCGTATGTTTGACTAAGACCTTGTATTTACAACAAGGTCCTTGATATTGCTTCTCTGGAGTTTGTACAATGTATGTATTTTAATAGTATCTGAACACTATTTTAAAATGGGTAACTGAAAACACTGTAGTAAATGGTAGTAAACAAAGCTTCAGTTATTTCCCTTAACGATTTAATTGCCATTAAATGTCTATTTCGGTGTAAATATTTGTGTGAAAATATAATGATCGACATGATTTTGTGTTAATTACTATATTTATTCCACGTCTGAAAAATACGGACGGTAGCTGAGTAGCTATCGGGCCTAGGAACCCAGGTGCGATACGTTTGTGTTCCCGGACCCGTAAGACTGCTGTACACTTCCGGGCAGGGCGCGACACGAAGATGGCTGCGGTTTGATTGTGTTGTCGAGTAATTTTGACTAAATTTACTATTTCACAGACTTGTATTGCGTATCGTTTTGCTTTTTGTTTCATTAGCGTGACGACAGCATATCAGGAGTAATGCACCGACCGAACTTTCGACCTCCTGCTCCTCCAGGCGGAATGGGCCCGAGACCAGGGGGATATCGTAGTCCCACAGCCGGGTTCGATAGTGGAGGAGCGGGCGCGTTTCACCCTCCTCCTTGGGCTTTTCCAAACGGTCCTCCTCCGTCGTTCGGGCCCAGGATCGCGCAGTACTGTGGTTCTCCCGATACTCCTCCGAGAGATTTTCACGGCAATAATAATGGTGGCGGCGGAAAGGGTCGGTTTTACGGCAGTCCGTCCCCGGGCCGCACGCCGAGGCGGCCTTCTTCGAGTCCTAGATTTACTCCACCCTATAAAAAAAGCCCATATCACTCAGAGAGTCCTGGACACCACAAGGGCTATCAGGTAACTAAACACCGAAACCTCTGTAAGCCAGGTTAAACTTAGAATTTCTTCTCGAGCTGAATGTTCTGGCGGACCAACGGTACGATGACTAGTCTGTATAACTAATTAACTATATTCTCTAGTACATAAATATACCGTACCTGTTTGGGTTTTTGCAGCTTCATGAGGCACTTGACTCCTTAAAACGACCCTGAGCTCTCAGATTGAGCGTAGTAACAACGTTAAATTTCCCACTGTTCTGAGTCAGTGCACGAGATCCACATGTGGAGTTTGTGTCCTATAGTTTGTCTATGGAGATAGTCGAACGGGATGATTATTGATTAATGTGTCTACGTGATGATTTCTTCCCGAAGGGTTCCCCACGGACCTCCACCCCGTTCGGGCCAACGCATGGCAGGGAGAGGGTGGCAAATGGCGTGGAAGCGTTTTACAACCCGACTATGCTGCAGGACCCCTGGGCTGGTCTGCAGCCAGTTGCTGTGACAGACGCGAAAGCCAGGAGTAGCACAGAGCAAGCCTCGTACACGGGCAGGAGAGGGAGATATTTTAACCGCTGAAGAGAGACACGGCTGCAGCAGTACACTTTCTGATTACACTTTTAAAAAGTTTTTATTTGGTTATGTGAGTGTTTGCCAACTGGAGTGTAGAGTGGTGTCATTTTGGATACTGCCTTATCAGTGTAGGATCACCAGCAATCGGCCTGACTGTTACCTGTCCATGCTGCAGCTCTTCCTAGCGATTACCTCCTCCTGGCATGCGGATGGCTATGAGCACCCGTATGTTTTTGTCTGATAGGGCTGCGGAGAGGTGCGTACTCCATACGCACACGTAGCCGGCGTGCGCCACCATAGCCTGTCTCCCGTTGTTCTGGATCCGTCACTCATCGTTGAAGAAGTCTGGGAACAAGGATGTCACTTCATTATACACGTGTGGGAAGGTGTGCTGCGCACATGTTTGCTGTAGGGGGCGCTGTCCCGGGGCAGCTGTAACGCTGTTCGGGTGTCAGAGGCTCCTGTCCACGGCTCTCGCTGACACTCCGCGCTCGGAGCTGCAAACCGGTGCTGCCGTTTTATCCCCACAAGCGTTTTTAATTGAAAGACTTTCACAAACCTCTATTTGTAGAAGCTGAATGTCTTCGCATGGATTGTGAGTCGCACAAGTGACCATAGACCGTTTGTACACAATGGCAATATGTATCCGTCAACTGTCACTGCTGAAATTCTCCCTCACAAACTGCATTTCTTTTATGAAATCTACAACATATACAGTACGAGTTTCTCAGGTGTTTTTTTTAATGTAAATATTTTATGAGAAAAGCGGGTAACAGGTTGAGTCATCTGGTTAGTTTTTTTTCCCCGAATGTGTGATTTCCTTAAACTTTACTCTGTGTGTATTATGTGCTACTTGTGGCTGTAGGATTCTCACACACAATTGACTTAAGATGCACCATTCATAGGGTCTAAGGCCTCAAGTACGTCTCTCCTCTGCTTTTATGTTGCTCCTTTGTTCTTTAATGCACACTGTACCTGTGCTGCTCTGTGACCCAGGACCAGATTGATAATGGTTGTTCTGAAGGCATCTGATCTGCCTTTCTCTAGTTTGATTGCTTCCTCTACCAGCCTTTGTTTAATTTATCTCTACAGGTAATCTGTTAGAAGTATCACTGAGAGAGAAAACTGAGTGCTTCTTCTGCTTCCTGTCTCTGCTCTTTCTCACCTGAGCTTTTGTCAGGGTGGCTAGACTCAGAAATGGAAATGTTCAGTTGTAAAGAGAAAACTAGTTAATATAACTAGTACGGTAAAGTGTTCTGTTTGTATTAAAATGTTATACGTTTTATACATTGTGTAAAAACTACTTGGCTATCTTGATAATTTACTGTGACTTGAAGCATCAATGTTTGAAAAATAAAGTGTCCCGTTGATGTGTAGATGAACTGTGATTTTAGAGAGTGAGAGTGATTTTACATAGGGCATTACAGGTAATTTATCTCACTGCGGAGCGTGGTGTAGAACTGAGGACATGGCAGGTTATGTGTCAACAAGCAGCCGTGGTGTGCTTTGGTGTGGCTGTAACTGTTAGGGGAAGGTCATGGAAAGTTCTGGTTTGTTTCTGTGTGTGTTGAACGTGACAGCAGACAGATCAGTTGTAATACTCTTATTCAGCATCATCAGCCCAGAAGTAGAGCTGAACAGCTGCACATTTCTCAAAGTGCTCAGCAACCTGGGATGATATCAAAGGTAAGTATGGGTTCAACATTAATGGGTAGATTTGTATGGTTTATCACACAGAAAAAGCCATTGCATCAGTATATTTTGTTTAGTTTCAAAACTATTTTGACCCAGCTTGGGCTGAGAGAATTAGGAGTTAAGGGCTATGCTGAAAGGCCTTATATTACTCTTGGATTTGATCCCATGACTCAGGCTTAGGGCCTCGACAAAACCTCAAGTAATGATACATCACTTATTTGCCATTTGCACAAGTACAGGTATATTGGAATACTCTCTTTGCCTACCCTGTCTTGTTCTTCATAGCTTTGGTTAGTCCTGCAGTGTGACCCTCATGTGTGGTTCCTATGGAGCTTGGGGGGGGGGGAGGTTAAGGGTCTTGCTCAAGAGTGTATGGACATGTGACTGTTCTGCTGAAGCTAAGCTGGGGCTTGAACTGGTCATCTTCTGGTCATGGGCACAGAGGCTTACCCCACTGAGCCACCCACCACCCAGTAACACTTAAGCAGGAAACAGTGGTATAATAAATCTTTTGGCAAATTACTGCAGGTGACAAATTAAGCAATTGAATGGTGCCATCTGCTGTTGCTGAGATGCACTGCCATCTGCTGTTGCTGAGATGGTACTGCACCACCTCATTTTTTAAGGGGAACCACAAAACTAAGTGGCTCAGTTATAGATATTTCACTGAAGTTAGCAGCATCAGAACAGACCAATGCAATCAGGTGTTCCCTTGGATAACTAATGGGGGCTGAAAGCTTTTCAGTACGGCTATATTTCAGGATTTAACTTATGGGAAATGCCTAAGTAAGTTTTATTAAATTTGACCAGTTAATACAGACCCTTGATAATATGATGATTGTAGCTAACCATTTCTTGTAGGGGGTGCTGTTTCACCATTCATCAGTATCAGGCATGGTTGTGCTACACATTAAAATAGAGATCCACATTTTTAAATGTGAAATTCTTTAATAAACATTTACAGGGGAAAAAAACCATACAAAAGACATTGTTGCCCTTGTGGGAACTGGACTGGGTGTGGTTCGTTTTGGTTTTAGCACAACTAAAGACACCGTCCGTCATTTTGCTTTAGACAGTTAAATTTAGATCAGATTTTGAAGAGTTTGCCACGTGAAACCAACCTTCAGAAAAAATATTTCTCCATAGAGAAAGTGACTTATCCAGTGTCTTTATTACCACACCTGGTTGTTTGCTAAAATGCAGTTGGTCCAAAACTTAATTTTCAGTCGCACAGGTAGTTAATGTCATACCTAATCAGGTTTGGACTACTTAGTAAGAAACCTTTGATTAGTCGGCCCTGAAGCAATTAAAAAAGGCGGTGATCGCTAAGGAACAGATACAAATAGGGACTTGGTTAGGCAGAGTGCGCACCCAAAAAAGGGGAGTTTAATTTAAAAGACATCAGTAGAATAAAAACAATACCAAACTGCAGTGAGAAAGACCCCCGTGGGCTGTTTAACGGGGGCCGGGGCAAAAAGAAACACTGTCCAGTGAATGAATCCTTTCAAGTCACAGCTTGTGTTCCACGGCTGGGGGCCCCAGTCAGAAGGGGAGGCCCCAGTCAGAAGGGGGGGCCCCAGTCAGAAGGGGAGGGCCCCAGTCAGAAGGGGAGGGCCCCAGTCAGAAGGGGAGGCCCCGGCCTCTGAGGGCCGCTGCGTTCATGTGCGGCATGAAGCCGGGCGGGAAGGGAGCCATGGCGGGCTGGGAGGGCGAGCCCCAGCCCGGGGCAGGCCGGTGGGGGGGCAGGGGGGGCGGCAGCACGCGGTCCGCTCTGTTCAGGCTGTGGTTGTAGCTGGGAGGGGGCAGCCCCTCCATGGGCAGTGGGCTGTGGTTGAACTCAAAGCGATGGTCCTTGTCACCGCTGAACATCAAGCTGCCTCCAGTGTGGGCCGGCGCACCCCCCCCATGGGGGAAGGCCTCCGGAAACCCTGGGGGAGGCTGCTGTGCAGGAGGCGGCGGGGCCGTGCTCCTGAACATGTCCCTTAGCGTGTGGGGGGGCACTGCCCCCAGGTAGCTTGCTCCGAAGGCCTCAGCGGGGTAACCGGCGTGGGGAAAGGGCAGTGGGGGCAGGGGCCGCGGTGGTGGCGGCACAGGGGCAAAACTGGGTGGGGGCGGGAGCTCTGGGTGCGGGGGACACGGGGGCGGCGGATAATCGGGCTCGGGGGGGGCACTTCCATCCATGTCGCTCCCCCTGCTGGCGAGCTGCTGGCCACCCTCGGGCCTGTAGTCGAGGTCCTCTGCGGAGGGGGGTGGTTCAGGGGGCTCTGGGGGCCGCTGGTCGGGAGGCAGGATCATGGGGGCCTCCGGG
>JAODJU010000106.1:1303149-1352887 GCA_026776725.1 Gnathonemus echidnorhynchus | reverse complement strand
CTTACAAAATTACCCCAATTATTCTTGAATTATTATTTGATTTTTAAGCAGTTCAAAACACCTGATGAACATAAATACATTTGTACACATCGCAATATATATATCGCAGGGAAAAAATATATCGCAATGTAATTTTTTCCCAATATCGTGCAGCCCTAATGACACACATGGTCAGAATGATCCTTCTTTTCTTTCCTGTTCAGGTCCACATGTTCTGCAACGCCATCCACACATTCTCAACCGGACAGCTGGCCATTGTCAGCCACCTCTATCAAACATAAGCCAGTCTAAACCTGCCTGCATAAGACGACCTCACCTTCAGACCACTGAGCCACACAAATCCCAGCTTATGGCTGGTTCTCATTTCACGAGTCTTCTTTAATATTTCCAGTCGCTCTTGCCCTTGAAATCACCCCAGGCAAAGACAACAAACAGCAGCCTGGATGATGGAGAAACAGCAAGGACAAAGCTGGATTGCTCCCGTGTACCTGGAACCTACCTTGCAGAATGAACGTCCAGTGGCAAGGATGTTGGTAGAAAAACACCATACCACAGAATCAACTACCCAGAAACTAGTCTGTGCAGTATGTATTATTAATGAATAAACAAATAAAGAATCCCTTAACATATATCATTATGGGCACATTAATGAGCACAGAGCCAACATTGGGTTTTCTGAAGTGTGGGAACTGAACTTTCTGAACCACTGCTTCATCCAAGCAAATAACACCCACAGGATGTTCTAGACTGCACTGCTTGATGGCAAGAAGAACACTCCCCCTCAGGAAGATCCTTCAAACCTGGAATTATACTAAAACAGTCCTGAATGTGTTACATTCACCACACAACCAGACAAACAGCGGGATCAGCCCCAGTGACGAGTGACGGCCAGGCTGACACCGAATTAAAGATCCTGCTGAAAAGAGTGAGTGCTGACAGGCCGTGTTTGAGGGCACCGATAACAGCTCCAGCAAGGAATCTCACCCCACAGCTCGTAAATGAGGACCCAGCACAGGAGAACAGCCAGAAAAACATGAAACCCCTCATCCTGTTCCCACCAAGGAATTTAAATGCTCCCTGATGCCCCAACCACATTCTACTGGCCTCTTCACATAGAGTGCAAAAGATCAAACTTAAGAGGCTCATTCTCATTCACCTCATTCAGTCACTAGCAAAGTCAGTGCGAGACAAAACTAATTGTGCTAATTCAGTGTGGGTTACATGCTGAATCTGTGGCAGAATCAGGCCATACAGCGGGGAAAACACAGAGTGGACTTTGGCAAATGGAGAACTTTATGACCCATTTCCGAAACCCCCATAAAACCGAACCAGGCGTCAGGCTGTCACATAGAGACCCGGTGCGCAGGGAGTATCCAGGCTGCAAACCGGGGCCATCCTTCATGAAAGGGTGAGGGCAGCTAGGAGCCACATTCCTCTGCTTTGAGAATGTGGAAAGGTAACAATCAGGGGGCTCTTGGGAGCAGACTGGCTGCCCTGTGCCCTTTGCAGTCAGACACTCGCAGGCTGGAGCCATCGCGCACTGCTAATGTGCATTGGGTGTCCAGCAGTGAGGCTGAAGGAGTGGCACTGCCAGGCAGAGGCAGAAACTTGAGAGGAGCCTCGGGGATGGGGCACAGCTGGGCTTAACGCTGCACTCACATTGGTGGAGTACTGTGTTAAGGCCACAAAACAGCTTCTGTGTAGCTCAAGGCCAAAAGCAACACTGCATCACCTCAACAGAAGAGTACAGGATAGTTTAGGGAAGGTTTGAGACCATAAAATGTGCTGTGACAGACAGACAAGGTTTGCTGTGGGGTGTCATTCAGGACACGGGCAGACAAGATGGGTGGCTGATTGGCCATTCTTTGTTGAATTATTGAGCAGTACAGAATGCAGGTATACAGGGCAACCCTTAATGGTAGGTATGACTTACTGAGAGTATATGCTAGGTTCTGAAATTAAAGAATAACCAAGTGATCACCATTTGTGCACACAGGTCCAAATTCTGATGGGATCATACATAACATGAACAAGTACTACACTACCACATTAGGCACATAAGATATGGTTTGGCAGAGACCCAGCACTGATTAGGTGAGAAAGGTAAAGCCTTAACAGCGATGCCCAGCAGCAAACCCTCCCAAAACGCATACTTAGGAACACAAAGGACATGAAGCAGCCGACTTGTGGTAATGATGCTCAGGTTAAACATTAACAGCACTGGCACTCACCTGGCTATTTTATAACATTGTTAACACAAAAACTAGCCCTGGAAGCAGAATAGGGGCTAAGCATTGGTTATTTTTGCGGAACACAAATACGCTCCATTATACAATCAAATCAGCTGAACAACACAGAAGTCACAGTCCTCAAGGACACATCCAGCTCACAGCAACAACCCAAGGAGACACACCTCTATAACAAATGGCCCTGCTAATGCACACTGCACCTCACTGACCTCCTTACAGGATACAAACTCCAGACCCTCACAACAGACCTGCACATCCAGTCACAGGCAAGCTAGTGCATCAATGTCAACATGTGTGAAGCAGCAGCTCAAGAGGAAGACCTCTCACTCCCCAACCAGCTCACACTTCCCTTTATACTTATAAAGGTATCAATGAGGCACAATGGAGTGCAATTAATGTGACACATGCACCAACGAAGCAATTAACATTTCACCTTACAAAATAAAAAAAAATGCTTTGAGTTTGGATCAGCAATACTTTGGTTACAGACTGGCCTGAGCAATAAAATAAATATAGCAAATTAACTAATACTTTTGTTGGCACTATACAACAGATGTAAAAGAAAGGAAGGTCCAGTACACACAGACAAGGGCTCCTCCTCACCAGAGTGCATATGAGCACACTTTCTCGAGCACTATGCCATTTGCTGACTAATGCTCTCACACACAGGAGAAACGAGTGTCACAAATTCATCCTACTGCATTTTTTTTAAAACAAGGGGAGGATACTAGATTACTTGGGGGAAATGCTTGCAAATGAAACCAGAGATGTGAATCACACCCTCAGTGCTAGAGGTATGAGACCAATGTGCCACCCCCAGAATGCAAAAGATGCTTAATGGATTTATCATCTGAGTGTCACTCTTTTAATGGACTTGGCGGCATACCCATAACAGAGACGTTTTGTTTCTGTACCCACAGAAAATGCATTGATCAGCTTTCGGATGAACGGTTAAAGGCAACAAACAGGAAAATCAACAACACATAGGTCATCCTTTAGAAAGCCCCCTTGGCTAAAAATGGAGGGAAGCGATACAGATCCCAGGGAACCGAGGCCATCTGATCCTACAATCCATGCAGCAAAGGAAATCCCCCATAGCTGAGCGCGTACAAGGAGTCGCACAGAGCAGGAACAGGCAAACCCACAACGCACAGGGCCGGAGCGCCAGGCACATGTAACAAAACCCGCGCCTCGCCCGCACATATATAACGAAACCTGTGGCTCGCTCGCGCACAAACACGCACCCTGTGGCGCACACATGTATACATACGTACAAACACATCAAAACCCGTGGCTCTCATACCTCACACAAAACGCTGGGCTCTCTCTCACACACACAGTCATATTTATACACATAACGAAACCCACATCACGTAGCGCCGGCGCTTTCAGCCACAAAAGAAAAACAAATATAAAACGGAAAGCTGAAATAACAAGGGACAGTAAAGTGACAGTAGGGAGAACGCGAGCGGGGAGTGAGAGTAGAGCAAAGCGAATGGACAGCGCCCCGTATCTCGCCCGCGAAGCTCGCAGAGGGCGCCGCAAAGACCGGCCGGACACGCAGTGCCGCCAGGGCGTCGAGGAGGCGACCATGAGCCTGGAAAGCGATGTGAGTCGGGCCGGGACGCAACGACGCCCCTCGCAGAGTTAAGCCAGCTCGGAGACGGGCGGTAGCCCTCGGAGACCAACCAAAACCCCGGCGACACCTACCTGCTGCTCTCGACTCGCCAGACGGGTAGTTAACGGAAAAAACACGCAGAAAGCGGCCGCGTTCGCCTCAGGTTATTTGATATCGTCGTGTCGCGTCTCTTGAGCTCCAAGCCGCTGCTTCCAACCCTCGGCAGACCCCCGGGCGCCCAGCACGAAGCTCCAGCCGCTCCCCTTCACTGTACGAATGGTGTCGGATTCAGCCCGGCAACATGGCGGAAGGGTGGGGACGAGGACGCTGGTGTGACGTCAGCTCGTACGTGGCGTCGCTGTGCGGCTTGGCATCGCCGATCTGGAGTCGGTTCGCGCTCCGTCTGGCCACACTGCGAACGCTATCTAGTGCAGAACGTGACTGATCCATGATGAGCCGCCGGTGGTCTAGGAAGGCGGTTCGCTAGCGAGTTTAACCGCTGCCCCAGAGAACGCCGCCCATTATTTAATATCGAAGATCATGTGCCGAAGTAAAGCAGGGACCCATCCAGAACAGCTGCCGGGACTGTACAGTGTCGACTGGGTGAAGGTCACGCTGTCGTTAATTGTGTACGCTCACGACATTCATACGGACATATTTCTGCCGCCGGTATTTGTTAAGGACAGAGACGTAGATTTTGTCCAGTGTCAGGAGATATACGTTCACGAACCACAGATATAGTGTATGTAACGATGCGCTCTTCGTTTAAGATGAAGCTTTCCTACCAGTCGCCGTGCCCACGAAACTCATGAAAGTGCTTCTTCTCCTTCATAACAGTTAACCTCTAAATCCGGTTAATTTTGGCTGCTAGACATTATCCCCCACCCCATAAACAAACAAAAAAAAAAAAACAGGCAAGGTTTTTTGAGGCCGAGGTTGGGGATCAAGGCGCCTTTAAATCAAGCTGTAAAATTTCAGCGCTATGTTACATTAATGTTTAACTATGTATTTTAAACTGTACTAAATTATCGCTGTACATTGTAATCTTTAGTCATTATGCACATTTTTTCTTTAATGAGAAAACGTTTTCTGAATGACTAATGATAAACTACCTAACTCTTTAACTATGCATACAATTATAGCTCCACCTCATGGGCAAATAGTTAATAACAAGGGCAGATACCGAAGGCGCATGAACCGATGAACGTCATGGGGATAGAAACACAAACTGCAGCTTCTTCACACCAAAATATCTATTCCAAGTTGGTTCGAATATGAATAAGGCATTTAGGGAGTCAGGTCGTAGTCTGAATGTACACTCTTTGAATCTAGAAACTTTGTGAGACAGGAGTTTGATAACCATAGGTAGGACGTACTTAGAATGGGCCACCCTCTCCCACCAACATGATGTGTGGCTCAGCAGATTACGCCTCTGTGGAAGGTCACCGGTTTGAGCCCTGTCCTTGGCAAACAGTCACAACTCTGATGGGCATGTGGAAATGCTTCAGGGGTGCTGGATAGACGGCCTAACCCCAAGCTCTCAGCCTTGTGTGTGTGTACACATTTCAAAGGAGTGCAAGAAGCATATGCAAAAAGAAACATTCCAATGCACTTGTGCAAATGGCAAAGAAAACAATTTCACAAACTTGTTCACCTTATTTAATTGCTTTGAAAAGAAGAGGAGAAAACGGTACATTTTCTCAGCTGGGTAGCTGCTTGTAATTCAGCAGTATGGCAGCTCATTTGGGCAGTGAGGGTGATCTTTTTAAAGCAGCCAATAAACAAAATAAAGGATATTATTAGTGTGAAAAATAAGTACTCATGCATAGCATTGTAATTTTTACAAAGCCACAAATTTTACTTTGTACATGAAAAACCTCCTTAGTTATATAATGGACTTAAAGAGATCTAAAACGTATTTACATTAAAGGGGAAAAAATTAACCCCTAGTCTTGTATACAGCATAATATTGGGATTTCCAAAACGACCCTGAGATGGTCACATAACCTGGCTGACATCAGTAGAACGGTGTTCACTCACATTATTCTTCCGTTCTGCTACCACGTTTCCTTTCATTATTAATCTCATTGCGTCTCTAGTGTTGATGTGTTACAGAAGGTCCAACCTCGCACTGAGGGATTGAGCTCACAAACCTGTCTTAACCTCCTCATTTTGCTGAAGCCCATCATCTGCATTTTCCGGTTATTCTTCACCCATGTTCAGGCCTTGCGGGTCCTCTTTAGATTGGGCTGGCCCTCCACTCCTTGCCCTCAGTGAGGGCACGGGGCTGGTGGATGAAGACGCTGTAACGGACACCCTGGTTGGCAGCTGCCCGGACGAAGCCGCTGTTAGCAGTCATGGTGATTGCCTGCAAGGAATCTCCAGTTCCAAAGATCGTGAGAGAGCGACGGTTGACCTTGGAGCTGGTTACTAGCCGCAAGGTGCGTTCGGACGGCTTGTCCGGCACCACCTGCAGGCGGGCCAGCAGCTGCTCCGCCCGCTTCCGCTCCCCAGGCCCCCCCAATGTGTCCAGAATGACCTGAAAGTCATGCACAGCTGACTGGCAGGCGAACAGCTCCTTGTCCTGCATGAACTCCTCCAACTTGGGAAGCACTTTCTCTTGGCGCTCCTGGGCGGCCTGCTCTGTCAGCACTTGCTCTCTGAAGGTAAAGTGGCACCTGCCATGGCTTAGGGAAGACACATAGGTGATGAGTGTGGTGATGTCCAGGTTGACCCTCTTACACACGTCCACCTTCACCTCCGTTGGGAATGCCACGCTGGCAACAATGGTGTCCCTGTCCACCCTGGTATGGAAGGCACCTGCTTCTTCATCTTCCTCATATTCATCCTCCTCAATCCAGTCTTTGTACTCTTCCTCCCTGGGAGGGCTGCCTCTGTCCTCATTTTCATCATCCTCACCCCCACCCCCTTCCACTCCAGGTACTTGGTTTACAGCCACGATGTCTCCCTTCACGGAGATTCCCATCTCAGCCAGCCGGTCAGCCATGGGGCTGGACACCCCATTGTAGAAGGCGAAGATGATGTGTGGGTTGCTGTACTGCACAGGCTGCTGATGGCTGGCCTGCACAAATTCCTCCCCCTGCCGCACCACGCTCTTGTCTCCATACTGGCCGCGACCCTGCCAGATGTTGTGGAGAGCCTCTGCCTTGCGTCCGATTGCCTTCACCCAGGTGTGCCCACCATTGGCCACCACATCTACCACCAGCGTTTGCCTCTGGCTAGCAGCACCCTCGTAAGTAAAGACGTGCAGCACACTCACTATATCCTCCAGGCTCTCTGCTGACTCCACGATCGCCTTCAGGTGGGTGAGGTTGGTGCTATGCAGATGTGACTCCTTGATCTGCACTTTGCCAGCTTCTACCTTCTGCAGGAACCTGAGCTCGGCTCGCAACTTGCTACAGAGCTTCGCCCGGCCCTCGATCTCCCGCGTCTGCCGGCTGCAGAGCTGCTCGACCCGCTCTAGCAGCTCCTGGGCCACCTGGATCCGATCCTTTAGCATGGAATCTGTCGCCATTGCTGGGACATTATACCTGAAAGAGATGAGGGATGCATACACTGACTGATCAATGGTGCCACACAGCCATGAATGTAAAGGCAAATAGCAGCTCACATTCCAGATATCCCATCTTGGCTTTCAGTTACAAAGGACACACTTAAAGGTGGCACCAAACAGAAGGATTATACCTGAAAGCACAGCATAATTCATACACTGCTTGGGCACATAACAGTAAATACACCAAGTGATCCTGACAATTTTAAAAATAAATTTGTCGGAAGTCATGCTTTATTGCTATATCTGTTAGTGTAAAATGTAAAAGCGGTGCGTCTCTTAGGAAATGCAGCATTACATTAGAGGCATCTATTATTCAGTTTAATAAGACCTCAGACCCAAAACATAGGTGGAGAGTGCAGTATTCCAGCGAGGAAAGGAAAAGATGCAGCAAGATAATGAAGCAAGTGCAGGTCACCTTCATGACAGCTGAAATTCTTCTAGGGCATCATACATCTCCCTATGTTTTCAGAGAACATGGCAAGATTACAATCTAAGCCAGTCCAATTATTTATTTAGACAAACATTCACAGAGCTGACCTAAATATTCTGTAGTGTTATACACTGAACATCTAACTAGCAAATAAAATATATATATATATATATATATATATATATATAAATCATGCTTTTAAAATGAGGTAAGCCCAAGAAATATATTATTCAGACCTTACAATTTAATAAATTGTGAAGATTATTTTGTCTTGCCCCCTCTAAAATGACACTCTTCTTCTGTTAATACTCTATTTATACACAAGCATTTATAAATGATTCACCATGTTATATATAGGTGGGTCGAAAGATCAGCGCGTTCCTTTATTTAATTCTTATCTAATAATACCAGATAATATTTTGCACTATATTTTACATTATATTGCTTTATATGTCGATATTACGACACAGAATCTCACACGCAGTGCTGAATAATGCGACCTGTGTTGCTGGTATGTCTGTAACTCTATTTATGTGAGCCGTAATACCGACGAGTGAATAACCAAATAGGCTTCGTCTGTGTTACGCTCACCGTGCATTCAACGGAGCAGATCAAATCCAGACCGTCAGTTACCTGTTTATTCATATTTAACATATGTGCCTCCTGCCCTGCATTTACCCTGTAAACTTTTAGGTAGAGTTTTCGCTGGTATGTCGTTGAGGGAGTGTGTTTCTAGACGAGGCCATTCACTGGCGGACCGCCCTGACTTAGACAAGCAGCTAATGGACGCTTTTCGTTAGATATAATCACACCAACAACCAACAAATCTATGGGAAGTAAGCGCTTTCATTCGGGTCTCGGCCGAATTAACTAAAAGCCAATGAGTCAAAAAGGTTTTCGCCACGTCGCCCGTACTTATCCCAACTCATGTCTCCTAACGGGAAGCCAACTAAGGTAACCACACTTATTAAAAGCTAATATCATGACAAAATTAACAATAAACCGCGAGTCGCAGATTTCTCGGCGGTCGATTAATGGTGTCACCGGCGTGAAACCCTGGAACACTTACGGAGACCAGGAACCACGTATCTCCTACCGCTCTTCCGCCGCCTGTGCAAGCGGAAGCTTCTCGAAGATGTAGCGCTTATTAAGGCACTTCCGGTCAAAGATGGTTACTTCTTCCGGTTGGCGCCAGAAGTTCATCGGTCCAGCGACAGGAATTGCATGAGTTGCTGAGGTCTTTGTGGTTTTAGGAAATACAGTGTTAAAATGCAAATAACAGGGGCTCCTAGCCTAAACAAATCCACCAAAACAAATTCCTTGTATTTTCATACTTGCCAAATAAAAGGATTCTGATTCTATCCAGTTCCTATGTGGCATAGGGTCATGGGTAGGTGGATGCTCTGGATGGGATAAAGAAAAAGTGAAAGTTTTAATGAGGAAGTGAAATGAGATTTTGTAAGTGTCTTTATAGGTAGTCATTTTTATATATTCCTGATCCTTCAGCAGAAGGCCAATGTTTTGGGAAACCACCAGACCACTCAGAAGTGGACATTTCACATAAATACCCTTTGACGAGAAAGTCACATTAAGTCTACAATGCAGGTCATGAACCACAATGAATCATTATTTTACAAGCAATATTTACCTGCCACGGGCATGGTCAGCCTCTATGGCCATGCACATCTACATATCGGTAGGTTGTAGGACACATATGGTACACATATTTGTCCATTCGGTACATTACATTTGGTTCTTATACACAGTTTTTGGCATGAGCAGAACTTAAATTCACAAGTAGATGTTCAGCATTCTAATTCTAATTGTGGCTGTGAGTTGGTTACGGATAATGCAGGTTAAAGTCAAAAATCAAAGTAAACTTTATTGTCATCTCAACCATATACAAGTATACAGAGAGACAAAATTGCGGAGCTCAGGGTCACCCTGAATTAGGGTGTAACAAAATATTATGTGTGCAAAAATGAGAGTAAATATTAAATTTAAAAAATTAAATTAAAAAAATTATAACATAAGACATTGTGCAAAGCCATATAGGTCAGTGCAAAACTAAGACAAGAAGTAGTAACCAATAGTAATATGGTCATTAGTAGTACAGTCAGTAGTAATCGATGGTTTGGGAACATTTTGGTTTCCCAATAAATCAAATCACTTATTATCACATCTAGAACGGGTGAACTAATGGGTGAAAGTCTTGGGTCAGACATTCCTATTGGCAGTGCAGTTCATTAAATAAAGCAAACTACATAAAACAACTGCATAACAGTGTACTGCACATAAAGACTGTACATAAAACAACTGTACAAAAGTATACAACTTTACATATGTACAAATGAAACGGTGTAATATACATACAATACAGCATACATACAGTAACCATACAGTATGCCATGGGGCAGATAGACACCAGCTCTGGAGAGAGACTACCAAGGCTGAACTTGCCCATGTTGACACATCATCTGCTAATTTATTACGGATATGTGACCTTATTCAGTGGTAGAAAACCCAAGATTTAAATGGGATTTAGTTCATATATATATATATATATATAGGCCCATATACCCCTATATGTTATATATCTAATTTCACAATGTGCGAATAATCATCTCTTGTTATTCTAACATATTGACAGAGGCAATGCCTTTGGTTTCAGCTGTTCCTAATTGTGTTTGCAGTTTTAATAATAAATAATGTCAAATCAAATTCCGGTTTCCCTGCTGTATGAAAATTACACCAAAATGTGAACCCAGAACTGGGGCTTATGCCGAACTGTGAATTTACACTCCCAAGTAGGTTGGCTTTCTGGGGTTCATTCCCCTAATGATATTGTGGTTTACATATATATTAGTTCAACATTGTTCATTCTTTGGTCTTGTCCTTTGTGTGCACTGTTGCCTTGTGCCTCCAGGATTGTGTTGGGAGGGTTGGTGTGTGTGTGTCTGCCCTATGATAAGCTGCATCATAGCCAGGGTTCCCTTGGCCTATGCTGTTCTGTCCAGCCCTCCTAACCACAACCATGTTCCTGATAAGACGGACAATGGGCTTGTGGTGTCATTTGAAAAAGTAGATATTATGCTAATACCGTTATACAAAACAGGAATGCACGTCGATTATATGTATTTATTTACATGAAACTGAATGATGGCAAATAGCCTTTTCTTTTATATCGCACAAGAGCACTCAAGAGATCTCTCCCCTCAAATTACACAAGTGATCTCTCTCTCATGAGCTGGTACAATGCGCTGACCACTGTTGGACAAGGCTAAGGAATGGGCACCAGTTGTACTTTAGATGTGGTGTTTAATTTGGATGAGATTGTAACACCCGTAAGTTCCAGACCACAAGTAATGCTCAGTTCCAAGAACTCACTTTTCCTTTATTGTTGGAAAGTGTTTTATTTACTTCTGGTGGCCATCTGCACTGAGCATATGCTTCCTGGCTGTCACCCAGAGAGGCAGAGGATAAGTTTGGCAGTGAAGGTTCGGGGTTTGGCACTTGACCTCATCAGATCAGCCAGCAGACGTAACTGATGAGCTCGACTGTGCTCCAGGCTGTACTGGTTAGCGGTGAACTATTCACAGGGTTGGGAAGCACTTTTCCATACTGTGCACAGAAACGTTTAATATGGGAAAAGTTAATACTGCAGTTTAAGTCATTGAATGGGAAAAGCCATGGTTTGTGTGAAAATGCTGAGTTTTCTGTGCATATTCACTCGTGATAGAAGTGAAATAGCACGTTACCTTGGTTTTTGTATTCATATTACGTTCAGAATATTGGTGAAGCGCGTCCGATGTTCTAACGAGTTGAGCTACCTATCGAAACGTGCTATCGAGTCTTTCTGCGCATGTGCAGTTCCACCGTCTTCGGATTAGGGTTAGGTTTTAGGGGTTAGGGTAAGGGTTTTTTTTTTTTGGGGGCGGGGTTAGTGGTTTTTTTGGGGTTAGGGTTAGGGCTATCGATTAGCACTACGGTAGCC
Source organism: Gnathonemus echidnorhynchus (assembly GCA_026776725.1). NCBI lineage: Eukaryota > Metazoa > Chordata > Actinopteri > Osteoglossiformes > Mormyridae > Gnathonemus > Gnathonemus echidnorhynchus. Next base: position 1,341,022 of record JAODJU010000106.1, on the reverse strand, counting down.
TAACTCGACAGAACACCGGCTTCAGTTTAGCTTTTATTTACCATTTAAAGGAAAAGCAGTATACAGAAAAAATGTAAAGCGCCCCCCCCGGTGCATCACAGCATCCTGCGGTCTGGCTGGCGCATGCCGGCCTCGCTTTACCAGCTGATCGGCGATGCGCACCGTTTAACACCTGTTTATTACTGGATTTTGAGTGCAGTTTAACCTGCTCAGGCCGCCATCAGGTGCGTCTGTCGCTGAAACACGCGCGACAACACGTAGATAGAACGCCAGATATTTAACGTGACGGTCTAATGCTGGGCAAATAGACCCTATATGAGAATAGCAAAGCTTGGGGGAAATAAACGTTTCAAATGTCTAAACCGAACTTCTCTCCATCAACTATCAAATTTTTTACATTTTAAAAATGACATAATCTTTTCATAATTTTGATTAAATTAACCTGTTTAGGGGTTTGTTGCTTATAGCGTTAATACCTTGGGGCTCGTTTTGAACGGTTTCAGACCATCAATCCAGGCAGGAAACCAGAAATAATTATACAAATTTGAAACGTTAAATAGTAATTGTCGCATTGTAACAGAACATAGTAAGAAACGATGCGCTGCATGACGGATGTATTGCCCACCAGAGGGCTGACAGGACCAGCCCGCTTACGTACCTTGTCTGGAGCCGAGCGCGTTGTTTCAGGCCAGGATTGCAAAGTTTAATGAAAGTGGATTTCCGTGTCCTGCGTGGAGGCTTTTCTATTTGTATAACCTTATATAGTTAAGCGTCCTCGGTTACGATGAAGTAAATCACAGATTCGTCTATCTCAGCGTGAGTTTCTCCATGACCCATGCAGGCTTTTAAAATTAATAGGGTCCCTCTTAACTCTAACATTTCTTTTACTCCTCGTAATGTTTGTAAAGGAAAGGTTTGCATCCATTGCCAAAATTGGTGTGAAGCGCCATGTGAAGACATCTGGAGTATTTGCATGGTAATATGGGATAGGTAAACTATAATTAACTAAACGAATAGGTTGTGCTTATACACACTATTAATTGGGGGAAAGTATATGCTTAAAAACACGTATTTCGATCAAACAGTCTTATAACTTAGAATGTTTAAGCGCGTTAAACGGCGACACAAAGAAAGTTTGCATGTTCACGGTCTCTTTAAAAGTAACCCATTCGCCTTCCTCGGAGAATGACATGTCCGAAAGGGGAGGACTGGATCCGGAGCCAGTCCAGGAGGCTTGGACGGGCTGGAGTGTGTCTACATGTGAAGCGACTAAACAGGGGCGGATGCAGGACTCTCGACGCAACAAGTTAACTATTTATTTATTTATTCGTTTTTCCCTACTAATAATGTTGGAACAGTGTTCGGGACGGTATCTCCGTCAGAAACAGGGTCTGAACTTTTAGGAGTTTCGGCTCCGGTATGGTATTATGGATTGCACAATGTCAAGGTCTGGATTGCGAATCTGAAGGACGACTGTTTGCATAGTTTCAGATTCACCGATTGACTTTGATTGCTTTTTATCTGTATGGATTAATTTTTATGGACATCTCCGGATTCTGTGGCTAGATTATGCATTCGTCAGGATGGGCGCGAACAATGGGAAACAGTGTGGAAGTGAGGGTAAGTATCTATCCTGCATGAGTAAAAACTTCTGTTTTCCAGACCTAAATCGGGGCTTTCTCTAGATCACCATAAATATGATTAAATCTGCTTTAGTTATTAACCACGTATTTTACTAACGCATATTTACTTATTTTAATAGTTTATCATGCGGAGTTCATACACATAGTATTGTTTCATTAAATATTTATCGCACTTTCTTTATTGCTCATTTATTTATGGATTATTTTATTTCTTAAAACACCAATTGCTTTTAACCGTATTATGCTGCTAAAAGTGAGCAACTTGAAAAACAAGGAAAAGATTAATCCTTTATAATACCTTTATGTGAATCATACAGCGACTGAGACGCCTTTTAAAACTAAGCTTATTGTGTTTAGTGTGGCATATGGCATAAGATACCTCTATTTTATCCCCGCCCCTTTACCAACCTGGACTGCGTGATATCGTGATCGCGTAGAGGACGACAATCACAACGAATTAAGTTTATTATACCAGTTTAATAAACGCCTAAATATATGCGCGATCTGTTTTAGATGCCATGGACTGAATATAATACCAGAAATGCCATAACACAGTATGATGTGTAAACGCCACAGAACGCTTCATACTCACATTAATTGGGATCATTCTAACCAAACAACATCCATAAAATAATGGTCATTATCCGTGCCATACTGATAATCTTAGAAATGTGAAAATGAACGTCTATGGTAAATAGATGTCTATAATTGAGGCAAGAGTAATTTGCGTCGATGATAAACCATCGCAAAAGATAAGTCCTTACTTAGCATTTTAAGGACGACCCTCCATGTCCATACGTTACTTTAGTGGGAATTGGCGTCGTCGTTTCGAGCGTCTTACACGAAATCATAGAATGAGTTTGTGAATCTGCTGGTAAATCCCCTACATTAGGTTTTTGAAACAAGATTCATTATTTATTTAGATAAATCTTATAACCTAGTGCTGGATTTTGAAATATTTCTTCACTATCTTCACTTGTTGCTTTCAGTAGTTCGTTAAAATGTATTGCCTATTGAAATATACAGAAGAACAGACTGATCTTGGCTATCAGACACTTAACTACTAAACGCAAATTCCTATTAGCGCCCCCAGCAGACAATAGGCGTTACATGCGTTTCCCTTTAGCTGGTAGAACTGTAAACATTATGTAAGTATAGAGATGAAAACAAAAAATTCTCAGCTGCTGTTTTTTAAAATTATTTTGAATGGGTTTTCTAATGGTATGTTGGTAATTTTCTCCCTCAGATGAGGGCCATGCTGACCATCATTCTTTTGCTGAATTCAGCACTTGAGAATCCAGCTTCTCCAGTTTTTTAATAGACCTTTTTATAAGAACTTGTGCCCTTTGAAATTTTTAATAAGTTTTGCCTTTTAGGCTTGGCTGTGGCTTGTGAGTGTAGTTTCCTATTCATCAGACTTTGTTGTGGCTGGTGTTCATGTTTGAGGTGAAGACTTAGTGGTATCAGTGTAACTGTGGAAGATCCATTTAAATTTCCTTGAATTTTATGGTATTAGTAGCGGCCAATGGTATCTTTTTGAAAGACCCAAGATAGATTGTACCAATTTGAGTGAATAGGAAAATGCGGGAGCTGTGTGGGTGAATCTGAGCTTTGCACTAAAGACCATGACATCGTCCCTCATACCCGTGCTGACATCAGTGCTCCTTGGGCTCGGCGATGTGTCCGACGGGATGCAGGAGAATCCCGACACTGCCAGCCCTAAATGAAAACACATTACCCGTCTGCTTGCAGGATCACTGCGCGGATCCATGTCCAAGAGCCCACTGGAAGTCTCTTTGGAAAATATTTTTGCAGTGTGGTAGCACCGTGCTTCAAAGCCTAAAGTCAAATTTTCATTGGCATTTCAGCATAATTGAAGTCTAGGCAACTTTCTTCCAGTGTAATGCAGGCGGACATTTTGTGTTCACAAGGCCTTGCCCTGCCAGAGATAAAGGTCCCTGGTTCTTGCAGCCCTGTCTGTTTTGTATCAATAGTCAGATGCGTTTGTAATCCTCTTATTTCATTACGTATGTATATAATGTATGATTTTTTATTTTTTTTTTGTAAAGGAAAACTGACTTAGTTTGTGCTCTCAGAAGGAGTGTAACTTGAGCCCAGGGATGGTGTAGAGTAGTTCTCCACTCTGTCAAGAACCTTCGGTGCGAAGCTGAGGGAAAACGATCTGTTGCAGCTGCATTTGGCTTTTACTGGAATCTAAGTCTCAGGCAACATCATCTGCCAAGACCTCTCTCTGCCAAGAGGGGAGGAATGCATTCAGCGTTGACATCACAAGCAATTGAGCAGTGGAGGTGTTAATGAGTAATGACAGGGGGCAGGTGACATCTCAGAAGACCTGGACAACAGGGCACAGACCTGAAGGGTGGCAAGTTACTCCCTGATGGTGAGTGATAGATTTGGAAACCAAAACCAGTTAGTGGAGTCACTTGAAGAGATCTGAATCACAGCGGACTTCATTTAGCCTCATGGTCACCCATAAATGTAGGAACCAAAGTTTCAGGAAGTGCCAAATGTTCATTTTTATGTTTTATTGGTTCCTCTGGTTTGAATAATAAATACATTGTAGAAGTGAGAGGATAGGGCCTTCTGTGGGCTGTTAGCAAAGTAGGAAGTAGGAATTAGCAAAGTATCTCACCAACTCCTCAGTGGCGCTTTCAGACCCTGTACAGGAAGTTACAGGGAAGTGGAGATTTCTCTGTTGGTTGGTGTCTTGAAAACCCATATAACATAATGGAAAGGGTGATAATTGCCAGAAACATTCCAGAAGGTGTTGTTTACCCCTTTCTTTTTCTCTATCACCTCTCTATCAATTGACATGAAAAAGCAGAACAGTTTTTGTCTCTAGGGGGCACAATAGAGGAGACAGACGAGAAAGCCGCACCTTCTAACCCGCAGGTGCTATGTGGCATATGAGTGACTGGCACACCTGGTAAACTCTGACCGTGAACTGAAACGGAGAGAGGTGATATTTTATTAATCCGTACTCATGGTTTAAGGCGAGGTTAACTGGGAGTAGAGGACTGGATGTGTCCCAGCATTGGCAGTGCAGGCCAGCTCTGCTGTTAAATAATTGGATGGTCTGGGCAGATTTAAAATCTGGTTTCCCACTCGCATGCAAGCAAATATTTAACAAGTGTAACAAAAGGGGAGACGGGGAAGAGAAAGCATGGCTGGCCTCTGGACGCAAGCCAGGCGCATTTAGAGCATCGTGTTGCCTCATACCTTTTTTCATCCTCATCACTTCCAGCTGTTCAAAAGCAGGAAAAGCGTAGCTGGCTAATTTCTCATTACTGCCGGCTACATGGTCCCATTCAGTGCTTCGAGCTAAACCCACAGCACCCCCCTGCCTGCCCCCCCGGTAGACACTTGGGGTCACCACTGTTTCAGACGTCATGCCTTCTTGACAAAAGTGTGTTTTCTTTTGCCTTTAAACAGCTCATGTATGTGAGTCTGGTGTGAGTGTTTCTCTGTCTGTAGGGCTTTGTTCTTTAACACCGGCTTGCTAGTGTGTCCGGTTACACGGTTACACACCTGCAGAGAGGAAACAAGGGTCAAAGGAGGTAGATCTATGCAGAGAGGAGGAGCAGAAGTGGAGCTGAAAGGCATGGAAATGGGTGTGACTGCTACTCGACATGTCAAGGCACTTCAGCATCAGGACTGATTTGTTATTGATACAGCCTGATACCGTGGTTCAGTTCCTGTTCTGCATGTGTGGGCAAAATTGGGAATATGATGATGGGAGATCTTTAGGGACCCACTGAAGGGGCATTTTGCTTAGCATTTCATCCACAGTTGGGAGACACAAGTGATACAAGGATCATTGAAAGCCACGCAGTCATGTTCACCATGCTCTCCTCTGCATGTGAAGCTGCTCTTTGTGAGTATTGAAAGGATGCATATTAATCCCCAATAGCTTTATGGCTCGTGAGCTTGTGGTTGCTTTGCAGTGCTTCTGGTGATGTAAACAGGACTGTAAGAAATGGCAGCGTGTGGACGATGATGCGTGTCTCACATTTGAGTCCAGTCCGCCTTTGATACTTGACACGTGCTAAAATGTAGATCTGCTTTTGGAACAGAGTGTCCATATGCAGGTTGTGTTTATGTATGTCATGCGCTGTGTGTGTTCTCAGTGTGACCCTGAGTCCAAGGCTCCCTGTTAAGCCTCCCTGAAGCAGGGGGTCTTGTGGGTCTGTATTATTGAATCGCCCCCAGTCCTGGTAGCACGGGAAATTAGCCTCATATGGTCTCTGAGCACTATGGTTAAGCGGGATGAGGCTAAATTGAAGGAATGTGGCTCTACCTTCGGTGTTTCTCACCACCTTCATCCCTCACCGTCCAGCTCATCTTCCCTGCTGCGGGGATCCTGTCTGAGGTCTTGCTTTTCCGCAATTGGGAAACAACTCTACACTGTTTTCATCTCGGAATCCAATTTGCAAGAAATGCATGAAAGATGGAGCGTCCAACATTGTGCACGAATCATATGTATAACCAGCTTTGTTCTGATGTCACGTGATCACAGTTGGATAGTTTTGTCTCTGCTTCACTCCCATGTTGTTCAGATTATTTATTTGGCTGGGATGATATTTCACAAGGTGGGACTATTGATCAAGGCACTGAAGGAAAAGGGTTTTTTTTTTTTACCTTAATGTATTGCTGTTGATTACAAATTGATCATTTGTAGTCTTTTCTCTGGAGAAACCCCTTGCATATGTAAACCAGCGCTTTATCCCAGATGAGAATGTGAAATGTTTATGGCGGAAAGTAGAGCAGCCTTTCTCAAACCGGTCCCCGGGGACCCCCCCAGACGGTCCACCTTTTTGCTCCCTCCCAATTCCCTGGGAGTTGGGAGGGGGCAAAAACATGGATCATCTGGGGGTCCCAGAGGACTGGTTTGAGAAAGGCTGAAGTAGAGATCCGGAACATTTACGCCATCTTATCCCGTGTCTGGCAGTCTTTGTGAAGCATGTTAAAATGAATTAAAGTCCTTGTCTGTATAGTCTGGGTAAGAAGGTCATTATTTCAGAGAGACAGCTGCTGTTGATGGAGTCTCTTCACGGCTGTCGGGTCTCAGGCGATGAGTGAAGGCTCTAGAGGAGATGAAGGGAATGGAACTGAAGCCCTGCGTGGTTTGAGATATCCAGGAGGGCTTTGGATCCCGTCTGTAATGTGTACTGTATGTGGTGGGCTGGTCTGGGCAAAAATCCAGGGCCAATTTTTAATCCCAGTCCAGCCCTGCAGTACTATACATGTTTGATTCCATATGGTATGGGGTGAGTTTAGCGCAGTAGTAAATGCATTGGTTTCAATACAGTTCAGTTTTGAGTATATGGTTAGGATGCATGGGTTTTGGACAGTTGGACAGTTTATGACTCCATGTTCAGCATAGTATAGTCATATATGTTTTATATACATCAGGCATCCCTGGGGGCTCTCTGACAAAGACCCGGTTCCAAGGGGCAGGTAATGATATCTCTTTAAAAAAAGTACTTATTGAACAGCAGGAGGGCATCAATTCACATCCCTGATGCACAGGTGGTAAGGAAACATTGTAGAGAATGTCACACTCCGTGTCCCTCTCTGTGTTTCTGTGATATTTTTTATCTCAGTTTTACCCAACAATGTCAGCTAAGAGTTTTACTCCATTGAGCAGCTGTGTATGTTCTGGATAATTTCAAGCTAAGTACCTAAGTTGCTCTGGTGTGCAAGAGCTGTTCTGGGATTTGACCGTGTATCATTTTGGTTACCAGGGCTTTAACCACTTAACCACCTGCTACCACGACGCGTATGGAAAGTGACACTATAGGAGGCGGCTTCCCTGTGTCATGGCGACCACAGTGAGCGTGGGGCCATAGGCTGTGCTTTACACCAGCAGGGTTCAGTTTGGCTTAAGCACCTCATCAGAATCCCTCGTGCGGTAATGACCGTGTGCGTTCCTCTATCTGGGTGCGGTTCAGTCCGGCGGGATTCAGAATCCCTCGTGCGGTAATGACCGTGTGCGTTCCTCTATCTGGGTGCGGTTCAGTCCGGCGGGATTCAGAATCCCTCGTGCGGTAATGACCGTGTGCGCTCCTCCATCGGGGTGCGGTTAACTCCGGCAGCGCACCATAGGAACCATCATAATTTGTACATAAATAAATGTGAAAATAACAGGTCTGGCTAACTTGTTTTTATTGCCACAGTTATTGACTGTAGGTGTCAAAACAAAGGCTGAGAATTCAGTGCCAGCAGTGACCAGGGGGAGGTTTAAATTGGCATTTCCTTTTTTGAGAATGGTGTTTGTGTGCGAATGCTAGCTTCTAAGGGAGGCCCAGTAAACAGCATTTAAAAAAGCCTGTGGAGGAGAGGCCTGGCTGCCCCCACTGACTGACAGCAGTACTGACCATCCCCAATCCTTTTCCATGCCGGACTGACTGTATTCCTCCTCTTGATTTGTAACTCACTGAGCAGAGAATCTCCCTGTGTCGTATCAGTGGCTCAGTGGGTAGCACTTCCGGTTTATCTCAAACCTCCTAGGCTGGTGGTGTAAATCCTGCTTCTTCTCCTCTGTCATACGTGCTTCTGAGAGGAATTCCAGTTTCCTTCCACAAAGACATACAGTTAGGTGAGTTGGTCTCTCTAAAATCGCCCGTGCTGACCCCGGCCATGTGCTGTGTGCGGCCTTGGATAAACTCCAGGTCTCCCTCGTTAATGAAAGGAGTTAAAGCTGCAGTGTCACCTTATTGGCCGGTGCTGTAGCAGTGTCACCTTATTGGCCGGTGCTGTAGCAGTGTCACCTTATTGGCCGGTGCTGTAGCAGTGTCACCTTATTGGCCAGTGCTGTAGCAGTGTCACCTTATTGGCCGGTGCTGTAGCTCCTTCCTCTGCCTTGTGAGAGGGTGCGCAGCTTTCAGCCGTCACTCTGCACACGGCTCCTCTCGCACCACGGCCTTCTTGGACGGGCTCGCGCCGCTCCAGGCCTGGCATATGGTGTCCATTTTGTACAGGAGAGCCGGGCAGAGCCAAGGCTACAGAATCGGCGCCGATTTAAGTGGAGCTGTGCAGTGCTGGACCTCTCTGGCCCGGCTCTGACCTCCTCAACCCAGAAGTAAAGCCCAGGCTGTAAATGCAGGAATGCCTCACAGCCCCAGACAACAACAGTCTGTCTGTCTGTGTGTGTGGATCAGATATACATTACATTGTGGGGACCATATGTCCCCATAATGTAATAAAAATCCCTTATTTTGATGTTGTGGGGACCATTTTTTTTGGTCCCCACAAGGGGAAATTCAAATGTATAGAAATCTGTGACTGCATTCAAAAAACTAAAAATGCCAAAAGACTTATATTTTGTTTGGTTACTTATGGTTAAGGTTAGGGCTGGGTAGGGGTTAAAGGGGTCATTGTTGGATTAGAGTTTTGCCCAGAGAAATGAATGGATGGTCCCCACAAAGATATGAGGACAGGTCTGCCTGTGTTTGTGTGTGTGTGTCCCTGTCCGTGTGTCTGTGGCCTGTGATGGGCCAGCTTCCCCGCCAGGGTGTACCCCCAGCCCTGTGTCTCCTGGGGAGGGCTTAGGACCCCTTTACACCAGTCCAGGATAACTGGTTTGAAGATGGATGGCTGGGGTTAGGGGAGCTGAGATCTTTGCATACTGATCGCCGGGTCGGCTGATAAACTGCCATTCAAGGTCCCGCACATGAGGCTGCACGCTGCCAGCCCACCGTTTGCGGACCATTTGCTTCTTCTGGCAGGAACATCACTCCCGTGAGAGATGCCTCCCTTTCCCCAGACGTGCCCCTGATGCCAACCTGTCCGGCACCACGTCCCAGCATCGCTCTGCACGTCCCTGAGGCTTTTTCTGATCTCTGCTCTGCTGTCTAGGTAAAGGCAGCTCCAGTATCTCCTCCGACGTGAGTTCAAGTACGGATCACACGTCAACAAAAGCTCCCAGGAATGTAGCTACCAGCGAAGGTAAGCATCTGGTGTTCATTAGGGGCCGCTGTGCTCCTCCTCTCCCCTCCCCTGCCCGCCTGCCTCCCTGCCGCTGTTTCTCTGGTACTCCGATGACTATTTTTGGAAGAACTGTGTGTTTTTAGAAGTGTCTCACGCTGAAAACAAACTGCTGCTTTCCTGTGTCGTGCTTCGGAGACGCTCATAACTGCTCAGAAGCCGGCCCTGCCCCCTCAGTCCCACCCCACCCCGTTGCACGGATCCCTCTCCGACATCCAGGCCAGCGTTAGGAACACAAGCATGGGGGGTGGGTGGAGGAAAGACCTCGCATCTCGGCCTCCTGACTGGGCTGCGCGTCGTCAGCATGTCGTCTTTCCCTGTGGAATGGGGAACGCTCGTCTTTCCCCAGGTGCAGCCCATACAGTCGGAAAACGGCGGGTGCCCTTTTTAGCCGGGGAGCGCCTGCGCTTAGCGATGGAAAACACGGCCCCCCGTCCCCTCGGCAGGCTGCTCGGCGACTCTCGGGCTTGGAGGCAGATGGCCGTTTGGAGAGAAGTTTTGTTTCCAATTAACAGCTCTGTCTCACCATAACGTCATGTGCAGCCGGAGATATCAAAAGAAAAAATTATGGTGGTTTGCCAAAATTTATTCTCCAGGAATGTTAATATTGTAGTTAAGAGGGCTGTAATATAATATTTTCCTAGTGGTGGTATTATTTCATTGTTATTTTGGCACTTGAGCTAGTTATCATATTTGTATAATCATCTCATATCTTCAGCTGAGGGTGCGCAGTATCGTTCGGTGAATTCGGTCTCGTATTTCAGATTACAGTGATTCATATCGCACTGTGAGGCAGTCTCCGCCGGTGTGTGTGCGGTCACCTGTGAAATGGCCTTTTGTTTCACTGAACACTACCTCTGGCTCACTTTCTTCTTTCAGATGCTCTTTATGCAGGGAAAACAGATGTAGGTCCGGTCCAAAGGAGAACGCGGGCCTGTCAGGGGCAGATCTGGGCCAGCGGCCAGACACGCACACGCACACATACACACAGACGCACACACTTAGTGGAGTGCGGCTTGTAGACCTTTGCGTGGAGCTCCTGATGGCTATTCCGGGATTATATATGCCGTAATTTGTCTTCCTGGACTTGGCGCCAGTAGAATTATAGCAGGGAGGGCGACTCTCTGAAAAACAACAGCGATGCCCTGGGCAGGCCGGCTCGGTCCCTCGCCAGTCGCTTTGTGGGGGACCTGATTTGGAGGTCCAGCTCCAACCAGCCCATCCTGGGTGGGAAGTCGTGCCCACGGCCTGCCCGAACGGGCGACACCCGGCCATCTCAGAGGAGGTTCTGTTCTTTACACGCTGAGGGGAAACGTTCTGGTACACCAGCTGTTTTTCTGCGATACTCACAGGTCACGTACACGTAGCTGCTGGATCTTCAGTACTTGCAAGCAGAACTTAATCCCTCCGCAGCCATTTTTTGTATCGCCTGTGAGGTCAGGGTCTGGATGGGTCGAGTGTTTGCTCTGTATCTCTTACCTTTTGTCTGCAGAAGATGAGCTTTGCCAGCAGTGATTAGCAGCAATGCTGCCCACACCACTGTGATCCTCGTCCAGGCTTCCAGTACTGCCACAGCGTGTAAGGGAACGGACATCATGTTTGTCGGAATCACCTGATGCAGAAGAAGCTGTCATATGACTGAGAGTGAGTGTAGGACAGGAGGATCAGTCAGTGATGGACTGTACATATATGCTGAGCACATACACACCTGCTACTTAGGGGTGACCCTGACAGAGTTCTGGATCATCACAGTTCTAAAGCAGAGGCATGGATGGATGGATACAATTCGGCTTGACTGCTTCACTCATGGTCAAAGCAAAAGGTTCCTTTTTGAGACTTCAACCTGTAAACCCCTCAGTAGCATGTTCTGCATGTGGATGGAGGAATTGAAGAGGGAATGAGGGCGAGAGAGAGGGAGAGGCTGGGCAGCTGGGTGGGTGGTTGGGGGGGTCTAGACATCTTTATCTCAGGAAGCAGGACCCGAGTACTGCTTTATAAGACGATAAGATTCTTCAGGGTCTCTCTGCCTCTCATGTACAAAGGGCGATGATCCTCACCAACTGCTGTGGTCACCAGTGATCCCAATACTCACTGATGTCCTCATGTGTCACCAACTGTGTGGCTGATGTAAAATGAATCCGGCGGCTGATTTTAGTGGTGCGCGTGTGCTCTGACTTATGGACGGTCAGTCTCGCTTCTGACTGTTCTCTGTTATGACAGGTGGCTCCAGTCAATGACATCATCTTGATGTATATATCTGCGCCTGCTCACCGCAGCTGCAGGTTGGAGGAGAACCTACATCCTAAAGCGTAGCTGCTAATAGCAGCTGCATTTGCTGCATTCTGGTGGATTACTGCCGACCCTCTCCCCCCGTGTGATTGTTGGCACGGCTACCCAGAGTGCAGACATCCCACTGCGCTGTTTCCAGAAGGATTTCCTCCAGATAAAAACCAACAAACCGCTTACGCCTCACATTCCTTCTTCTGTAGCCCCCCGGCGACACAGCCTGCCGCAGGCCCACGGTCACAGTCTCTCTGGAGGAGACACCTGACCCTTTTAGGGCTGTGTGGGAATGGCATCCCTGCTGCCTCTGCCCGTGGGGGGGGTGGGGGTGGTGCGCCCCATACTAAACGCATTGCGTGCCGCTGTGTGATTTTTACCACGGCCCTCAAGCTGCTGTTGTTGAAGTGTGGGCTCTTCCTGCCAAGGCTCTTACCGACTAGCTGCCCCGCTGCCAAGCCGACTGGCCCAGCGCACATGCACTGGCAGGACTGCAGGGGGTGCCAGGGTAGGACTGACGGCATGTGGAACTGGAGCGTTCGATGTGTGGACCACTGCTTCATCACTGCAGTCACCCCAATCAAACTCGTTCACTGTGAAATAACGGGGCAGGTAAAGTCCCTCACCCTCCAGTGAGGGGGGGGTAAGTGTAAGGGGCAGGTACTTTATGTGAAAATTCTGAACAGAAATCTTTGGATTTTTGCTTTAAGCAGATCTGAATGTGTGCTGCTGGACTGCTTATCTAAGAAGCTGTTAAGCCTTCCTGGGGTTGTTAGGGTTCACGCAGCAGCTCTGCAGATCCGTGAGTTCATGAGCCGGCAGAACGGCGACCTTTGCCTGCGGAGCGGGCGGCACCAGAGGCTGCCGCGGCAGCGAGGGGGGACCGTGCGCGACTCCGACCCTAAGCGGAACCTCTGTGTTCTGGCAGCGCCGTCGTCTCGGGGTTCTTTAAAAAGGGGAATTGAACACAGACGCTGCCTCAATTAGTGTGGAGGAATGTGGCGCTCTCTGCGGCTGGGGGGTGTGGGCCGGCGCAGCGAGCGGGACCGCCGCTGTTTCGCATTACCGCCAGAGCGCTGGACAAACCACACCAGCGCTTTCCACTTCTCTCACCGGAAAGTCGCTGCCTTTCCAGTGCGAGTCTAACGAGTCTTTCTGAAGAGTAAACAAGTAAATCCCTGACTCTGGCATCTCAAGTCAAGGAGGGGTAAGAAAATATGCCCCAGTAATCAATGTGCATGCAGATGTAGAGGTATCCCGTATTTCTGGGGCCATGCAGCGTCATCAGTACTCTGCTCGCTTGGTCTATCCACCCCCTTCCAGTGCACAGGCCACTACCACGGGGGAAACCGGATCTCATTGTCTGAGTGAGCTGCAGTTCACTGAGAGTGTGCTACGCCAGCGCCGGCGCAGTCCGGCCCGTACTGCTGGTACACACCTGCCCTCAGATTTACACTGCATCCCTAAGTGCACGATAGCAGTGTTTCCCAACCCGGTCCTCGGGGGAACCACAGACAGTCCGCGGTTTTTCTCCGTCCCAGCTGGGAGCAAAAATGTGGACTGTTTGGTAGGGAGCTGGGAGGGAGCAAAAACGTGAACTGTCTGTGGTTCCCCTGAACTGTCTGTGGTTGGGAAACACTGCACTACAGTATCTTAGTAACTTTATAATCTGGTCATTTTCTGTCCGAAATGTTGATAATCTTGCAGTTTTCCAGTGTGTTTGAGAAAGGGACAGCTTCATTAGGTGATGTTTCACTCATCTTCTTGAGATGCTGCCATGTTCCTCTCCATCCTTCTATTCTTCCTTGTGTTAACTTCAGCTGTCTTGTTTGCATTAGAGTGATTGCGTGTGGAAAAGCACATGTCTGACACAGCAGTTGGGACACGTGTTTTCCTGATGGCAGAGCACAGTGGCGGAGTGATGGTCTACTGGAGACCAGTCTCCCAGTTATAATAAATGAACCAAACAGTGATGTTATTTAATATGGAATCAGAGGAAGTCCCTGGTTCAGGTTTGACAGTCTTTCCTCAAGACTGAAGATGTCACTGTTCCCAGGCTGCAAAAGCAGCCGGCACTGAGCACAGCGGGTGCTGTCCTGCTTCAGGCCTGCGCAGCCTGCGCAGCCTCCACACCCGGGAGCTGCACACGGCCCTGTAACCCCGCAGCGAATGCTGTCATCGATAAAACTCGGCTGCCTTTCCCTCCTCGTTGGCAGAAGCCTTGTTTAAAAGCGAGGAGGTTTTTATTTACAGTTACGCTGGCGCGAGGCTCAGTCAGGGCCGCATCACCGTGGTAAATTATGAGCACTAAAGTGGAGGAATGCGGAGAGGACGTCTGCTGGCCTTCGGGGAGAGGGGTGTGCGGGGGGTGTAAGCAGAGGGAGGGTCGTGGAGGGTTAAGAACCCCCCCCCCATCTCCTGCTCTCAGCCTCGTTATCTGTGCACTCACTCCTCCCCATCTGTGGCTTGGGATAACTGCCATTTAATAATATCATGGGGTCATAATTTGGTTTTATTTCTTTTTTTTTACTGCTATTGATGGCAGATAACGGGCCATGCAATAACACTTGATTAGGACTTCTGCAGGGGAGCCCACATTCCTCCTCCAGGGTGGGGTGCAGGACACACGATTGAATGTAAGCCTTCGTTCTGGAAAGGCTGCACCTTCAGGGTTTTCTTTGGCAAGACCTAGGGGCTGGGGGGGGGGGAGGTTGGAGAAATACTAGCACGGGTTTGAAAGAGACTCAGTGAGGATCTGAGCAAAACCCAGGATCTACAATCCGCTTCATCACACGTGGAATCAAACCTTCTGAAATGAACTTGCGTGTTTCGGGTGTTGAAATAATCAGCAGGGTGCAGACTCACTGGAAGGAGCTGCACAAACTTTATGACTGCATGTACTAATGTTTACAGCGTGTTCAGGCGCTAGGAGACTCACGGGGCTGTGGAATAAGCTCTTTAAAAAAAATAAATAACGTTTTCGGGATATGCGGTCTGAACGTTTCGGTTTTCGATGTGAGATTCTGATGTAGTTTAGTTACCAGGATTGAGGAGAGAGGATAAGAAGCCAGTGACAGCACGACATAACGGTGCAGTGAGATGCTGATCAGGGCTGGCCGTCATTCCGAGGCTGACCCCAAGCTCACACTGAGCGGGGCTTCAGCTGCAGGAGCTGCAGAGATATGGAAGCCACAGGCCTTCAGTGGGGCAGGGCGCGTCACACGGGGGAGTATAAAGTCAGGCTGAAATGCGGACGCTTCGAAAGGCGTCTGGGAAATACAGCATACTCTGACTGGCTGAGACATGATGGCTGTCCTCTACGTCTGTCTGGCTGAGGTGGCCGAATAAGCAGATGTGAGTGGACTGAGCTCATTGGGGACCTTTCAGCTAGTAGGACGGGATCACACAGTGGGCCGAGCGAGTGAACGTTCGTTGTCGGGGCTTTGGCTGCCTTCCGTGTCACTAGTGCCATGGAAGATGCTGACCCCATTGCAAAGATATTTCACCGTGGGTGAGAGAAACTGAACGGCAGCAAAGGGGCCATCTCACAGGGTTTGAGTAGTGATGAACAAACACGAGCGGAGTAGCTTGCAGTGGTGCCTGGCTGGTGATGCGCAAACAGGGAATGGTCAGGTGTGTCCGAGAGCCGTATCTGGTCAACGACTGTTGTAGAGCCAAGTAGAGCCGTGATTAAATGTTAGTGCGAGCAGCGACTCAGATCTACAGCTGGAGGTGCCGCATTATATGGCCACAAGGCTGCGTTACATTTATACAGGATTTCAGTCAATCGCTATTAATAAGTGCTAGTAATAATATTTTTCATAATGGTCATATGCCACAGAAATGAGTGTTATGGGATGGAAACACGGACTGGGCCTAGATTCAATTAAATTTCTGATGGCTCTACATACGGCATTTCTGTTTTTGTCCCAGTCGCGTCGACAGCTTCTCACCGGGAGCAGGAAGCTGTATTATTGTTCGAAGGAAGCGTCTTGCGGCTGCGTGCGCTGGACTTCCTGCCAGTTTGACGCAGGCCAGAATAACTCCAGGGGCTCAACTGTGTCCTCACACTGGGCTTAGAGAGGCTGGGAATAGGTGTGGTAACAGATGACGGGAGCTCTCTGTGAGCTGCGCCGCTACTGTATCGCCGTGTCTATCTTGTGCTTCAGACGTCCCTCAGCTTCTTCTGCTCTTCTGAAGCCCACTGCCTGATCTTCTGGCATCGGGGTCCGGTACAAACCAGCGTAATCACCCTTTTTCAATGTATGGAAGCAGACGATCTGAATTTTTCCAAGATGATTGTGAACGCAGCTGCTCAAAAACGAGAAAGGTGCCTTTATTTTTGTGGGTGCGGTGAGACGATCCCTTGATTGATTGCGCTCAGACACAGAGATCCCGTGGCGAGGGGGGAGAGGAAAGCAGAGTAATATCGATCTGTCCCAAAGGAGCCTGCAGGAGTGATATATACTGTGTGTAGCTCCCTTACCAGGAAACTGCATTCATTTCACATAGAACCGGGCCTGTAAAAAGGCCATCAGAGTCCAACATGGACCCAGCCATCCCCTCCTACCTGCACGGAGTGCACAAATGCTACAGACATCATGAGAAAAGTAAAGAACATTTCTACATGTTTAGCAAATAAATCAGGAGTTGGTTGTACTCTCATCTCCAGGCCCATGACACCATAATGGCCACATTACGAAAGTATTTTCTACATGGCTTAGATACAGTATGTCTGTCAGGGAGATCTCAACCCATCTAGAACAAGGCTACATTATCTAAATGCTGATGACAGGAGATGGATGCACGTTCCTCTTACTACAAGTGCACCAAACTGAAGGGAAATCCTCACCTGTGAATGAATTTACACGCGTATTGATGTATTTATCTGTGGATTCCTAAAGCCGGCACATCAAATCAAATCACTTTTATTGCATTACTTGTCACCAGTACCCAGGTACTATATGTGTGAGTGAAATGCTTGTGTGCAGAGCCTCTCGAAGCAGCCTTAGTATGACATAGACCACTTAAGAAGATGACTATATAACCAATAGAACAAGCTATTTGATTAAACAATCTAACTAAAAGCTATAAATGCTTCTATGTTCCGAGTCTTTCAGCTGGCTATGATTGTGACCAGTCGCTTAAGGACGTCAAAGGGTCTGTGGGCTGAGGATGATCATCAGCTCATGACCCTCTTGGCAGGCAGTGTGCACAGGGTTATGGGCAAGTCTGCGGCCACCTCAGGGTGTACGAGATCCCTCATTTTACCAGGGGTCCCTTGTTAAAACCTGAGTATAAACCAATGTGGGGGCAACACAGACATGACCCTAAGGGCTGGGGATGAGGAGGAGCGCATTAGTACATGCAGTCCTGCTCCTCTGGCTTTTTCATTCAGATCTTTTACCCGCTCAGTCTTTCTTGTGACCTTCAGTTTAACTGACAAGGCACCTGTTTTGTGTAAAATGGTCTTATAACGTCAGTCGGGCATCCATACTATTAGCATGTAGTGCGTACCTGTTCTGTATTTGGGTGGGTGGGGTACAGCAATTTGGGAAAGCTCTTGATCGAGCAAGCAGCCCACTGCCGCCCTCCACGATTCCTTGCCTGCTCCTTCTCCTTGACCCACTGCTTGGATTTTGTTCCAGAAGCCCAACATCTGGAGAGTGCCGTGTTTGAACTGGAGACGGGAACAGGGGAGACTCCGGTTAGAAGGCCAGTAAACGAGCCGAGATGAAAGCATGATTGAGGTTCTGAGTCACCTGCATTGCGGCGATCCCTTCCGGCATCGTGACATCACGTGTGGGCAGGGCCTGTCTCCCCTCGTTGATCCCCTAGCGAGAAGATGGATTACTGCTCCACCAGTAATGAAGGCCATATGGAGTGTGGCGGATTGAATTCCTTTTCCTAGGATTAAAGCCTGTCGCTTTATTGGGTTGGTCTCCTTTGATAAACCTCCCCCACCTTCTTTGTTTAGGTAGAAGTCTTCCAACTGCTCCTGAATCTCTATTTTTCACAGTTCAGAATTCACAACATTCCGAAGCGTGCAACTGCATTCATAATCAGAAATTGTGTTTTCTGATGAATTATGGGGAACATGTACCTAGAGTGTAAGAAGCTGAATCTGGGAAAGAGATTAAAGATGTTTGATTAATCTGGCTTCCTCAACACTCAGTTATCTTGTTCAGGCTGGCTTATAGTTGGAATAGAGCCCCTTTAAGAGAGTCGTGTTCTGTAGTATCCTAATCTATTCCAAATGGAGAGCGGGACCTTCTAAAGGCATCAGGTTTTTGCCTCATCTGAGTTGCATCCGGAGTAAATGGAAAAAGGACATGTATGAACAAATGGATGTTGTCGGAATCCATCCCGCAAGCCCCCCGCCCGCGGCAGCCTCCACGCCGCCGATGAGGACGTCCGCTTCCTCATCCATCGTCCGTGTAATTACGAGGCCCGAGGCCGGGCCCCGGCAGGGCCTGTCCTGGAAACTCTCCCGGGCTGGCCGCCGCTGCCGTCTGCTCGGCATATGTGCTCCTGGGCCTCTTGTGCGCCTCTTAAGCAGCGCGGCACGCTGCTGCGTCCCGGTGCTCTCGTGACTCGCTGTCTCCGCCCACACCACATCACACATGGCGTGGTGCCCGTCCCTGTACCCCCCTGTCCACCTCGCGTTACTGTAGTTAGTCACAGTCTGGAATGACTGAGTCAAAGTGCCTCGTCCCTCTCGCTGCTGTTGCATCATGCTGTCCTCCAGGACAGTCCTCAGGTGAGGCCGAGCGTGCCGACTCGGCCAAACTCACCGCTGTGGGGATTCTGCTCTGAGAATCTCACACATCCACACTGAGAGACCCCATGTAAGTAGAGCTTCTGACATATCTCAGTGTTTAATTAACCATTGCTCGCAGTAGTATTGTCTGATTGGTGACGCATGCAGAGCAAGGCCAAGGCTCTGCAAGGAGCTCCATCAGGTTATTACGTCAAACTTGGTGTAGAGTTACACAGGGCCACCTTGGAAGATGTTCTCAAGTGGGCAGGACTCAATAAACACAGTGCCCATGGAGATCGAAATTTCAAGGGGGTTTTGGGGGAGGAGGATGTGTGCGACCGCTAGGATGAGCGTGGCATGAGATGTGCTTTGCTGAGGTCATAGGGGTCCCCCCCAAGCATGCTGGTTTTAATGAATCAGCCATAACCTCAGAATAAAAGCACCAAATGCTTGTGTCAGTCCCCCATGCGTGATGTGTTTAACAGCACACGTCCCAGCGATTGCAGCCGTGTTTATCCATCACGCTTCACACAGAAATCCCAGCATCCCTCTCATGTTCTGCCCGTAATAGCCGCATGATGTCATCCTCCTTGCTGAATGGTGACCTCTTTTGAGGATTAAGTAAACCATTTATGAAAGAGAACGGCTTTGATGGGAAACGTTGGCCATGTTATAGAGATTTGGCTCCGGCGTGGAGGTTTGCGGGGAAGGCCACTCCGACGCTGGACCTGTTCCTCTGGAGCTGCTAAGTGGCCGTGCTACATCAGAAGGTCCTGTACTTCTTGTTCCTCCCAGTTCCTTTGGGAGGCTAGTGCAGGCCTGGCTGTTTCCTGACCAGCAAAGTCATTGCCAAGCAGGAAGTGAGTGGGTGACATGCCCATTGTTTTCTGGGTGACGTCATTGGTCCCTGTGCTGAGGGGCTGGGTACCAATTCTGCTGGCAGGATGGGAAAGGCTCTTAAGGAAGCATCTACATTTTACTATTCATCATGTGTAAAACGTGTGTTAACCGGTGTTATCCGTAATCAGAGTGATTTCTCAGTTCATTTCTCATTAAGAACTTGGAGTACCTCTGACGGGCTTGCTGTAATGGCCTGAATGGACTGCCCTTCCCCAGAATGAGGCAGCAGCATCACTCATTTCCCCTTATTCCAACCGCTCCAGGTTTATTCCCATGCAGTCACACAGGACAGGGGCTGGACCTGGATGCGCGAGCCGCACTTTGGCGGTAAATCGATACTCGGTCCTGACAGGCCGGAATCCGCCGTCCACCCCTCTGCACCCCTAGCGCAGCTGCTCATCCTGGGAGCGATCTCCAGGCTTGCTTCTCCACCTCGCTGATTTCAGCCTGGCTTTTCCAAGGCCCATAACCTGCCGGGCTGAACTCCAAAGCCTTCGTCCCCCGATGAGAATGACGACGTGGGTCTCTGGAGCCAGGATGGGCCTGGAGTAAGGTCTGCTGAACATGTGGAGCTCGGCCTGGTTACGGTCCCCCCGCCCCGCCCCCCCCTCGGTGGTGTGGCAATATCATTCACAGGCTGGACCCAGAGGCTCTCTGCTTACATACCCTAACGCCCAGATAATAGACATATGGCCGTGTGTTTATAATATAGTTTCTGAGGTTCTGCTTAATTTCCCCAACGGTCTGCATCAGCGTCAGCTAGCCCCGCCTCCTGGATCTCCCGCACGGCCACATTGAGCCACCCGCAGCTCACGGCTGTCTGCGGCTCCCTGCACCTTCCCGCCTGGCAAGGGCTACGAGTAGACGTGACTCAAAACCTGTCTGGCCTGCACCCCATTCTGCCACATTACCCCACTGGCACAGTGGCGGCCGGATCAGTGGTCCTCAGCGTGGGACTGGATCCCTTAAAGAGCCAGATCCTTTAAAGGGGCAATCTCTGCCCAGTCGGCTGGCTGCAGGGAGGCCAGATCAGCGAACCTCAGCGTAGAACTGGATCCCTTAAAGAGACTAGATCTCTAAAAGGGACCGCCTCTGTCCCTTGCCCTTCTCTCCTCCTTTCCAAAGTGGGCAACATCTGCATGAAATAATGGTCAAGACACCCAGGCCTGCAAGCCCCCCTCCAATGTCACTGCATTCCACAGAGTGACTCGTAAAGCTGTCATGTATGATGTGTTCACATCCTGATCTGATCTCATTATCACTCTCAGAGACGCCACTGCGTGTGTGTTTGTTTGTTGCCATGATGGCTGCGTCTGTCTCGAGGTAAATAAGGGTCCAGACCCTGAGTCTGGTTTATACATTCACTGACCTCCGAAATGCTTCGCTGTCAGACGTTAGACATTTGACATGCATTTTTAAAGAAAGTTTCTCTTCAACCTTTTTTTTTCTTCTGTGGCAAAGTCCAAGTTTAAATACCAGATGTCTTACTCTCTGATGTTTCAAATCAAAGGGATCAAATCAAAAGTACTTATCCATGAATAATTTCAGAAACGGCTTTAGTGGTTTTGTTAATGCAAATTTTACGTGTTAGATATGTATGTGTGAAGAGACCAGGTGACATCTCGCCTGTGTATATCCTGACACTGATAAATGTATTCGTTAACAATCAATATATTAGTATTAGTCCCATGTGTCAGTCTTCGCCAGTATGCCCGGCTCATATTTAAACTTTATCAATATTCCAAGGTACCAGCACCAGAGCTAAATACATAACTTCTAAGATATTGGAGAAAATTGCACTAGATGATCAGCCAGTTTCTGTATGAATGAGTGGTTTCGTCAGCTCATTCACTGCTTAGAACAGGGGTGTCAAACTCCAGTCCTGGGGGGCCAGAGCCCTGTGTAGTTTAGTTCTTTCCCTGTTCCACCACAAATTGTTCAGCTGTGTGGTAATTAGCACAATTGTTCAGAGCTGTGTGGTAATTAGCACAAGGAGTTGAATCAGGTGTGTTCAACAAGGGGGAACCCAAAGATGTGCAGGGCTCCGCCCCCTCCAGAACTGGAGTCTGACACCCCTGGGCTAGAAGTAATGTTGCCAAATTCAATCTGAAGAAATGAGGGACCCTTCCCCACCCCCATGGGTCCTGATGATAAAATTTGTAGAATGGGGGGGAATGGTCACAGACTGAAAATACAGGATGATTAGTGTTCCATATTTGCTCAAAATAGGACACTGCTGTGAAATATGTAACAGGTGACAACTCTCAAAATAGCAGCCCCCCAAAATGGATTTATACTAGCCACAACATATTTCAGATTGATCTTTCATTTCCAAAAAATTATGTGATGTCACCTCTGCCCCCAGACACACAAATCCCTGCATGGCCAGTGGCTTAGAGGTTAGCTGGTCAACCGGTCAAAATCAGTCACAATCTCCATACTGGCACCCATGACCCAGCGCTGTCAGTCTCCCTTTGTGCTGCGATTACTGTACTTACACACAGAGAAATGGAGAGAGGGACCCACAGTGTGAACCACCCGCCCCCACAACGAAAGCCATAGTGCAGGAACAGGGCGGCATCACTGGGTGACGTGCGTCCTGTACATCCACAGCAAGCGGGACAGGAAACAGGAAGACAGCTGTTTCTGCGAGAATACAGTCCGATAGAGTGACATCATTCAGTAAGCATTATAAGGATTACAAAGGTAAGCGTGACATTCTAAACTGGAATGTTTCATGTCTTACTTTAAAGTCCGAGCTGGTCCCACGCAACCATCCTACACACATTACTGGGCATCTCCACGGAAATACTGTAAAACATCCTGGGGCCCCAAAATAGCACTTCACCTCTGCGGGGCTTTGTACACTTATGTAAAGTACTTCCCAGCCAGGTTCTACCTCATTCCATTGACGTTCCTTTCTTGACCTCGACTTCCCCACGGAAGGAGATCCACAATGGACTGCAGAGCTTGGGGAAGTTTGGTCTCTTTTGCTTGAGGAGCTCTGGTTACTTTGTAGTAAGTTGCTGCTGTTTGTGTCTGTCTCATGTGTTTTTGCTTGTTTTCAGAGCCAGTGGACCCTAATCCGTCATTTACCTGGTTGACCTCCTCTCCACATAAGCTCCATAGTGGACATAAGCTCTCCCCAGATGATAACGGAATATTTTAGTAGGACGCTCTAAACATCCATGAGTAATATTAACAGGCCTTGTCAGTGGCCTCACATGGGGATGTTAAACAGTGGGTGTAGGTATGAATGAGCTCACTCTGTCCTGGCCACAGTGGGGTCTGGATGGCGCGACTGATCTGTCTCAGACATATGCCATGGATGACATAGCACAGCGAAGCCAGCGAGTCTCGCGTGAGAAGCCAGCGAAGCAGTTTAATTAGCGCAGGGTGCCATGATAGCAGCTGCTAAGCGACAGAGGCCCAGGACTAACTGGGCGGGGGACGGCAGGGGGGAAAAGGGGGGGTCGGCCAGAGACCAGAATCCAGCCCGCCCTCCCTTTGGTACCTGTCCAACCATAAGGTCCTTCACGAGGATGCCTGAGGAGCCCTTGATCTGCATCAGTGGAGGAAGCCGCTGGGCTTGCAGGAGGATCACAGAACAGCCTCGGCATGAGCTGAGCCTGGATATAAAGGGGGCTGGGATAGGGGCTGGGATAGGGGCTGGGATCGAGGCTGGGATAGGGGCTGGGATAGGGGCTGGGATAGGGGCTGGGATAGAGCTCTCATGCATTAATGCAGTCTGTCTCATTTATGCATCAGAGATAGTTTGGGGCGGGGGGCAGGACGGGAGTCCTGATGAAAGGAAAATGCCAACCCATGCAGGATGTCTGTCCCAGTCGTGACGGGGCTCAGGGAATGTTCATGCAGCAGCGTTATCGCAAACGGCCCTCAGTGATTCACAGCGCCTTCCGCTGCACTAGCTGCCTGCAAGGGCTCACTGCCGTCTTTATTCTCTGAGCAGATAAGTCTTCCTCCCCCTACCAGACCTAGACTGCTGAGGACAGGAAGGAGGCTCATTCTGTTTCAGTACACATACAGTGCAATACAAAAGTCTAAGAAGATGATGGCTAAAGGATGTTCATGTTGGTGTAAAGCTATGATGGTATGTCTGTCGGAGTCAGCTTAGCCATTTCAAACCTCCCCTAAAGTCACCCGAGTGTTTGCAGCAACCATCCAGTGCACCCATGTGTTTTTTTATTCGACCACTGAATGGCTGAGTTGCCCCGGAGGAGAGGTTTGGGAACTGATGCAGTGTTCATGTAGCCATGCAACACAGTATCAGTAACTTTTTGGAGAACAGAAGAAATTCCCGTTCGTTTTTATTGAGTTATTGTGAATTTTCATATATTCTAATTGTGTTTTTTTTTCTGAGGAAATATACACGCATTAGTAGGAGAAATAGGTTTAAACGTTTTTGCCTAAAACTTTTGCCCAGTGCTGTATATCTACAGGTAAGATCGCTCTGCTGACCAAGGTACAGGCCTCTGTTAATGCGACGGGGGGGGGGGGGGGGGGGGTCTCTCATGCTGATAACACATCGCATAGCTAAAGGTTTCGCTGAGCTTCATCTAGCGTCAGTCTGTATAACCGGATGAGAGGCCTCACTCTCTGTTCATGAGGCTGTTTCATTAGGGAATTTGCAGGTCCGCTTTGATGGCAGCATTGCTGCTGAGCAAATGGTCAGAGGCGGGGTGGGGGGGGGAGAAATTGTGGGGCAAGAGTGACATGTACCCTACCGATTTACAAAGCCACTAGACCCGGATAAAGCATATGCCCTAGGGACACCCCTCTCCAGGAGAACACACCAAGAAAAATATGCAGGAACAGAAACTATCAGCTCATTTAAATAAGTATATAGAGTATTTGTATATAATAAGCTGTATATAATAAGCTGTGTTTTGAGTATTTTTATATATATTATTTCAGAATTCACCATAACATTTACTTTTGGTGCTATTGGTTGTGAGGATGGGGGGGGGTTCCAGGCATTGCAGAGCTCATCTGGAAGCAGGCTGGCATCAAAAGCGGGCAGCAGGCACAGAGAGGAGGGACTGGCGCGCTGTGACCTCTGTGCGGCAAGCTCAGGCTCGAGTTACAGCGAGCTGTCGGGGGTCACGCCCTGCACCCGCAACAGCTGAAAGACACAGTCAGGCTGCGTCGGGGGATGTTTAATCACAACAGAAGGAAGAAACCCGATAGGTACAACGGTTCAGCATTTTTTTTTTTTTTGCTTGAAATCTTTCAGCCCATGAGCCTTCAGTAGGAGTGATTCAGTCCATCAGACATCCTTAACCTCTCGTGTAGTTTGGGGAATGTGTTTCTGCACTTACTGCCAAGTTACTCAAAATGAACAGTAGATTGTTCTGAAACTGTTGTTCATCGTCACAGTTTTATCTCTCTGACATATTTCAGCAGATCTCCTAGAAAACTTTCAGAAAGCCTCCCTGGAGTAACTATCAAAGCGCAAGCAGCAATGCAGGGCTGGGGCCTGACCTTTTACCCACCTACAACCATGGAAGGGGCCTGTCCCTTCAAACATCCACGCGCCTCAGTCTTTAAAGGAGATAATCTCAAACAGAGATTGCCACAAGGAATCCTGTCTCAAGATAAGCAATCTGCACTTAATGGAGTAAAGTGTAGTAATCTTGAAAACAATGCTCAGATCAAACAGGTCCTGGGCCTTCGTTTTGTCCCGAAATGTGCAGAAAAGTCAAGAAATACCTCGCACTCAGTCAAGGGTTTCATGTGATTTTCGTTTGGGTCTGTATTCTGCTAAAACGACACCATCCGAGCCCTATTTGCAACAGAAAGGCCATTTTTATACGTGTCCAGCAGGACTTCTCATTGAGATAAGACCCAACTCTTGTTTGGTGTTGGAGGTGCGGAGTGGGGATGTTAAACCCAGCTTTTGGATTTGTAGTCAGGACTCAAGCTTGGCTTCAGATAATCCTGTGTGCAGATATCCCTGGCCAATATTGTCAGACATACAGCTGAAAGCGTTTATGCCATCGATAACAACGGCATCTGTACGGCTCTACTCTCTTACGCTGTGCGTGACCTCTTGTCATTTCCTGTATACTGTCATAGAACAGACTTTACACTGAGAGACGCATTGAGCAGTAGGTTTTCCAAGGTCACTAAGGTTGCACTCAGAAAGTGGAATATTTCACATTCTTGCTTATCGGACCTGAGACGTCTTGGTAAACCATCCATCTCCGTCTTCGTCCTCATCACTTATCTGGGTACCCTCCTGAGGATGGAGCCATTTTATCAGTTGCCATGACGTCATGCAGGAGATATTTCTCCCGGAGAAGGTGTCACTTTAAGGGCTTGGCTCCACTGGGCTACTTGAAACACTCCAGCTCCCTCTCCGGGCAGGCAGAGAAAAACAAAAACACAAGGGACTTCCTGTCTCTTTCTGACCTAAGCCAGCTTTTCCCAGGAGTGGGGACTTTTCTCAAGGATTTTGTTATAGACTGATTTTCCTAAATTTCTACAATTTATTATGGAATTCCAGAACATGTAGTTGATTGAACAGTAAAATGACGAAACAATTCATTAATATACGTCAGTATTTTTTCCGTGTGTTATGCAGTACAGCGTGGCGATGAGTCTGAAACCTGACTGGGCAGGTTAGGGCAGGATGGAGGGGGCACCCAGTATGGTGTTGGGGAAGTTACTTAAAAACATTACATTACAGACAGAGGTGGAAAATTCAGGTCCATAAAGTACAAATCCAGACCAAGGTTTTCTTTCAACCAACCAGTTGTGTACTCTATGACAGTGACTCTATGACTTTAGTCGAAAGGTTGGTTGAAACAAAACCTTTCATTGGTCTGGGTTTGTACTTTCTGGACCTGAACTTCCCACCTCTATCTGTAATGGATTACTTTTGTGAGCAACTTTCCCAACGCTGTATATGCTAAACATGAAGCTTCTAAAAGTGGCTTTTCTGTCCCTTATGGCCTGGCAGAGAATTCAGTCCAAAGTGGGCTTCATGTTCAGGCCTCACCTTCACGTTGAGAGATGATGCTGCAGGTATGCCTGCCCCAAGTGTAAGCAGCTGTAGGAATGAATCCACAGGTGTCAGAGATACAGCGTTATGGGAGCCGTGATCCAGTGCTCATGGGAAGCAGACAGAAAGTGCCCTGTTCCAGGTTTCTGGGCAGATTCAGGCACATATGGTGTCTGCTGACTTGGCCTCCAAGGCTGGCAGTGCCCGTGGCAGAGCTCCAGCACGGCGGTGTGAAACGGGCCTGCTGGCTTCATCGTGCCGTCCTGCCCTTTGTATGAAACATTCAGTGCCAAACAACCGTGGACCTCTGCACTGCGCATTTGGGTTATATTTGTGCCGCAGCCAATAGAACCGGCTTTATTTGTGCCTGATGAGACCCCTCTGTTAGCGGACCCTGTTCTGGCCATCACATACAGGCAGCCTGTATGAAATTATGGCGTATGAAATGAAGTACTTCAGATAATTGGCCGTCAGTTCTGAGTCCAGGACACTGTGATGTAAGCAGGATGTGGCAGCCAGGAACTGAAGGAACCAGAAGAAAGGGCAGTGAAGCTGATGCTGATGCCATCACTACACAACAGCTGTGCAGAAACTCCCATTTGGTGGAAGCTGTTGGTGTGAAATTATGCAATGTCGAGCTCATCTTAGGCTTCCAAGCAGATTGTCAGGTGGACATTTCCAGAGAGACTTTGTCTGGCTTTGTCATCTGACTGAGTCAGACTGGTCTGGAATTTCAATCTAAACGACACACGGGAGGAGCAGACAGTGGGTCTGTGCTTCTGCTCTTCAGTGGGGGAGGGAGGTGAGGGGTGGATGGTGGGAGTAGGAGGGGAACGCTTTAGGAAGCTCTCCTGCAGCATTCCACACCATGCACGTCTTATCGTTCAAAGTTCAATCCCATGAGTTATCCTGTCTTGTCCAAGGAGATAAAATAAAAAGCCCTAAACGAATGGAGTTCTAGCTCAGTCCTGTACAGATCCCATGAAGTGCAGGATGTAGGCTGGACATCAAGCCTGGTCATTTGCTTTATACGTTTCCGTAGAAGATCTGATGGGATTTTCCACGGGCAGATTTTCCCTCTCCTTCTGTGTTGAAACAGTCACCACCCAATTCGAGAACAAAGGGTTAACATGAGGTGTCTTTGTTGCAAGGGCCAAGAAGAAGATTGAATGGTCAGGTTGAAGATCTCTGTGAAGACATACACATCCCAAAAAATGATTTTAGTTTTGCATAGACTGCTGTTTTACTCACTCCAAATTAAAGACTCGGAAAATCCCATTATAAGCATGTAATAGCCCTCATTTGCCCCATCTGTGTTGGTGCTGTGTTGGTTTGAAGGGAGTTTTGCTGTCATTAGTGAACACAGAGGGATGCACACTGAGGCCAGTGCCATCACCCGCAGAAATTAGGTTTATATTACTGACTTGGCAGGTGGTGCTATGAGGGTATAAAAACTGAGGCTTGTGTACGGCTGCAGCCTTTGGCTCAGTGGATGGAGGTAGCCTGGCTCGTCACCCGTGTTCTGGACAGATCGTTCATGAGCAGCACCTTTCAGAAGGAGAAAGTCTTCCGAGTTTGTGCTATTTCTCAGCCTTATGGTGTCCATCTCCTCGAGCTCTTGAGGTAGCCTCCGAATGAACTTGGATGTTTGTTCCAAACATTTGAAGACTTCCAGTTAAAGTCTGCATGCAGCGTGTTTCTGTTCATGGCCAGAGAGTGGGTCAGGGAAGTCCCATGTAAGAGCTCCAGTCAGTATCCGTTGAAGTATAGGTCTGTGCCGCATTGGCTCTGCCCTGGAGAGCTCCCAAGGACCTACAGCCGGAGCTACTTATCAGGTTATAGCCCTGATTAAGCTCTGGCAGGGCCTTCTGCCATTTATCCTAGAATTCATGCAGGGTTAGGGTTAGGTTTAAGCTCTGGCAAGACCTTTACCACATTTCCTAGAATTCATGTTGGGGTTAGGGTTATGCTCTGTAAGGGTCTTCACTGCATATTCAAAAATTCATGGGGGTGTTAGGGTTAGGCTCCTGAAGGGCGTTCAACGCATTTCCCAGAATTCATGTAGCGGTTATGGTTAGACTTAGGAAAGTCCTTCACTGCATTTCCCTGAATTCATGTAGAGGTTAGGGTTACATTTTGGAAGATCTCTCACCATGTTTCCCAGAATTCATGTAGGGGTTAGGAGTAGACTCTGGAAGGTCCTTCACTGCATTTCCCAGAATTCATGTAGGAGTTAGGGTTACACTTTGTAAGGTCCCTCACCATGTTTCCCAGAATTCATGTTGGGGTTAGGGTTAAGTTCTGGCTGGACCTTCACCATGTGTCCCAGAATTTATGTAATTGGACATCTGAGGGATTTAGGGGCAAAGGTCATCCATGGATTGGGAGAAAGCAGTTTTTCAGTACGTAGGAAGAACAGCAACTGAAATGTCTATAGGCAAGAGGAACAACAGCTAGTGTGTTGGTAAGTAACAAGAGGTTCAGTCCCAAGCTTAAAATCATCTGTTTTTTGGGGCTGAGATTCCAGCTGGATTGCTCATGTAAAGCGTGAAAATCCTGGAGTTCTGCTCTCTAAATCACACGACTATTAACTCTAAGGGTAAGATAACAGGCTCCCATATCTGCACTGAGCCCAGCTTCAGCAGGTTGGAGGCCTCAGACAGGCTTCTATGTGGGAGCTTCTGGCAGCCGAGACCTGGGCTCTTCGTCTGCATTTCCAGTGCAGGACTGTTTGGGGTCATGCTGAGTGCACCGGCGGAGGCCCCAGGCTCATACCACTGTGATGGGATGCAGCTGACCATTGCTGCAGCGTCGGTCACTATTTCCCCTGGCTGAGCAGCACATACGTGTTATAGCTCAGTGTTTACAGCTGGCTACATGCTCGCTACTGCCACCCACAGGGAATCTCTGAAAATTAGCTAATCTAAGCATGCAAACAGAGGCACTAATGATGAATGTAAACCCTAAGACGTGTGACCTGTGGAATAGCTGGACTTTTACAGACTGGCCACTTGAGGCGAAATCTCATGTGAAAATAATTTGGTTTTGAGTCACACAATGCAGTGGTGCAGTGTTGACATTTCAAAAGTTTCCCTGGGCTTTTAGATATTGGGAAAGATTTAGAAGGACCAGCTTTCTTCCTATAGAGTCTCCAGAGTGCCAGAAGGAAGTTGCTCAAAGCACAATATCTCTCTTGAGCATTGTATCCCAATCAGGTCCCTGGGGACCCAAAGACAGTCCACATTTTTCCTCCCACCTGGCTCCTGATAGTGTGGTCTGTCTGGCAGGGAATTCAGAGGGAGCAAAAATGTGGTCTGTCTGTGGGCCCCCGAGGACTGGATTGGTAAACACACGTCTAGAGTAAAAAGTTACTGTTAGGTAGAAAGTCAGTAGTCATAAATATAAAGGGAAAAAAATGCAAAGAACTGTAATGTGTTTAATCCCGCACCACATCAGGGTGCCTTTGTGGGGTTAAGCCAGGTACACTCATGAGTAACAGAAGGAGGCTATTACAGCTGATGGGCACCTGGCCGAGACAGGCTGGTCATGTGAACCAAACTGATGAAAGAGCTGCATCTTTACAGGCCACATGTGCCACCACTTTATTATCATCCAGATTATCTTCTCATGGGTTTCTTCAATTCCAGTGGTTAGTGGTAATGTGAAGCAATGTCATTCAGCCACGCCCCCATGGAGACCTGCCACACCCCTGTGAAGATATACCACGCCGCCATGGAGACCTGCCACACCCCTGTGAAGATATACCACGCCCACATGGAGACCTGCCACACCCCTGTGAAGATATACCACGCCCCCATGGAGACCTGCCACACCCCTGTGAAGATATACCACGCCCCCATGGAGACCTGCCACGCCCCTGTGAAGATATACCACGCCCCCATGGAGACCTGCTACGCCCCTGTGAAGATATACCACGCCCCCATGGAGACCTGCTACACCCCCGTGAAGATATACCACGCCCTCTGAAGACCTGCTATGCTGAACCTATATTTGAATAGCTGTGCTTTGCCCACTCAATAGCCTAAATTATGACTGTGTTGATAGGCGCTCGGGCAAAATCAGGGCAGTATAAGTTACGCTGATGTATGTTTTGCTTGAATGAATCATAAACCATTTAAAAAGTTTACATTTAAGGTTGCATTGACTAGGTAGAAATCTCACTTTTTGCGTGAATAAACATTATGGGAGTAAGATAATAATGCAAGGTATTTCTCATAATAATAGGATAAACTGTGAGACAGTCACTTCTACCTTATTAGGCTGCATGCCGCAGTCAAGGTTTGGAAAAACAACAACTAAGGCGTCTTATCCTTCCTAGATTTGAATTCAAAAATCGCCAATCACGGTATGGGCACGTAGGTTCAATCCTGCCAAAGAAATTCGTAAATAGAGGTTTCCAGGCCCACATAATGGACTGTGGATTACAGAGATCTACAATCACTGAAATGTGTAATGTGGGTGTAGAGGGTGTAGGCATCACTGTGTGGGTGTTAGGGCCTCTGGATGTCAGCATATGGGGGTCGGGGCCCCTGGGTGTCATCATGTGGCTGTTGAGGCCTCTGTGTGTCACTGCGTGGACATCAGGACCTCTGGGTGTTACCATGTGGGTGTTAGGGTCTCTTGATGTCTCTTTATGGGTGTTGGGCTCACTAGGTGTCACCGTATGGGTGTTGAAGCCCCTGGTTGTCACCATGTGGGTGATGGGACCTCTGGGTGTCACTGTGTGAGGGTCGGGGGCCCCTGGATGTCACCGTATGGATATCGGGGTCTCTGGGTGTCACCATATGGGTGTCAGGGCCCCTGGATGTTAGGCATGGTGACTTTAATGCCGCTGGGTGCAGAAGCCAAGAGTTTCCAACATCTTGAGAAGAACTCTCTGCCCCTCCTCACTCTCTCCTCCAGGGCTGTGGCTTTTGGCTGGGCAGTGAGTGTTGGTCTGCAGTAATTAGTGACTCAGAAAGTCCACAGTCTGGCAGATTTATTTTGGCAATTAGGAACGTCAGGAGAGCTCCAAGCACATCCAAGAACGTGCTCCCCCTGCCTCTCCCCTGTGTTCTTGGGCTGCCGTGCCTTCGGTAGGTTTTTATTTATATGTGAGAGATGACTCCCATCATAAGATTATTCTTTCTGCCTCGGCAAGTGTCCGTGACCCACATCGTGACACAGGCTCTGAGGGACTCCTTATCAGTGCTGCACCTGCCTGCGGTCTTAGTGTGTGATAAATCAGGCTGTCCCCCTCCCTCCAGACCCTTCCACCCCCCCAGCAGCTGCAGGTCTGCACCCAAACAACATCAGGCAGGCACGCCTCACAGTGAGAGGCTGATAGCCAGCAGCCATAAATGCACTATAAAAATGAATCGGCGATGCTGGGCGGCAGTAAAGAGCAGCAGCGTGAAAATGGGCAGCGGAGCTGGAGCGCTTGTGCGCGGAGTTTGTGTTTAGCGCTTGTGGAACGTGAGAGCGGCGTGCTTGTGTAATTACAGGCTGTGCTGCTGGTAATCATGCAGGGTACAGAACAAGCCGTCCATCTCACTGCAAGAGAGGATGCGACGTCAAAGAAAAACCCCCCGAACAAAGGGATGGTCGTGTAAACAAAGCAAATGCGAAGACGTTTCTGGCTCAAATTATATTTCAGACAATATAATATTAAGGAAAATACCCCAAAACAAAGTGTTCTAAAAAGTTTACATGCATCTTATGGAAATACAAAGTACTGTGGCAGGAAGCTTCTGTGGTGACTGATGTATGTGAAGCTCTGCCTGACATCTGCTCATACGTTGCTCAGTGTAAACACATACGCTAGAACTGGAAATGCTATGACAGCTCTGAAAAATATGGATCAGAAAGCAAACTGAAATGTTTGAAGTTGGGAAAATGGCGATGAGCAAATGCATCGTAAACATCTTCAGATTTTTTGTTCTGGCTTCCATTCCTGTTGGCTGCTTGGGCCTGTCTGGTCAGGGATACAGTTATTGAGAGGTTCGCCAAGTAACCCCAGGGCATTATGGGTAAACAGTATAGGTTATACGTATAAAGCAGAAATGGCTGCACCGACAGATTTCTGGAGCTTCTCGCCATGCTATGGGTGCTCTTCCATAGCTGCTCTGAATCCACCGATGAGTGGAGTTTTGGACATTTACCACCCTACCCCCGAAGCTGGCTTACATGTCATTATATGTCACTGACTATCATGGGCATGTTCATTTCTATAGTTAGTCTGCTGGTTCCTCAATCTGCTCTGGTATCTGGCTTTGGGGTTGCTGGAAAACTTGATGGTCTTCATGCTGAGGCTTTTTAAAATGGAAAATGCTCCAGCCTCATAGAACAATAGACACATAGTCATTAACGCCGTGCTGGTGCTGTGCCGCTGGTTTTCAGCAGCGCTGTGTGTTGAGCCAGTAACTTTCTGAACTCTGTTCCTGATGTGGTGCCGGATTTCAGAACCTCTGCACAGAGCAGGTCAAGTCCTAGTCACAAGGTGTGATACTCTGGGGAAAGCTGACATCACTGTGGAAACGTGCAACGCTTGGGCAAAAGCCAGCATTACCGTGGAAACGCGTGATGCTATGCAAAAGCCGACATTACTGCAGAATCATATGGGGCTACTCGGAAAACAAACATTGTCGTAGATACTTGTGACAATCCGGGGAAAGTCGGCATTACCGCGGAAATGTGGGACACTCCAGGGAAGGCCCACATTACCAGAGAAACGTGTGATGCTTCAGGAAAAGCCAGCATTAAACCAAAAACGCATGATACTGCAGGGAAATGTGATATTTCTGTGATAATGTGTGACGCTGCATTTCTGTCTCCCCGGCTCAGATTCGGACCTGAGCATGAGGACGCTGAGCACGCCCAGCCCTGCCCTCATCCTGTCTTCGAGCTCCTCCCCTCTGTCGCCGTCAGCCATCATCAATGGCTCCTCCACCTCTTCCTCTTCGGTCACCGGGGAGACCGTCGCCATGGTGCACGCTCCCCCCGGCAGCCTGCCCCACACACGTATGCGGGCCTGGCCCCGGCCCCCGAAGGAACAGCTGGCGCCCATCGAGCTGCTCCCAGACCACGTCTTCCTGACCATCTTCTCCCACCTGCCCACCAATCAGCTGTGCCGCTGCGCCCGCGTCTGCCGCCGCTGGTACAACCTGGCGTGGGACCCGCGGCTGTGGCGGACTATCCGCCTGACGGGGGAGCTCCTGCACGCCGACCGTGCCCTGCGTGTCCTCACCCGCCGCCTCTGCCAGGACACGCCCAACGTCTGCCTCATGTTGGAGGCGGTGGTAGCCAGCGGCTGCCGGCGGCTGACAGACCGCGGCCTGCACACAGTGGCTCAGTGCTGTCCCGAACTGCGGCGCCTGGAAGTGGCCAGCTGCTACAATGTGTCCAATGACGCTGTGTTCGACGTGGTGTCCCGCTGCCCGAACCTCGAGCACCTGGATGTCTCAGGTAACTGTGTCAGAATCATGTGGCTCTGACTACTTCATCCCTGATCAGTGTTGTTTAATTTGTTTTTTTATTTTTATATTATTTTCAACTTTTATTTGAAATATAGATAAGTTTCAATTTTCAGTCTGGTGTTTACCTACTTTTATTCTGAAGATATATTTCTATTTAGCTTTTATATATTTTAGTTTCAGTTTAAGTTTTAGTAATTTTATTTGTAGTAATAGACTGAACGTTGTAGAGTTATTTTATGTGTCTGTTTTTGCATGAAAACACATCACACGTTATGTGCTAATGTTGCCAGAAAAGGCAAAACATGTTCTAGGTATATTAATGGTTGTTACTTTAGCTACATTGTATTTAAATGTGACAGAAAGTATTTCACATTTGTCTTTATTTTATTTGTTAGTTTCATAAGCAATATTTGTAGTTTTCGTTTAGATGTAGCTTTTTAAATTTTATTTTCGTGTCTTATTTTATTTCAGTTTACGAAATTTTTTCCATATAGGTTTAGTTTTCGTTAATGCTAATAACGCTGCCCGGACGCCCTCCCCTTCTCAGGCTGCTCCAAGGTGACCTGCATCAGCCTGACGCGCGACGTCTCCCTCAAGCTGGCCCCCATGCATGGCCAGCAGATCTGCATCCGCTACCTGGACATGACGGACTGCTTCGCGCTGGAGGACGAGGGCCTGCACACCATCGCGGCGCACTGCACGCAGCTGACGCACCTGTACCTGCGCCGGTGCACGCGCCTCACCGACGAGGGCCTGCGCTGTCTGGTGCTCTACTGCCCCGGCGTGCGCGAGCTCAGCGTCAGCGACTGCCGCTTCATCAGCGACTTCGGCCTGCGCGAGATCGCCAAGCTGGAGGGCCGCCTGCGCTACCTGAGTGTGGCACACTGCAGCCGCATCACCGACGTGGGCGTGCGCTACATCGCCAAGTACTGCGGCAAGCTGCGCTACCTCAATGCCCGCGGCTGCGAGGGCCTCACGGACCACGGCCTGGAGCACCTGGCCAAGAACTGCCCCAGGCTCAAGTCACTGGACATTGGCAAGTGCCCCCTAGTGTCGGACGCCGGGCTGGAACTGCTGGCCCTCAACTGCTTCAACCTAAAGAGGCTGAGCCTGAAGGCCTGCGAGAGCATCACGGGCCGCGGCCTTCAGGTAGTGGCCGCCAACTGCTTCGACCTGCAGCTGCTCAACGTGCAGGACTGTGACGTACCACTAGAGGCGCTGTGCTTTGTGAAACGCCACTGCAAGCGCTGCGTCATTGAGCACACCAACCCTGCCTTCTTCTGACGGGGCAGACAGAGGACAACTGGGAAATGTGTGCAGTACTCACTTACCCACAATGCTGTTTGGGTCCAGTTCTGTGACACATGAGTATTTATATGCGTGTGTGTATTTTGTATTAAAATCATTGCCGTGGCCTGGCTGTAAATGTTCGCTCGCTCACTCGCTCGACTCCACAATGTGAGAAGCTCATACAGTTTTTAAGAAACAGAACTACGACGTACGAGTCTTCACCCAGAGTCACCACAGCCGTGTACTTTAATTACACAGAAAGGACCGTTAATGCTTGCATGTAAAGTGTGAATGTCAGTTTTGGTCCTAATCGTCATAATCTCTGCTTATAGTGCAGCATTTTGTTGGAGCTCTTGTTGAACATACTACCGAAAGACAGCTTTAAAAAAATAAATATACACGAAATATTTAAATACTCCAATTTTAAACATTGACAAGTTGATTGTTTTTATTAGATAAAGATCCTTTAAACCTGATATTCATAGAAATTCAGAATGGCAAATGAATGCTGGACAAATTACTGAAAATTCAGTGGCATCAAAATGTGTCTAAACATGAACTTAATGAAAAAAAGCAGAACATTTTTTCCAGCCCCATAAAGATTGTAAATGAAATACCAGTTAAAGGTAGTGCGACATGTCCTTGTGCATATGGCATGTCAATACCATGTGTCTGTCCAACAGGAAATTTCATGTGCACCTCCACTGAGAGCTTGATCCCCTTTCCTATTCCTACTTTGTTATGAATATAAGACGTTCTCCCTGTCAAAATTTTGGGATCACCACATTTTATCCTTAGTCATCTGGGTGTAGATTTCGGAGATCTTTCTACATTTCACTCTTGTATTTTTCGCTTGCTGATTATGTTTGTTGATGCATCACCCATAATGTCCATTTCTGACAGCATCGCTGTCTGTCTCTTCTACAGAAACCATTGTACCGTGACTCTTTTTGACTTTAAGATCTGTTTATCTTTATGCACTGAGACAATCACCCCTTAAAGTGGACCAGTTAAAAACTCAGATATGTCTGAGAAACATTAGCCAGTATTGAAAAATGTGGATGGAATGAAAGATTTACCAAAAAGTAAATGTAAGTATTGGGAATTAATATGCCTGGAAATGTGTTGCAGATCAGTTACTGTCACATAAAATCAAATAAACATTCCTTTTAATAGAAAATGAGTTTCCTGATTGAATTAAGAAATTAAGAAAAGGACTGGGTATTAAATTGAAATGTACTGATGTTTTGAGAAGAACATGCTCATATTATATTATCAATTATTAAAATCTGTACAGTGAGATCAGCGAATGCCATTCATTGTGTACAGTGAGTTCAGTGAATGTCATTCATCATGTACTTTGAGGACAGTGAACGTCATTCTTCTTGTACAGTGTGATCAGTGAACGCCATTTATCGTGTACAGTGAGATAAGTGAACGGCATTCATCGTGTACAGTAAGATCAGTGAATGTCATTCATCATGTACAGTGAGATCAGCCATCACCACCAGGCCCCGAGTAAGTATTAATTCCCATTTGCTGGTCTTGAATCCCTTTCTAGACTGTTCTCCCTGTGGCAGTTGTGTTGTCTGCCCAGTGTGTGGTCCAAGGGATCTGCCAGACTTTGACCAAAAACACCCCACTTGTTTAATACCTTATGTCCTTTGTTGGCAAGTCACTTAATAAGTTAATAAAAGGTGAGTCAAAATTACACTTAATTATTATCAGCATTGAAAGTGCACGTTACACACATGTACATAAACACGTGAACAATGTTATCATTGTTGTGGTTCACTGAAGAAAAACAGAAGCAAAGTAAATATGTCTGGATTTTAAATGACAGTCATATAACATTTATGAAGTGTCATTGACATAAAAAGACTTTTCAGGAAATATCACCCACAAATACTCTTGGAGTATATAAAACATTTGTTTTATTTTATAGTAAACAGCTATTTAGTTAAAAAAAAAAAAAAATTCCTTCACCATAACACAAACATTACATCATGTTAAGGAGAAAACTGCTAAAATCTTGCATGTGCTATCTCTATTTGACCACCAGATGGCAGCACAACATAAAACATCGTCGCTGCATGTAATTCCACCGTTACTCCATTGTCCTGGTCAGACCGTACTGGTTCGTTAGACTTTACTTTTGAATTTGAGTGTAGTGGCTTAAAGGATTCTCCAAGCCCAGTCCCTGTTAGTATGACCAGGGCTACCACAGAACGATAGAGGGACTGATATCGAGGGTTATGGCTTATTTTCCACAAGCCTAATAACAATAAATAAAAGCATAATGCTGCTAAATTACACTCCTCTTTACTCGCAATCTGTATGCTGCCACCTGCTGGTTCTGTTGCATTTTTCCACTTCAGACCACTCTGCTGAGTTAAAACCTCAATTCAATTCAATTCTTTTATTGTCATGTGTACAAGTACAAGTACCGTGTACAATGAAATGCTTACTTGCATGTGCTCCTGCAGACAGTGAA
>JAODJU010000106.1:1283709-1297797 GCA_026776725.1 Gnathonemus echidnorhynchus | reverse complement strand
ATCTGACATATTTACAAAGTACACTAAGATAAAGATGAGTTTAATGCCAAAACAAATATATAAGAAATAATTTATTTTCCATGAATTAAAGTTTATGATATTGACTGAAATGTGTGATCATGCCCCAGTCAGTGAAAGTGTGTTCCCTACCCCTAGACCCCAGAGGGTTAAGCACCCGGCATCTCAGCCCCCCCTCCCCTGGACTGGGGGACTCACGTGCAGTAACCAGCATGGTTGCGGGGGGCAGGGCGTCCACAGGCCTCCTCCCGGAGACCGCAGGCCTCTCGGTACTCCAGAACGGGGCACACGCCTGATTGCACAAGAATACGGTGTGAGAAACACAGGAAACGGATCACGGTATTTAAGCTACATCCATAAAAAGGACGCGTCTGAAACACAAGGAGCCTCTGAGGTTTACACAAGTAATGATACAGTAAATTCTGTGACGGTGAGGGAGCGCGTGAGGAACACCGTGAACTTCAGAAGGACACTGATTAACATCTGAGAACACGGTCACACGTCAGGGATACGATCATGTAACTGGGAGGTACCTCTGCAGTCTTTCCCTTGCTGGCGGTCAGTGCCTCGGGGGTGCAGTGCATAGGACACTCTGAAGCACTGGACAGGAAAGAGACGCATCAGGCTAAACTGCGCTAATGGTACCAGACACTGTTGGCCAAGCAGGACAATTTATCAAATGTGGACCCAACTCGAGATCACAGACACTCTGTTTTAGCAATCACAGGGTGCACCTCCTTCATACAGCAGAGCGCGACTGTTCCCTGACCCTTCCCCCGGAAAACCCCCCTTAGACAGAGACACAGCAGGAGGTCAGGCTGGAGACCTCCTCAGCACAAACCTGGAGCAGGCGCTGCAGTCTGGACACGCTCCAGTCGCGCAGGTGGTACAGGCAGTCGCGCGGGTGGTGGGCATGCAGACCCCTGGCTCCACAGTCCACCGAG
Source organism: Gnathonemus echidnorhynchus (assembly GCA_026776725.1). Classification (NCBI taxonomy): domain Eukaryota; kingdom Metazoa; phylum Chordata; class Actinopteri; order Osteoglossiformes; family Mormyridae; genus Gnathonemus; species Gnathonemus echidnorhynchus. Next base: position 1,296,835 of record JAODJU010000106.1, on the reverse strand, counting down.
AAACCACAGGCCTGGAGGAGACGAGACCACACAGACACATGAAGTATAATTAATGAAGTTCACATTCAGGCCGCATGGCCGCCAATCGGGTACATATCCGATTTAGCACCACATATGAAAGTGACACAAATCCGATTTGAAAAGATCAGATTTGCGTGTCCACACAGCCCTGAAAAGATCAGATCTGTGTCACATTAAGGCAAAAAATCCGATTTGAGTCACTTTGAGTCAGCATGGCAGTGTGAACGTAGCCTAAGTGCTTAATCTGAAATGCAGACAGAGGTTCCCTCAGAACGGACGGGTGGGGGGGGCACTTACAGAGCCCAGCATGAAGGGTCTGCCACAGCCCCCGCAGAAGTTATGGTGACACTGTGTGCATTTGAAATGCAGACATCCACCCTTGGACAAATGGAAGCGGAACTTGCACTTCGGACAGTCTGCAGAACACGGCGAGGATCAGAGAGGGCGTCAGTGCAGAAGGAACGCAGAACCCTCCCGGCGTCTGCCAGAGCACGGTTCCCAGAGGGTCCCGTCACATGCTGTGGACTTACCGATCCGGTTCCTGCCCAGAAGTTTCTCCAGGTGGCCGGCCTGGTCCTCGGGGTTGTTGTGCAGTTCCCAATCCTTGAAGGTCTCACAGGACACACCCTCATGTTGGGCTGCCCACTGAAGGGCCACACAAACAGGGCAGGAGCCCTCAGCATGGACATCACACACGTGCATGCAGCATTATGTGAGAAAGCCGCATCATGTAGCAACTCGGCAGAATGTAACAAATTGAATGATGATGAAGATTGAAATAGGGTAATGTTGCAATATAAAGTTATAATATAGTCAATAAATGTTACATTTTGTTAAGTCATTATGTAATTATGCGGTGTTATTACATAATGCATTGGTGCATGGTGTGTGATAACATCATTGGTGCATGGTGCATTATGTAATAACATCGCAATATGTGATTAAAATTTGTAACAGTTTCTCGTAATGCGGCATTATTACATAATGAATTCTTAAAGGAATGCAGAGACGTTCCTGTGTGTGTGTGTGTGTGTTGCCCTTGTTGAGCACTATCCTCTGTTTTTACCATTTAAGTACCGTTAAAGCTAACTGCATCTGGCAAGTATCTGGCACAATTATAGTACAGATATCCTGTGTTCTGATATCTGATTTAACAGTACAACAATCCACGATGCGTGTTTATAAAAGGATTAAAGTAAGTGAAACAAGGTGTTACGATTTAGTGTTTTTCATGAGTAACATTCAAGTATCCAGAAAATCTGGCAGAGGCCGGGTGCTGATGTTGCCGGATATGAGATTGTTTACTCTACAAACCCTCCCCTCATCTCTGCTGTTTGTTTGTCACAATGCTGACCTGGAAGAATGTCATTTGGTGCCAGTGTATACCTGTATATAGATGGTATGACAATGAGGTCTGCTTGACTTGCCCTGCGGGTGTGTCCATGTGCGTTGAGGTCTTACCGGACGCCGGCATTGAGAGCAGGTGCTCTTCCCACAGTTGGGACAGTCCATCCTCAGCCTGGCAGCTTCATGGAGGACGCCGAACGAGCACTGCGTCCAAACACACCACACGCCCTCGTATGTTTCAGGCTAGCTCATTCTGTAAGGCGGCTAACACCTCACAGAGTCTCAGGACACCCCCCTCCCCCCCCCGAAAGCGCTCTTACGTGGGCACACCAACGGAAGTTGGGCATGTCCTGCAGGGCCTGGTCTCTTAGCTTCCTCTGGAACAGCTCATGGGTTTCATTGTCCAGGTAGTGCTTGATCTGGGGCAGCAAATGTGTCCAGCTTATCAAGCAGAAGTTCATGAGTGAAGTACCCAGCCTGCAAAATATCCAAAGTTCCCTACAACAGTTCCCCCTCCCCTGCCCACCCCGGGCCCAGCAGCACCTCACCTGCGTGTCCAACAGGCTGAAGTAATCCATGGCCTCCTCCAGACGGCCGGCGCCTCGCAGCTCCGGCTGGTTGCAGATGGGGCAGACCACACTGGAGATGTTCTTCTCCTTGATGGCTGAGGAGAAGTAGGCCTTGAAGCAGCTCTCGCAGAAGGCACAGGAGCAGTGGGTCATGGTGATGATCTACGGAGAGATGGGCAGGACACGGAGGGAGAGAGAAAGGGAGAAGAAGAAAGAAAAGAGAGCAGAGCAGAGCTGTGGAGATGCGTCAGTCTACAACGACCCGGCAGGCTGGATTCAGCACCACTCAGATAAAGCCATTATGTCCCTCACAGCTGAAGGGCATGTCGGCCATCTTATCTTCAGGCCTCACCTTGCTGAAGGACATCTGTTCCTGGCAGATAGGACACTCATGGGTGAGGTATCTCAGAGCTGAGGGCAGGTCCCGGCAGGACTGTACCGCCTCGAGCACCTCCTCTGGAGAGAAGCGACGCTCCTTCAGGGAGAGAAGGCTCCAGAACATGTCCGCCTTGTCCCGGGAGATGCCGTCTGGGACCAACGCATCAGAAGAGGGAATATGCAGGGGCGTTCGGGAAAGCAAAGGTTTGGGTTCTGTCAGGCTGAGTCGCGTCTCCTTGGGTAGGAAACATGAAATGTTTGTGTAAATATCTATTCAAATTATTACCATAGGCTGGGCAGTAGGGCTTGGTGATATCTAAATTTAAAAAAATATATATTAATAAAATGTTAAAAACATTAACTATTATGATGACGTTTATATACACTGATACCTCTGAGTACGTAGAATTAAAAAGAGAACAGGGACGTTGGCTTGTTTTTTTAAACTGCGTCAGAAACACAAGCTATTCAGAAATCTTTGTTGTTATCTTATCTTGTACATAGCCTAATCCTGCGTTTGATTATCTCTCTCCGATCTCTCGGATGAAAACGTCACGGAAAACATCACTTCCCGTCGGAAGCACGCCTATTTTATGACGTTGACGTCGGACAGAATGTTGCTGTCCGAGTTTCCCCCGTGACGTCATTTCAACACGGCGGCTTCTGAAAGGCAAACCGAGCCAACTGGTGTCCCCCAGGCTGGGACTCTTACCAACACGCCGTCAAACTTCTTCACCTGGATGGGAAAATGCTCCTGGTTGAAGGGGAAGAGTCTGTCTGACTGCTTCAGGACCTCCTCTGCGTCTGGAGGGACAAGAATCCGACTGTGAGAAGCAGAGTCCCCTCCCCCCACACCACCGGGCGAGAGACAGTCCTGCCGGAGGGAGGGACATGATGGGTAATTAATGAAGTATAAAGCGAGGACTCTAACGACGGTGCTGATATGCAGAGTCAGTATCCTGTGTAATATAATCCCAGCCCCAGTTAAACTTAATGAGGTTGAGAAACAGAAGATTAAATCATGCCAGGAATCACACCGGCTGCCAGCACGGAAATACAGAGCGCTGTGCCCATTGTGACACACACAGGCATGCAGGCCAGGCCCATCATACAAACAGGCTTGTGTAGCTCAAGGAGCAGAGTAGCATGCCAACAATGCAAAGGTTCGAATCCCAAGGAGTTCACTTAAAAAAACAGTAACCCACTCTAAAATCACTTTGGATAAAACCACGAGGTAAATGCAAATCCCTCACATACGGAAGCCTTTCATTTCTCAGGATAACCAGGAAAGAAGGGGTCTAGCGTGGAAGCTGAAGATGCTGAGCTCCAAAAAGCCAGCACCCTTTCATGTTTTGATTGATCAAACAGGGAGTCTATCCCAGTTCTGGGAATAGGGTCTCTCCCAACATGAATCACAACTCTTGTTATAGTCATTTGATTATCTCTCGATTGAATCAGGACATCGCATCTCATTGGTTAGCCCGCAAAATGTGGAAATGACTTAATACTAACCCTAACCCCCAATCGACATACACGTTTCTGATTGGTTCCCCTACCTTAGGCATCAGCTCAGTGTCTGCGCAGGCACCAACTAAGCCTCCAATTCCCAGCCTTCACTAAAATTAAACTTCCAGCAGAAGTTTAAAAAAAAAAAAAAAAAAAAAAAAAAAAACGCAACCTAGTCTAACATAAGAACCACTTCTTAAAACATTAAACTACTGATACTTACCACTAAAGATTTTTACTACCACAGAGGAATACAACAGATATTACATTTTTCTTTCGCATGAGAAGAAACAAACATAAAAAAAAAAAAATCACCTATTAAATCCATCATTTTGGCCTAAATTGATAAGACTCAACCTTGTCAGGATGAGGAACATGTCTAACTTAAGAGCTAATCTTTCGCTCAGGAGCCGGTCGCTATTTAAAGAAACATCTTCCAATATAAGTACCGCTGCTCCGGTTCCACTGGCCGTAAGGAGGCCTCTCAGAACTGACGGAGCAGCACGGACCAGCAAAGCAAAGGCACAGAAGCCCGCAGATGGACCAGAAGGTTCAGCCAGGCTTCTCTGAAGAGCATGTACCTCTCTGGTTGCAGAATGTGACGTAGGCCTGGTCGGGCTGGGCCGCTGGGTAATGCACATCCAGAACCTCGCCGCCCCCGTTCTGCTGCCGCTGGAAGTAAATGGTGAGCTTGTTCCTCATCTTCCTGGGGTGGATGCCCAGGGGCAGCCGGTTCACCTCTATCTTGTGGGCATCATCCACCAGAAGCTGGTTTCCGGGTGGGGGGGCCCTGTCTCCGAGATCCTCCCCCCTGAGGCTGGGGACACCTTTAAGGGAACAGGGGCTGCAGTCACTCTGGACATCAGACTGTCCCTATGTCCCCTCCAGCCCCGAATCTGTCCCTCAGGCCATGTGCGAGGCCCTTACATTCTCTCTCTCAGGTCTCAGCAAGAGCAGGACATGGTTTCAGGTTCTCGATGCAGGTCAACAGCCAAAGCATAATCGATACCCACCTTTATCGCTGGGGTTTAACCGGGAAGCATTAGCGTCTTCCAGGTGCAAGCTCCCGAAGAGGGTTGCCATGTCTTCAGAAGTGGAGGTTTTTGCACTTGAAACTGGTGAAAAGGAATTAAGGAATGAATGAATAAATGATGCCACCGCGCCTCCAAGCCACAGCACATTATTGGCCCAGAGACAGATGGGAATGCGCGGTGGCCATGTCAGGCCCCGCACCCGCCCCCCGCCCCCCGCCCCAACACCCTGCAGTGTAGACGGTCCACTGTGCTAGTAGGTCATTCTCATTAACTTTGTGGAAAAATATGGTATAGTAAAATACAGTTTTTTGCTGTATAGAGCAATTTACATCAAATTGACTGGGTGTTGATACATGTAGGTTTAAATTAAAAATATTATAGTGCCATTAATTTTATTATTATTTTCTCATTTTCCCCAAATAGCTAGCCAAAATTCTCATTAACATTTGTATGATAAGATTTTTGCCATTTTCTTTTGTTAGTTTTGTCATTTTTTTCCTCATCTCTGTGGCTCTTGCCCTGGGTTTGATTAAACGCTTTTGTTTACTACAGGGATAAATAGTAATATAATAAAACTGGTTAACTACCCCAGATGCAAAAATCGACTAATAGTAATATAACTATAACAATAACAATGTGTTATATGTTATGATAATGAGTTTGACTCCACAATGTGGGGGGGGCACATTGACAATTGTGTGAAGCTGCCATAAGCTTTGCATAAAAACACCAAATGAGATCAAATAAGAATGTAACACTGTATAATCCAACCCAGAAAGCCCCAGACAGTCGGCCCAGACACCTGTAGTGTTCTGGAGGAAAGGGTTCGAAGGAGACAGGGTACAGCTCTCCGTCCCTCCGAACGTAATGCCCAGGTCCAGCAGCTCCTCCGTGTGAGATCTCCTCACCGCTGGTACATCAGTGGCTGGAGCTGCAGAAGAAGCCTGTGTGTGTGCAGGACCTTCTCCTGACTGGAAATTGCCCCTCTCTACATTTTACAGTGAAACCAACAAGGCTAATTATGCACATAATTCACATATGAAGTGCCATAAAAGCGTTTACTGCATGACTGCTGAGAAATGTGTTCTCTCTAATAATGTGTGAACAGCTCACTCACAGCAATATAAACACTGACCTTTATCACTTGTTTGTGCTGGAGAAACTGCGGCCGTCTTGGGGCTGAAGGCCACTCGATTCTGACTGGAAGCAGTGCTGGTGAACGGCAGCCTAGATGGGACAAAAGGCACAGAGGCAAATGAAACACAGCGAGCCAAATAAAAGCAGGTTCAGATACCATCAGCATTTGGCAATAAAATTTTTTTGCTAAATTTTTTTGTAATTTACACTAATTTATATTACTTACATGGGATCTGGGAAGAACTGCCTGTAGGGCTCAGGAGAGCTCTGAGACACACTGCCTCCTAGAGGAAAAAAGAGGACATTTCTGTTCTACTGAAGGAATTTACAAGAGGAAGTACTGTACATGTAATAAATAGGGTGTCAATCCCTCCATCCAGTACAGGGTTACAGGAAGCCTGAGGCCTGAGGAGCCTGAGGCTGAGCCTGAGCCTGTGGATTTGTTTCCTATGGTACAAACAATATTAATGTTCCTCAGATTGCATTTCTGTACTTTGAAAGGTACAATTACCAACAGCTAAAGGTACAACTGGCAGACTGTTGAGGGTACAGCCCCGGGGCCAAATAATTGTACCCCGAAAGGAACAAATTGCTACATTTTTTTTTTTTTGTGACAGTGTAAGGCACAAAGCAGGGATGCCAGTCTGTCACTGGGCACATACACATTACATGAAATTCAGGGACACCCAATGACCTAAGTGCATGTTTTTGGCCTAGATGAGAAAAGTAGAGCAGCTGGATGAATGCCGTGTGCACATGGGGGGGAACACACACACACACACACACACACACACAGACACACACACACAGACACACACACACAAAGAGACACACAGAGACAGACACACACACACAGACACACACACACACAGACAGACACACACACAAAGACACAGACACAGACAAATGGGTTGGGAAATCCATATCTATTTTTATTTTATAAACCCCTATTAATCTACCTATTTTTCAATAGCTCATTATTACAGTACCACTGGGAACCAGTGGTGGCTGGTTGCGAAATACATTTTAAAATATTACAATAGCGAATTTTTCCAAAGAAGAGAGAAAATATGTTTTTAAATGACAATAAAATTTTAGTAATGCCTCATTTCAGAGTTACTTGTTTCATAATTTAATCTCAAAAATAAATGATTTACTACCTCCTGTACTTATACGGACCAGTTGCCTCTGCTGGGACCACACTGGGTGAATTAGGGCAGAAATTACTGGGAGAAAAGTTAAAAGGAACGAGAGGAAAGCAAAGGATCATGGGAAGATCACAGCAGCTCAAACCTTCAGTCCCTGGAGGCACTAGCTGCAAGGTTAGCTTGCTGGCCTCATTAGATAAGGAAAACATTTTTATAATTGATAAATAACAAACATCAGGATATGAATGTGGTTTATTAGCACTATGCAGCAGCCAAAGCTGGCTATTAGCGTATAGAACAAGAAGAGCGGGCTTGTTTGAGAGGTTAAGCTGTTTGGCTGATTATTTACATCACATATGAATGAGCAGTAATGCAGGAATGACAGGCGGCCATTGGCCATGTACGGCTAGGAGAACACGAGCACAGCTAAAGCGGCGGCACCCGACACATTGGCACGCCGGAAAGCGAGGGCCTCACCCGCATGCCGGGGCGACCGAGGGGGCTGCACCATGGGCGGGGTCTGGGTCCGGGGAGCTACGGTGCAGAAAAGGGGAGTTTCTCTCTGAAACGCTGCCCTCATTTCTGCCATCACAGTAGACAGGTTGGACAGGCCCTGTCAAGCCGGAGGGGGGGGGGGGGGGGAAGGGAGAAGGGGGGGGGAGAGCGAGAGAGAGAGAGAGAGAGAGAGAGAGAGAGAGAGAGAGAAAGACAGGGAGAGAGATAGAGGGAGAGAGAGAGAAGGAGGGACAGACAGGGAGAGCAAGATACAGAGAAAGCCCCTGTCAATCAACTGAAACAGAAGTGGCAATGTCGATTCTACAGGGCATGTGAATCAGACCTGAACACTGACAACAGACGGAGACACGTCACCTAAGACACGTCACATAATGCATTCAAAAAAAAAAGAACAGCTTGTTCAGAGACAGCAAACTTTCAAGTGAATAGCAGCAAAGACATCCTGAAGCATTCTGGGAAGATCAGGGGTGCCCAACTCCAGTCCTGGGGGGCCAGAGTCCTGCACATTTTTGGGTTTCCCCTCATTTAACGCACCTGATTCAACTCCTTGTGCTAATTACCACACAGCTCTTGAGCTGAATCATTTATGGTGGAACAGGGAAAGAACCAAGCAACACAGGGCTCCGGCCCTCCAGGACTGGAGTTGGGCAGCCCTGCTATAGATTATTCAGATGACAGAAAGGTGCGACTAACGGGCTTCCAGTTACTGAGGCAGGGCAGGGACACCAGACCGGCCTGGTCCACGCTGCTGCTGCTGGCGTTGATCACCATGGTGGCGGAGGGGCGCACAAAGCATTTGGGGGGATTCTGGGGGTGTGTTTCATGGAGCCAGACGGACACTGGAATGTTGTACACGACCCCTAATATCCCAAAAACACACAGAGACACTGAAGGTCAATAAATCAGTGACGTGAAAAGGTGACAGAGAGCCAGAGGCGTACTAAGAAATTTTGAGATCCCTGACAAAATGTCTCCTGCCCCCCCCCCAACCAATATTACATATTCAGGGGCCCATGAATCTGCCAGGGTATCCACGTCCCTCCAACACCCCCTGCAGGAAGCTGACAGTTTACATGAGCGCGGCATGTGGGCGGTCACCTTCATAAAGGACAGGGATGGTGCCGCTCAGGTTAACGAGCTGCTTCTTCTCCTTGTTGGCATAGTCTGAGGAAGACAGAGGAGACGTCACAGTGAAGAAGATTCTGTTACTGCTACCAGCACCAGTGAAGTTAATCAGTGCAGTCTGCTGACCTCAAGCAGATACCCATCTCATTCAGTAACAGCACTAAGACCCATACGCCAGGACTCACAGTAGTACTCCACATACAAGTGCAGGTCCTGATAGAGCGTTGTGACAGCCCGAATGTCGAGCGCCGCCTCCGTCGGGTAGCGGTACCTGCACTGCAGTCAGATGAATGTCAAGGAGAGAGAGCGAACGTGATAAGTCACCTCGACGGGCACCGGAGTGACTTGATAACGCAGAACACTGAAATGTCTCGCTTAACGCTGAACATTGAAATGTCAAGTTTAACGCTGAACACTGAAATGTTTCGTTTAACGCTGAGCACTGTGCTTAAGACACGAGTAGGCATACCCCTGACACCGCAATGCACCAGAAAAGTTTATTACTGTCAAAACTGAAAGCGATCTGGAGAAATTTCTTAAAGTAATACGTTAGAGCGAACATCTGGCCTCACATATGACACCTGCTTCTGAATACAGATGCGACCACACCCCATCCTCACATGTGTCTTGATCACAGCTGCGATGTTTTTAGTGTGTGGCAGTAAATAAAATGCAGCTTAAGTGGACGATGCCGAGAAGTTGTCTGTAAAAGCGGGTCTCCCTCAGTCCCTCACTAACATCTGCACAATTATTCCTCTTTACTTAGGGTTTCTGATCTATATTTTAATCACGACGAGAACCGCAAATATAAAAACACACGGCACAGCTCTCCGTTTAACACAGCGTACTTGTCAAAGTAAGCGAAGCCACCTAGACGCCGAAAAGTAGAAGAAAAGCTGCGGGAGGTGATGCAGCAGAAATGCGCAAAAGCCGCGTTTCACCGCACAACCGGGTCGGCAGCCGCATCTGCGGTAACGCTGGTGGACACAGCCCACATCGGGGGGTCCGACGGCGACCCGCGAAGCCGCCCCGGGGAGACAGCCTGCTCATTTGCATACCTCGGCCAGAGCCTCCAAGTCAGCGCTCACCAGCGACATTTCCTTCTTATGACCATCAACTGGACGTGAAACATCAGCGGTCAGAAAGGAGAGCGCAGCTGCCACACAAAAATGCCACCAAGCTAGAGAAACAACACCGCAGTTCGGCGCTCATCTCGGCCATCGAAGTGCCGGAGCACATTTCGCCTATTTGGACCGGAAGCGGAAGTCGAGCAGGACGCAACGGGCCACCATGTTTTGTGTGGCTTTTTGAGGGAGTGGGCTTGGGCAGGGTGGGGCAAGGGGCGTCATTCAGACTAAGCTCCTGTAGGAATGCAGCCTGGAGTGGCATGAGGGTGCCTAGGCATCTACCCATTAAACCCAAATTATTTAATGTGAATTTCTGCATGAGCTTTCAAAGTACAAAACTCTGCCCGCTCAGGAATGAAGCACAGCTATAATGTCATAGGCTCTGCCCTTCTCGCTACTATACAAACAAGGTTCACACCAATGCAGTGTAATATGAAGTAAAATGCTCTCCTATAATTATTTTTATATTGCGAGTATCTTTGATTGACATCATCAGTTACTTGGTGGGAGGCATGAGGCCTTCTTCAGCAGTTTTTTTGGCCAATAGAACTTTCTGACCTTTGGAGGTTCCAGCCCTCTGTGTTTTTTCATATCTCCCCTGTAGTGCTGTGCGGTCTGTCCATCTCCACCTCCTCTCTGATCTCCCAGAATCCCCCCAGCTGAAGAGCTCCTCGCCGGTGAAGAGACCTGCTGCCCTTTCAGACCGTCCCTTTGCGTGGGAATCAGGCCGTCTGATTTGGAGTGGCCCAGCTGAGTAGCACAGCAGCATCTCCTGCCTCCCCCGATCCCCTGTGGGGCTGCCTGATTGCATTATAAAACAACTGCAGTGTTTAAGAGCACCAGAGGCACCCAGACGGACTCTCGAAAAGACCTTTTGTTTTTGCACATTATACAGTACCATTTTACACCCTTTGCACAGAGACACTCTCACTTTAGTTGCATACCTTATCTTTGCTTTCTTTATACTTGCATTTTTCTAGTATTGTATTCCACTTATATTGTATTTGGATTCCTGATTTTACATTGTGTTGTATTTTATTTCTGGTATTTATTGTATTCTTTAGTTTCTCTTATCTTATTAGCTTATTGCTGGAATTTTGGTCTTCCTGTGTTCCGATGAATTGCTGCTGTGTCTGAACCTTTTCCGAAGACTTCATTGACTCTTCATTGGGCCTGTCCCAGTTTGATTCCATGCACTCCTCCTTTCTTCTCGTAGTCTATTTATAAAAGGAAGCCAAGCCTTCAATATTCAGATACCAGAACACAAAGGACAGGCTGTTTGATTATTAAGAGGCAATCAGACGGGATGATTAAGAAAGCGACTTGCATACGGTGGAGCACTGACAGAAGCACCATGAAAGAGCAGGAATTAAAGGTTTTTCCATGATTTGAGATTAAACTTGGATCTGATCTGAAGGTGCTTTACATGGACAGATGGGTGTTACTCACATATAGACATGCAGTATCAAACAGTCATGCATGGCATTCACACACATTACACACGCATTGCACATGCATTACACATGCATTACACACACATTACACACACATTACACATGCATTAATTGTGCCTCTCACCAGCCAGAATCTTATTGTGTAATAGGCTTCAAGAGATCAAGGTCCAATATGACCAAATGTCGGCGGAGTAAATGTTTTTATTAGCATTTAACACTGCCTGTTATCTTGAGATTTTCAGTATTTATTCATGGTTGTTCTGCTTGCCACACTCTCCAATAGGGGACGACATGAGAATTGGTTAATATGGATGGGGGGTGCTCCCTGGGTCCCCCCCACTCACACACACACACACACACACACACACACACAGACCACCACCTCAGGGGGTCTGTGATGTATACGCTGCTTAATTTTTCCAGTGCTTCACATTCATCTCCCCCCCATGTAAGGACCCCCCCGCCCCAGTGACCACCATCCAGGGTTCTGTGTGGAGATGCAGTACAGATTGCATACAAAAACATAGCCACTGCTTATTATTAAAATGCCTATTGGTATGCAGGAAGGGGGAGCACAGTGTTTTAAAGGAATTTGATTCATTAACATTTAACTTATTCAGACTGGGGATTTTTGCTAAAAAACACAATCATTAAAAAAGGAAAATCTGTCCACAAGTCTGCCGGCATTTATAATTTTAGCGGCATTGTGAGCTGTAGGAATGTATAATTGCCCTCTTTAAAATTAGATATATTTTTCCCTAGAAGTTTATTGCGCATTGTGAAATCCAATCCAGAACAAATTCAATACATATATCCTGGATTTATCTGATTTTCAGAATGCCTGATGTCTCCTTCATTTGTCCTGTCATGCTTTATTACTTCGGTTTGTTATGACCCTGATACCATAAAACGCCTCTCCTACATTTATCTCTGTGCCTTTACACTCTCAAAACATGCAGTGATGCATTTCCAACACTAGGCGGCAGTATTACACTTGGCACGTTGTACTATTACTCTTAAATCTTTTCCTTACATTAAAAGATTGCACATAAACCATGATGGACTGGCCATGGTAAATATTAGGTAGGTGGATATTAGATTTATTACCTGCTGCTTCATTTAAAGAAATCTTACTCATAAAGCACTTACATGACATGTCATATTTTCCCTGCTTTTTGAGTCCAAGTGCTAAACTAAGATGACAAAAGGGTTTGGTGCAAGAAAAGAAAAGAAAAGAAAAGAAAAGAAAGGAAGGAAAATGAGAATTTGGGAAGAGGAAGGGAAAGAGAGAGGGGGTTGTTATTGGGCAGGAAAGAAATGGAGGTGGCAATAGTGGGGAAACAAAGCGGAAAAAAGAGTATTATAGGGGGATTGAGTGGGATGAAGGGGGCAATGGAGAGTCATGGGGGATTGTAGGGAGGACTGAGTGGAATAAAGGGGGCAATGGAGAGTCATGGGAGATTGTAGGGAGGACTGAGTGGAATAAAGGGGGCAATGGAGAGTCATGGGGGATTGTAGGGCGGATAGATTGGGATGAAGGGGGCAATAAAAACATAGCCACTGATTATTATTAAAATGCCTATTGGTATGCAGGAAGGGGAAGCACAGTGTTTTAAAGGAATTTGATTCATTTAACTTATTCAGACTGGGACTGGCAATGGAGAGGAATGGGGGGTTGTAGGGGGGACTTTGTGGGATGAAGGGAGAAATGGAGCGGGGCGGGGGATTATAGGAGGGACTGAGAGGGATGGAGGGGGCAATGGA
>JAODJU010000106.1:1272138-1283546 GCA_026776725.1 Gnathonemus echidnorhynchus | reverse complement strand
AGAGGCATGGGGGATTGTAGGGGGAATTGAGTGGGATGAAGGGGCAATGGAGCAGGGTGGGGGATTGTAGGGGGAATTGAGTGGGATGAAGGGGCAATGGAGCAGGGTGGGGGATTGTAGGGGGGACTGAGTCGGATAAAGGGGGCAATGGAGAGGGATGGGAGAAATTTTGGGGTGAAGAGAATGGGATGAAATGGGTAATGGAGAGGGACGGGGGGCTTGTAGGGGGAAGAGAGTGCAACATGCAGAGTGCACATATATATTCGTCTAATTTTGTGGGGAGGCCCCATTCTGCTGCTAGTCATATTAACCCAGATGGCTACACTGTGAAGGTGACTCCCCCAATGTGAGAGGTGGTCATTAGGACCCTGGACATGAGCAGAGAGCTTTGCAATGCCGTTTGGTCCAGAGCCAGCGTAATAAATCACATGTCATCTGCTAATAAATCATTGAAAAAGCAGCATGTGCGTTCATTCTTTAATTTAAATGGTACAGGCAGTAAAGGACATAAACATTATTAACACGTTTTTGGTATAATCAGAAAACAAGTTCAAATTCCATTGAGGTATGTGGCTACTAACCAGCTAATCTGCTAACTGCTTTAAGGAAAGCTTTCATTTGAAGTAATCTCAGGCCAGCAGGGGACGCTCTCTCAGCTCCAGAGACCTCTCCCGGGGACATTGCCCCTCTTTCCTCACCACAGAGACACACTTTGCTGAGCGGTGCAGCTCTTTGAATGAACAGACACCCCCACGACCCGCACACTCCAAACACAAACATGGTGCCTACGGGATTCAACCGGGCCCTTTGAAAGCATGCTCTACTTTGAACAGGTGCCTCTGCAGGCTGAACCCCTGGTGTCACAGGAATAAGCCGTGAAGTCAGAGCTTCCAGAGCCCAGCAAGCCGGCGTAGAGCTGTCATGGGAGCAGGGAGCTGAGAATTGTGACACGTGAGTGCACCATGATCCAGCAACCAAAATCTGGATCAACACACGTGTGTTTAGTTACTAATCCCAGCAGTTACTTCACCTGAGGGGATAATGTTGGTGTACCCAGAAGCCCTTGGGGCATTTGGGTGCAGAGATCCTGCTATGAGACATGATATCAGGCTAAATGCATCGTCACAGGGGCGAGGAGCCACAGAGTGAAAATCAGGCTGTCCCTATATATGTTCCATGTGGATCTCTGTGGGCTTCTCTACAGCTCTGCGTGGAAGGAAAAGGAAGGAGATAGTAGCACAGGAGTTGGGCGTACCCTTCTGCAGATGTCTGAATGCATCTTTGAGAGGGATTGGCTGTGGAGGACAGGTTTTTACCATTGCATCAGCGAGGGGCAGGCGTCTTCATTAAGCCCCCCTGTGGTACACAGCTGCTCCGAGCAGAGTCCCAGTGGTCACCATAAACCACAAAACGGCGTACAAAAGCACAGTCTTCAAGCTTGAGCACGAGCCAGTCCCTGTCCCCAGCAATGGCTCTGCATCGTGAACTCATCGGGGTGCCAGGAGAGGCTGTTTTAGGCTGTTCTGTTGATTTTGGTGTTGAGGAGGTGGAGTTTTCCGGTATTGGCAGCTGGATCGTGTCACATCTGACATGGCTTCACGGAGTGTCACAGAGAGGCGTTTCTTCACCTCATCCGTGCCTCTATCTTATCTCTCTGTGTCTCCCTCTCCTGGTTCCTCTGTTTGCTGCGTCACTCCTTGCAGACGAACAGGCATCCCTTCATACAGGTCTGTCCACTTCCAGCCCCTGGTCAGCCGCGGCATCGGGGGGGCGGAGATCCACGCCTGGGCAGTTTAAGCTCTTCATCCACCTGAGGCCTCCCTCTTGCGACAGGCCACCTGTCAGCACGCCCTGAGCGTGAGCCTGTGTGTGCCTCTGTATGTAAGCTGGGCGTAGTGGGTGTTTGCCGATCTGGGAACGGCTTCTCGCAAAGAGGGAGCACTCTGTGGAGGACTGTGCTTTGTGCTAAGAGCCCGACTTGGGAGCCCCCTATTGGAGGAGTCACATCGTAGGCAAAGCCTCTCTCAGCCTCATTAGTATGGTCTTTGGTATGTTTATGCCAGACTGCTAAGTTTGTAGCATTGTTACCTCCATAGGCAACTCTGGGCTTTTCTCCCAGCCTGAACCCAGCAGCACATAAAAAATAGTAAATACATTTACAATAAATTATTGCTACACTCTAATGCGATTTATATACGCGGCATCTTCAAATATAAAAATATTTTAATTTTACTCAATGTGTTTGAATAGCATTGTCACCTGACCAGTAGGGGGCATAATTGCAGCCCTGGTAATGTTGGCTATGGTTGCCTCATACCCTCAGGTTTCAAATGCTCTGTGTGGAGTTTGTGTGTTGTCCCCATGTCACCTGTGAGTCCTCAGTCCAAAAACACATGCTTAGGTGAAGTAGTATCCTTAATCTTCTTGGGCTCCCCGCTGCATCCATGGCTGGAAGTTCGATGGATTTCATAACAAATTAAATAAAATCACAGGTGTTTCCACAAAGAGCAGATATGTAACTGTAATGAACTGAACTCAGTTTTCAAACTCTTGATGCTCAGCATAAATGTTTTTTTCAAAACCTAATTTGCGGCAGAAAGTTCTTAGCTGTTTTGGAGAAACATAACCATTAAAACGGGATGGAAAAAGGTATGATTTGTCATTTCTACAAACTGCATTTTAATGTTTGGTTCTTTTATCACTTTCTCTTCCTTTTATCTGGCGCTGACAGTCCTCATGATTATCTTTACCAGTATCAGTAGCAGGTGGCTGCGTGTCTTACGGCTCAGATGCTGTTCAACTATATGTGTGGGGCGTTTGCAGGAATAAATCAGAACTCATACTGTAGATAACGCAGACGAAGCCATAATGAAATGAGCCTGGCTGGACTGAAGTGTAAGATAAGTGAGATGGATGTTATTTTCCCAGAGGGTAAAGTCTGCAGGAGCGCCAGGCCACCCTGTCACTGAACTGCCAACCAGCAATCGAGAGCTAGAAGAGGGAGTGTTTCTCAATACCAAGAACATAAAGATCGCACTTGAGGCCTGGGCAAGAGTGGTCTTGCTAACTTGCATCCCAAGAATGAACTTGGGGTGCAATGAATCTTGGGATAATTCTCATTGGCTAGGATGCAACCGCTGCACCCTTGATATTTGTAGCGGGTCAAGAATGATATCTGAGGATTTTTACCGCCCTCTGTACTTTTGTTGGAACTGGTCTACGGCAATGGAAGATGATATCAAGTGTGAACACAAGTATGGTCAGGTATGCATATTGAGAAACAGCCAGAGTCTTTGTGTTGGGTGTCCTGCATGGCACTCTGTGCTAGATGTGAACATTCTGGAAGTCCCGAGGACATTATGCAGCTTCTTAAAAACACAAAACAGACCCTTGATTGATTTTTAAAAGCAACCTGGTGCTAAAATGCTAATCTCACCTCTGACTTTAATAAGGGCATCAAGGGCCAAACAGAAAAAAGACAAAGCCTTGATTGCGGGGTTTTTAAGTCATGGAGAGCAGAGCCAAAGGGAGGTCACAGCACACAGCCGTCTCCAGACTCTGATCCACAGACTAATCCTTGAATGGCTTTGTATTTCCTCTGCTGCTTTGTTTCATCTCATTTTCTTCTCCATATTCAGTAATTCAGAAATTCTCAGTCTCAAGGCTTTTGTCAATAGACATATTAAAATAAGCAGCCTTTTACCTCAGACTCTGCATAATTAACAGCAAAGGCCGCCCTTCCTTCATTACGGACGGCAGTCTGTCCATTAACAGCAGTTTGTGAGTGTTCCCCTGAGTGTGTTTAGCTGCGTTAGAGATGAACAAAGAAAACCTCCACGTTGATCACTTTCTGGAGGGAAAAAGAGTTCCTGCTTTCTCTCGATGAGACGGACATCATCTCGCTCACTCTGGTCCGTGGGAGATCCCCTTTGTCGGGCCAAATCGAGGAGTACGGCAAGTGACACAAAGTCAAGGGTCTCATCTTAACATCAAAAACATTATATACCATTTGGGGTCGTGGTGCTCCTCTTCCAGAATTATTCATCCACATGCCTGCGTCACTCTTTGCCAGCTGGGTCTCCTGCAAGATTCAGTGGGTAAAATCAGATATAAATAACACATCTTTAATATCATGTTATTGTGGTCTTGCTTAGACTGAGCTGCCTGCCAATGAAATGAGAATATTCGGTACAGGCTTTAGTATGGTCCATGTCTGTTTTGTTGAGATGGACTACAGCTGCCCAGGAGACCCCAGTGATGAAGATAGTCCGTCCTAATGGAAACTCGGCCGGATGGAGGAGGACGCCCCCTGCTCCTGGAGCACCACGTCCAGGAGAGTGGTAAGGAGGCTCCATTGTGTATGGTTAGTAATGCGGCATGCTCAGTTCTATCAGTAAATGAAGGATGGTGTTTCCCAGGACACCCTGTGTCAGCACATATCCAGTACACTTCTATTAGTATTAAAGAAGCTGCACATTAGCAGAGACAGGGCAAACTACCACCAACATGCAGCGAAGAAACGTCTTCAGAAATAACCCCACTATAGAAACCGCGGCAAAAGACTCCGCATTCGGCAGCGATGCAAGCTCCTAGTCAGCACAACGGCAAGGTCCCATTCTTACTGTCTTCTCCATGGACGTTAAGTGTAGCTTCAGGTGTCAAAATCTTAGATGATGGGTCACTTTTACTATTGATACCAAAGATGCTGCTGGTGTCCCTGGGTGTCCCCAAGGCAGACCGGCTGCAAGGTCCTACAAAGATGAAGTCATTCATACCTCTCCTAACTTTCTGGCCGATCAGCGTGGATGAGACCAATGTGGGTAATTGCTCCCAGAAGCTGCTTGGACTTGGTCAGCAAGTAGGAGGCGATTTCTTCCAATTTTTGCCCTTAATCTCCATTTGGCAGCAGTTTTTTTGAAAATAATCACGGCACTGAAATCGCATCGACTCAGAACCGCGTCAGTGTGTATTTTCTTCTGTGTACGCTCCACTGGCTCTTTTTGGGACTTGCCTTTTAGCGGATAATCCACTCAGTAATTTAAGAAATCCATCTCTTTCTCTGCCGCTCTGTCTGCCAGACTCTCATGTGCCCTCATTGTCACCTCACCCCGATGACCTGCTGAGATGATTTAGGGCTGGTCTGGATTCCAAGTGACTTTGAGCCTTGCCAGTACTATTTCAGGAAGCCGTCAGTGTGTATGGGGTATCAGAAGGCTGAAGTCAACCCACATCCTCAGATTTCCCAGTGCTTTGTAGCTTGGTTATTAGGCTTTTACATTAATGTGTGTGCATGTTCAAAGATGTGCCATCTGCCTGGAGTCTCTGCACTGCCTGAACTCCGCTTTCTGTGATGGATGGTCCTCCTGTCCTGGGTGTACCAGCCCATGACAGGCTGTTGGATGGAGATCCAGATACTTCCAAGAAAGTGTTACTCTGTGTGTAAGCTGTTAAAGGTCAGACTATTCCAATCAAATAGAAATTCTGCTAATTAATTAGTAAAGCGCTCTCTTACGGTCAATATCTAGTTAATCAATAAGTAATCCTTTGAAGAAACTCAGAATTAGTAGAGAAGTTGTACCAGAAAACCTTTAAAACTGGGTAACAGGATCAAATCCCACTGATACGGAAATTCATGTTTTATCTGTGAAAAGAAAAATGGCCCCCGGTTGTCGGAAAAGCCGAGGAAGGCGGCAGAGGAGAGATTTGTGTATGCAACTGGGGTGTTCAGGAGACCAGTCTAATTGCTGACTGCTCATTCAGAATCGGTGCTTCATCAGAGGAGCTGACAGCTGCTGATTCAATGAAGACCATTTACATTGTTTGATATGGGCTGGTTCCATATTCATCATTTTCTACAAACCCCAGGTTCTTTCCTAGAATTTTGTTCTTTAACATCTTTTCTTCGAAAGAACTCACTCAATTTGAAACATATCATGTTATCTTCCATCTTGCTCATTTTAGTTGATCATGCGGAAGGTTTGCAAATCATGTTTCGATGGCAGCATCTTCGGCAAAAGGTCTCATCACAACGGGACACACCACAGGTCCTGACAGCATCGCGCTGACCTCATTCCAGGTCAACAGGGGATCCTCAATGTTTCTCAATCCAGTCCTTGGGGACCCCCAGACGGTCCATGTATTTCCTCTCTCCCAATTCCCTGGGAGTTAGAAGGGAGCAAAAATGTGGTCCATCTGCGGGTCCCTGAGAACTGGTTTGAGAAGCACTGCTCGATGTAATGATCTAGTCCTTTTTTAAAATAGATAGGGATAAGAAAAGGCACAATCTTCCTGTCCTGGTCAGGATGTTATAGAGCCTGGTGACCATGCCAGGTGGAATCGGGCAGGGGTGCATCCTGGACGGGGTGCCAGCCATGTTCAGAACTACCCTGTGAGTTTTTAGGTGGGGGCTGATTGCTAGGCACAGATTTTATAGTTCAGTAAGTTTCGTTGCCTGTAATCAGCTGAATTCCAGGAAAAAAAATGTTGTCCAAGCTTTATGCTAATCAAAGTTTAATAAATGATTTATGCTAATCGGTGTGCAAGGACACTTTTGACTGGCTCATAATGACTGTGCACCGTGCTGCAACGGGATTCACAGGGCCCTGTCGAGCGTGTAAAGCGAGAGCAAATCCTTCATATGCGGAATGAGGCTGGAGTAGGCAAAGGGCACTGGGAAGCCTCTCACGGAACGGCACAGATGGACAAGGCCAAGAATGATAACAGATACAGGAGAGACAAGCATGGCCGCTCTTTCTGGGTCTGCTAGTCTCTCCTTGAGCCTTGGATGGGCGCATGAAGACCACAGGTGTTGACTTGTGAGCCAGGATGCCATAAGCAGAGCAGGACAAGCTGGGTGACAAAGTATTGTTTCTTTGCAGGTTTTTAGATGGCACTTCTAATGGAGACCTTATTCCTATGCGCAGAACGGCAAGACAAAAGCCTCGACCATTCGTTTTATTTTCTTGATTTCTCGCACCTACACATTTAGCCTTTTCTTCATTTAATGGGTCTGTTCCTGTCGCAGTATGTAAAATGCGGGAATGCTGCCCACCCATAGTCATACAGCAGGTGCCGGCCTTTTTTGGCAGAGAAGTGGGTCCTGATTTGGCCTCCAGAGTTTTCATTGAAGTCATTTTTACTCCCCCTCTTTAAATATAGCAATTCCCATCATCCTGAAATTCGGTGTTGGTTTCATGATGTAAACATAACGTGCGGTCCACACTTTCTGTTGTGGAGAACAAAAGAGAGGAACACATTTACACCACAGTGGGGTTTGGAACGGGCTGTGAATTATGACAGCAAGCGGACAGAGAGTGAGAGAGTAGACGGCTTAATGCAGAGGAGAGGCAGGTAATGTCACCAGGACAGCGCCCTCACCTGACCTCACTGAGCAAAGCAGTGGAGACCCCATTGAGAACATCCACATATCTCTTTCTTTTTGGATATTTGTTGGATATTTATCAAACTTTATCATAGAAATACGCAACGCTTCAGAATTCTGTAGGATCTCTTCCGATTTTGTGACTTGGGGCCTGACTATAGAATCCCCCAGGACAGAGACATCAGATGTGAACATTTCTTGCATTTCTGGTGGAAATGAGTAAAAGCTGACTTTTTAAAATGCATGGTATCCTTTATTTTGTTTTGGGTGGTTTAATCAGATCCTTCCTTTTCACTGATATGTCATTATTCAGATACGAGAGGGCACTGAATCCATCCATCCATCCATTTTCTGAAACCGCGTGTCCTTTTCAGGGTCATGGGGGCACAAGGTATGGAATAACCCAGGATGGGGCACCAACCCAATGCATGGCACACACACACCATTCAACCACACATGCACACTTACGGGCAACTTGGTAACTCCAATTAACTTCAGCAATCAGACTGGGGGGAGGGGGAGAGAAAAACAGGAGTACCTGGAGGAAACCCCACAACAACATGGGGAGAACATGCAAACTTCACACACATGGCACCCCTTCCCCCATCCAACGTAACATAAATACACACCAAAGTGAATCCAGCCTGTGTTACCGGCACCTTGGAGGTCTGAAAGAGAAGCACAGACTCTCATTGGTTATATACTGAACACTCAGTTGATTGCAGTGAGGGTGTCTTCAGCATCTGTCAATATTTAATCATCTTGTCATTACTTCATGTGTAACACATAACCGACCACCTAACCAGCCCTTAAAAACAGATGGAAGTGCTGGCAGACAGACTGCAGTCGTCTAAAGCTCTCTGCTGCATCCGTATGTTTCCCTGAAATTCTGCTAAAAGCGTCACATCACCAAAAAACCTGCGGAATTATCTGGCATACTCATTTGGCTGGGATACCTTAACACATGGCTATGACCCATTGGAGGCACCATTCTGCAGCCAGGCCAGTAGCCAGAGTTCAGGAAATCCCACATATTTATCTGCATCTGTGGAGCAGCTTCTCTCAATCCACCCTGAAAGCAGGCAAACATTTACAACCAGGGTCATCCATCTGATTTGATTCAAGGTTCGCTGTTTGTCTTGCAGATCCAACATTATCAACCAACCGAATCTCTGCCCCACTGTCTCTTTTTTTGCCTCCTTTCAGGCAGGATTTAATTAACGCAGCCAGCTCACAATGACGTGTCGGCTCGTCCAGCGCCGATGATCTCCCACCTGGCTCATTACCAACCTCACTGGCTTCCATTACCCCCCACATGACCCCTGGCCTCACAAGCGCCACCCCCGCCATTGTCCAGCCTCAAAGGCGATAGAGCGAGATGGTCAGTACTCATGAAAGAACAAAGTCATCTTGCTCACACTACACAGCTTCTTTAACCGGCAGAGGAACAGAACCAGGCCATCATTTATGAAATAAAAGAAAGAAAGAAAAGCAGATTGGCCATAAAAGCTGTCAAGTTGTGTTTCTGTCACAGCTGATTTGTCATTGTCAAATAAACATGGACACATTAATACAATGCTGTGCAAAAGTCTTAGGCAGGCAAAGAAAATGATGTTCATAGAATCTTCAAATCTTATAGAATCTTCAGATCTTCAAAATGATGTTTATAGAGTCTTCAGATCTTCAAAATGATGTTTATGGAATCTTCAGATCCTCAAAATGGTGTTCATAGAATCTTCAGATCTTCAAAATGATGCTTATGGAATCTTCAGATCTTCAAAAAGATTTTCATAGAATCTTCAGATCTTCAAAATGATGTTTATAGAATTTCAAAACCTAAAATCATGCCAGTGTAGGCAGCATCCATCCATACACCTATGCATCAGATGACTCAACCACTAGCACATCTTGCATGGCTAATCAATATCTCATTGAGTTATTCAACTAATTAGTCACTAAGACAATTATTTAACCGAGCAAATGGAGAAATTTAATTTGCTTAAATTTGGCTTTTAATTTCAAATCTTAAATTGTGTAGTTTTTTTCTGAGCAAATATAGACTTACTACCCAGATAAACGGCTTTAAACATTTTCTTTTACTGCCTAAGACTTTTGTACTGTACATTTCAATGTTGTAAATATATGCTGGATTACCTATTATAGTTGCAGTGTTTATAAGCGCTGTATTTAATTACTCCATTAAGAAATAATAATTTGCCAAGCCTACATTGATTAATGCTCAGAGGCCAGCATCACAATGTGGGCCTTTCTCAGAAACGTAGGGCTTGAGTGGGCAAGTGACTGATCCAATCCTTTGCTGAGCACAGCGATTAGCTTGGTGCCGGTCGTGACATGGGCACCCACTTGCAGAACTGCAAACTGGGCAGCTCAGCGTTAGTAGCTGTGCCTTCTGGGGTGGGGGAAGGGTGGTGGGTGCTTTTAGCATTTCTCCAAGCCCCCCAGGGGGTCGCTATAGACGATGTCTGACTTGCCAAGCACACTCTCCACAGCAGCGTCCATCCAGGTGGCTCTGGTGACCCGACACAAGCACTAGACTTAATGACGCACATTAAGGCCTTTCGTTTCACAGTCTGTTTCCCGTGTCCTCATTGTTTTGATACAGTTCTGTGGCTAATCGCTCCGCTCAGCGCCGCGGTGAGTCTCTGAGGCAGGAGATGAGCCGTGTTCAAACACACCTCGCAGGCCCTCATCATCACCACCATCATCATCATCATCATGCTGCTCTGCTCTCCTTCAGGACATTTTAATTTCATTAACCGCAGTCCCTTGGAAGGGAAGCGTACCGCATGCCGTTGAATGACTCGGGGCAAAGCGGCTGTCCTCTGCTCTGTCCTGAAGCCTCATTTCCCGGATAGACACATTAACTTGGTGCAGCGGCTGCAGATGTGCCGGGTAACAGACTGTAAAAAGGTGTGTGTGTATGTGTTTGTGTGTGTGTTTGTATGTGTTTGTGTGTGTGGGTGTGTGTGTGTGTGTGGGGGGGGCTTCCTGCCAGCACACACACCTGTACTCAGTCTGGGGGCTGGCGGATCGAGGCTGGGGTCTGTCGTTAGGATGTCTCCTCATGAGTCGGATCAAAGCAGCAGTCTGTCACCAACAGCCTGCCCTGTGCTGTTATCGGGCCAAACCCAGTCAGCCATGACTAGCCTCAGAATCTGAGAGCATGCGATGCTGTACCCGGATATACGTATTACAGTGGGTTTAAAAGCCTGTGGTTCATCAGTGGTTCATAGGGCCTTGACTAATGTTCTCTCTCTCTCTCTCTCACACACACACACACACATACACCCTTTGAAGTCAACTGTTCACTTGGACCTCAGATCCATGGGCTGTAGGCAGAACCCTGAGTATCTGGACCAAATCTGCGTAACCCTGGGAGGAACCTTTCAAAGTGGGCCAATGACACCTGGTAATCCTTCAGGACATATAACCCCCTGACTAGACACTTTGACATAAATGTAATTGAAATTTCGAAGTGTTTTAATCTGATTAAAACTATTTGCCAGCAAATGCGACACTTCACTGTAAGGCACTGATAGCATGCAGAATATGAACGGCTTCCTCAGGCTGCATAAGCACCGGGACTCGCAGTTCACCTTAAAGAGGAACCTGGCATTTCTCGCCTGCCTGGTGAGTCTGATGTGAAATGGCGTGCTGGCCTCTGGCTCTCCAAGCTGGCATTTGCTGATCTTCATCAAGGTCTGGAGGCTCTGGCCATGTGGAGGAAGGCATGAGGGAGGGCAGGCGGGGGGCCGGCGTGGGGGGGGTGGATGTGACAAGCAGGCCATAACCCTTAGAAGAGGCAATCATGTGGCAGGAAAAATGTGATAGGAACCGACAGGAAGGAGCCAAGCAAAAGTCCTGATTCATTTAATCATTCTGAAAAACTGAAGTATTGGATTAAGGAATGAATATGGGTAAGTGGTGTGATATTCTGTTTGCGCCCGTAGGCTCCAGGATAGGCTCCATACACCCCCGCCCCCCCCCCCCCCCCCCCCCCCCCCCC
>JAODJU010000106.1:1260933-1272128 GCA_026776725.1 Gnathonemus echidnorhynchus | reverse complement strand
CCGGGATAGGCTCCATCCCCCCCCCCCCCCCCGTCACACCGAAAAGGAGAAGCAGTTACAGGAAATGGATGGATGGATGGTCTGAGATTGGACTTCAGGAACATGAAGCTTGGACCGCGTCCTGTGGCGGGCAGAACCAGACCTACTCCTGGAACCAAAGAAAAAAACGTGACTTAGCATAATGCAAATTAGCGCCGTGTTTGACACAGTTCTGCTTATGGACACATCAGGGAGGGGCACCCCTGGGGGGCTGCTTGGCTGGGACCAAGGTGAGAAGGGTGTTTGGGGTCTCTGGTGGATAATCGATGACGGCCCGCAGATAGGCCTGTGGTCTATGCCAACTCGTATTCAGCGATACGGGTCACGCCCAGCAGAGCTGCCGTTGGGTGCCCTGGAGCATCTTCACAAAATGACATTTCCCATTAACAGTAGACTGTTATCCAGTTCACACTGCGCTGCGCGGCAGACATATTGAGATGCAACAGGCTGCTCTGGTTTGACTGTCAAGCTGAGAAAATGCACTTGAGTGAAGCTTGAGTGTAACTCGGCCCAAGCTGTTTGCGTAACCCGATTAAACCCTGTGGGGAGCTGTGTTCAGTGGACAAGTGTGATAGAACCACGTGTCCACGTTAGAAAAACGAGTGTGACTTTTATTCATTTATCCGAGAAAGAGTACTTTCTACTTCTGTGTCCTGGCCCTGGGTCTAAATGAAGAATTAATTCATTTCTTTTAAAGCTGCCATAAGAAATGTAAAAGATGTATTAGATGTCAGACCAAGTAAATATTACTGTTAAAATCAATAAATTCATAGGAAATTATGTTGTTTTTCCTCAGTATTCTGTAATAGGTTGTGGTTAATTTTAATTTTAGTAATTGTTGTTTCATTAAGCTGACACTTTCAGTGACCCAGTGTAATTGGTATAGAAATAATGTCACCAAGAATGTTATATGCGTGAGCTGATAATTCTGGTAATAAATTAATCTTAGTGTTTATTAGGCATGCCAGGTTTAATTTCTCATCTTCTGTTCTCCAATTGGGCAGTTTCCTGGTTTGTACAAGAACAATGAGACGCCAGTGTTGCCTGCTGAGCGGAGGAGCGAGGCGGCCCATCTGTCTGTGCAGACCCACTGTTTTTGATGCTTCTCTCTCCTCATTTTGCTGTTGCTTTTATTGCGAATAGCATCAAGCTGCAGCTCAGAGGCAGCGCTGCACGTTGGGAGGATGAGCATGCCTTTGGATCCACTCAGCCTTGAAGGCAGGGCTGCTGGGGGTGTTGCTGTCATACTCTTTAATGTGTACAAAACGCAGCGTTACTCTTAAGCGATCTGCAGGTCATATCCGAGGTGGCCTTCTGCCCGGCCTGGACTGACCCCTTCATCTGGATCCTCTGTGAATGTTCATCTTTTCGCTGGCTGACAGTACTGATGTCTGTCCGCTGGAAATACACACTGCACATCCGAAACCTGTCAAAGCTCAGGGAAAAACAGAGAGCATTTAGTGCTCGCGAGCAGAAACACAAACTGTACTGTGAAAGAAAAGTTCCTAAAGCAACATGGGCACGGGATCAAGCCAAGAGGGGTGATCTGTAACAAGCGGGGGAGTCTGAGAACAAATCGGGGGCCCAGCACAGTGCGAGCACATATACCTCAGTTTAGCCGAGTTTCCATGACGATGGAATTCTGTGGAAATAGAGCCTCTCAAGGTCACCAGACGCAAGTGAGATTCCACGCTGACATGGTCACAGAAGAGCCTTTGACTTCGGGGAACACAAACGGCGCATTGTGACGTGGTGCCAAGGCGTGAGCTTTTCAGCGCCGAGATCAGTGACTCCGGGTGACAGCTGAGAGCTCCGTCTGACTGGAGCCAAGGATTAGCATACAGTATAAAGCCACACGTTGGGACTTTTTGTTCAAGAGCAGCTTTCGTTATCATTTCTGTTAAGAAGAGCCTAAGGTGTAGCTGAAACACGCATAATGCCCCAGGCACAGTTACTGCCGTGGGGGTCTTTGGAATGACATGTACTCCAGGGGGAGAGGGTCAGTCCGGCTTGCGTGTGGATGTCACAGGGTGTCACATGGGGTCTGATTGCCCCCCCATTTCGGGCAGAGCAAGGTGACCTCATCCCAATTTGGTGAGTTGTTATCCCATGTGTTGTTATCCTCTCACACCCTGGAATTCACACGGTGTCACACACTGACATCACGGAGAGGGCTAACAATGCCCACGCACAAACACAATGCCACACGGGCAACACAGACACGCTCAGAGTGGCACTTTCACCCCATAGAAACACACACACACACAGACACACACACACACGCACACACACCACGAGACAGGCTTGGGACACATTTGCACGCACAGCTGTAGGAGCCCACAGGTGTCACGCCGAGTAGGGGGTCGCGAAAAGGGCCGTGATCCAATCCAACGGAGTCGGGGGGGGGGAGTTCTCCAAAGCTGTAATTTCACCAAAGCCCCCTGGTGTCGTTGCTTGGAAACCGATTCTAATTAGCAGGTTTGATGAGTCACACATGTGGTGGCCCAGACAGCAGCATTTTTTGGATGGTTTTATTCTTTCCCATAAAGTCTCGGCACGGAAGGCCGCGACGAAGCACCAAGCTCTTCTAGCGAGCGAGTTTAGTGGCATTAACGAGAGACGGTGTGCGGCTGTCATTTAGAAAAAAAGAGACCTGCACCTTTGCCCCCAGTTTGGAGGCTGTGGTCTCATTAGCAAAACCCCCGTGGACGTGATAAAGAGTTGGGGGAGCACCAGCAGCTTCTCCGTACACAATGCGAAATGACCAGATGTTCTGTTTGTCATTTCGAAGGAGAGCAGGTAGAGAGGCAGCTTCTCATCCAGCTGTGAAATGGAGGACCAGCAATAGACTGACCGGAAACCTGGAGCAGTACTCATGGACGGTGAAGAAAAGGAGGCGGGGCTTGAAGGCCATCTGGGAAATGATGATATCGCTGAGGAAAAGAGGAATGGTGGATGACAGTGGGTCCACAAAAGGCACCAGAACTCATTTAGTGGAATTTACTCAGTTATTTTCCTCAAGGCTCCGGATATGAGGCTTAGAGAATAAAATGTTCCTCACATGTCAGTGATTTGGCTTGTACTGGATTTCTGGGCTTATGCCGACATCCAGGAAACCACATAAACACTCCAGTAGGCAGATTATTAATTAAGAACCCGTAACAAAAATCTGTCGGATGAAAGTGAAAGTATTTCTCCTGTGTCTTCGTATATTTGAAGTTCCCTGTGCTTTGGTGAAACTCCAGCCATCTGGAGGCATGTGGAGCGTAGGGCTGACTCGGGCCCATCCTGTTACTGTGTAGGTGTCTGCGCTCTTTCACACATTAAAGGCCTTCAGCCAATTAACAGGAACATCAGCAGACCAAGAACATCATTCCAGCAAGCAGTGAGCTTTCACTGTCGAGGAATAATTGTGGCTCAGCTTAAATCAGTGTTTCTGAATCCGTTCCTTGGGGACCCCCCCTACCAGAGCAAAAACATGGAGTGTCTGGCAGGGAGCAAAAACTTGGACTGTCTGGGGGTCCCCAAGGACTGAGTTGAGAAACACTTGAAATGGTTGAAATGGTCGATGCAGTCACAAAACAATCGTATTTTATTCGGAAAGGACAAGCTTATTACCTGCTTTGTCCCAATAAAACATAAATAAGCACAGCCAAACATAAACTGTAACAAAAACTTTCCTATTGGAGGGAGTATTGACAAACCTGATTGGTTACTGTGTTGTCAAGGTCCTTGTCACCTCTCCTTATACCCATAAAGAGACACAATCCTTTAGGAGGCCTAACCCCACACACATGGATCCTGCATGGCGACCAGATGTGCTATACTGAGACATTTGACCAGCACCTACAACTACGCACCAATGAAACGGCTTGTTTTCCCAGGGAATTGAACAGTCCCGGCCACAGTGAGGCACATTTATGGTCAGAAGTGACGCAGGGTCATTATTTCAGCATTTTTGATCATAATAAAGGATGCAAAGCCCACAGTAACATTTGGCTCCCATTTAGTGAATAAAGCAGTAAGGTTTTTGTGAGAGGACATCCTAGGCAGGAGAACCAAGGGCTCTGAATTTCAGGCAGATTTTGCTCTCCATTAGCCATTTATTTTTGGAGTTATGGAAACATCAAGTAACATTCACAGGAGGCAGTAACATAAAAATACAGGTGAGATCTTGGGGTTTTGGGTCATCCTTGGGATACTGATTATATATAGTTGCCATAAGTTATAATATTTCTGACATATACAGTATATATATATATATATATATATAGACCCCAACCAGACCAGAAAGCAAAAAAATCACAATTACAGCACAACAGCATCAGTGGTTCCTTGACTGCAAATGCTAAGCCATCATCCTCCGATATCACGGATACGGCTTAGACAGCAGTCCTCTCCGCTTTGTCGTTAATGCCTGAGAGTTTCCACATCCAGTCTTTAAGACGCTGACATCATTGGCCAGGAAGCAGAAAACCATCTGCTGACTGCCAGAGCTGTGAAGAAGGACTTCGGCACTGTAATTCTAGTGTGGACGAGCCAGGCCTGAAGAAAGGCCTCGCTGAGCAGACTCACGCCCTCCCTGGCACAGAGACACTGGTGAGGCAGGGCTCTCTTAATGAGGGAGCAGCAGGACCACGGTGGGGATGTTATCTGGCCTCAGATCGCCCAAAAGGCCCTCTGTCATTACTGCAATTAAGGACTCAGCCTGGTGCTGGAGGTCGCGGACAGGCTGCCGCACACAGCCACGGCAAAATAACCGAGAGAAAGGAGCTTCCTGACAATTAGCTATGGCTCCTGAAGGTGAACGTGGCTTTCAGAGTGAAGGTGGCCCACGAGCACCCCCCTCTGTTAGCTTCAAAGCGCTCGGCGTGCCAACGTTCAAAAAACAAAAAAAAAATTAAATAGGGGAAAGCGACTCCAAATGATAATTAGCACAGGTCATTCTTCGCACGACTAGGGTCTTATTAAGAGGACGGTAATTAGGGCCGTGTGCCTCTGATGACCATGAAACAGCTTGATTGTGGTTAATTATCCACTGTCAGCAATTCCGACTTATTCTCATTCCCACCTTCTTCTGCCGTGCTCTAGTAGACGAAGCCCTTCTGTGGTTGTCAGCTCTTGTCCTCCATCGTCGGGCTGTTCCTCACCTTTGTCTCTAACTGCTGTGGCCAGAGGAAGCCTTCCTGAGGTTTGGTATGAAGATCTAGAAATGCACAGTTTGTGAAATCTGACATTCCCCCCCCCCCCACCCCCAATCCGGGCGGATTCACGGCGGTGAAGTCCAGGATTCATCAGTACTTAAGAATCCAGGAGATGCTGGAAAGCAAAATTTCATACTTGACGCAAGTGCAGAATGGGAGCTGACTTCAGAGAATGACTTTGACCCATTTAAATATGAGCACACGATCTTGTTTTTAAAGTATATTCCTCTCAATTCAAGAAGAAAATCAAGAACCCTCCAGTTAACAGCTACGGCAAGCGGCCTCCTTACTGCTTGCATTGATGGGTTAAGCGTTATGTAAAAAATAAGAGCTTTTTAAGCCAACGGCTGCTAGCGACTGCGAAGTGACAGCTATTTAAATGTGAAAAGTCATCGGCAAACACATTCCTTCTGTGACACCTGCTTTAATCAGCCAACAAAGACCCAGTGAACGGCCGGGTGCGAGAGCCCAGCCTGTGATATTCAAATGATGGGGTGGTACGACATGCAAAAACAACAACATCAAAGGACGGCTTCGTGGAGAGGGACTCGCCCCACCTTCTTCTGAGGAGGGGGAAGA
Organism: Gnathonemus echidnorhynchus; assembly: GCA_026776725.1. Classification (NCBI taxonomy): domain Eukaryota; kingdom Metazoa; phylum Chordata; class Actinopteri; order Osteoglossiformes; family Mormyridae; genus Gnathonemus; species Gnathonemus echidnorhynchus. The sequence goes on along the minus strand of JAODJU010000106.1, from coordinate 1,266,306 downwards.
GGACCATGTGAAATGATGCTGGAATGAGGTACACATCAGCTAGCCACAGAGATGAATAGTGTTACTCTTGTTCTTCTTCCTTGAAGACTTCGAAAGTATTTTTACAGAGTAGTATTGCATGACTGCCTGAAATGACAGACTGTCCAATTAATTAGTCCTAAAAAGAGCATCAAATTAATGAAAGAAAGCTTATAACATTATCATACAACTATTAGTTGCCTGTTGCCAATGTGACTTGGCAGATAATTAAAGTGGTTAGAGACATTCTCATGGAACAAACTTAGACTGAAGTGTAGGAGGACCTGAGGAGGATGATAGAAAAACAAGAGGAGAGAAATCAGGGAGAAGGAGTGTCAATGATGAATCAAAAATTCCCTATGGGGGCGGGAGTGGGACGGGAGGGGATGAAAGGGCCAGCAAAAGGAGGAGCAGAGGGTGCAGTCTGGGAGAAGAGGCGGGGGTGGATGTCGAGAGAGGATAATGAGAGAGAGAGGGAGAAGGAGAGGGCCAATAATGAGAGCCATTGCACCTGTCCACATTTTAGAGTGTATCCATCCTCAGAGCGCATTTGATAAACATCATTCACTGCAGCTCTGATTCGCTGAGTGTCTCTAACTCTCTGTTCCTATCTTCCTTTTACGGTGTTGACCAGAAGGCTATGAGTTGGGCTTTAAGTGTGCCCTGCTATCTAAATCTAGGACATCATCCAAGATGTTGATCACCCTCTACACTCTGTAAATCCATGTAACGACACCCTGTTCAGATCACGTTGTCCAGGAGCACAGAACCCATATTAACATAAGATAAATATTCCTAGTGCTGAAGGACTTTAAAGAGGGTTTAAAAATATTTAAAAGGAAATCATAACTGTAAAAGTGTTCTGATCTCGCGTTCAGAATCGAAACAGAATCGTCAGGATTGAAGCTGGACGCTGAATAGGATTGTGTTCGTCCACTTTATACCGATAGTGCTGGGCTCAGGTCATCTTCTGTGAGTGATTTGTTATACTTCACAGGCTCAGGTCATCTTCTGTGAGTGATTTGTTATACTTCACAGGCTCAGGTCATCTTCTGTGAGTGATTTGTTATACTTCACAGGCTCAGGTCATCTTCTGTGAGTGATTTGTTATGCTTCACAGGCCTGGTCATCTTCTGTGAGTGATTTGTTATATTTCACAGGCTCAGGTCATCTTCTGTGAATGATTTGTTATATTTCACAGGCTCAACAGCCACACATTCAGCTCTGGAAAAAATTAAGAGACCACAGCAAAATTTTCAGTTGCCCTCATTTCTCAAAATATGGGTATGTGCCTGCGTAAGATATATAATCTTTTTGCAGTCTCCAGCCTGGGTCTTCCCTGCTTAACATTAATGAAAGGCTTCTTCCTTCCTTTATGGGACTTTATTCCTGCTTCTAGGAGCCTGATACAAACTGTCGGAGGAGTGCACTTCACATCTGCACTTAATGTTTCCCATTCCTTTGGAAGGTCACTTGATGTCATCCTCCGATTCATGGGGCACTATTGGATAAGTTGACGGTCGTCTCTGGCATTCGAAAGTTGCTGCAGCTCTCTACCTAGCCAGTTTTTGGTCATTGCCAGTGTCTCCTGCTTCGCATTAGTCTTGTATGCTGCAGTCGTAGAAATTTTGAGCTTGGAAATAACCTGTCGCTTAGTGTAGCATTCTCCAGCAGAATCAGGGTTAAACCAGGATTTAACAATGCAGACTCTTAAAACAATGGAGTGGTTTTTAAAAAAATTTCCAGAGCCGTATATGCGCTTTCAGACACTAGTTTTTAGTTTTAGTACTCTTTAGATTCAAACATGATTAACATTGGAATTGAAATCACATTCATGTAAAACAAGCTTTCAGTGTCTACTATCATATTACGCAAAATCACCCCCCATTTCACTTTAATCTGAAGCATTTATGTTAGTTGGAGGAATTTGTCTTTTGATTTTAACAAACTGTGAGCTTTCAGGAGAGCTGTCACAGAAGAGAGCTGCTCATCATGTGTTTAATCAAAAACATTGTTCTGTAACGGCTCCTTCAGTGTCTTCCTGCAGTTGTTAGCATGCTTCACGTTCCATCAGCAGGACATTTTTTGCCAAACCCCACCCTTTAATACAACTGCCAAGCCTCCTAAAATACCACTTTCTAATTCAGTGATCCAGATTGATTTGTCTTCCCCACATCAACAGAGAGTGATGTGAAATATTGCTGTTGCTTTGGATAACAGGACTACAGCGACACACTCTACAGCATCCTGGCTCCAGAAACACACCTCTGTCCCAGACACCTTGAGGTCTTGGCTTCTGGCCCCAGCTGCAGTCCTGGTCTTTCTGTGTGAATCTGTAACTCTGTGCTAATTCAGACGTCGTAAATACATCCATCCATCCATTTTCTGAACCCGCTTGTCCAATTCAGCCTCACAGGAGGGGGTCCAGAGCCTATCCTGGAGGCTACGGGCGCAAGGCGCGGAACAACCCCAGCCCATTGCAGGGCACACTCGCACACCATTCACTCACACAGGGATACCTATGGGCAATTTGGTAACTCCAATTAACCTTAGCATTGTTCTGGACTGTGTGGGGAAACCAGAGTACCTGGAGGAAACCCGCGACGAAAACACGGCAAGAACATGAAAACTCCATACACACGGAACCCTGGATGACACTCAAACCCGGGTCCCAGAGGTGTCAGACAGCAGGGCTAACCACAGTGCCACACATTGCAGATTCACTTCACTTCATTTTAATGTAGCCTCCTTCTAGCAGGGCAGCTGTAAGCATGCACCATCAACACCTTTTACAGTGATTACAAGCTGTTAAAAGATGTGCCTTATCTGCTGGGGGCCCTCTCCTTCATTGCTTCATCATTCTCTTGTTTCCTCACACATTTGAAAGCTTTGGGGCAGGGGTACATTCAACTCCTGCCTTTTCCCTCATGAAATGATTCCCAAGGACTGCAGCCTGACTGTCTTCATCACATGCCTGCCAAACAATAAATGGTTGCGTTTGAAACCCTATGGGGAAACAGTTCTATTTTTTATGGTGTGTAATCACATTACTACTGGTGTTTTATAAAGCAAAAAGAAAATAATATTTTCAGGAACATCGATCCCATGTATTTCAAAAGTTAAATATGTCATATGGTTGTCACACCAGACATATGTAACTGTAAATAAAAGTATAAACTAACAAGAAAACAAAACGAAAACAAAATGAAATGGTGAACAGCAATAGGAAAAGGAAGTAATGGTTCTCAAAATTACATAACAGATTTAATTCCAGCCTTGTATATGTATATCGACCTTATAGATGTACTAATTAGTGAACTTTATATTTGTATGATTGTAAGATAAAAAATGTGTAATATTTTAGCCTATTCTAGCAACATGCATTTGGTTTATGTCAGCCCTTTTTCCATGTGCAATTTTTGCATATTTAACTGTTTATGTGTGTTACCATTTGTCAGGAGTCTGTATGCGGTAGCTTTTCCCGTGAATGTCCGTGGTTTGTTAGATAGATAGACTTGAGGATCTTTCACCATGGTACACAAAATCAGTTACATTTTTTATTCTATAAGCGACAAAATCAAATGTGGCATTCATTATGAATACCAGTGACATGCACAGACTTTTCAGGCATGTGAACAGGGGGGCATGGCCGATGTGTACTTTTTGCTGCGGTAAATATTCATGATCGCGTGGTGGGGGGCATGGGCGGGATTCAGTATATGCTGTTTATGTTGACATGCTGGGTAATTCAAATTTAAATATTATGTAAATAAATGTTAAAGCTATACTTACACTATTTATCCATTTTAATTCTACTTCTTTATATTCAGTCGAATTGCGATTCTGCACCGTGTTTTCCACTAAATCTATTAATTGAATTTGATTTTCAAGGTGGCATACAGGTGTTACAACAACGAGCCCCATTTGCGCTAATTTATAGTCGACATTATAGTTATAATATTGCAACATCGACCTCTTATTATATCATCAGCATTATTACGTTGTCCAAAATACACCGTCATTTATTTTGGCCTATCCCCGTGTTTCTGTGACATGACAGCAGGCAAGAATTCAAATAAACAACGACGTAGAAAATAACGAGAGGGTCGGAGTACGAACGAGATAACAGACTAAGGGTTTAGGGTCGCGTGCTAATTGACGATCGATCTTCAGTACTAGATAACGAACTATACGTGGCGTTACGAAGGTTTCGGGAAAGCCACTCCAGAGTAGCTTACGGCAATACATATACAAGCTGTATAATAAACATAAATATATATTTTACACGTAGGTGACAAAGAGGAAGTAACGAATGTTATTAACCCAGGCGGGATAAATAAACTTTGCTTAGTTCCCACAAGGTCACGACGCTGTGGCGAGCGATGCATATAGCTGCCAGCGAGCTAAACTGCGGCTCTACGGAATCAGCTCAGTTACCCCTATATAGCCGAAAAGTCTGCGGAGGGCTGGGGTTTATTCCCGAGGGAGCAACTAGGAGGAGCCCCGCCGAAAAAGAGAGAGCCTCTGTGCCCGGACCGCAGGTGCTGTACTTTACAGTGGCAAAAATTTCAGTTAAAAATATTTTAGTGTATTGCAGGGTTGCCAACTTTGGTCAGATGGCTGGCGTGACATTTTCAATTTGTGACAAGTCCGAACATGCATGTAAGAGTTTTATTACCTTGTAAATAGTCTATAAGGTTTGCAAACCACCACAACGCTTTTAACGTAGCTAATTTTTGAGTAATAGATTTGCCGTTAAGATTTCTTGCGGGAGCGTGAGTGTCTGCAATTGTATGCTCTATGCTTGTATAGCACTGGCAGCGCACTAGGTTTGTTTACATCAGCCTCAGCCTAAACACGCGAGTAATGTGTTACATACCACATTACCACGGCTACCACGTGACTATAGGCGATAGGAAGAGAACCCAGGACGCCCTTTTCACTTAGTCATGTTAGGAGTCTCTGCACATGCATTGCCTTGGCCACCCTAGACTGGAACCTGGCCACCCCCTTAGCCGCCCCCGTCGTATTTGCATTTTGGTTAAATCAGATTTTTGATTTAAAAAATCTCCGTGTACTCCGTAACTGTTTCTCTGTGACCCTGATGATATACTGATAAAGAATGAACTCGGTGCTGCTGAGCTAAACGTGCTCTCAGAACAATAGTAATGCAGAAGTTTTGAAGTTGTGTAAGCTTGTTACCTTAACTGCAAGAAATTGATATATTAAATGTGTATTTGATAATTGCACCACTGCCCGAATTGTATACAATGTAGAGTTATAGCATTTAGGTACCTTAAATATTCCCTTGTTATCTAGATGCCTTATATTCATATTCAGATTTATGTGCCCCCC
>JAODJU010000106.1:1244094-1254494 GCA_026776725.1 Gnathonemus echidnorhynchus | reverse complement strand
AGAGGTAGGTGAGGGATGATCACAGAGCTGTGTGCTAAAGGCCTTCGGAGAGGTAGGTGAGGGATGATCACAGAGCTGTGTGCTAAAGGCCTTCGGAGAGGTAGGTGAGGGATGATCACAGAGCTGTGTGCTAAAGGCCTTCGGAGAGGTAGGTGAGGGATGATCACAGAGCTGTGTGCTAAAGGCCTTCGGAGAGGTAGGTGAGGGATGATCACAGAGCTGTCCTCTAAAAGTTTCTAGACATTTGGAAAAAAAACTTGACAATTTGGGCGGAGTGGGGAGTTGGATTGGCAAGACAAAAAAGCAAATGTTTCTTCCTGGGTCTTTTTTATTGCCTTCATTATTCCTGCATATAAATCTCCCATAATAACCAAAGTAAAAATGGGTTGTTTTAATACCATATTTGTCCTAAATGGGCATTAACCAGGCTAGGACACCATTTCCTAGCCTGATCCATTCAGTTCTGTTAGCACGACTTGTGTTTTTATATTGTAAGATATGAGACACACTTTACACACCAGAGAGCCATTTACTCCACAGATTCTGTTACAGCTTGGAAGTGAGTGTATGTGGGCTGGTGGTGAGGAGAGTGAGTGACAGGCAGGTAGTTGTGAGGGGTTTTGGATAAGGACCGGAAATGCAGCCTGGTCAGAGAGTAAGGGTCAGCCGCATGTCATCTAAAATTCACACTGGAGCACAGCCCTCCCTCGGTGTTTGGAAAGGCCGATGACCTCAAATACCATCCTCCGGGACTGGAAGAATAAGTTTAATTATTGTGGAGTACAGTGACTGGGTGACATTTCCCTTGACTCCCTGTCTGTCACTGGACGCTCCCTAATCTAATGTCCATCTCCCATCTTATCGACGCAATTTCACCATTTTGGTCCCACGCGGAGCACCAAACTGTGGGTCTGATGACATTGTGTGACTGCTTATGGGCACTGAGAGGGTGGCTTACAAGCTACTCTGTGACCTTGGTGTTGGCTCCATGCCCCAGCAAAAGGACAGATGTATTTTCTGGTCTGGTCATCTACTGCCCTGGGGTAAAATCCCCTCCTCCTCCTCCTCCTTCTTGTGGACTGCATTCATGCTGGATTACGACAAACCTCAAGTCTACTTTAAAAATGAAATGATATGCTCATCGCTACATGTCACGCTGCTCACGAGCGACATCAACTTCTGGAAACCAGTGGCATTTTGACTTCATTTTTGTTTTCGTGTGAACAGTGAAATCATGTTGTTTGCTTGAACTTTAACAAACTTTAGCTTAGCATGTTGTACTTAACTTTTGTTGAAAAACACTTGTATACACGTATATTGTGTCAAATGTGTGACGATTGTAAAACGAGAGTTAACTGTAAGGGTACCATGCATCCAGGTTTCCCTGGACGTGAATTTTCGCTTTACAGGGTAGTTAGGTGGACCTCATTAATATTCATGAAAGAAGTGTTACCTGATTGGCCAGTGAACTTGAAGACTTATTAATATTGTGATTCTTAGACCCATACTATTTTCTGTCTCACCAAATTACAAAAACATGGGTTAAATATCTTAAATGTAAATAACATTAAAGTTCAATATGAAGTTTTAGTATTGTGGATATCTCGGCCTGTTCAGGCTCTCCTCCTTGACTGCTTTTGTCAGTTTAGCTCATTTGCATATCTGTTAGGAGTAGAGAAAGCCGTGGGGGCTGTCTAGTGACATGTTTCATGGCTAATTATCAAACAGCACTTATAAATACCAATAATGGCTGTTGTCAAATCTCAATTATTCTTCTCCTTGATGACTGCAGCCCTCTGTGGATCTCATCATACACTAGAGGGGTATCATTTTGTGCCAACTCACAAAGAGAGGAGATTGATGTTCAGCGATTTTCTGCACAGTAGATGTGCTTTAATTTTTGTCTATTATGGTGTTTTTTGCTGATTTTTGCTCTAGTATTGATACCTGAAACCCATTAATGCTGTCTTTTGACCCAGGCTTGGTAGCTGACCACTCTCTGGTCACGTTGCTCATATTCTAGGCAGTGGAGAAGCACTCTCAGTCCAGCTCTGCTCAGTAGATATATTCATTTGGTTTCCGGTGAGTCCAGTACAGTCAACGCAGCCAAATGCTGGAGATGAGCTAGAGGTTGTCAATGGTGCTATAGAGGTTCTGGAACCCACATGACCTGTTCTTATTTAGGAATCCTCATATATATGCCCAGGATGTCCAACATTGTGGAAATCATAAATGTGAAATATGAGGATATGTCACAAAATGTGCTTGGCACTTTAGAACCAGAACCCCAAGAGTGCATTTTTGTTGAACCTGATTCAGTCAACTTGCTTTTCCAGGTCAGCTTCACCATGCTTGGATTTTCATTGAATTTCATTGATACTGTCATGTTGAGACCATTTACGTGAGAAGCTATGTGGTTCACATCACGGTTTTTGTTGGAAACTTTTCTATCAAATTAAGTTCAACTTGGGTGGTAAGTGAGCTCGATCACCTTCGTTGATATGGAGGCTTTATCCAGATGGCACCAGTACTCTGTATGGCCTACTGCTTCCTGTCAGAGTTGTGCCATCCTGCTCCTGAGCTGTGAGGGCCAACACCTTATGGTTCATCACTGTGCATCCACTGCAATCTCATCATTATGAAACTAATTACCTTTTAATAGGGCTATTCAAGCAGCAAGCTAAACTGTTCAGCCCTTCCCAGGGGCGCAGCAAAAGCACACAAATAAGTTCAAAAAGCGAAACTGCAGCATCGACAGAATGGCACCCAGTTTGTTTGTTAAGGCTCACAGAGGGTCTGTGCTCACATCTGGGCTTCTGCTACGTTCCTGTTGCTCAGCCCTGGCTGAGATGATGACTCAGGACCTTCATCACACGCAGATGAGAGGGATGACCTTGCGACCGTAACATCTGGCTGAATGCAAAATGCAATGCTTTGGTACGCAGCCCTCTGTGAGAAATCAATAGCTTCATTCATAATTTAGGCAGGAGCTATAGGCCAATTTTAGGCGAAACAGAAAGACAAATTAATCACAATGTGACATTTACAGAGTGACTGGACATAGAAGCTGGTCTCAAGGGGAAGACCGTTCATCTCTGTTTGAAAACAGTTTCTGCAATAGAGCCCTCATATATATATATATATATATATGTGTGTGTGTGTGTGTGTGTAAGAACATACGTGTCTATAAGTATGTATGCATGTACAATAAAACATATGACATTCTATTATTAGCATCAATAATGGATTTCGTATTGTATGTAAAACATATTTTATGTTTTTGTGTCATAGGTCCTTGTCCTGACTCAAGGGCAGGCGTGGTGTAGAAACAAAAGGGTGTTTATTGAACTAAATGGACAGGGACTGAAAACAAACAGGACTGCGATGGATCACAAACAGACTGACGACCAGGAAGGGCACAGGCAACAGGAACCTTCAACGTCCAGACTGGGGATGACAAGCCAAATAGACACTTATATACAAAGACTAACGAGAGGTAACAAGCAACAAGTGTCGCTCATCAGGCTCACACTAGGGAGGAGACAGGAGGGTCAGGTAGACATGGCAGGTAGGATGTGATAGGTCCTATCCACATTAATCAATAAATTATTATTAGATTTCAATGTATGTCGTCAAAACTGTAACTTCAGTTGAGTTTTCAGTCATGCTGGTATTTTAGTAAGGGAGTTGCAGAGCACAGTTCTTATTTCTCATGGATTTTCCAAGAAAGAGCCAATGTGTTCCCTCTTTACTGGTGAACCAAGAATACATAATAAGGGAATATGTTTCATGTCATTTGGTTTTGTTGCGGTTTTTTGTTCCAAAAACACCCTGGGATTACATCCCTGAGACATGGTAAACACAGAATGCAGTTGATACGCCAGGGTTTGTCCCAGCCTTGTGCCCTATGTTGTGTGGGAAAGGCTCCAGGCACTCTGCTGGATGGGGGGGGATGGTCACCTGTGGGTTGTTAAGGGTTTTCAAGGCTAACGACCACAAGTACATTTTCACATCCAAGAGAAATGTGGAGGTAAATGTTCCTGGGCTCTTCACTTTTGGTGTTTGTTCTGGAATCGCCTGTCCTTCAGACTTATCAACTCAGAGCACTGCGTGAGTGCTGCAATTAAAAGTCAGTGTCTGAAAACTGGGCCTAGAGTAATGAGTGTTTGGAGGCACGTGGGCTGGTTTTAATCAAGAGGCTTTCACAGCTAATTGGAGACGAGCTGTACGGCTTGTCCAGGGGAGCCACCAACCCCGTGACGCTCCATCCCCCAGGGCTCCATCAGGACCACGCAGTCCAAGCTGCCTTTTTTCCATCTTAATTGCCATATTGAGTTATGTTAATATTTCCCGCTCTTTTTTAATGGGTTTTGCAGTGGCTGATTTGCGCGCCCTCGTACGGATTCGACCCTTCGAACAACATGCGGCTAATTTAGCGGCTGCGGCGGCCAACGGGGCTCAAGCCAGCAAAGCCTAATGAGGGAGTGACACGCGGGCGATAAACAAAACGCAGTAGCAGATGACAGCGCGTTGCTCAAGTCGCCTAATTAAAGGCAAATGTTGGTTTTGAAGTTCTGCCATTAATCCTCTGGCAAATGGCTCAGTTTCACAGTCAGAGGAAGGGAAGGAGAGTGGCTGAGGTGAGGAAGGTGTTCACAGTGCACCGTCAGCCCCACCTTTCTCTGCGGGAGGCCGACTCCATGTAACCAAGGCTAAAGCATAGATCTTTGTCCTATAATATGCTTGTTAACCTGAACAAAACACATGGAAATGGATGTTTGTGTGCCCTATGGCTTGGTGGCACACCTAAACCTTCAAGAACATACCAGTGAAGATGTAAGGTCTGATCCCTCACTTCCACTGAGGCTCTTCTTTTGGGCTGGTGTAAGCCCCGACAGTAGGAAAAGTCACCTATGCGACGGCTGATGAATGTATCTAATCGTTGGGTTGACAGGCTTCTGGAGGCCAGGACAGATAGCAAACTTTCATCACCGCTGTCTCCTAGACAGAGAGCCGTGGGTGGTAGGCATTCCTGGCGGCTTTTAACCACAGCCCTGCATGCCGGATCCGTGGAGCTGAAAAGCCCCAGGAGACCGAGCTTTCTGGGCCTGAAAGCTTGGCCTCTTCATGAATGCAGAGTGAGCTGCGGGCGGCCGCCGCTTGGCAGGGCTCCTCTGCTGACTTGAGTTCAGCCTGACGTCGCCGTGGAACTTTCTCTCTCCTTAGATGCGACAGCATGAGAGAGAGCTGATAGTGTCACGACAGCCATTTAAAAGCTCTTTGCACAAGGCCAGCAGAATGCTCCGTAACCTGCGGCGCAATCCAGGGGGAATGCTTGGCAAAACTACTCAGCTCTCTCATAGCAAAGTCCATGTAAATCAACCATTTATCTTGAAGCTGGGTTGAAGAGATTGGAGAAATGGCAAAAGAGAGTCGGTTAGTGTGGCCACCTCTCCTGAGGCCGGCCGACTCCTGCCTGGGGGTTCCCGGGCACCTGCTATACCAGGACGTACACAGATGTTTCTCCACTTAGGGTTCTTCGCCTTGTCAAAGAGATTCCCTTTGACGGCGCACCCCATTTGAAGGGGAAACTACCCTACCAAAGCTGCCATTCATTAGCAAACACACAATTAGTCCTGACACAAAAGAGAACTATTTAATGCTTTAGATCAGGAGCTGTGCTGCCTTATGGATTCACACACCCTGCATCAGTGATTCAAACAGAGAGGAAACCAAGAGTTCCCCTCTTACTGACTCTGCCTCCAACTTGGTTCTGTTTATCAATAGGCTTGAATGATGGATTAATGTGTCTTTCACATTATGTATTTGTTTATGTAAATGGATTTCAGCGCCTTAATTACATCTCAATGATATTCTTTTGACATTGATAATTTATGTAAATGTATTTATATGGTGCAAGTTCAGGCTAACATCTCATTTTTCAAAAGCTTGCTGAAGGCAGCTGTGGAATCTCATGGAGAAGACTGCTTAAGAAAAGGCAAGATCGGAAGCTGTGACATTCAGTATAGCCTCAAACGGCAGAGCCACCCGTAACCGTCCCGCATTCTGTTATTAGCCTGGAAACAGCGGGGAGGCCAGTCACCCTCCTGCACCCCTTTACGAGCACCGAAGAGCTTCTGTAATTCTCTCCGTCTCCTTAGCGCTGATCAAAAGATCTCCTCTAATTTCAGGTGAGACGTTCCGATGTGCTGTCAGCTCCAGACGGCTCTAAGTAATGAATGATAAGATAGAGAAGGTAAGCAGTAGGAAAAGAAGCTTTCACTTCACTTTGGCAAATTTCTAACAGACGCCCAACACTACGCGGGTGAGGACTGTCGCTCAGCCTTTCCTGGTTATCTGGGAGGTTCTCTCTTTCCCCTGCAGAGAGGAAGCTTGTTTGGACATCATTAAGGGCATGTAAGTACACAGAAAAACACTCAAATACTAATAGCTGTAGCTTTTCCGGATTCTACAGTCTGGAAAATAAATAAAATGTGTAATTAGATGTAAAAAAAAAAAAAAAAACATGAATCATTTTGCAGCCATTCCTCTGTGTTAATTAACATAACCACGATCCAGAACGACAGAACATTAGAGGCCTCAACAGGGCACCATGACCTGCTTACCAGCAAAGGGGCCAAAAGTAATAGCCAGAACCCTAATATTGTAAAGCTTTACAAATGAATATCGATACACTACAATTAAGAGGGACATAAACTCTGAACTAATAATAAACATAACTGAGTACTGACCTCAGTTCTATTGTGGTCAATAATAATTCATGTTTTTAATATAGCTTCATTGATTATGTATATACTGGCATTTTCAGTGGCAGCTTAAATGCCAGGTACGACCATGTTCTTCATAATGGAATAGAGGTGAATCCAGAAAATCACTGTCTTTATGAAACAAATGCCCTTCATAAGCGCCGGCATTTCTCAGCTATCACAGTGTATCAATATTCATGTGAGCCGCGATTCCTTTATAAATCATTCATGGCTGTGTTGTGATTAACAGCCCTCATTAGGCCACCAAAACTGCAATGTAATCACTCCCATCAGGAAGGTTTGTGTGTGAAATACACATGTTATACTAGGGATGTGGTTGGATAAAGACAGGTTACCTGTTACTGGTAAAAGGTTAATTAGCAGGCAAAGGGACCAAGCTTTCTGAACTATGGATGCACAACAATTAAGGAATGGTTTGTCCTCTTCTCTCAGAAGTTAGGCCTCTGTAAGATGTAACAAACTAAGACCATACTCTTGTCCCTGAGGAATTATGGTAATTTTTTTTAAATAATTGCACTAACAATCATCTTTGAAGAATTCCCTAAGCTTTTTTTGGGGGGGAGGGGGATTAGAGCAGAATAAGTATGTATGTTGTCTTTAATCTTCAATTAACATAGCATAATGTTAAGGAGCACTTTGCGCACAGATCTGACACACCAAGCATCATTTCAACCATGGAAGGAAGAGGCTGTATCCACTGTAAACCACTGTATGCTGATTTAGATTTTTTTAGAATGACCTTATAAAATAGAAGTCCCTTTTTATCTTATCTTGCCATGGACATATATGAGAGACATGCATCTCCAGCCTAGTTCCTCGTTCCATCACCTAGGACTCGAACCCGCCACTGATGTTCTTGTCACTCCGCTGTTATGTGTTTTGTCAGTGATTATCTAAGATTGTCTTTTGAATGGAGGCTCTACGAGCTTCACCCCCCCCCAATCTGAGCACCGCACTGCCGGCAACACCTCCACCCATCCAGAAGCCCCTGCCATTACTGGCAGATTGATGAGCACCCTGAAAGATGAGAAATGGTACAAATTAATGTTTGTTTGAAGTGAAGTTCGACTGCAAGTGGAATCATTGCAGTGAAGGTCATCATCTAGTATAGATGTTTCGATAGCTGCTTAGAAATACATTGTTTAGATAAGAAAGCTAAATAATAATAAAGGACACACACGCACACACATAAAATCAAGAGTGATGTGACCCCCCACAGATTTCATCTCCTTTCTCGTGAGTGATTCTAATTGTTTGGTCTGGAAATATCAATGAACTTGGAACAGTTGAATTTAACAGCCTGGTTTTCACCAGGAAACAGCCTAGAGGCGATCAAGTGTGCTATTTTCAATATTGTACATATTAAAGTGAAAAGACTTCATCCCTGCTGTTACCCCAAAGAGCCAAATGGTAGCTTGTGCTTTTCGTCAAATTATTTTCATCTGCCTACATTTGTGCTTGATATTTATAGGCAACCTCCCCTTAAGTAAAACTTAAGCAGAAAGAATGTGAGTAATGTGAGTGAAGAGAACCTTGAGTAATGTCACACGTTTACCAGATGTAGATGAGATGCGGAATGAGGATGCTGGTCAGCATCTGTGTTTTGAATTCCTTGACCAGCCTGTTCCTCATGCTAAGGTGACCACTTAATCCATGCCAGAAGGACACTATGAGCTACTTCAGGTTTTACAAACTACTTTAATACTAAGGCTCCCATGCTTGGCTGAATTGTTTGGTCCGTCTTATACTTTTACTGGTGTGTTTCCTTGATTGAAAGATTAATCCAGCTATTTCACATTAACATTAGCGACACATTCTTGATTGTAGGAGACTGACCAATCAGGAGGCAGCAAGAACTCAGTGCCTGAAATCTGGTTCCTTATGGTTGAAATGGTAGTTTATAAACCCTGTTGTAGCTCATAGTGTCCCTTCTGACATGGATTAGGTGGTCAGCCTACCTCACGTCCTTTCTGCTGTATTTCGATAGCCAGCCATGCTGTCCTGATGTGTTTTAAGCTGTAGCACAAATCTAGACTAAAGCAAAGGATCGAGCCTAAAAGATGCGTGATTAAGTAGTACATAGTGCCATGAGGATGCTCCCTGCCTTTAGGAAGAAGTGCTGTCATTTCTCTACCTATTTTTGTTATACCTTGACATTAAGAGAATAGAAATGAAACACTGTTGCAGTTTTCCCTCTCACCAATGCACATTCAGTCTTTGCTTCTCTTCCTGCATTTTCTGTAGCCTTGACTCCTTCAGCTCATGCAGCAGCTGTGTACATCTGGCTCAGTCATGGTAATGAATAACTGTGTAACAGATCCAGGGGAAGCCAGGGGGGCATAATCATGGTTATATCTGGTGTAATTCAGCTTTCATCAATAAGTTACATATTAACAGAGACACCTGAACACCAGGGTTGGACTAACAACAAAATTCCGCCCAGAAATTTCCTGCCAAGTGGCACCAATTTGATATTTTGTCGCCTTGTTTGCATGGGTGGTGGGGAATTAGGGGGGGCGCTTGGTCCCCCTTAATATACTTTGTGGTTGATCAAGGGTTGGTGGAATCCCCCTTGGTATTAATTGACGGCAACCTGGGGCAGTCATTTGTATATTTTGCAAGCATGATCACCGACCTTGAGGAAGATGCACTGGCCCTCACAAGATCGACCCACTGGGACATTTCCATCTCCAGTGACTAAGCGCCTGTCTTCTCATTTCTTATATGAAGCTTGGTCTCTTTCTTTTACTCACAGAAATATAACAGGATTCCATGTTTCAGAGCTGTCTTTGTGCTGCTTTTTTAATCAATAAAGTTTTGCTAGTTTTAAGTTAAATGTCTACAAAAAGGTGTCCTACAGAAAACGGAATTGACATTTTAAGTCGTTTTACTGTTCGGAGTCCTTAGGAGCAGTTTTGTGGCTGCGGTTTGCACTGTGGGTGAGATAAGCCTTGAACAAATCTAGGCTTCCCTGTTTCAACAAGCAGGTTTCATGCTGCGTGCTGTTCAACACCTTCAGCTTTGCCGGCTGGCCCTCCGAAGACCTGACCAGGACGGACAAGTGAGAGCCGGCTAAGCGTTAGTGGGAGTTTTACTTACACAAAAATGTTCCGAGGGCAGAACGAAAAATGATTGGTTTAGAGAGATAACCAATTAGATTGTAGATCACATGGGTCCAAGCAACTAGAAGAAGTGGTACCAAGACATCAGATTGATTGGTCCCACCTCCTTTAGTTGCTTGGACCCACCTCCTCTACGTAAAACTCCAATGACTGACTTAAGCAGACTTATCCATTATGAAAGGACAGAATGAGCTTTCAGAAGAGACACATCATAAAACCATGTTTTGAAACTACATGTCACATAACCCTAGGCAGCAGAGGGCTTGATCTGGGATACGGCCTGGATGGAAAATGAGCTTTATCCATCTCAGCTATGCCTTCTTTCTCATCTGGTTTCAACCCAACGCACCACCCTTTGCTCCAGTGCTTCTCTAGTCCTTTCTAATTTGCCAACAACCTGAGAAACCCGCTTGTGTTATGCTGTGCAGCCAAGGAACAGGCGAACCCCGTAATGCAGGAGACTGTTTTATTGGGAAAGCCGGGTGCAAAC
>JAODJU010000106.1:1194941-1218200 GCA_026776725.1 Gnathonemus echidnorhynchus | reverse complement strand
AGGGGCCCCATCCATATTGGTCATCACCTCATCCTCAGATAGGGGCCCCATCCACATTGGTCATCACCTCATCCTCAGATAGGGGCCCCATCCACATTGGTCATCACCTCATCCTCAAATAGGGGCCCCATCCACATTGGTCATCACCTCATCCTCAGATAGGGGCCCCATCCATATTGGTCATCACCTCATCCTCAGATAGGGGCCCCATCCACATTGGTCATCACCTCATCCTCACTCCTTAGCCTAAATGCCACTCGACCCCTGCTGCCCACATCGTACATGATGACTTTAATTGACGTTTCTGTCATTTCAATCTGGGATCCATCCATTCATCTCCTTATCCAATACAGGGTCGCTGTGCATCTGACATTCAACTTTGAAAATCATAAAAAAGTTACAGTGAGGAACCAGAAGCTTCTGGCAATGGAAATATATATTTTTAAAAATAAATCAAAACATATATATGTTCGGTTATTGCTTTCAGGAAAAGGAGAGGTCAGCGAGAAGCAGTAGAGTTGTTTTTCTGACCGTATCAAGGCACAGTGCCATTTCCCTCTCCTCACAGCTGGATCCTTGGAGACTATGTTGCTGCCCACAGCCCTTTGAAACTTTTAAGTGTTTGCACTATAACCGGAATAAAAGTGAAAAAGGCTAGAAAACCACTTCCCCTACAGTTAACTAACTTCCAGCAAAATTAACTGAACAAAACTACAAGATGGGGCAGAAACTGACATGTTTTGCAAGGTGTTCGGCCGTAATACTTTGGCCGAGTTCGTAGGGAGCACTTTCTTGGAGATAGTGGTCTGTAGGGGTGCAGATGTTAACACGTCTGCAGATGTTTCCCAGGCGCTCTCCGTTTTTAGATCTTCCTGTTGGGAGGGATGTCTTGACAGCAGTCTAATTACCAACTTCTGCACTCGCACGGTGTCAGTGACCTGCACGAAAATAGCTTCAAAACCAAACATGAACACAATAGAAATAGAAACGAGTGCCATTTTCTCATTTCTGTCCCACTTTGGGCTTCTTTGGAAGCGGCCGACTTTCTCTTACGTTCTTGTGGTCTGATAAGATCTAGTGTTGACATGAAAACATGTGGAGATTAAACAGACATAAGGGCAGTGCAGGTCTCCTATGTTAGGCCTCCTTTTATATACCAAGTAAATGTTATTTGTCGGAGATGCTTATCAAGTGACATTTAGACAGAGCAAAACACAGCACAGGTTCATTCCAGGTTATTCCTGCTTTCAGATCAACAAAGGAAAATGTATAGAAATATTTGTCAATGAATAAATGTTACAAACGGTGGTGAAGTCTGTGTGATACGGAGGACCAGGCTGCACAATTACTAAAAAATACTCCAGGATTTTTGTACACCAAAATATGCAAAATATGCAAAATATACAATGGGACCCACTAAGAAAGCTCAGGATTTCTTAAAAATGTGCAAGGAATCAATCAGGAATCGTGACAGAAACTGTTTTCATAAGCACTGGATTGGGAGACAGCAAGTGCAATTTTCAAAAAAAAAAAAAAAATCATATCTACTTTGTCCCCCCCACCTCACTCACCCTGAGCACCACCGAGCACATTTCAGAGCCTAGAGTGCGTACACATTGGCTGGTATTTTAAAATGGAGTTGTGGGTCATTGTGCTGGGATGTGGGTGTGCCTGTGGTGGAGGGGGGGGGATCATGACACTATACCCACTACTTCAAACTGGACCACAGCACTGGACACCAGGCCAGAGCAGCTCCTCTTTATGAGGAATGGTGGGATTTGAATCACACCGGGACAACACAGGCGCCCAGTGTGTAATCTGGTCCTTTTCGAAGCAGAAATGGAAGTGCAGGGTTTGCCGAAATGCATCGGCATGTGAATGGCTGCCGTCCAGTCGCAGGATGCAGAGCTGACCGTTCACCATCCAGTGTTCTGAGCTTGAGCTGCTTGTTTGCTCAGCGCTAATGCATAATAATGATCACAGAGGCCAAGGAGTGATATTTATCCTGATGCTGATTATTCATTCAGAGACGCAGAGGGACAGTGCATTTACACGCCGTGAAAGCTGATGGAGATCCGACACCTTGCGTTCCCAAGCAAACTCCCCTTTGAACTTGGCTGCAGGGGGAATCCTGGCCTGAAACTTTCAGAAATGCAATCTGCTTTCAGAATGTCACATAATGAGTGAATGAATGATCTATCTATCTATCTATCTATCTATCTATCTATCTATCTATCTATCTATCGTTTTTGTCCTCACTTTATGTTTTTAGCTACAGTTCATATACTTTTCTAATGTTGTCATCTTGTTTCCTTTTTTTGTGAACAAGTCATGTAAATCAGTCGCAAGTAGTTTAAAAAAGCATGCACGTTTCTAGAGTGCCTAAATTATTAAATGGCTAAATTATTAAATTATTTTACTATTTATAACACATTTATCAAATAATGAATAATTAATAATGACGAGCGATTATGAGCTTGTAATGAGGGATAATTTACAGTTTAAAGGTCTCTATATATTGTCATTTCTTCATGTTAGCATATTACCATGTTAGCTTGCATTCCTTTACACAGTATGTGTTCATTTAGTGCTATTTTTTTAATCTTTTTTTTTTTTGCTTAATTAGTTGATTGCATTATTCCCAGGCTGAGTCTTAAACACAGGGGACGGTTGGACCATCACCGGACTCAGCTGGATGCTGGTAGCTCATGACTGAGTCGTTTGATCTGAAGCACATCAGAAAAATCCAGTATATAACCTTGCCCTCGGTTCGAAGAGCTCTGGAGTCCATCTGCCACACTCTGTAAAGGAAAAGGTCCTAACTCTATGGAAATAGGACTTATCAGCTAATGGGACCATCTCAGTCCAGATTCTCTTATTCATTTTCTTCTTTGGGGTAGGTACCGATGTTTTGTTCCAGCATGTTAATTAAATACACTAATGAAAAAGGTAGGCAAAGCCTCTGGGCTCGGGAGCTGTAGAGATAATCTCAGATCACTCTGAGGAAATGGAGGAATTGCTCTAGTGCTGTCCCACCCACACTGCACGGAACATTCCGGAGCCGGCAGCCTCCATTAGCATGGCAGCCTTTTAGCAGGTTTAGCGCCATGGAAGCTCTGTTAGCAACAAGCTAAGGATGTGTGTGTAGGTTAGGTAGGGTTGCCAACTTTCTCAACCCCAAATGAGGGACAATTTCTTGCAGGTGCGCGCGCAGAGCAGCTGACCAACAATAATGGAAACCGCAAGGTTTCATAATATAAATCTCATTGTTTTGACCACACAGTCTATAATTTTGTCACCGCTCACCACTAGTGGCCAGTGCACACACGCACACCAACAACCGTGTCTCATAGCAACGTCTGCATGAGCTTTGCCATGCTTACAATAGTCTATTACCTGGCCGACGAGGCTGTGATTGGACTGGAGCTGCCCCTGAAGGGACAAATCAAAATCACCCATATTGCGGGATGTCCCGGACAATTTGGGACGGTTGGCAACCCTAAGGATAGGTGGTGACATAGGTTTGGGTCTTTAATAACGGTGCCAGTGCCAAAATGGTTCTTGAAAGCACAACATGGAGGTTTTTATTTGTAAAGCAATTTTAAACTTAAAACTGAATAACACCTCAAATATATAAAGGTAAATATAAAACACTTAACAAATTTACATAAATAAAACCTAAACCAGCTACAATAAATGAACACTACCACCAAACCTTTGTGTAGATGGCACTTTCAGGAAACTGTATTAAGTACTATGGGTCTTTAGCACATATAAGACACACGTTTGCATTCATATCTTTGTCCATTCATTTGACATTCATTTGACTTTTGGCATTGTTTTCTGATTGCAGTCACAAAGTCATCACAGTGGAAGTAGTAACACTAAATGAACACAAAACTAAGGCGATACTGGGAAATATTAGACTAGGAAAATAACCAAGAAAACAATGTACAAAATAAAACCAGAGCGGAACACAAGGAGGGCAAACTTAGAACAGGAAACTCAAAAAGAAACATAACAAAATATTGGGTATCTGTTTCTTGAACTTTTTACATAATTGTAAAAAAAATTCATTATTATTATAATCATTATATAATAAAATGCAAAAAATTACATCCATTTAAAATAATTTTCCTATC
This sequence comes from Gnathonemus echidnorhynchus, assembly GCA_026776725.1. NCBI lineage: Eukaryota > Metazoa > Chordata > Actinopteri > Osteoglossiformes > Mormyridae > Gnathonemus > Gnathonemus echidnorhynchus. The sequence goes on along the minus strand of JAODJU010000106.1, from coordinate 1,214,058 downwards.
ACAATAATGCACAAATAATAATAGTGTCACGCCAGTGAGATCTGTGCATCCCAGCATGCCTCGCTAGTGCTCATGTATATAGCTTGTATAACTCTCCCACCGTGGGTACATCTTACAGTTTGGCGTCAGACCACCTTGTGTTTCTGCTGCGTGTATTTGGGGGTTTGCTGCCCATTGGGTGCCTGCTACAGTCCTGTTCAGGACTATAATAAAGAGTGTGTTTTGTCGCGGCCTTCCAGTTTATTTACATGCATAGCAAAGCACCCACCTCTAAAAATATGCTGACATCGGTGTCTGTCCAGTGCTGAAGATTTTTTTGAAAAAGAATTTTCTTCCAGCATTGCAAGAAAGGGCTGCAGGTGCAGTCTGTCCAGTGATCAAAATCCATTTTCGTTCTTTATCCACAAAACGAGCTACACTGGGCAACATTGCAAAAAATGCCACTAGATAATGTGCCATTCACTCCTCGCAGTTTAGAGACAAAGAGCAGCAGTGGGGGTAATAAGGGTAAAAAAGAGGTCAATAAGAGCAAACTTCTAATGCTTTTACTTAGTTTCAGTGATACTCTAAGTCAGGGGTGGCCAGTCTTATCCACAAAGGGCCAATGTGTATGCAGGTTTTTGGGATAAACTGTAGGTCAGCTCTTCAAACTCAAGTGTGAGGACTCTTCAGCCAATCAGTCCTCTAATTAGTAATCTAATTAGGGAGTTGCAACGAAAACCTGCACACACACCGGCCCTTTCTGGGTAAGATTGGCCGCCCCTGTTCAAAGTAGTTTAGGGTTGTAGAAATTAAGTAATGGGAAAACCCAACTAAAAATACCAACAGAGACCAGGGGTGCGTTTCCCGAAAGCTCCCGTTAGCAACTTATGTAGTTGGAACCATTCAGTTGCATGGTTCAACTATGTAAGTTGCTAAAGTAGTTACTATGTAAGTTGCTAAAGTAGTAGTCCCTACTAACCAACATCATTAATAAAATATTGTACTCAACCCTAAAGACAGGTTGGAGGGTTGCGGACACCTGAACCTCCCGGTGTGCTGGGTAGCCAGCTGATGTCCAGCTGGGCCTGGCCTGCAGTGTGCGGCAGGTACGTGTGTGTGTGCAGGTGAAAATCCTCCGGTCTACAACTATGCCTGTCGCTTGTAAGAGCCAGGGAGGCTTAGCGCTAACATGCTAATGCGCTGCATGTGTGGACAGAGTTGCTGGTGTGGAAATCATCTGCACCTAGAATGTACCATTTCCAAGGCTTGGAGGGAAACTGTGTCAAGCATTAGATGAGATTTTCTCTTTGGGAAACTCGTACCCGAATGTGTTTCAAAGTTTATGAAATCTTTTGTCATGTTTGGCACTGGGAAAACACTTTTTGATTATTTATGTAAGATCAATTTGCTATAAGCCTTCTGCGTTTAGTGTGTGCTATTATCACTGCCCTTGGAATCTTGCGTCTCCTCAGTAATAAGCCGTACTGAACTGAATAAAGCTGTGATTTGTTTGGACTGTTGCTGGTTATTAGGCTGCACAAACTGAAAGATGAAAAATACAGACCTCAGAAAAAGGAATATTTTATAAATAGTTTGAGTCATCAAAAGGACAGATGTTTGGTGATTATAAACCCTTATACAAAGTACAGAAGGTTAACTTCAATGACTAACTGTCAAATAGTACTTAAAAAATCAGACTGCAAAGATGGCCCTCACATTCCGCTTGGGGCAGGATAAACCATCAAACGGGCTGTTTTGTGGCTCATGGTCATTATTTTGTATATATTGTTAAATACGGGGTGCATTCAGATTCTAAGGTCTCCTAATTTTTATTTGGAGACAATACATACCCCCAGAAAGCTGAAACCACTGTTGTGTCTCAAGATAGTCACCCTCTAGAAACCCACACATTCTTCACTACGTTAAAAATGACCACTGTAAATGCTTCTTTAGGGGTCTGTTTTGTCCACCGGAAAATCGCTGATGCAAGAGCAGCACGACTGCAAAATGTGTGACCACAGAGAGTCAGGTGAGTAGGGAGGATGAGGGACCACTTTAAAGTCGTTTCCGAGAAGAATCCTCTGAACGAGGACCACCCAGTGAGCAGGAGCGTTGTCTTGACAGTGAAGGCAGAGTCCTCACTCACTGCATTCCCAAGGGCACCACAGTGACAGCTGCATCCTATGAAGATTTTTTGAAAAAGAAGTTTCTTCCAGCATTGCAAGAAAAAAACGTCTGGAAGGGTTGCAGGTGTAGTCTTCCGTTAAGACAACGCTCCTGCTCATTGGGTGGCTCTTGTTCAGAGGTGTCTCTTCGACAACAACTTTGAAGTGGTTCCTCATACTCCCTACTCCGCCTACCTTGCACCTAGTGATTTTTGGCTTTCTCAAACACTGAAGGACTCTGTCCGTGGTTGCAGAATTTTCCAGTCGTACTTCTCTTGCATCTTCCAGTGGACACAACAGACCCCTAAAGAAGCATTTGCAGCAGCCATGCAATCGTGGCGGAAACGATGTGAAAAATGTATACATCTAGAGGGTGACTTTGTTGAGAATTAACAGTGGTTTCATGTTTTGAGGCATGTACATTCTCAGAAAAGAATTAGGAGGCCTTAGAACCCGAATGCGCCTTGTATTACACGTCTTTTCTCACTGTTTGCACAGTTCAGGGAGGCACTGTACTGTCGTGTGCAAACAACTGAATCCTGAATTAAAATCTTTAGAAACTTTAGAAACTTTGTCTCATTTTCCTTTTCTCTCTGGACCAGCCTGTGGCTAAAGAGAACAGCTCAGCTGCACATTGTCGGCGGGCTGAAGTCCAGGTGAAGCTGTGATGTTCTGACAGCTAAGAGCAGAGCTGCGATGATGCTAATGCTAAGGCCCGGCTCCATGATACCCCCCCTCCCCCAACTGTCCGCAGGGGCCTCTAGCCGGCAGAGAATCAGGAGTCACTTCCACTCCGTGTTAAAAATACAAATTCAAAAAAAGAAAAATAATACAATGCACGTGAGTCGGTGTGTTAAGACGCAGGGAACTGCAGGTATGTTTTAACATTGCGATCATACGCTGGCGTATTAGTAATAAAAACAAAAAACATGCTTGATAATATTTTAAAGATGATTTACGTTAATTCAACACCATAGCAGGGCCCTGCTCATTTTTAACACCCTGAAATGAAATGAATGTCTGACAAAATCCATTTAAACGATTAGCCTGATAAAATCAGCCCATTTTATGTGGGCTCTTTCTCACGCAGCACCTTAAAACCATCAACGCCCATCACTGTGATCACTGTTCAACCCAAAATATGAAAAGGCATCATTCAAATGGGCAGAGAGAAGACGTGAATCCCCAGCTGGAGCGTTAAAGCTTCCCTCTCTTGATAAAACACAATTCTCTTCTCTTTTTAACATAATAGGGTTTACAGGTGCTTATTTAACCAACACATTGTACTTCTGTTTCTGTAAGGCCCCTCAATGTGAGATTCCATTATAATGTCCCCTTATAATGCTGTTAGCAAATATTAAAATTAACTTAGCATTTTTGATTCTAGAGTCATGGTCTCCATTCCTGGGGTGAGATTTTCATTATAAGAAACCGAACAAGTTCTCTTTCCCTTGAATGATTGGGGTTCAGGTCCTGCAGCGGGATACATGCTGCTTTAAGGATTCTGTGCTGCCCCCCCCCCCCCCCCCCCCCCCCCCCCCCCCCCCCCCCCCCCCCCCACACACACACACACACACAAGAAGCCATCCAGCAGACCTGATCGCCTCCGTCACATTTCACAACATGAACTTGAGGGGGACGACTGACTCAAGTGCAATGTAAACGGAACTTCTGGGAAATCCAGGAGGAGAGGAAGTGTTCAGGAAACTCCCTGAAGGTCAGTCCACCCTGAGAAGATCTCTTTAACCACACATGAAACCCTGGATGGACATGTGGTTTCAACATTGGTAGGAATTAAATAAACCCCATACCCCACCTAAAAACACACAATAACCCCACAATATTGGTAGTGACATGTCCCTACTAACCATAATCAGATCTACACCCTTGAGTATACCGTATGTTTTTTAGCATGTGACTTGTCCTGGTTGTCCTTGGGAGGGTACTTGCCTCCATTTTGCCACCTCCTGTTCAGCCTCTGTACCTGATCACAGGCCTCTGCAACAGCCCCTCACATTTCAAAAACTCTTTGCTGATGTTAAACATGCTCAGAGTTGCGTTAGCTGGGCATTTGTTTACCCCCCGCTGGCGATAAAAGCCAGGTCTGAGCTGACAGGCTTTAATGAGGCTATTTACAGCTTCAGACGCCCACACTGCGCAGTGGGTATAAATAATGCACGTGTGACACCTATTCGCGTGAAATGCATAAACGGCCAAAACTCGCATCCCCCCCGCGGCCCGTATTTGGCAGAGAGTGCAGCCAATCGTCTCTGATTTCATCTGACATCAAGGGAATACAGTCACTTCCCAGTTTGTGACAAAATACTCTGAACCGATCTGGGTATCAGGCCATTCACTAGTTAAGCTTATCCATATAGTTTAACCAACCAACCAATGCCTGTCTTACAACAGATATGGTGTTATCATTTGGCAGAGTTGCTAAGGAAGTCACTATTGCATGATGCTCATATTTATCACAATAGGAAGCAAGCCTGGGACAGTTTCACATCAGTAAATTAATGCCAAGAATATAACAAAGTAGTTTCACTCAGACGTATTCTCATTAACATTTTTATGATATTTACTGTCAGCATATCCACACTATTTCCAGGGGCCCGTTGGTGGCGCTGTTTCCTCCAGGTTTGGGTTCAGATGACACTCTAGTGTTGTGAGTGTTTCACGCTTTTCCTCCCACAGTCCAGGGACATGCGGTTAGCTGAACTGGCAGCTGTATACGCCCATCAGAGTGTATGTGTGTGTGTGTGTTTCTTAGTGTGTGAGGGGTAGGTGAGTGCCTGTTAGCGTGTATGTGAGTGTGCGTATGTGTGTCTGTGTGAGTGTGTGTGTAATACATGATAGCATGTGCATGAGTGTGAGCGTTTGCCTGGTCATGACCTGGTGTCTGCAGGATATTCATACTGTTATTTCTAAGTACTGCACTTACACAATTTCCACTGTAAGCTGTAAGCAATGTTTACATTTTCATAGTATAGACTGATAGCTCTGCATATGTTATTTACATCTGTATATTTATAATATTTAGTGCCAGTGATATATTTGCATTTACATATTCACAGTATTTATTGTCAGCTCTAAACACCGCTTGACGGCAGAAGGATCCTTTCCAGCATGTTTATCTTAACAGAATTAGTGACTTTCTATTGAAGGCAAATGCTTGTTTCCTATGCTCTTTGTTTTATACCTGAGAATCCAGATCAGTCTGATTACTGGTTCCGGTTGCGTGCAATGGTCCGCACCAGCTGGGGCTGTTTGAAGCTGTCCTGCAGATCACAAGATCAGTCTCCACACAAAAATATCGTAATGAACTGTTTTGCCTTACCTCAATCTAAAGTGACATCCCAGAAATGAATGATGAATCTTTTTTCATACTTCAGTACAGCAAATTTGCATAGTTGCGTTCTATTTGGATGTTTGAGAAACAGGGCAAAGTGGCATAGCAGTGAAACGATTCTCTGATCTTTTACGGACCGTGAGACTAACCCCGCATAACATCAAACAGACGGAGCCCTGCAGACTCTGAATGCTGAACTCACCGGCAGCCGACCACTGACCGAGCACCTAAGAGAAAGGGTGAAGTCTTCTCCTCCAGAAACACAAATGCTTGTATAAAGATTTGTATTTTCATTTCAGCCAGTTTTCACACCAGTAATGAGGGGCATCAGCAGTATACTGATCAGCTGACACAATGCATATAATGAACCCCATCCCCCCCGACCCCCCCATGTCTCACAGAAGGAGGCTTGGAGCTTCATTCGGTATGAAGGAATATTAAATACATTTATCTTGAGTAGATGGTACCGCGTTTCTTAAGGGCCTGTTCATCTCTTTGAGCTTCTCTCTGGCAGGATGAGGGGAACGGAGTTAGGGAGAGGATTCAGCAGAGCATTAAACACATCATTTAGGAGTTATTACAATCAGTATAACTGAAAAGGTATTAAAGACGGCACGGTGAAGAACAGCTATAAAAGGATGTTGTCATGCTGAATTCCATCCATGTGGCTTCCGGACGATTATCCTGTTCAGGGCTGCGAGAGGACCTGGGCTCGGCTTGGATGCCGTGCGGAATGTTTCACGGGGAATTTATGGGATATTTCTGGAAAGCGAAAGGCCTTTAACAAAACTGCGACACACAGCAATCTGACAAGAGCAGCTTAGGAGGAGGAGGTCGTGAACATGTTCGTTATAAGCAAAACCAGATTAATTAAAGGGGTTAATTAACTACACTAGCAGGATGATGCCTGTGATGATAATCAAATTAATTTGGTGTCACTCTTTCGACATGAAATAATGAAAAGGGTAAAAACAGCTAAATGCGAAAGGGCAGTTATCTCATCGACATGGAAAACGACACAAACACGAAGGACGGCCAAATGGGAGCAGAGCTACAAGCTTTCAGAACAACTCGGGATTAAAACCTGGTCAGAAAGCAGATGACATTCACCCAAACAGAAACGAATCTCACACATCCAGGTGCTGAACTTGAAACGTGGCATGATACTTTGGGGGTTGGTGGTAAGGAAAGCAGCCTGCCTTGCTGCCCTTAGCACCAACAACTACAGCAAACCCTGGACTGAGTGGAGGCAGGAACCAAACCCCCAACCCGGAAGTGTGAAGCCATTATTTCAGTCATTCCATTACAGAGCAAATCAACATTTAATTGCAGAGCACAATTAAACCAAAAAAGATCCACCAAAATGCAACTAAGACAGACAGAAGCAAGAACAAGAGGGCAATAATAGGGGAATAATAATTATAACAATAACTATAACAACAATAATGATGATGATGATGATGATGATGATGATAATAATAATAATGAATAAACAAATAAATACAAATAAAGGAAATACATAAAGGTCGGACACCTGCAGTACTCAAAAGGCAGGGAAAAAAAGTTTTCAAACAAATTGCTCAAAGACAATTCTGGTTATTACTGAAGTCAAATTACTTTTTGGCCTTTTTCACGTAACATGAAAATACCCCCAGAAACTAATATTAATATCAATAAATTACTCTGTCTTTCAGGTGCCATTTTTTCTATCAGGTATCTTGGCAGATTGAGATAAGATAAAAGGAGAGAGTCATTTTTCAGACCCGAGGAGGTACAGGGGAGCGTGTTCAGGTGCTGCAGAGATACGAGGTCCTCAGCTTGAGATGTGCTTTCTGGGTGCTTGGCGCTTTATTTGGCTACCGGCTTATCGCGTGTAATTGGGCCACTTAATGCATCGCCGGCAGTAACAGTAGCATTGCATAGTAATGATGGCATAGCATAGTAACGATACAATGGTAATGATTGTATAGCATAATGATAGCAAAGGATATTGAATTACTTTTGTTGCTAATTAATGAATGTGACTAATAGGACAACGGTGCTCAGATAAGACATGCTTTGCAGAGATGAGCGCCTATTAATTCATTGTTTGCTGACAAAGGACAGATAAGGGAGTAACTGGTGTGATGAGAAAAGGGTTTTGCACTGATGGGGAGGCTCGGGCTCTCAGCTTCTCCACATGAAGAAGCTGATCTGCAGATTTTTTCTAGAACAAGAGGCGCACATGCACAGCATTCAGCACTACTCTCAAGCAAATATCACAGCTCTCTCATTTACATGACAATGTCCATCTTTACGCCACTATAGTCTGACCTTAACATCTTTTGCTTTTATGTCATTTTATTTATTTTGTTTTTATATGATGCCAGTTAGTGTCATGGTATGTTGTATACTGAATATTAATGGCGTGACTTGAAACCCTACTTGGTGTGCTTGCATTCATATGTTCTTAGGACTCCATTACCATGTCCGACAATGTACCAAGATGGCAACGTGAGGCTATTGCGCACCTGCGTGGCCCCGCCTTCATTCCCCATCCTCCCTTCCTGTTACCCCGCCTTCTTCCCCCAACTAGCCATTCCTGTGCCCCGCCTTCCTCTGCCATCCTGCCCTTCCTCTTGCCCCGCCTTCCCCCCACGTCCTGCCCTTCCAGTAGCCCCGCCTTCATTCCCCATCCTCCCTTCCTGTGGCCCCACCTTCCTCTGCCATCCTGCCCTTCCTCTTTCCCCACCTCCCCCTGCCTTCATTCCCCATCCTCCCTTCCTGTGGCCCCACCTTCCTCTGCCATCCTGCCCTTCCTCTTTCCCCACCTCCCTCTGCCTTCATTCCCCATCCTCCCTTCCAGTGGCCCCGCCTTCCTCCACTATCCTGCCCTTCCTATGGCCCCAACTTCCTCCCCATGCCCTACCCTTCCTGTGTTGCCCCCACCACACAGAGAACACAGCATGAGCAGCGTTTATGTTCCTGTGAGATTTTCACAAAGCCTGAGTGAAACAATGAGCCACTTTTCTCCAAAGTGAAACTATTTTTACCATGTTTCAGGGTGATGCTGGAATAGTTACGGACACACTAAGGGCGTCTTGCTCTGTGGAATCGTTGCACCTGGCGCACCAGGACATAATCGGGAGTTTACAGGATTTCTTTTCATCAGTGAGATGGGGCCAAGCGAGGCTGGGAGGGCGGTCTGGCTGCTCGTGTCGGACTGGCAGGGCTCGTGGGCATTTGGGACCCCATGGGGTTTCAGTCCTCATTAGCCTCGTTTCTACCAACACGGTGCCGGTGCTGGTGCTGGACTTTTTCCCAATCCGGCCCTGGTTCCCTGGTTCCATGCATTTCCACAGCAAAAAATGGTCCTGGGCCAGAAAAAACGGCACCACAGAAAAGCTGGGCTCAGAATGTGGCACCATGACATCAGTGAAAGTGGGACGGGCTATGGCGTCCAAACCTTCCATATACCCAGAAAATTCAATCCATAACCGATTAGTTAGTCTAATTACGGTGGTGCTGGCAGTGAAAGTCGCAGTGATTGTATTTGCTGAAAATAAGATATTTCACAATAAAAATTAACTTGCACTAAAACACGTGTATGATTCACATAAATGCTGCAACGTTACATTATTTTTATTCTGTGAAAAACAAAAAATGTATCTTTTATTTTTCAGCAGGCTCTTTTTAGTGCGAGATCCTTAAAAGGACAGTGGTAAAACAATGAGTGAGAATAAAGAATAAACTCACTCACACAGACGGGGAGCCTTTAAGGAGACAAAAGTGGATACAGGCAACAGAGACAGGGTATGAGTCATACTCCCCAAACTTTTTTTCCGGTTCAGCAAAATACAGTAAATAAAGTATATGTCCGCTTTGGAATAAGTCCAAATTGGTATATGTCCTGTTTGGACGCGAAAAATTTTGCTTGGTATAAAGCCTTTGTTTGGAATACGACTCACGTGCTAGAACTTGTATGGGTCAAAATGAGTCATGACACCACGTGCTGCCTTTGTTTACCTCTCTCGAGACAAAACCACGATTGCCCACGAGCGTCAGTACACCAATTGCTACCATTCAGCGAACAACCCGTGCTATAATTCTCTTTTTATTTATTTAATCTAATTGCTTTTGTATTTATGTATTTATGTATTAAGCAGTGTTTGAATTATTTTATACAACCCCATCAATGCTATGCTAATAAGAATAGGACTTTTTTTCATGGGAACGGATTAATCATTTTCCCTTTATTTTTTATGGGAAAAATTTATTTGGTATACATCCTGTTTGGTATAAGTCCAAGGTTCTGGAACGGATTAAGGATGTATACCGAGGTACCAGTGTAAATCCAAAAAACAAAATACAGATTAACTTTTACTTTATTATCACCTCTGCCTACGTAACATTTTTGTTCCGGTTCTTTTTGAAACCAGTGGAAACGCAGACTGGTTCTCAAAAGGCACCAAGCCAGAACCAGGCCAGCACCAACTCTGTATTGGTGGAAAGAAGTTAATTGTAAGATGCACTGGAGGCCCTAAGTTGCGGCAGGGACATGTGTTTGTGCAGCAGGATGTCTGACGGCAGTTTCAGTGCTACAGGCTGACTTGACGATGACTGATGGAACAATTAGAGGAAAAGCATCATTCTATTGTGCCTTTGGGGGGCGCCCTTGAGCACATATCAGAAAGATGGTGACTGAGCATGGACTACAAACACTGAATGTGAGACGGGTTTGCAAAATGAGCCTTTGAAGTTTGCGCTGATTACTTAAGTCAGTTGGTTTATAAACTACTTCCGTAAAAATAAAAAGAATTAATCATGACGATGACTGACATTTACTTTTGATTATATATATAAAAAAAATGCACATTTCTGTATGAAATACCTCACTGTGATTATTCCTCTGTGAAATCTCTGCTTTAGAATTATTTCACTTATCTCAATGAGTCATACAAAGGGAACAAAAAGTACATCTTCAAGGTATTCACGTCACAAATACTTTTTTTTAAAAAAAAAAGAAAAATCAACAGGCAATGTACACAAAAACACATGCTTCTACTAACCTATGCCAAATTGACACTGATGCCCAGGGCATTGTCATTGCTATTTAATTATTTTCTTAACGAAATGCATTTTCATGCATTGTGGTTGGGCTTTTCTCTGCTCCCTGTTATCTGCCAAATTCCTCGTTGGGCCATGTTTGCAGATGAATAGAACTTATTCTTATTGTATTAAAAACATCAGGATTCATATTTTAATTCATAACAGCTCTGAATGACTGAAAGAAATACTGCATGGACTTTGTAAATGTGTTTTTCTAATTGCAATGCATCAATTCACAAGTGTTTTTTTTATTTATCATTCTTTTCTGAGTACAGAAGGCAGGAAGTCCTTTGCTGGAGAAGCAGCATAAGGCAGTCGATGATAAAGACTGGAAACTTCCATTAGCTTAGTGCACAGCGTCACAGACTCCGTGGGGTAATGTATGTTTCAGCTGCCGCCTCTCGGAGTCCGTTTGGATCACAGGATACTGTTCTATGAGATGAACACGGTCCTGTCAAGTGAACACAGTCCTGTCAGACAAACATGGTTCTGACAGACAAACACAGTCCTATTAGGTGAACACTGTCTTGTCAGATGAACACGGTCCTGTCAAATGAACACGGTCCTGTCAGATGAACACGGTCCTGTCAGATGAACACGGTCCTGGCAGTCAACATGGTCTTCTGCGATGAACACGGTCCTGTCCAGTGAACATGGTTCTGTCAGATGAACACTGTCCCGACTGACAAATACGGTCCCATTAGGTAAACACTGTCTTGTCAGATGAACACGCTCCTGTCACATGAATACAGTCCTGTCAGATGAATACAATCCTGGCAGGTGAACAAGGTCCTCTGAAATGAACACGATCCTGTCCAGTGAACATGGTCCTGTCAGATGTACACGGTCCGATCAGATGAACATGCTCCAGTAAGATGAACACGCTCCTGTCAGATGAACATGCTCCTGTCAGATGAACATGCTCCCGTCAGATAGACACGCTCCCATCAGGTGAACACCCCCCTGTCAGATGAACACGCTCCTGTCAGATGAACAAGCTCCCGTCAGATGAACACGCTCCTGTCAGGTGACGGCTGCACATGTGACTCGTCTCTCCCTGGCCAGGGTGTCCTGTATGACGAAGGGGTCTCCCCCAGTTGATCAGTGAGCTGATCGTCTACAGAGGAGAGCTGGATGCTCCCAGGCCACACCTGGAGAACAGCGTTCTGTCGTTTCTTACTCTCTTTGATACAGCTAAGCTTCTTCAAGAGCCTTCTTCAGTTTCCAGAGCATTTATATAGCCAGCCTGCTTCTTCCACAGCACTGGTATGACTACAAAGTAATAATGTTATTTAAGTGTAAAATGGCCAAAGACATCGGCATTCTGACTCTCATCTTTATAGGATCTATGGAATAATAAAATACGAATGCATAGGAAACAGGTCTGCTGATGATTCTCCCAAAGGCTGCAAGAGCTCCGGAATTACGATATTAAAGTATACTATATATGTGACTCTTTCTGTTCTAATATGTGGGGTTATATTTAGGGGTAGGTGACAGCATCACGCTGCTTATTGATTCAGGCCCCTGGTGGAAATGGGGATTTTTAAAGAAAAGTCCTTCTACCTGGAGGCCGCTATTGCAGGTGAGGCTTACGCACGGATCTTATCAGATTGCATGCAAAGTTTGCTGCACCTACTGATATCATCTAAAGATCTTACAGAAGCTGTTTCATTTGTTTGTGCATAAGGTCAGCACATTAAAGTGTGGAAATCAAGTCAGTGCTTAGTTCCCCTCCTTTCAGATGCACTCAGGTTTGTAACACTGTATCCTTAAAAAAAACACCCAACCATGTCATTTGAATCATAATTCCATAAAAAGCTATTATGTATAATACAGATGTGAAAGGATTTTATTTAGAATACAGGCTGTAACCACTGAAAAATGGTACAAATTAATTAAATGTGTGACATTTGGCCGCACTGGAACTGCCAGCCGCACACAATCCCTCTGACACTCCGTGGACATAGATATTACAATACATAATATATCTAATATTAAAATGCATAATATTATTGTATATAATCGCTGTGACACCGAGGACATAAATACACCGACAATCTGCTGTCGGCTTTGGCAGGGAGCTGTGGGCTTGGGTTTGATGCCGGGTCTGATGAACAAACACTCTCTAATCACTTGTTACTTACACACCACATGACTGTCACTGGCTGGCGAGTGTGTATGTCTGAATCAGACACTGCTAGCAAAAATATAGACGGGCCAGGGGAGAAATCAAAGACAGCTTCACTCCCATCAAGTTCCTCTCTTCCAGCTACAATACGAACGTATCTATGACCTATTTATTGCTGTGCTGCCGACGGACGGAGCTGCCTTTTCTGTACTACTCAAACCGGGGGGGGGGCACTTGTGGGACGCGTCAGCTTTGGAAAGGATCCGAGTCTGGAAGTCAGTCCAGTTCCCACCCCCAGCTCTGTGTATACATGTAAAACCTAATTTGGATTAATAGGCTTTAAATGTTTCATGATGAGCAAAAATGAAAAACACACTGCTAAATCAGCACAGGCTGCGAATGTAATTTCCTAACAAAATCGCTGGCGTGTTCCAGAAGTTTTATATTTATATAACGCTTCCTAATTGGTTGCTGGATTTTGGCTGAATCCCCGAGAACCTATCCGATGTCGATGGATGTCCTTGTCCAAACTGGCAGCTTTTGGATCCTCAGTGTGCTGCTGATCCCCTTCTACAGGGACGCGACTTGCAATCGACGTTTCCCTGCTCCGGGAGCGTGAGGCAGGAATCGGAAATCAAAGCCAGAATTCCCTCCGGGAGCAGCAGCTGCGGGATGATTGATGTCTTCCATGCTCACCAGTCCAGTTCATTTATTTTCCCGTCCGTCATGGATTTCTTAATTATCTCGCATCGAATCCCCCATTTCTTGCATTTTCAGACTCTGGCCCCACTTACAAAAAAAACAAAAAACTCCTTTTTATGAGAATGTTGGCAAGAGCGGTGGTTGTGTTTAGAAACTCTTTTTGCATATACTGTTACGTATAAACTGTATAAACTGTTACGATTATTTCATTTTAATGTTTCAACATAATAACAAAAGTACCAGCTCTTTGGCGTAATTATACCACAAAGCGTTTGAAGAATAGAACAAAAAAAGCAGTAAGAAGACTGAGTTTGTCTTTGAAGGTCATAACCCTTACAAAGGATTGTCCATTCATAGAAAAGGGATAATCAACATATTTTAGTTGAAGTATTTTAAGCTACACAAAGGCGACTGAGAGGTTCTTTCAACCTGAATTTCTGCTTCTGTCCCTTTACCTCCTTAATTTGTCTATATTTAACATCAATGATTATCATTAAGCCTTATTGAACTGAAGCTCCGTTTTAGCCAATGGTTAACAATGGAGTAGCACATTTAGACTGTTTTAAATAGCAAAGCTGGCTCTATTCTGCAGTTGAATTAATTTTGTCACTGTGAGTTCTCAGCTTCTACTTCTCTTGATTTTAATAATTGAATGCCCCCATTCACGTCATCAGCCCCTTAATGGAAAGTTTAATTTCCACCCTTGGCTCAGTGCCCCGCCTCTCTAATGCATCCACCTCTCTAATGTGCCCCGCCTCTTCTATATGCCCCGCCTCTCTGCTGAGCTACACCTCTCTAGCAGGCCTGCCTCTGTAACATGCCCCACCTCTCTGACATGCTCTGCCTCTCCAGAATGCCCCACCTCCTCTTATTGCCCCGCCTCTCTGAAATGCTCATCCTCTCTAACATGTCCTGCCTCTGTAACATGCCCACACCTCTCTGCCATGCCCTGCCTCTCCAGCATGCCCTGCCTCTTCTTAGTGCCCCGCCTCTCTAACATGCTAATCCTCTCTAACGTGCCCCTGTTCTTTGACCTCTTTAACATGCCCCGCCTCTCTGCCATGCCCCGCCTCTCCAGCATGCCCTGCCTCTTCTTAGTACCCCGCCTCTCTGACATTCTAATCCTCTCTAACGTGTCCCGGTTCTTTGACGTGCCAGTAGGGTTCAGGGTCTTTAGAGACTTAGCAAATCAGACTCATCAAGGTCCACTGTCCTATTTTAACACCGAATGAGTGCTGACGAGCAATGCACTATATTCCTTTATCCGAAAAAAAAAACATGGATTGGGTTTCTGTGATAAGATGCTCAGGTTACCTCATCCTGAGCTTTGACACATACGCTAGTGTGGAAACTGGTTCTCAGCAGTGGCCCAAATTCATCTTCTGATGTATTTTGTGGGGCACAGTGCAGGGTTGTTGCTAGGAATTATGGGAAGCCCACCCCACCCTCAATGCAAAAGTGGTTGTTTTTTGGAGTATAAACACACTGAATTCAATATCCTATCTATCTGTACAAGGGCTTCAGACTACGTAACTAAATATTTATTAAGTTTACGTACACTTAATGATACCACCCAGTCACAAAGTAACTAAGTATATACTGAGCACTTGCACAGTTACTGATGTCATGTACACTTTTTTACAGCTTAGACATATTAAGATGACAGTAATTATATACTTTCACTGTCCTTTGTTTATGTTTGTGCGAATTTCATGGAATATAAAAGTGAAAAACAAATAAATACCTGACAGTCATTTTATAAACAACGGTTTTGAAAATGAAGCCAGTCGTTAGGACATGTGACATTGAAGTAAAAATAATAAAAACAACAAAAACATAGCATAGTCCCAAATTCTGCAGACATACTAAAGTAAAACAGACATATCACGCCTGACAAGACCATTATCGGTTTTGTAAAATGCTGCAAACAAAAGTCAACCACACAAATGGAGGAAAAATACTTTCACAGCCTTCAGTAATTGGATAAATAAAAGGGTGAGGCTGTTCCAGAAATTTCTCATTACCATGACAATCCATCAACACTTATATCAACAAACATTAAAATATTCATGAGGCAACAGCTGTCAGAATGGCGACATGAGTTTAAAATGATCCGAACGTAGACAGAAAGTCGCGGAAGAAGACGCCTTCAAATCTCCCCTTAGACTCCTATCCAGGATACAGGAGCTTTGCTCTTTAGCACTGATGGGGTACATTTACGTCAAAATCCAAATAAGATTTTAAATACGTGGTGAATATGGTGGTGTTACGACATGATCACCCCAACCTGTCAGATTTCCACGTCCGTGGCAGGCGTTTGGCTCTGATAGAGCTACACACGGCTGCTGTTTACAGATACCTGCGATCACAGCTACTTAAATATTTACTTCTATCCAAAAAAGATTACAGAAGCTGATCTGGCACCCGATTAAACTCTATCTTTTAGAATCATGTGATGCTAAACCTGAACATGTGTAACACCTGGACAGGGTGTGGCTTGGACATTCAGGGCCTTCTGCTGGATTGGGGCTTCCCTGGATATCACCTGGATCTTGGTCCCCTGCAGCTTTATTCTGTAACAACAGAGGCAGCTAGCGTAGATCTGCCCCAGTCTAGCTGGGCTGCGATGGGCCTCCTGCAGTTATTATCTCTCTTTACTCAGCTTCTGCTCCAGTGTGACCAAACCCACAATGAACAGATCTGAGGCTGTGTAGTAGACGCACACTGCATTTCTGTGTCCGGGTGACAGCAGAGTGTGGGGAGGGGGAGAGGGGGTCTCATTTGCTCATTTGTCACATCCCCACGATCCTGATGAACATTATGACTGTCTCCAAGGGGGTGGGAGGAGGGGCCCCCGAGCCTTGCTTTGGGGCCGCCTCGTCCCCTGAGTAATGGAGGTGTAGGGGGGAAAATTAGGAAATGAAAATGATTCATAACCCTGCTAGATGTATCTCATACCCCCACTCTGATTTCACGACGCGTCGTTATGGCTGCGGAGAAAAGGATCGCTGCTATTTCTGTGAGGAATGGCTTCAGCCTGCCGTGCGAATGAGGACACCTAGGGAGCGTCTTCACCCGAACTTGCTCTAAAACGTGAGGCTTTACCAATGCAGCTTTTCCAGCGCGCTGTCCCAGGATCATACAATTGGGACGTTGATGTGAAACTTTATACCACAAATCCAGGGATGATTTGCAGTGAAGCCAACATCTGAAGGTTAACAGGTTAGGACCATAATGGCAGCTGTTCCCACAGTATGACCCCGATTTACGGGGATTTGTTGTGTGGTTAATATGTTGATGGTCACATGCTTGGAGAAACATCTTGGTGGCTTCCATAAGTAACTGAGGGTCTCCACCCCACTGGTTGTTATTTTATTCATTTCAATAAGGATTGGACGGGTTGACCAGCACCCTATTTATTTATACTTCATCTAATAGCATTTGTGATTTGTAACAGAAAAAATATATATTTATTTAAAAGAAAATAAGGTGTAACCTTGAATCATGACACAAATCATGCCTCCCACCTGCAAAGCAGACGTTCAGCACAGCAGAAAAAGACTAATCCCTCATGTACGGCCCCTATTCTACATGATATTTCAGTCATCGGTCCCCTTGATACCAGGAGGGGTCATTTTCTGTTCTCCTGCCCTGGGACTTCTCATTCTCCTGCTTCAAGATTTCATATTCTCCTGCCCTGAGACTTCCTATTCTCCTGCTTCGGAACTTCCTGTTCTCCTGCCTCGGCACTTCCTGTTCTCCTGCTTTGGGAGTTCCTGTCCTCATGTCCCAGGACTTTCCATTCTCCTGCTTCGAGATTTCCTATTCTCCTGCCCGGGGACTTCCTGATTTCCTGCCTTGGGACTTCCTCTTCTCCTGCCTCGTATTCTCCTGCCCCAGGACTTCCCATTCTCCTGCCTTGGGACTTCCTTTTCTGCTACCTCAGGGCTGTGATGTCTCCCATGCCGTCTGCTGATCACTGGTGCTCAGATTCTCACTATCATCAACGGAGGCTCCAAAACCACAGGCATGAATTAGGAAGGGAATTAAAGTGAGCAGCTCTGTTATCATGTACATTTCCATTAGGAGGAGTTCAACATTGCTATTAGTTGTGAAAAGTTAGTTCTTGACACCTGGGTATGTAGGAGAGAGTTTGATATAGATGGGGACACAAAATACAAAGTCTCTTTTTTGGGGGATGAATCAATCCAAATTAAATATTTTAGAGGCACATCCCCTGACCCCCTGATTCTCAATGCCTCTGGCCCAGAGGGAACTTAAACAATCTGTCTTATCTAATTTGACAATGTAATCTATAACAGCTAAAAGAAGAGACATAAGAGATGTGATAGATATGAAGGTGCTGTAGGATCTGCGTCATTGGAATACACACAGAAAGCTGAGCTGTCCATCTATATGCCTGAAAATTTCAGGGCAGACTGTTCATCTACTGCTTTTTCAAAAAACATTATCCTTGATGCAGTAGCACGTGTCACATGCACCAAAAAACACCTGAAGGTTATCATGGGTGATGATGGGAAGACCTTCATCCAGCAGCCAGAGGGAAGATCTGACATGAACATTCACCTTGGAGACTCTTAAAGGTCACAACACAAGGTAACAGCAAGAATGCAAACTCCCATTCTGAGAAAACACGTCTGACATTTGTTTCATCTTTGAGTTTTTTAAACTTGTCACATGTAAGAACTCAAGAAGGTCATTCAGAATTAAGAGTAGAAGATACAACTGATGTGGTAAAAGATTTACAACTCGATGGACTTATATATCTATATATAAATATATCTGCTCAATTAAATAATCTTTTAGTGTCCTACAGACTGTCTACTCAAGGCCAAGACTTTCAGTGAAGCATAGGGAAAGCATTACAGAAGCAGGTGCACATTCAGAAGGGCTCAGATGACTATATTTAAAGGGTAGGTACAGTATATGGTTAATATGGATCAGGAAGAGTCCCAGCTGCATAAAATGCTACGTTGATTTGATAAAACCGTAGTCTGTCCCATATGTCCAACTGTCACCTAAAATTTCTGGAATGTTGAGAAGTAATGACCTCTATTTTCTTTGTATTGCTTATCAATTTAAGTATTATGCAGGTAATTAAATGGGATCGATCCATAATTTCTTCTGGGAGTTTAATGGATTCTAAAATGAGTAAATGTCATCGATGGCTGAAATGTGCCTGTTAGATGTTTTTTCGCATCTTGCAGCGTGAATGGAGGGGATGAGCCATATTCCATAATTCACCAGGGCATGTGATATGTCTAGTTCTCTGGCATTTTATGGTGGATTGGATGACCCCTTAAATCCCTTTGATTTTAGCCGTTTCTTTGCATTGATCGCTTGTATACTTTAAACAGACAAACCGCTGGTATGGACCACAAATATTGACGTCAAGCAGCACAAACATAATCGCGTAAAATACCGGAGTTGATGAAGCAGGGGGCCAGTGATGCTCGTTAACTTTACTAATGACTTATTGAATAAAAGGCAAACAATGCCATCGCAGTGATAATGAACGCCGAAGATGTCAGGGCCACTCTGGAGATCATATCTGCAGCTCACACATCGATCTGTTTAATGTACTGATGGCAGCACAAATGGCTTGAAACGCACCTTCTCACTTAAATGAAAGACGGCTGTTATTTTAGCGAATAGTCTTGGGGGGCTGGGGGGGGG
>JAODJU010000106.1:1148517-1160394 GCA_026776725.1 Gnathonemus echidnorhynchus | reverse complement strand
GGGGGGGGGGGGGGGGGGGGGGGGGGGGGGGGGGGGGGGGGGAGCTGTACAGGGAGCTCAGGGAGGTGCGTGTCAGGGAAAACTCACAAGCTGTGAATCGTAACAAAAAGAAAGTAATTGCTGAGCTTTTTGCTGGCTTAACCATTATATATTTATATCTAAAAAAAAATAAAACGAGCGGACATGATAAAGAAGGCCCCTAGTGGCCCCGGTCCCCGCCTGCTTTTCCTCGCCGCGCTGAGTCGCCCTATCGAGGCCCGGAAGGTCTGATTCCTGCCGTTTCAGGCCGTGTGTCACCAGCACGAGGGGTCCGGTCGCCGTAACCTAATCTAATCATACCAAAAATTAATTATAGCACATACTGAAAATGACAAAGGTCGACCAAAGTACCGTGCAAAACCAAACAAAAATAAAACAAATAGGAACAAGATCAAAAAGACAATAAAAGGTGAAAAGCAAACAAACAAATAAGCAAAATAAGTGAAAGATTGATGCTCGTACTAATCAACAGCGAGGGTTTCAAATGATGTACAAATCTAATGTGGGGGGGTTAAGGTATCGCACAGCTTCTCTCCTCAAACCTTGCACTCCCCCCCCACTCCACGCCCCTCTGCAGCTGCATTCGGACGTGGACGACGGCGAAGGTAAAGTGAAGTACATCCTGTCCGGTGAGGGCGCTGGCTCCATCTTCACCATCGACGAGAACACGGGCGACATCCATGCCACCAAGCGGCTGGACCGCGAGGAGCAGGCCTACTACACCCTGAGGGCCCAGGCCGTGGACCGGGCCACCGACCGGCCCGTGGAGCCCGAGTCCGAGTTCATCATCAAGGTCCAGGACATCAACGACAATGAGCCCAAGTTCCTGGACGGGCCCTACACCGCCGGCGTGCCCGAGATGTCCCCCGTTGGTGAGTGGACAGCGAGAGCCGGGGGGGCGGATGGCCTTGTGTGGAGAAGGGTAACGTGCGAGAATGATGGCAGACCAAAGGGAGTCACATGGCTCAGCGTCTGGATCGCAGGGTGGCCTTTGACAGGATGCGGCGATAGGAACCAGGAAGGAAGGGGGATTGTATACCAGAATATTTCATTAGACTTTGTTCATCCCCCCAAAAAATATACCTTTATAGTCAGATTTTGAAACGCTGACCCCCTCCAGTAACAAACTGTTCTGTGCCCTTGACGTGATGTTGCACAGGTGTTAGTACCTAAGCCAGCCTTGCAGTCAGCCCTCCCCATGCAGGGGGTCGGGGTCATGCTGGAAGCAGAACACCTCGTTTCACTGCATTTCTGTCCCTATCATACCGCACAGTGAAACGTTTAAAAACAAATACACATTGGGACACTTTATCCCCGTAAAGTCCTGGAACAGGCTAAACTTACGTATCATGATGGCGCCGCTTGACAGCATGATATAAACAAACAAACGGAAGCTATGGAACCAAAGGGGAGCTTAAATGTCCCGGCGACAAGCGACGGGGTGGTTTGGGAAGTTTCTGGCTCTGGAAATGCTCCCAGTCTGAAGCAAAGAGTGAGGGCGTGAAGATGGAGAATGATCAGAGGTGTACGCTGAACAACCGGCGGCGAGCTACTTTACCGTCATTTAGAAATAGCTTTTTATGGTTGAATGAATGGCACTGAATAGTACTGAGCCTGTAAATAGACAGTGGAAAATGGCTTGAACAGTAATATTAAATGGGAAAATCTCTAGCCGGATAGAGAGTCATCGTAATGGCTTGCATAATAGAAACATCAATAGACACGGAGGATGCACCACGGTTGTTTATTCTGTGCATTAGTCAGTGACAGTGCTGTAGACCGACCATTTTGAGAGGGACGTACAAAGGATGTTACTTTGTCCCGTGGTGTCCGTGGTAAAAATCATGCCGTTCAAAGTAACTCTTGAAAGTAGCAGGAGCCCAGATGTAAACAGTTGGAATGGAGGGTCATCCTGCTTTGCAGAATTAACTCCACGGCATTTTATTTTAAGTTGTCTGTCATATTGATGTAGTTCTTGTGGCTGGAAGGAAAAGAGGAGGATCAGTCTGATGCGTTATAGCAGCTCTGCCCTTTTTAGATGCTCAGATTAATTCAGCGATTACCCAGGATTACATTTGACCAAAAATACCAATCAGCATCCCCTGTGCTACTAAATGAGAGATGAATTACTGCCGCGCTCTTTGCCAGCGTCTCTAGAAGGTGTTTTACAGCCACGAGTTGGAGGACGAGCAGGGCAACGTAGTGGTTGTTTTATAGATGTGTCTTAAATTATTAACAGGCAAAGACCTGAATGATAAATGTGATCAATTAGGAGCAAATTATGGGTTTAATGAGGTCATTAGGAGCGGAGCTGACAGGTAAACGCGAAGCTGCGGCCTAAAAACTGCAGATATCCAATGAGGTTATGACACAGACGTTGCCTTTGGATTCCTAGAGCAGCCAAAATCTACCCAAGTGTCTGACAGTTATAACTTGAGCTCTATTTCCAGCAGCTTTAGTTTGTACCCAAGGACCTGGATTTAAACATCTCTAATGCTCTTCAAGCTGTGCTGAATTTTAACTCCAACATCTCATGACTCTGCTAGGCTATTGAGGCCTTAACTGAAGACCGATTTTTTTTATTATTTTTTTCCGCGAGTTTGCAGGTTATTCTCGAGCGATAAAATGGCCGCAGTGAAAACACTCTGCTTGCAGCGCGGTCGTGTTAATGATGAGGTGAGCACATACTCTCACTCTACGGGCCACACGCGGGTTACTCGGAACGTCAGCGAAATGCATTGTCCCCTTTAGAATATTCACACACAAGACTCATACGTCACCTGCATGTGGTTAAACCGGTTAATTCCACTTAAAGATAGAGAAAAAGGGGGTGTTTTAATCAAGCTTTTTAAGGAGCACCCCATTCTTTAATAGACCAGTAAATGTGGGTCGCACGCCACGCAAAGAACTCTTCATAAGCACTTTGCCATTAAAGTAAAATCTCCCCCGCGTGGGTTGGCACTTTTCTTTATATGCTCAGGGTACGGAAACGCTGAGGGGGCCGTACTTCTTCTCAGAAGAAATGTTGTAATATTCCGATACTATTTATGTGATCATTTTAGACTGAAAAGGTTTGTGCATTATGAAATCCCATCCACCCCGATAACGGTCTCTTTCTATAATCTGTCTTCTTAAATTAGACCTTAAACAGCCAGCAGATAGCAGATAGGCCGGCTCCTGTCACGCGTGTCGATTCAGTCAGCCGCTAGTTATGCTCGCCTCGGTGACCGCCGTCACAAGGACTGGGAAGATGATAGCAGAACAGATGTGTGTGATAGTTAAGTCGCCTTTTGAATCGTATCGGTTTTTTAAAATCGGATAAGTTTTCCCTTGGATTCTCATACAGATCAGACATGAAAAGCCAACAGTTTACGCATCCCGAGCACCGATCATGTTTAAAATCAGTCCCTGCGAGGGTGAATGTGATCATCATCATAAAGAAAACAAATCGCTTCTAAATGAGTGAATGAACAAGGAAATGCAGGCGATAATTGCTCCATAAAACCAGACGGGTGAATTAACATGACCGTTGAAAGCGGATATCTGCTCAAAAGGAGCAGCGTCTGGATGGGAATGCAGGTCACAGGGTCTTGAATACGCTGCGGTATGAAAGCTGCTTACACATCACATCTCCAGCTTTTAACCTTATATGGACTTCCAGTGTGTATGGAAAAAAAAAATCTTTTTTTGATATGTGAACCTTTGACTGAATTATTCATCAGCTGCCTACTAAATTCTGCAGATTACATTCAGATTGCAACCAAATTTCATCAGTGGTGATTGAGTGTCAAGTTATGGGTTTTAAAAATAAAAGCTTTTTATGGAAAAGAAGGAGCCAGAAATTACGAAGAGGAAACGCCAAACAACCTTAGGAATTCGTGGTGAAATTTGCCGTCAAGCGAATCTGCTCCCGTCTAATTCATGGCGGCTGTGTGTTGTGTGTGTACATTGACTGAACATATTTGTGTAATTAACCCACTATGGGGCACTTTGCTGCTAAAACAACCATGTGAATAGTTTTTGCATATGCCCTTTGGTTTCTACCATTAAACGAGAATTTACATGATTGGCTAATTTTCTGCGTTGACAGCTTGATTTAGCAAATCTTCAGCACTGACATTTCAGCTGTTTTTAATAGAATTAATTGTACTAGAAGTCAGCCGTGCTGAATAGTGCTCATTTGGGTCAAGCCTTAATCCGCGTGGCGCTCGGTGGAAACGTGACTTTTAAAACGTCGCTTAGTGTGAGTTTTACGAGGTATTCTGCTGAGGCGAAGCATCCGCAAACAGCTGCATTTCGCAGGTGTGAGTTTATCGCACTGCACAGAGTGACAATGGTGTCTCTCCTCAGGAACCTCAGTGGTTCAGGTGGCAGCGACAGACGCCGATGACCCCACGTATGGAAACAGTGCCAGAGTGGTCTACAGCATCCTGGAGGGACAGCCCTATTTCTCAGTGGAGCCAAAAACAGGTACAATAAAACAACACTCATTAAACGAATTGACTGAAGCATAATTTGTCTCTGTTAATTATGTTCTGCTTTTAAAAACTTCTGAAGAAATGTACCAATTTGTCAGAGCGGAATTCATTATTATTGGTTAATTAGTCATTTAAAATGTTCTTTCATCCACCAAGGACAGCTGGGATTGATGTCTATGTTCACCAAACATACAATCATTTATGTTGAAGGTCATCAGATAGGGATTTGTCCTTATTTAAGACCTTAGTCCCTTCTGGATATCTAGATGTTTCTCCAGCAGGTATCTCCAGGTCTGTTTATATGCTTCTCCAGCAGGTATCTCTAGGTCTGTTCAGATGATTCTCCAACAAGTACCTCCAGTTCTGTTTAGATGGTTCTCTAGCATGTCGATTTAGATCAGGGGTGGGCAATCTTATCCACAAAGGGCCAATGTGCACGCAGGCTTTTGGGATAACCATTAGGTCAGCTGTTCAAACCCAGGTGTGAGGACTCTTCAGCCAATCAGCCCTCTAATTAGTAATCTAATTAGGGAGTTGCAGTGAAAACGCAGTTGGCTTTCAGGATAAGATTGGCCACCCCTGTCTAGTTGGTTCTCCAGCAGGTATCTCAGGGTTTATTTAAATGATTTTCCCACAGTTGTTTCTATCTGTGCTCAATTCCAGAATTCGTAGGGCTGTTTTTTTTTATAAGATATTATTAGAGATTCTTGTCTGGGATGGGAATCTGTCACCATAAAGTAAACAGACATGTCATGCATACTGATCACCTCAGATCATGGAAAGGTCATGCTCCCTCTGTCGTGCTGGATGTTGATTCCTAGTATAACTTTGGTGAGGGCATTGACTAACACGAGTGTCCTTGTCAGAGCTAAACTAACAGCAAGATGCACAGCTGGTTGCAGGTTTGAGTGCCGTTTCTGTACTTGATCAGAAGCCACACCGAAGCAGTTTCCAAGCAGTAAACTCATTGTCTGCCAGGTGGAGAGTGAAAGGGCTTGTAGCACTGGCTAACCTGCATCACCAGAGAGAATAATAAACAAACATACAAGCAAACAAACGGATGGATGGATGGATGGATGGATGGATGGATGGCCCCCACAGGCCTTCCTCTGAGCACTGTGAGAATAAGGGGGCACGTACACTCTGTGCTTCTTAATAGTTCCTATCATTTTTATCTCCTAAGTCCTCTATATGACAAAAAACAACATTAAAGAAACAAAAATTTGCATAGCTTAACCAGAAAGCCTTTAAGATCTGGATCCAACAGAGTTTCTTTGAGCAGCATTATGTGATGCATTAAAGCTTCAGACACACTCATGGTCAGATCTTTGTGAGGTTTCTGCACGGCAGTGAATGCAATGTTCCTTTTCTAAATGAGCCAGTCTGCCGATCGTTCGCAGCAGTCTGCCGAAGTTGATTGAGTCCCTGGAATGTGTCCATCTGCTGATTTTTAATTAAGTTACTCTTCATCAACATCACAATAATCGAGGAGAAAAGCCACAACCCCGCGTCGGTTATAATCAGGGTTCGCGGCGGCATCTCATCAAACGAGCTGGGTTCCCCAGTTCCGCCGGTGGCGTGATCTCTGTGTGCCTGTGATCTCGCACAAGGGTCTGCTAATTAAAAGAACAAACTCTCTTTACAGGGTCTGTGTGTATGGCCAGGTAGAACCGATTAGGACTTCAACTTCTTGTATTTATTTCCGGAACGGGGATGACCTTAGATGACCCGCTACAATCAAAAGCAGAGAAGGGATTTTTTTTCATTGTTTGAGGAAGCACGCTTCACTGATATTTACTGATGTTGACAAGAGGAAATACCATGTGGCTCCTGTTGTATTAACATTTCATCATGTGCAGGGCATTCTTGTTTTTCGTATAAATAACAATTATTCATGTGCACGGGAGACATCCTTTACAATATTCAGGTTTTAGCCCAGGGACATGTAGAATCAGGTTTCATTCTGTAAGTTTAATGTGCACATACACAACTTTAAAAGAGAACGTCCAGGCAGCTTGAAGAGAGGTGACATTGAGAGGGAGAGAGGCCTTCATTTCACTCTGACTTACCTGATATTTTCGTAAAAATGGCAGCACCTAATGATACAGATTCTCCTGTTTCATTCACATGTGTGAAGGATGGCTTATACTCGAATTTGAACGTGGTATATGGCGATGATTTGGAAACATATAAGGCGGAGTTAAAATGACATACAATATCATAAAAGGCAGCCATTGTGCTTCGCTGTTTTTGATGCTGCGTACCCACATTAAAACTCCTGCATCACAGAGCAGTAGCCAAGCTCGTGGGAGTTTTACTTACACAGAAATCTTTTGAGGGCAGAAGGAAAAATGATGGGTACAGAGAGTTAACCAATCAGATTGTAGATTGATATCTGATTGGTTGGTCTGGCCTCCCCTAGTTGATTATACCCACCTCCTCTACAATCTTATTGGTTATCTCTCTGAACTAATCATTTTTTCATCTGCCCTCAGAATATATCTGTGTAAGTAAATGTCCCATTAGCAGGAACTGAGGGCCACTTTCACAAAGCTTGTGCTGATCTCGCCCTTTAAAGCCCTTGAATTTGGGATTCTGTTTTATAAGCCGGTGCAGCAGAACAGGGCAGTCAGGAGGCCATTTACATCCGTGCTGTTTGTGCCACTCTATGACCCAGGAGTAAGATGCCCTGACCTCTTAGCTACACGCAGACCTGCTCTTCCAAGGACTTTCCAACCTTCAGACGTGTAGCATTCATGCATCACCGCCCGAGATCGGGTGGCTGTGGCTGTCACACCGTGTCCCCAGTCTGACCATGTCTTGTGTATGCTTATCTAAGGTCCGTACCTACCTAGTGACCTGAAACTAAACCCTGGAATAAAAACTTGGGCACGGGCAAAACTTCAGAACAGCAGAACTCAGATGCACAGGGACGGCTCTAAAAGAAGCCTCCCCCATTGCCCCCCTCCCCTCGACCCCCCCCATCACAGACTTGCTGGCTTAATGCCACGAGATTCCAAGGCAAATGTCAGAGGCTGTGTGCGGAGCTGGGCTGGGGGAGAGAGAAACTTGGATAAATATGAGAGTGCGATGGGGTCTGTCCACCCTGTCCATGGCACGCCAACTGAGGAAGGGAAATCTTAATCGTTGTATTTTTGCAATGGCAGTATTGCATAGGGGTGGGGGCAGATGGATATTTCAGGCACCCGTAGACACCATTCATTGAGTCCAAAGCAGGTTAGATACAGTAGCACGCACTGCATTCAATCAGCTACCTGTTGTTGTTGTTTGTGGTTGTTTTTGGTTGTACAGAGATGCTGTAGATCGATGTAGTAGGGGTTTGGGCATTATGCATTCTGTTTTATTTGCAGCCTTGTGGGATTTGTGGTCTTCTATACATGTCGTTGTTATATGTCATTCATAAATGGAGTATATGGATTGCCAAGCCCAGCGTAAATCCATAGCATGATGTTCGTACACTTTTGTTTTATGAAGGCACTGGCGACTCTCGCAAAGGACATTGTTTATGATGCTGTTTTGGCTTTTTATTGCTGGGGATTGTAGATTCGGCATTTGGGGTTAGGGGTATAAAGTCTGTAATGAAACTGGGAGCATAGATGCAGCTTCTTTCATATCGGACCGAGCTCCATGATCCTTTTGGAAAACACTTCCTTTCCTGAATCGGTGTTTCATAAGTGATGCCGCATACAATGACAGAAGCTGATCCGGACACATGCTCCATCTCACCCCGCAGGCATCGTCCGGACCGCCCTCCCCAGCATGGACCGCGAGGCACGGGACCAGTACTTGCTGGTCATTCAAGCGAAGGACATGGTCGGCCAGATGGGCGGGCTCTCGGGGACCACGACCGTCACCGTCACGCTCACTGACGTGAATGACAACCCGCCACACTTCACTCGCAGTGAGCCAACGCCTTCTGCTGCACTTTTCACTTTAACTGCTACATGACTCAGCATTCTGGATGAACCAGCAGCATCCGCTGGTTAACCACAAACTGGTCAGGCTTCCCTGCATCACTGGTTAACCATAGCTCAGTCAGAGTGCCCAGAACATGCAAACTAAATAACTTAGATCCTGTACATCTTGGCAGTCCACACGAAATCGTATTACAATGTGTAACTAGGAAGTGAAGTTGGAATGGGGGCGGTGAGAAGGTTCCCCCACAATGCATCACTCCCTTTTCACCCAGCTGACTGACACGTACTGATACAGACAGACCAGCCGTGGTGGGGGCTCGTCTCCCCAGTGGTTATCATCATCTGACCAGTTATCACCATCTCACCGGTCATTGTGGTTTCACCCGTCATTGCGTTGGGCTTTTGCAGAATCCTATCAGTTCACCGTGCCGGAGTCGCTGCCAGTTGCCTCTGTAGTGGCCAAGATCAAAGCCACGGACCCTGATGTTGGACCCAATGCTGAAATGGAGTACAGGGTCATAGATGGGGACGGACTGGCTATGTTTAGAGTCACACCGGACAAGGACACACAGGAGGGAGTCATCGCGCTTCAGAGGGTGAGGCAGCCGCTTCATATCACATCTGACATCGTTTGCCTTTGTAAAATTGATGCTTCCTCCTTCTTAACGGCGCAATTTATCCCATCAGTACGTAAATCCATCTTGCCTGCGAATTGCCACTTTTCTTTAGTTAACAGAGAGGCAAAAATACATCAAAGATTTTGCTGAGAGAGAAAAATATTCTTACGCAACACATCTCTGAAGGGTTCATTTCTGGAGATGTTAAGCTGATGAAAGTGTCTTCTGCGATCATATGGGCCGCCTGCTAATTATTCCCACAGAAATAAACAAGGTTAATTAACAAAGTCACATCTACCATCTTTGACTGGCTGCCAGAGCTATTGACTCTCCTGGCCTGTCTTTATCGTCCTGCTGAAAGCAGCTTGTCACTGTTTTCATAGTTAAATTAGCTAATTATTATTGAGCTGTAAATATATATTAATCATAATGTTCTTGCATTATGGAACTGACTGCACTGACTCATCTGAACAAATGGAGTCATAAAAGAATACATCTTCTACAAGTCGCTTGTGGGAATTTTACTTACACAAAAATGTTCTGAGGGCAGAAAGAATGATTGGTTCAGAGAGATAACCAATCAGATTGTAGAGGAGATGGGTTCAAGCAACTAGAGGAGATGGGATCAAGACATCTGATTGGTTCGTCCCACCTCCTCTAGTTGCTTGGACCCACCTCCACTACAGTCTGATTGGTCCTCTCTCTGAACCAACCATTTTTTCCTAAAACTCCTATAAGTCCTGTAGCAAATATAGCATTGTGCTAATAATGGTTGTGAGCTCAAATCCCACAGGGCACACATAAATTGTAACCTTTCTACTATAAATCACTTTGTATAAAAGCATTAAATAAATGAATCTTGGTTGGCGGGTGTTTTCTTGCAATCGCTGCTGTGCACGCGGGTGGCCATAGCGGGGCAGCCCCCGTCGTCCTGCAGCCCTTATCCTCCTGCGTCCCTGTCACCGTGCAGCCACTGGACTTTGAGACAAAGAGCAGCTACACGCTGCGTGTGGAGGCCCTGAACCGGCACGTGGACACTCGCTTCCTCGGCATGGGCTCCTTCAGCGACTCAGCCACCGTGCATGTCAGCGTGGAGGACGTCGACGAGCCCCCCGTCTTCTCCATGCCGCTCAGCACTATGGCCGTGTCTGAGGCCGCCAAGGTGGGCACCATCGTGGGGACGGTCTCAGCCCATGACCCGGATTCATCCAACAGTGCCATCAGGTACCGTCCTACCCAGTACTGCAAGTCTACTGGTCTGTCAGCTTGTCTGTCACTCTCTGCTTGTCTGTGTCTATCTATCTATCTATCTATCTATCTATCTATCTATCTATCTGTCTGTCTGTCTGTCTATGCTGCTGTTTTCTGGATGATGCACTGTACACACCCTCTGATTGCTGCTGAGTAAAGAGGGACGTTTATCTGGAGTGTCACACACGCTGTACACACCCTCTGACTACCACTGTGTAAGAAGGTTTATATCTGCAGTGTTTGACACTGTACACTTCCACTGATTGCCTCTGTGTAAAGAGGATGTTGATCTAGAGTGTTCGACGCACTGTACACACACTCTGACCACCGCTGTGTAAAGAAGGTATTTCTTTGCAGTGTTAGATGCACTGTACACACCCTGCAACTGCCGCTGTGTAAAGAGGGTGTTTATCTGCAGTGGTAGATGCACTGTACACACCCTCTGACCAGTGTTGTATAAAGAAGTTGTTTATCTGCAGTGTTAGACACAATTTGGAGATGGGGGTGGAGTGGCGAATTTCTTTAAGAGCACTTTTTTTTTTTTGGGGGGGGGGGTGTTATTTATACAACACAATTATAAATGAAGTGATGAAAAATGACAAAATCTCCTACCTACAAGTAATAGAAGACAATACAATGAAACTTTATTAATAAAAGTCTGAATGGTATCTGTGTTTCTGTATCTTTAAAACAAAAGGTTATTTTTGAGTTTAATTAAAGAAAAACAGACAAGTGGACATGACTGCATGCCCCCCCCCTCCCCCATTCAGATGCACTGCGCTGCCACAGCTGCCTTCGTGGTGTTCAGGCTGCCATTTTTCACATACTCTGAACACAGGGCGTAAAGTGGCTCTTGAGGAACTCTGCCGCCCCCTGAACTTTGCTGGCAGACGTGCGTGTATCTCTCTGCAGGACCTCCAAGACGTAAATGGCAGTTTTGTTTAACAAGAAGAGGTTATTCCCACAGAGGATGTAATAGAGGCCTCTTCAGCATTCAGAAGGATATGGCATTTATCTCTTTTTTTCCGTTTTCCTGATGATAGATGGAGTTATTTTAGATCATTTATTTCACCCTAATTTGTTTCTATCTGTCTGAGAAGGACATTCAGCAGATATAAGTCAGACAGACGCACCGTCAAGGCGAGCTAATTGCCTCACCACGTCTGTCAAATCAGAGAGATGCATAACATGTTACCCACAAAAAGATGACTAGCTTCAAATGATGAGTGTGTCCTACTGTATCGTATTTACTCTAAGGTCCATATCTGCCGTTGATGTCGATGGGGTCCTGGATGCATAGCTGGGATTTTCCCATCTCACACTGATCCCTCTCTATCCAGGTATTCCATTGACCGCAACACTGACCTGGAGCGTTTCTTCAACATCGACGCCTTGACCGGGGTCATCAGCACAGCCAAGCTGCTGGACAGAGAGGTCAACGCCGTTCACAATCTCACCATCTTCGCCATGGAGAGCCGTGAGTAGATGCACACCGACCCACAATCCCTTTGATGAAATGTGTGGGCGTCCTGCTTCCGTTTAGCAGTGAATGTG
>JAODJU010000106.1:1129819-1148417 GCA_026776725.1 Gnathonemus echidnorhynchus | reverse complement strand
GTGAGTAGATGCACACCGACCCACAATCCCTTTGATGAAATGTGTGGGCGTCCTGCTTCCGTTTAGCAGTGAATGTGAGTGTCACTGGCTCACAGTAGCCCTTTGAAGTGTCACCGGAGCTCTCTCAGAGACCTTAATACCTGAAGCTTTCATGGATATAGCTTCGAAGATGCTCTTCTCCTCATCAGACCCTGTAGAGGTGTCTGGGAGGAGCCCAGCAGCCTGATGAAGCCTCTCCCTGATTCCAAGCTTCGTCCCTCCGCTTGCGTACGCGGGAGCTGCAGTCGCTGGTGCCGTGACCTTCAGCAAAGGCGCCCATCCCTGTAGCATCCTGGCAGGAGGTGGAGGGGGCATTGATTTGGATGATGAGGAGCAAAGCAGCTTGTAATTGTTATCTCTGCTGAGACTTCCTCATGTATACACGCCTTGGGCGAACACTGCACGCGGTTCCACTCTATAGATCATTGTCAGAGGTGTCCTGTTGCCCTGAAGGGCATTGTGGGAAAGAAGATTGAAATGTCTTCTCCTATTTATCTTTTAGGCAACAGAGCTCTCAAAGATGCTAAAACACGCCACAAAGCTGCTGCATTGGACTCGCTAAAGTCTCTGAAAGTAATTCATGGTTAGAAAAAAGCACACCATGAATCTACATGGGGTAATGAGAGTGAGTGTTCCTGCAGAGGAGACTGGGCGGTGAATTTAAAAAGCCACACTTCGATTTAAAGTCTGAAAAGTGAGGAAATTGATCGAAGAGCTTGGACAGCTTATTTCAGGACTTTGATGCCCTAAGTTTTCTTTGGTCTCAGTTGTTCTTGATTAGGGATGTCTCTCCCTCTTTCTGTCTCTCCCTCTTTCTGTCTCTCTCTCTCTCTCTCTCCCTGTCACTCTTTCACCCAGCTTAACAAACATTTTATTTTTCTTTCATAAGATAACAAGACGATAAAATCCTTTTCCAGAAGTTCAAAATTTCAGAGGAATTTTTCTGAGAAGCATAGCAGAGGACACATCTCTGCGTCTTAAGCTCAGAGCCAGCTTGGGGCCTGGAGGCTGATTTCAGCCTGATCTTTATTTATGGTTGTCTGGCCATCTGGGGGTCTTGGTGAGCCTGCACAGCTTACAGCTGCTCTGCCGTGGGCTACCTCCGCTTCTCGCAGGTCATGCCTCTGGCTGGGGCACATCTGTCAACATCTCGTCTGCTATAAGCTACGTCCGGCTTCCGACAGTCATGTTCCTGTCAAACGGCTTGCGGGTGGTGAGATGGGCTCCTCCCCCACCGCACATCTCCCTTCTTCTGCCTGGATGGAGGGAAAGAGAGAGAGAGAGAGACTGATGTAATTAACTGCCCCATCTCCCCTCCTCACCCTGTTAAGTCAGCAGCAGGTGTGCAGTATTCACTGGCAGATGTGCGCAGTTTATTTGCAAATGGACCCGCAATCAGTGACAGCCTATCAGGGTAGCAGCGGGCGGCAGACGCTCAGGCGCTTCCAACCTGTCAACGCTGGAAACACCCGTGATAGAGAACAACGCCGCTACGGCGCTTCCGGGGAAGGATCTGCTGGGAAGCCGTGGTCCTTGCAGCGAGAGAGCCTCAGGATCTCACTGAGTGCAGAACGAGGTTACTGCTCTGTCGGGAACGACAGGGTGACAGGGGTGCTTAGAGAAAACTGCTACTGGGGTCCCGTGAGCAATCAGGAGGTGGTCCTGGGTTTGAACCCATGGTCCTGAAGCACGATGAAGTGACTCGGTGGAAATGGCCACTCCTGAGGCGCGTTGGCCACTGGTTCTGGGACATGGGTTAACCCTTCATCACCCCACACATCGGGAGGAGGGCGGTCATTTTCTTTTGCCTGTGGGCGGTGTGTGATGGCAGCAAATCCAAAGAATAAAAGAAGAATGCATACTTGTGTGATGAATATCTCGGGGTGAGTGTGATGTTAAGGGTCTCCATACTGTATGTGTGTGGGTGATCTTGGAGATCGACGTGGGGGGCGACGAGGGGAGAGTGAAGGATAAATGGTTCTGTGATCACGCAGAATGAAAGCTGGGGGGGAAACAGACCCAGAGCTGATATTAATCACTCCGCCATATATGGCTGGTATCGCAGGAAGATGTAAAATACCAGGAACTGAAGAAAAAGAAAAAAAAAGAAAAAGCATTAACACACCTCATACATGGATGGATGGATGGATGGATGGATGGAAGGATGGATGGATGGACAGATGAACAGGTGGACGGATGATTTGACTGTAAATGGGGTAAAACATTTGCCCTGATGAACAGAGTCCTCAATACTCATCCTAGTGGCTGCGCTATATAGTAAGAGCAGTGTAATCGTCATGGTTGCTCTCTCTCTCTGTCTCATTGCAGATGATCCCTTGCAAGTGGGAAAGGGGATCGTCCTCATTACTGTAATGGACATTAATGACAATGCTCCCATCTTCGCCATAGACTACGAGACCTTCCTGTGTGAGACGGCCAGGCCTGGACAGGTACTGTGCAGAATCCTCTTGCTAGGCCAATGCGCTCAGCTTGAAGGCAGTGCTGTGGGGTAGTATCTGTAGCTCTGTCTGGGGTTTTGATGTTTTATACTCCATTGACCTATTGCATGAGCAGATGATTAGATGCGGGGGTGGGATCTGCATGTGTCCTAGTCATGACCAAATGTAACGTAAACACCTGGCGTGGACCATCTTCCTTAAAAAGCCACAGAGAGGTGCAGTGGCTCCAGAAGGCCAGCGAGGAGACTTTGGCCAACTTTGCCCTTAATGACCGTAATGCTCATGAAGCTCAGGGAGTTACTAGGAAGTGCTGCAAGGTTCAGCCTGAGCTCAGGGGTCTCCATCTTCTGGAGAACGTCTTTGAGGACCCTCTAGGCTATTTTGCACTGAAGTGTGTACTTATGGTAAGTAGCTGTTTTAGTGTTATGTTGGAAGTCTGCCCTTCTGCTTAGTTATCAAGCACTTTACGGTCATTATTTACATTTGCATTTACTTAGTGTGGTACAAATGCTAATACGTGAGGCCAACTTGTGTACAAGTGCTGCTTGGCTGAACATCCTGTGAGTGACCAGTAACAAGTGCAAGGCAGCTTTCGGAACAAGAGCCACACAAAACATGGTTGAGAGCATCTACCATGAGAAATGTCATACAGGTAAGACCAAGAGACGCTAGTAGGGAGTAAGCGTGCCACAGAAGAAGGGAACATCCAGTGATGAAAGTGATCAAGTGAAACCAGTGGAACAGTCAACAGAGACAGAGAGCTGGTGAGGGTCAACAGTAGGAGAGGTTGGTTGAGGTCCTCATGAAAGAGGTTACCTCATGGGTAAATGAGCATCTGCCAATACAGTCTCTGGAAAACTTGCTTTATGCTTCTCAGGTGGAAAGTGGCCTCTGGCCAGTAGACATGAGTAGTAGAAACTTTATAAGCACTAACTGCTTCCGTGTCACTGATTAGCAAGGAGCTGAGTTTTAATAACCTATCATCTTTCAACCTAATTAAGTAGCTACCTTTTCCAGAGGCCCCAGCTCTCTGGATCACTGATGCTTTAATTAATTCCTTTCTGTCCAGGGCCATGAACCTCGGTACCGCTATAGTTGGAACTATTACTACAAGAGTGGATCTATGGTAGAAGCCTTTGCTGGAATTTGTTTTGTCAAAGAGCAGAGCCTATTCCTGCGAGACTCTGCAAATGAGTGACTTTCAGCTGTTCACACTGACTATTGTTGCACACTCTATCATGATGTAGATTGGTTGGAAGCGTCCCTTTTGTCTTCAGGTCCATCCTCTTGGAGAACTGGAGGGTCATCGTGGCAGGATAGAACATGATGACATCTGGCTTCGTGGTCAGTGGCCCAGTGACCAGATTCATGGTGTAATATCTTACGCCATAGTTGTTTTTTTTGCTACTTGCATAGTGGCTTTTGGTAAAAAAAAAACATCAGTCTCACTGTCTGTTAGTCAGTGGCTGTTTGATGTCAACAGGAAGAGATAGAATGGTACCTGATATATCTGATGTCCCATTATCCATAATCCCAATCTGCTATCCTGCTTAAATTCTGCGATACTAAAACCTGAAATGTCTGATAACTTTCAAGCTGCAGAGATGCCTTCAGACGCAGCCTCCATGGAAGATGCTGCAGGCCCTCATCTCATGCCATTGAAATCTGAAGGAAGCGTCTATCTGTTTGTTTATCTGAATGCAAGCCACTTTGTCTTCTACCCATAAATCGCTCTCCCCCTTCCACTCCCCTTATAAAAGTTTAAAATTGCCTCACCGTCTGATTCTAATTGGATAACAAGGCCAATTCAGAAAAAAAAACAAACAGCTTGATTGTGTTACTGATTGGAAAGCTGTGAAGCAGCTGTAAGTGGATTTAAAAAACAATCCACTTGTCCCGTTGGGGCTCTCATCTCTCGAAAAACTGAAAAGAAAAAATAGGGAGCGTAGAACTTTCTGGAAGGACGGTTGCTCGTCCTGGTTATTAGATGCATCCTGTTCATGCCCCTCTATCCCAGAGTCATCTTTGTTTTGGTGTTGTGATGCCCAGGAGGCCATCAGGCTATGAAATTAACACAGCGTTAAAATTCTCAGGAACTTGGCTCACAGGGGCCACACTCGTGATTTTGCCCCCTTCCAGGAGTGCCCCCCCCCCCAGCATCTATCTAAATTACTTTCCAGTCACACTGGCACCCAGTGGATTCAGTTTGCTCTTATGTGATTACTGGTTCCTGTGTGATGAACACTGTAATCACAGCCTGATGTCAATAAAGCGCAGTCCTGCTGACGACTCGGTTGTGGCGCTGTTGAGATTCTCCCTCCCTACCTTTGATGGCATCTGAGCTGAGCAGAGGTTGGGAGGACCTCACATGGTGATATCATCAATATCATGATGACAAAAGCCGATTCCATAGTAGTTAAGGACCAAATGAATCTACAAGGGACCCCCCTTCATCAGGAGCGCAACAGATAGAAGCATTATGGGTAAAACTGCATGCTTAGGAACAGATAACAGCAAGTCACCCCAAAGTTCTCCAAGACGCCGGCTCTTTAAGTTATAGATCAGTTGTTTTTCAACAGGAACTTGCCTTGAAGTCCTGGATTCTAGTTGAACGCCAATCCCAGAGCTGGTGGAAACCATCATCTTGTAATGGGTAGAGCAGCTCCCATCTCACACTGCCATATTATACAGAGGGAATTATTCATGTTTTTTGTCAGCCTTTGTTATTCTTGCATTATTCTTCTGCATAAAGGATGAAAGTGACACAGATCGGTGATATGAAAAAGTACGGTACAGGAAAAGTTCAGAGGCTCGTGAACATCTAACTAGTGGAATGAAAGGCAGCAGATTGGCTGCTTCTGCTGCCTACAGCTATAGTTATAAAGAAAGATGAGGATCGCAGACATAGCAGACGACTGCGATACACGGAAGTGGCAGTTTGGTGAGCAAAGGCCTTTGGGACAGAAGCTCCTTTTGAGGAGTGTTTCAGTCTGTCAACTGCTGGAGTCTGGGCCCTGCTTGGCATCTGCTTCTGGTTTCTCTAGTTTTATTTGGCTTTGTGATCCGGATTGGTTCTGATGTGCATTGCTCTTGAGTACATGGTCTAGATTATCTTGCAGCTCGTATCAATTGTTCTTATTCTCGGTTATTTTCGTGCAGCTTGGCGGTTGAGTCCATCCCAGCCTCACGTCATCGTCATCTGTGTCTCTCATGGTCCGCGGCCCCCCAAAGGAGCTACAGATCATCATGTAAGGGAGAAAAAGTCTAGCAGGCAGATGAGCTGGCACTGCACATGTTTGTGTGGCTGGTGCATCCAGCAGGGGGCACCGCTAGAGATTTTGGGCCCAGTAAAAGCTTATTTTATTGGGGCTGTAACTCAGACCTATCCAATTATGTTACACATTGCAGTTCATTTTGCAGTTCTGTCCTGTGCCTGTGGCAATGGTTTTGCATTTCCAACCCACGGCAACAAGGCCTCTGTGTGTGGAAGAGTTACGAGTTTCAGACTGGGACCTGTGGCCTGTTAGCTATGAAGCTAACGGTCCAGCCTCCATTAATCAGCTTTAGCCCTGAGTGCTGACCATAGACTGTAGATGTAATACTTCAGCATGCCCTACAGGTACCCCGTTTAAGGGCACAGGTGCTATCTAATTTGCTCCAGTAGTATCTGGGAACCTCCAGCTTCCAAATTTATCTACTCAGCCGAGTGCATTTTGCATGCAAAGTAGCAACAGCACTGCCAGCAAGTCGGTATTCTGAGCCTGTGGAAGAACTTCCGGATGATTCCCCAGCATGCAGTGAGTGTGACACCGCTTGTAATGCTGGCAGAATTAAAGCCTAAGCGGGAAAACTGCTCATATTGGCCGTTTAAAACAAAATAAATCCTACTCATTATTCATACAGGATTTAAGGATTTTAGTCAAGGGGAAAAAGATTCAAAAATCTCCTCCATTCCCTTGCCAAATAATCACTTACTGTAAGTGCGATGGATTAAACTGTTGTTGAATAAATAAGTGGGAAACAAAATATATCGAAGCACAAGGTCATATTTCAGCTGTGCCTATAAATATATGTGTGTGTGTGTATGAGTGTTTGTTTGGTAACGCTTTACATTAACTGCACCTTCATAATGCTTTTATATTGCATTCATAAAACGTTCAGTGCACTTTCATAATGTATTAATTAAATATTCATAAAACATTCATAAATATCATGTATGTATACCTTAACATCCTAACATCTCTTAACAGATGTAATATACATTAATAACAAATATTACATAATAATTACAAAATTATTATTGTATAATCAATGTATATTAAAGCTGTTAATGGATGTTAGGACTTTAAGGTGTACTTGCATGCTGCTTATGAATGTTCTATGAATGCATTATGAAGGTGCACTGAATGTTCTATGAATGCATAATGAATGCATTATGAAGGTACATACACATACACACTGGAGGAAATCTGGTTTGCTGGTGTTTCATGTGCCCTCGCCACTAAGAAAGACTACATGGCAGATTCTGTTTGTGCCAAGACCAGCAGGTGGGTGGCAGCCTGGCGCTCGATGTTTAACCTCGGCGATGCCCTGACATCAGGGTGGCTAGTCTGGCTAGTCTGCATAGACCACCAGCTGATGCTCCAGCCCAACAGCCATCTCTCGAGTCCTTTTGGACCACTAACACAGCCAGAGGCTGCCTGGTTATTCAAGGCAGACTCGGCCGTCCTTGATCTCACGCGTCACATTCAGCAGGAGGGAGATGTTTATTTTCGCTTGGGTAGTTTGCATGTTGCTTCCTCGGGCGACGGTATTGCAACAGGAAGTTGTATTTCAGAGCCAACAGGATAGGAGGTCTGCTTCTCATGTTTTGATGTAGCGGAAAACAGGGAAGACCTTTGTTAGGTAAGACCAGCATAGACCTTTTAATGAAGCTCCATGTATCAGACTTTGCCTGTAATGGACATGTCTCCCGCTGCCAGGTTCACAAAGAACGGCGTGATTCAGCATCCCTGCTGTGGGGGTGGTTAGAAGCCCAGCCAAGAACCCTGGTTTTTCGCTCTCTCTCTTCCTCCTCTCTTTCACTGATTCTTCTTGGTCTCGTTCCCAAGCTGAATGGTTTCTCCTTCTACATCTGTTATTCTCAAACACAGCTCCTTAAACAAAAGGATTTTTTTTGTGTGCCTGGCCTGCACTGTAGCTAGTGTGGAAACACAGTGTCAGCACGCGGCTCTGCTGGATGCACGTGTTTGCGTCGAGGACGTTTGCAAAGGCAGCTTTCTCCTGACTAATGATTCTGCTGTCCTCTCTGAGATGGCGTCCAGAGGCTGGCTGCCCGTGGTGGGCTCGCCCTGACCGCCTGTCCTCTCAGCGATGCTGTCCTCCCTGTGTACGAGCAGAGGTTGCAGCTCCAGAGGCCATGACGCTCCGTATCCGTGCTCAGCTTGACCGTCTCTCCTCCAGGTCATCCAGACCATCAGCGCGATGGACAGAGACGAGCCTCCAGGTGGCCATCGCTTCTTCTTTGCCCTCAGCCCTGAAGCAGCGAACAACCTCAACTTCACCCTCAGAGACAATAAAGGTCTGTGCTTCCCATCCAAGTGAGATTGATCCATCCTCTCTCTCTATCTCTGTCTCTCTCCATCCAATGACTGGGCTCTATTCACTCAACTGAGGCCGCTCTCTGTTTTTCTCATATAGTGCCATTAGCGTTTAAAACCAGAAGCCGTAAACCTCCTAAATGATGGGCATGTAGCGCCCTGATGCACACAGGAGGAGGTGGTTTGAAATGATGCCGCACAGATATACCATGGTGGCGCCTGTCATGTGACTGTCGCCCATCTCTTGTCACCCCAGATAACACAGCCTCCATCCTGACGAAGCGCGGAAGCTTCCGGCGCCGAGAGCAGGCCATCTACTGGCTGCCAGTCCTGATCGGTGACAGCGGCACCCCGTCGCTTAGTAGCACCAACACGCTGTCGATCCGCGTGTGCGACTGCGATCCCGACGGCATCGCCCAGGCCTGTGGCGCTGAGGCTTATACTCTGCCTGCGGGACTCAGCACGGGTGCCCTCGTCGCTATATTGGCCTGCGTCCTCACACTGTTGGGTGAGTCACCGTCGCCCTGTCCCTCGGCTGATCCGATTGGCCGGCACTGCACTGACAGCTTGATTGGATCCTGTGCTAACTCATTAGCTGATTGGCCTCTCCAGGTGACAGCTGATTAGGTACCATTCTTGAAGAGCTCTGTGTAAACACTTCCTGGTGTTATTGCATGAGCAGCTTTGATTGGCTGATTGACAGATTAATCGTTTGGCTAATTGATTTATTGAGGGATTGATTCCAAGACAGTTTATAGCCTGGCCAAATCATTTTTAGCTCGTGGGTCACAGCAAGGTTGAAGCTCTCTGCTTTTAGAGAGCTTGCAAAGTAAGGGGATAGTTGCTAACAAGATTTGTTGTATTTTACTGCACTGACATGCATATCAGACAGTTTAATAATTTGCTTTGCCAGAACATTGCCTAGGAGCCTACAGTATTTTAAATAAGCTTTAATGAATGTTTGTGTAGTGCTTAGAACATAAGAACTTAAGAAGGATTACAAGCAAGAGTCAGTGTTGCTTGTTTAGATATTTCAGATTTCAGATTAAGTACAAGTTTTTATGGAGTGGTTATTTGAATTTATCACAGGATAGTGTCTCTGTTGTGTTCAGCTTGTCCCTAGCCCTGGTAGTCCTTTGTGTAATGAAATGTTTCCATTTGCACCTAGTTTCCATTCCTGCTCTGTGCTGCTGAATCCTTTATAACCGCAAAGAGCTGATCCTGAAAGAGCGGCGGACCTTGCCTAATCTGCCGAATTGCATCCCGACTTCAGAGATTCTTGGTTTTTAGCTTGTATCGCCTAACCCATCTTGGCTCAGAAGCTGCAGAGAGCAATCATTCGTATACACTTATGGAGGAATATCTGGCTGAGGTCTTTTATTGACCATCATTGATGATCGCCCCCTCCCCATGCCCCATGTCAGGGATACTGGTGTGAGGGGGGACTCTTTTTGAACGTGACTCTTCAAATTTGTCCTGGCAGCCCTAGTTAACTCAGAACCGTCCCCAAGGTCTCCTCAGGCCTCTATAGCTGAACCCAGCTGACGATCTTCCCTTAACACTTCTGATTGGGACTCTGTGTCTCTGAGTTATCTCTCCTCTTTGATCACAGCGATGCTGATATGCTGGATCTGTCCTGGGAATTTTGGGCTCTGTGAAAAGAGCAATAAATTTGGTAGCAGGAAGAGGCATTGAACAGCAGTGGAGTGAGGGGGGGTACATCCATTTCCCCCATGTCTCTCTGGCTGCCACTGAACTTCCTGCTCTCTCCTCCAACATCTGCTGATGCAGAGGCGCCCTTAACACCTTGAACATTATTATTGCTCAATCTGCGTGAGGGACCTTGTCTGTAGACCTGATCCTGTGGGAGAATGGGGGCAGGGCGGTCCGCCGTGTGTCCTGATGGGGGGCCCCCTTTCAGTGGACGTTGGTATTGCAGCACCGGCAAAGCCCTACGCTCTGCTAGCGTAGCATCGATTCCACGTAATGGATCGTTTTCGCTATTCAATTACAGCAAATTGTAGATAATGTTGCATCGATCCATCTCGCCACCGCACATCCGTCTTGTCTTGGGGTGCGGCGCCGCTGCTTAATCACACTGCACGCGAGCGTTCGCGTGTCTGGGTGCGGTTAGCGTGAAGCGTTAAGGGAGCTCATGTGATCAGGCTGCGCTTTACGGCACGTGATGGTGGCAGAGGGTACAAAAGGAAGGGATATCCCCCCTCCTTTAAAAAGGGCTACCTGGTGCACTGTGGGGGGGGGGGGGGCTTATTTGCATCATTTACAGAGTACTTACCACAAGTAAGGAGAATAAAACAACGTGATTTAACACCCTATGGAGCTCTGCTTTGTACTGACTCCTGTCTGTACAGAAGCAGGTTTAGACACTAATCATCATCCAGACAAGCAGGCCACAGTAATGTTCTTACCTCTAGCTCTTATATTTAAAGAGGTGCATTAAATGTGTCTGTCTGTACATCTGCAGTATTTATAAAGGCTTTTGAATCTCCTGCCACACTACGCGGGGTTTTCTCCCAGAATAGAAGCCGCCACCGTCCTGATTCTGTTTATCTCGGTCGCAGCTGAAAAGCACGAACCCCATCATAACACTCAGAGCTCAAAAACAGCAAAGCGAGCAGCTTCTAATGTGATATATAACACAGATACCGCCTGCCCTGCCCGCACCATGTTGGTAACTTCAGCTCACAGTTCTGGTCATGAGCAGGCAGCTGAGCCTCACAAACAAGATCTCTCAGTCGTCGAGCACTCCCCCCCCCCCCCCCCCCCCCCCCCCCCCCCCCCCCCCCCCCCCCCCCCCCCCCCCAGCCCCGTGCCTCCAACTGCTGTCCCTCCTAGCCCTTCTACCTCGTCCCACCTGACACTGCTTCCAGCTGATGCCTCTCCCAACAACCCATCTCTCACTAACTACCTACCCTTTCCATTGCCCCTTCCGGCTAACCGGCACCCCACCCCTGTAACTGACACCCCACCCGGCTAACTAGCGCCTTTCCCGATGCCTCTCCGGCTAACTGATGCCCCACCCAGCTAACCAATCCCCCTCCACAATACCCTCCTGTGTAACATCCTTTCTGACGCACTTCCTGACGCCCCTCCCAGCTTAACAACGCCCCTACAGACGCCCTACCTAACGCACCCCTCTCTTCCACACCCGCAGTGCTCGTGCTGCTCATCGTGACAATGCGGCGCAGGAGGAAGGAGCCACTCATCCTGGACGAGGAACGCGACGTGAGGGAGAACATCGTCCGCTACGACGACGAAGGCGGCGGCGAGGAAGATACAGAGGCCTTCGACATGGTGGCCCTGCGTAACCTGAATGCGGCCCGCGAGCACGCCACACGCCGGGACGTCACCCCCGACGCACCCATCTTCTTCTCATCCCGCCCGCCCCCTTATAAAGCCGTACACGACAACGGAATATTCCGGGAGTTTATATGGGACCGGCTGAAGGAGGCCGACGTGGACCCCGCGGCGCCCCCTTATGACTCCCTGCAGACGTACGCCTTCGAGGGAAGCGGCTCCGTGGCCGAGTCGCTCAGCTCGCTGGAGTCCCTGAGCTCCGACTCGGAGCAGAACTACGACTATCTGAGCGACTGGGGCCCGCGCTTCAAGAAGCTGGCCGACATGTATGGGCACAGCGAGATGGGTGACAGGTTCTTATAGCCGAGAAAAAGTGCG
The DNA here is from genome assembly GCA_026776725.1 of Gnathonemus echidnorhynchus. Taxonomy (NCBI): domain Eukaryota; kingdom Metazoa; phylum Chordata; class Actinopteri; order Osteoglossiformes; family Mormyridae; genus Gnathonemus; species Gnathonemus echidnorhynchus. The sequence goes on along the minus strand of JAODJU010000106.1, from coordinate 1,136,623 downwards.
TGGAAAAAGTGTGGGAAAAAACACACGGCTAAATGACAGGCAGTACCGTTACTGCTATGAATCAGTGGGATAATACGTTGCTTTCAAAGGTTTTGTCTGTTGCATTTCTGAATAGGATTAAAGTTTTGGATTTTTGATCATGGAGAGCTTAAGTACTGGCCGTGGAGGGGTGTGGCGCTGGGGGAAGTGTCTCCTTGCTGCTGGGCCCCTGCCACCTCAGCCTGGCCCTTGGACGCTGAGCCCAGCACCCGGGCTCCTGGGGGTGTCCTCAATACTCAGTCTGAGCTGCTGAGTCGGTGTCTCCTTGATTGGATCTCAATCAGTATCAGTGTCTATTGTTTTTTTCTGGATCTGTTCTGGAATCCCGCACAGCATGGATTGTAAGCTAAAGGGTCCAAAGGGTGACAGACTGTTATGACAGAAGCAGGCCTGTGGGGGGCATTTGGTGGACTTTGAGGAATCTTCAGACGGTCCTAAGCGGCGAGACGACGAACCGTGTGGAAACGGCCCATTTCGTGAGCTTCTCTGCCGGCTCTGCTGCTGGAGATCGGCTGGCGCCATGTGAGATGTGTGTCTTCATGAACGCTGAGACAGTCCCCCCCTGAGCAGCGCTGGCAGTTTGCAGTAAGGGGCCGCCCTTTTTTTTTTTTAAATCGAAGCCTTTATCCCTCTCATCCTCTAATTCATTATAAGAGAGTTACTCAGTGCAGGCAGTAGATAATCATGGAAAGTCAGGAGCAAACAGCCGTGCACCTTAGTGATCATAGATCGAATTGAAGGGTGTGGATTTCTGCCCTGTGAACCTATTTGCCCAGTTCTATTGATGAATCTCTGTGTACAGATCTCACAGGAGGGGGAAAAAAACCTCAACCACACTGGATAATAAACTTCATTGTTTCTGGGGAAAAAAGCAGAAAAGGTTTTGTTGAAGAAAATGTTATTATTTAGGGGAAAAAACCACACGTGGAATTCATAACTCCATATGTATACATGCACACCATATATATATACACACATGGTATATATACACACATGGTATATATGCACATAGTTTGCAGCACACACAGATATGCAGCATCTGCTTCTTTCTGTACTGGATTCTTAGTAGTTTGCACATCTCCCGGGCAATGCATCTCCAAGTAAGTGGGGGGGGGGGCTCACTGTCTGTCCATCTGTCCATTTCTCACCTCAGAAAGAGGGTCTCACATGTCACAGTCTGCAGACACATCCCCCCCCCACCACCATCAGTCTAAATGGCCATAGTGAATCACTCAGCATTTTTTGGAGAAGGATAAGACCCTTGTCTTATTTCATGCTCTTCTTCTTCTCTCTCTCTCTCTCTCTCTCACACACACACACACACTGACACACTCACACCATCCAAGAGGCTTCCTCTATGAATATTAATTCAGAGAAGCAAACACCATATGCTCATTTCAATGTAAATTTACATTCTGCATTGTAAAATATGACTATGGAACGAGGTCCGCTTTCATTTTATACTTTTACTTGAAATTACGAATAACATAGAAGACACACAGTGCTGATGTCAGGCCTGCTTTTGTTTTTTGAATACTTGCAGTGAGGCTGGTGTGCGATACACACTGCAGGGGGCGTAGCGGCGGCCACTCGGAGAAGCTGTCCGTCATCTCATGGCGGGGGGGGGGGGAGTGGGGGGAAGTTTTCTTGGTGCTGTCTGCTTCTGTGTAGGGGCAGATATAGTGACGGCCGCCTGGTCCACCATGGGCTCACCCTTCTAGTCATAACTGAAGTCCACTGTCACACATGGTCTGTGATTTTATGGAGACCATTGCAGTGTCGTCACGGTTACGTAACTGCACCGGGCATTAGCTCCCCTGTTACATATCTGTACATACTAGATCTCTCAGCACCCTTAGTTTTCTGCTGCCGCGCGAATCAAGACGTGTCAAAATATTTTGCCAAATGCAGCCTTTGTTTCCGTCTCAGAGGCGTAAATGTCACCCCATTAGCGGCCTGCTATCTTAATTACCTCGGATAATCGTTTCATACGCTGGCTGCAATGAGCGAATCGCGACGACTGAGAATGATGAAGGCTGGCGGAGAGTGACTGCCGTCATAAGACACGCCTAATTATTTGTTAACTGGTTAGCTGAACGAAATCTAAAAGGGCAAATCGCAAATCTCATTCACCTTGGCACTGAGTCCTAATAAAGAGCGTTTTAATTTAACGGGAATTGGCCTGGTTGGGCTGACACGCCAAGCTTGAGAAGGGGAAGCGTGCACGTCACTCACATAGTGAGTAGTGAGAACGTGTCTCACCCCGGGAAAACACCACCGAAACAGGACATGGGGGGGCGCCGTCATATTCAGCAAACATTCATTATTTGCAATTAGCAGAAAGGAATAAACTGAGAAATTGCTGATTCTGTGCTTTAATTGCACTGGTAAGATTTTGGAGGCTCAGAGAGCCGCATTGGGGGTCGTCTGCTCCAGCCAAATGGAGAATCGCCACGGACTGACCAAGCCCTCCGTCAGCGCAGTGGCCAGAGAAATTTCATTCTAAACGTTCGTCGTCCATCGACCCGTAAACCCTCTTCCTGCCAGGGGCGTACCTAGAAATTTTGGGCCGCCTGACAAAATGTCAACTTGGGTCCCTCCATCCAAGTTTATGTATAATTTTACGTATCCAAGGTCCCCTGTCAAACGTTGGGCCCCCTGAATCTAGCCGGGTATCCGTGCTGCACTGGCACCCCTGCTCTCTGAGAGAAACATGGATGGTAAATAACATGGATGTTCAGTGTGGAGTTGGAAGATCCATGGCGTCGGGATGGATGCAGCCCAGTTAGCTTGGGAAGGGGATTAGCATCCTGGGAAAAGGATTAGCATCCTGCTAACTGGGGGTCTGGCGCACTCGCTATGTGGCTTCAGACGGCGTTGGTGACGGTCTGTCAGCATCCTGAGGTTTCGCTGGAGTCCACAGCCTTCTGCAATCCCCCGTGACACATCAGGACAAATTAAACCAAGCAGCTTTGACAGCAAGATGCATAAACAGGTCCATCCTCACGAGGTAAATGCTTATGCATCTCCGCAGCTTGTGTGACCAGACTCCTCACTTTCTCTCTGGTGTCGCTGTAGCATGTTTGCCATGGTCATTCCCGTAATGTCACCCCGCAGGACAACACGTTCCTCTTTCCGGAAGGCGTTCCATAAACAGCCTGTTTTACGCTCCAGTGAGATAGTTCCCAAATCCAAGTGACCTTCCAAGTTCAGAGTTAAATGCCTGGATACACACCAACTCTGCATAGTCTGGTCGACAATCACACTTTTCTTTCACAGCTTTCTCTGTTCCTTTGTACATAAAAATGTTCTCTCTTGCTTTTGTACTGGAAAATTTCAGAACTGATCTTAACTTTGAGTCGTGTATAATTTTCAATAAAGACATGAAATGGTTTCAATCTGAAATGCGTACCATCTTTTATATGTTTATCTGTGTTTACTTAAAATGTTCCCACAAATACAAGCAGGTTTTTTTTTTTTTTTTTTTTTCTCGGAGTCCCAGGTGTTGAGCAGTTTCCCTTAATAACTTAAATTATGAACAGCAGGCAGCTCATATCATCTCCAGAAAGGCATTTATTGATTTGACCTCTCAGAACTCAAGAGACTGTCAATCAAGCCATTGTTAACCAGGCAAACAAATTCTATTATTTTCATGCTGTTCCTCTGTGATGGTGGTAGAGCAGAGTGACAAAGACAGAAAGACAGGCCTCCTGTGACATGACAAAGACAGGCCTCCCGTGACATGACAAAGACAGGCCTCCCGTGACATGACAAAGACAGGCCTCCTATGACATGACAAAGACAGGCCTTCCGTGACATGACAAAGACAGGCCTCCTATGACATGACAAAGACAGGCCTCCCATGACATGACAAAGACAGGCCTCCTATGACATGACAAAGGACAGTGGATCTGCAGTGACTAAACAGCAGAGTATCATTATGGTTATGGATGTGGTGTTGATCCTGATTACGCTCCTTTGAGGGGTCATTCTGTCCTCCACTTTGGGCTGGAGCAGTGACACAGTGTTGTGGCCTCACAGTCTGTTGTAGCAGGCACATAGCCATATAGAAACCCCCCAACCCCCCCCCAAAAAAAAAACATCCTTGCTCCAAATGATCAGATCTGGCAGTAAAATTACTAGTTTGAAGTCCTCTTGAAATACACTTAAGTCCCCCGGGTTGGCGAGAGTTTATCTCACCCCGGTTGCCAATCTACCAAGAGGGCCTCTCCATAAATTTATTTTACTCCTGCTCCATTTCTGTGTCTACCATCTGCGTGTTCTCCCGTGTCTCTGTGGGTTTCCCCTGGACACCCTACTGCCATCCCATAGTCCAACAAACACACCACAGAACTCGCTATTCTTTCGATCCTGGAGACCTGCTAATTTATCACAGTATATTTTCACGTGTAATTCTTGACGAGAGCTATGAAATTGGTTCCTGGTGCTATTGACGCCTACATTTCTGCGAGTTGTTTTAAGCCAAGCGAGAAGCCTGATGCCATGACTCACCCTGTGGATACAGGCCTGTCCTGATTTTCCACCCAAAGAGAAAGGGATTAAAATTAAAAAAAAAAACAAATAGCAAAAAGTCACTGCTCCTGTGTTTCTGTTTGTCCTCAAAATATTTGGCAATGTATAAAGGGCAGAACTGTGAGCCGGGATGCTGACATCAGGATTCAATATGAGCACTGAACAGGAAAAATAAAATAAAGCATGATCCATGTTCGCCTAAAAGATATTATAAATTCTGGAAGACTAGTGCAAAACTTTAAGCTTGTGGGAGTTTTACTTACAGAAAAATGTTCTGCGGGCAGAAGGAAAAATGATTGGTTCAGAGAGATAGCCAATGAGATTGTAGAGGAGAGGCAAGACCAAGACATCTGATTGGTTGGTCCCGCCTCCTCAGCAATCTGATTGGTTTTCTCTTTGAACCAACCATTTTTTCTTTCAGCCCTCAGAACATTTTTCTGTTAGTAAAACTCCCATAAGCAAACTGCAATAATAATAAAAGCACAAATAAAGATGATTATTGGGCACAAATCATGGACTAAATCATCTCTGAGACTCATGTGACAGTCGCAGCAGGTTGACAATCAGTGACTTAATACATCTCAGGAATGGAATTATACTTCAGTCTATAATGTGAGTTATATGAACCTTGTAATCAGGGCTGTCTAATTCTGAGGTGTCTTAAAAGCCATCATTATAAAGTTATTAAATCACATGTAAGTGGTTAGTTGTTTCAGGCTATAAATAAAGTTGCTTCAAGAAGTTTTGAAAGTCTTATTAAAGTCATTATGGCCAAAGGAAGCATATTTATTTTTTTAGAAGGAGTTTTTATTGGTTTCAATCAGCATTGCAGTAACGGCAACCCTCTCTTCAGTGGCCAAGAGTTTAATTGAGGCTCGATATAATTGACATTGTTCTTTCTTGGAGACAGAGGTCTTAAACAGCCAGCAGGCAGCCCAGTAGCGCCTCCTACTGGCTGCAGCCTGCCAACACTAATCGATGTGTCAGTCCTTAAAATGTGTAGGCCTCTCTGTTGCGCCCATTTGTCTAATTGCTTGTTTCGGTTATAAGTAATTATCCTTGATCTCTCCCGGCCACAAAGAGATGCAAGTTTGGGTGTCTGGCAGAACCAGAGCCCAAAAGATCCCTGCAAATGTCCTTTTTTAGTAAAATATCCAGTCAATTTTTCCACTCTCTCACTCCATTCGATCCCACATGTAAGAGTCAGTCTCCATAGCAGCAACTTTCTGCAGATATTGAATTTCTTGCAGAAATACATAAAAGATGTTCGTATTTCTCACAAAATAGCCGTAAGAAAAATCCAATTATCTCCAGAAGCTTCTCCAAAACTCATTAATACCCCCCAAATATCATGCATGCAATCAGTCAATCATGTCGCAGTGAAGTGGACCGGGACAGGGACCTGGCCGGAAAGGAAAAGTGTCCGCATCAAGCCTTTGGTGTAAAATAACTACACCCCCCCTCCACCAACAGCACCACCACCTCTCAATTCAGAGAGCCAGATGTTAAACCACTATTGCACTGAAATCTATCAAGGTTTTTAAACTTAGGAATCCATTCCATTCAAGATTGAAGAATTTCATTTGTCACATTTGTGACTGTGGTGGTGCCCCAACAGTGAAATGAAATTGCCACTACTCCAGTGCAATAGACAAGGTAGAAGGATAACCAAATAAAAATTGCATGCTAACAAAATAAGTCCTAAAAATACAAAAATATATAAAAAGCAAAGATAAAACCTTATAAGAAAAGATACGTTCATGGTGCAGTTATAATCTCTTTTAATTGGTGGTGTTAATGATAATGGCCTGAGGGCAGATATAGAAAGACATTCATCATTTAGTCTAATCACTAAGAGTGTCCTTTGACACATGTAGAAGCAGACAGTGCTAGCAGATTCGGCACAGATTTGACAATAAGCACTTTCATGTGCCGATATAAATGATGAAGAAGATCCATAAAGGTTCTGGCTTGGAAGGTGTCCACACTGTGCTGGGGACCGACGTCAGCACATGGAGAGGCCGTGTGGAAGCCCCAAGTGCTCACAGCAGGACAATAATCGAGCTCCTTTTCGTCCCTCAGCCTCGAGTCAGAAGGGGGACTGTGGCAGGAGGTGGGGGATGAGGAGAGGGGCTGTTTATCCCCCGGAAAAACAGGCTCCCCTAGGACAGGCCAACTGTCACTAGTAGACCCCCGCTTAAGATTACAGATGGATGGATGGATGGATGGATG
>JAODJU010000106.1:1103973-1118782 GCA_026776725.1 Gnathonemus echidnorhynchus | reverse complement strand
GAGAATAAGGCACAGTGATCAGGGATGGTGTGTTACCATGGTGAGAGAAAGGCACAGCAATCAGGGATGGTGTGTTATCGTGGTGAGAATAAGGCACAGTGATCAGGGATGGTGTGTTACCATGGTGAGAGAAAGGTACAGCAATCAGGGATGGTGTGTTACCGAGGTGAGAATAAGGCATAGTGATCAGGGATGGTGTGTTACCGTGGTGAGAATAAGGCACAGTGATCAGGGATGGTGTGTTACCATGGTGAGAGAAAGGCACAGCAATCAGGGATGGTGTGTTACCGTGGTGAGAATAAGGCATAGTGATCAGGGATGGTGTGTTACCGTGGTGAGAGAAAGGCACAGAGATTGGAGATGGTGTGTGACTATGGGGAGAGAAAGGCACAGCGATCCAGGAAAGTGTGCTACCATGGGGAGAAAAAGGTACAGTGATCGGGGATGGTGTATCACCATGGGGAGAGAAAGACATAGTGATCCAGAATAGTGTGTCACCATGGGGAGAGAAAGGCACAGTGATTCATGATGGTGTGTCACCAAGGTGAGAGAAAGGCACAGTGATCAGGGATGGTGAGTCACCATGAGGAGAGAAAGGTACAGTGATCCAGGATAGTGTATTACCATGGTGAGAAAATGGCACAGTGATTCAGGATGGTGTGTCACCAAGATGAGAGAAAGGCACAGTGATCAGGGATGGTGTGTTACCATGGTGAGAGAAGGGGACAGTGATCCAGGGTAGAGTGCTTCCATGGTGAGAGAAAGGCATAGTGATCGGGGCTGGTGTGTTACCATGGTGAGAATAAGGCACAGTGATCAGGGATGGTGTGTTACCATGGTGAGAGAAAGGCACAGAGATTGGGGATGGTGTGTTACCATGCTGAGAAAAAGGCAAAAAGCTCCAAAACAGGATGACATTTGTTTAAAAAACTATGAACTCTAGAGTTCTTTTTAGTTTTCTGTTATATAGTTAGACACAGACCTGCTGAAGCTTCCCACCTAAATGTGACCAAAAGCCAGCCGCAGTCCCTTTTGATGAATGAAGCTTTATCAAAATGAGACCTTTCCTTGGAATCTGTCCTGCTTGAAATGTGTAAGCAGCTGCAGCTTGGCCATGATGTAATGATGCCAGACACATCCAGCCGAAATGTGCAGCTTGACAAGCCGGAGTGACCTAAATCAGCAGGCTAGATTGATGTCAGAGTCATTAGCATGCATCTAACTTAAAACAAATTGCTTTGGAGAAAACCTGGCATCTGGATCATTGAGAGGACAGACACAGAATACATTTGTTTTGAGTAAATAATCTACAAGAGGACAAATGGCACACTTCCAGAGAGAAATCAAGACAAAAGGTCCCTTCATTCAAAACCTAATTATCTGAGAATATGCAATTTAAAGTGAAGGCCCGGCAAGGGTGACATTCAACCTCGAGGCTGTTTCTTAAGCTACAGTTTGATTATTGGACTCTGCCAACAGTCCGTTTGTTCATTCTTAAAATGCAGTGCGTAGCCATGCATTGCCATCGTCGCCACAATGACATTTGACCCCGACACATTCCAGTGATCTCATGGCGCAGGAAGGCTGCCGTCTTCTCAAATGGTGTCACACGCCTAACGGAAGGGTGTAGGAAGAGCTCTCTTAGAAATTAGATGTATATCATGATGGCACCAAGGCACAAGGCTACAGAAAACATCTCCAGCACCCTGGAAGTGCCAGTTTCTCAGCTGATCATTATTTAACGATAGAAATTGACCCAGGAGAGGAACACCCTGCACCGGCTGTCATGCATATCATCAAGAGACACATTCCAGGTAACCTTTAATAACTAACTGCTCACTTAAATGCCACCTGCTGCCTCGTGATGTGCGCAGGAAGTTTCCAACTGGTAACTCTGGGTTCCAGCTACTGGTGGTCTGTGTCTATGAATCCCATCAGATATTTCCTGGTCTGCTGTACAGACCAGTACATCTACATCTCTCTGCAGGCAGGCATATGTGTGAAGTTGTAAACACCATGCCTATTGTGAGTAATAGGGGCGCTATTCCTGACGCAGTGGTGGGGGCACATGGATCTCCTGGTACATTTTCCCAGATGGTCGGAGGGTGAGAAGATAATGTGAGGAGTGGTTGGGGTCATCTACAATGTTGGTGGCTTTGGGGATGCAGCGTGTGGTGTGAATGTCCTTGATGGAGGTAGAGAGACTCCCATGATCTTCTCAGCTGTCCTCACTATCTGCTGTAGGGTTTTGCTATCTGAGGTGATGCAGTTCCCAAAGTAGACCGTGATGCAGCTGGTCAGGATGCTCTCAATAGTTCCTCTGTAGAAAGTTGTGAGGATGGGTGATGGGAAGTGGGCTTTTCTCAACTTCTGTAGAAAGTAGAGGCACTGCTGTGCTTTCTTAACTATGGAGCTGGTGTTGAAGGATCTGGTAAGGTTCTCTAAGGAATTTAGTACTCTGAACAATCTTCACAGATAAGCCATCGATGTGCAGTGGGGAGTGGTCACTCCATGTTCTTCTGAAGTCAACAACCATCTCTTTTGTTTTGTCTACAATCAGAGACAGGTAGTTGGCTCTACAGTAGTCTGATAGTCATTGTGCTTCCTCTCTGTATGCTGACTCATCATTTTTACTGCTGAGAACCACCACAGTCATGTCATCAGCAAACCTGAAGATGTGATTCAAACTATGCACAGTCGTGAGTCATCAGAGTGAGCAGCAGTGGACTGAGCACACAGCTCTGGGGGGCTCCAGTGCTCAGTGTGATGGTGCTGGAAGTGCTGCTCCTGTTCCAGACTGACTGAAGTCTCTCAGGCAGGAAGTCCAGGATCTTTTTGCAAAGAGAGGAGTTCAGGCCCAGCAGGCTCAGGCCCACCAGGCAACAAGATTTTGTTCCAACCAACCACTAGTGTATGAAGAGTCACAATCACAGAGTACTCAACTGTTTAGTTAAAGCAAAAGCTTGGTCTGGATTTTTACTTTCTGGACCAGAATTGGCCACCTCTGCTAGTGAGGAGAGCAGCAGGGTGTTGATGTGCCTCATGACGAGTCATTTGAAGCACTTCATAATGATGGGCGTGAGTGCAATGGGACGGTAGTCGTTGTGGCTGGACGCTGAAGACTTTTTCGACACGGGGATGAAGGTGATAATCTTGAAGCACTTAGGAACAATGGCGTTACTCAGAGAGTTGTTAAAGATGTCAGTGAAAATATTTGCTAGTTGGTCTGAACATTCTATGAGCACTCTTCCAGGGATATTGTCTGGTCCTGCAACCTTCCGTGGGTTGAGTCTGCGCAGAGTTTTCTTCACATCAGCTGAAGTCAGACACAAGCACCTGGTCGCTGGGCAGAAGGATGATCTTCCTCATCGACCTGCCATTCTGCACTTCAAATTGTGCGTAGACGTTGTTCAGCACATCTGGGAGGGAGGCATCAATATCACAGGTAGGTGGTGTTGTCCTGTAGTTGATGATAGCTTGAACGCCCTACCACATGTGCCGTGTGTCACCGCTGTCCTGGAAGTAGCTGTGGATTTTCTGGACGTGTACGCACTTTGCCACTTTGATGACAAAGGGACAGTGTGGCCCTTGCTGTATTGAAGGCCTCCTTATCTCTTGAAGTGTGTGCAGTATCCTGTGTCACATGCATGCAGCTCCACTGTCATCCATGGTTTCTGGTTGGGGTGTATGGTGATGGCCTAGGTGACAGTAACGTCCCCAATGCACTCGCTGATGTAGCTGGCCACTGATGCTGCGTGCTCCTCCAGGTCGACGTGGTCGCCATCGGTTGCAGCTTCCCTGAACATGTCCCAGTAAGTGCAATCAAAGCTGCGGCTCCTTCTGGTCAGATTTTAACTTGTGAGCTGCAGTTCTCTGATACTTTTTGGTCAATTTACATCAGGGGTGGGCAATCTTATCTGCAAAGGGCCGGTGTGTATGCAGGTTTTTGGGATAACCTGTAGGTCAGCTGTTCAAACCCAGGTGTGAGGACTCTTCAGCCAATCAGTCCTCTAATTAGTGACCTAATTAGGGAGTTGCAGCAAAAACCTGCATATACAACGGCCCTTTCTGAATAAGATTTCCCACCCCTGATTTAGAGGATGTCAGGCCAAGGAAAGTGGTCATTGTTCCAGCCGAGGGAGTCAACTTAGAGCTACCAGACTCTCACTGCATACCACAGACCAGGAATATCACTGAGAAAGAGACAATTTTCTACTTCTTAGTAGGGCTGGGTATTGGCACGGATAATTCGATTTGATTTGATGTCGACTCAGTATCAGTTCAATAGGAATGAAGTATGAAATACTATTTAGCAGCTTTCCATATTTGGAGAGATGTTTAAAAAGCACTAAATCAGGGCTGCCCAACCCTGCTCCTGTATCAGCTGCGCTAAATTAAGGCTGAACCTAAATTCTGCAGGATGGCAGGACTCCAGGGGCAGGATTGGGCAGCCCTGCTAGAAATGGATCACTATTTCACAAAGGCAGAGTCACCAAAAACGGATTGTGAAAACCAATAAAGAAAAGGTTAAATCCTCGTATACCAAAAACGTAGGGGTATAATTCCTTAAAAAAAAAAAAAAAACCTGTCTTTCAAAGCAGAAAAAAAAGACTAAAAACAACAGTTGAAAATAAAAATTGGCAAGTCAAAAAATGACGTCATGTTTCAGAAGGACCTTCAGATATGTGTCAAAACATAAATATGAGTTTGTAATTTTTTTGCATGAAGATAAGGTCCACAAGCATTCTCTGGTAGAAGAGTTGATTCCAAATCCTCCTGGTGATGTCCAGCTAAATGGTTATGTAGGTTTGTCAGGTTAAGAATTCAACTTAACACTTTAACGCTTGTGTACATGGGTCCTTCAGGAAACAGTTACAAACCTATATAAAATTCAAGCCGCAAACAGCTGTAACTGCAAACTTTTAATGAATAGCTCTTCCCTAAACACTAAGAACATTTTCTAAACAAATGTAATGTTTTACATTGTCTTAGAATAATTTTAACATCATAAAAATATGAAACTTTATATCCATATTAAATCATTTTCCAATCGAAATAACATAACAAAATATATTGTATAATGTTTCATAATGCCCGTCATTATGCCGTATGCCTACATTTTTATTTACATGTATAGCAAAGCACTCACCTCTCAAAATATGCTGACATCGATGTTTGTACCTCTGTAAGGGTCCAGTGATCAAAATCCATTTTCGTTCTTTATCCACAAAACGAGCTACATTGGGCAAACACTGTGAAAACAGCCACTAGATAATGTCCCATTCACTCCTCGTAATTTAGGGACAAAGATTGGCAGTGGGGGTAATAAGGGTAAAAAAAGGTCAAAATGAGCAAGCTTCTAATGTTTTTACTTTATTCCGTGTTATTCTAAGTAATTCTGAATGGCGCGGGGGGGGGGGGGGGGATCCACAAAGCAGGATTTCCCAGATACCTGGATAGCTTAAGCCAAACGCCCAATAAGAAGAGAGGTAAATTGCATTCCTAAAAGACAGTCCTTATATTTGGCTTAAGTTATCTGGCTAATGAAGAAATCCTGTTTTGTGGAATACCCCCCAGGGAAATGAAACAATGGGAATGAAAACATGTTTTTGTCTGAGCACTTTACCATGTCCAGGTCGTTAGTGACCTGGCACTTCTTCAAAGACAGATGGCCATAAAAGTTATTTTAAGCTATTTTGCAATAAATTTGGTAGTAAACTGTGGAAGATGAAAAGTACAAGGCATGCACTGGGAAACCTTATGACCTTAGTTGAAGCTGGCTTACCATTCCTACAACGTGCCAGTTAAATACAAGTCAGGGATATGTGAGCGATGTAGTGAAAGGGGATGAATCTGCTTTTTAAATTGCAGGCAGAGACCTGGAACTTCGTTAATGGCAGACGGGGTGATTGTGGACATTTTGGAGAATCCTGGTGACTCCACAGCTTTGCACCACGGAGCAAATCATCAGGGACAACATCACCTGGGACACATGCAAACGAAAAATATGGATACCTGCCTAACCAACCTTGGATCGTTCTTAAACCGTGCCTGTGATAGTCATTCCAGTAATTAAACTTGGTTATTATAACTACATACTAGCAACAGCAAGTGGCAGTAATCACAGATTTGGAACTAAGATGCATATACTGTATAACCCATTATTTGACAGAAACACAGAAGGATTGTTTAGCTGATCATGATGGAATCATGACAGCACTTGTAATTTGTGCTTTTCAACATCCTGTTTCATGTATTTTCTCACTGTGACATTTGCAAGGTACAGACTCATTATCACTGATATTTACCGTAACTCGGGGAACAGACCCAACATACTGAGCCACTCAGGGTCTGCTTGGGAAAGTCTGCCGCCTCGCCGCCCTCCCTCCCCCACATCATTCCAAGCTGCTTGGAAACACTTTACAGATCGCTGTTTAATCGACCTACTGGTGCTCAATACAACTGAGGTCTGGAAGCTTCATCCTAAACAGTCAAGCACGTACACAAACATGATGTCATGTAACTCTGTGAGATGTGGGAGGGACCTGAACCAATTAAAGGCTTTCTTAATTAAAGGTAATTGTGGGAGGGGCCTGAGCCCCATTAATTAAAGAGAACTGAAGTGAAAAGTGGGAGGGGCCTGGGCCAAGCAGGAAAGGCCCCGTTAATTAAAGGGAAATGTGGGAGGGGCCTGAGCTCCATTGATTAAAGAGAACTGAGGTGAAAAGTGGGAGGGGCCCCGTTAATTAAAGTGAACATCTGTTCGGCATTTCTAAAAGGTGAACTGAAGCCAAGCGTATGTTCATCTTGAATGGAGTGTGAACAGGGAGTATGTTTTATGGGCGTCACCATATGGCTGTGTGTTTTCCCCTGTGGTGGGAGAATCTGCAGCAAAGAAAAGTTTAAAAGAGTAATGATTACTAATAAAACTCCAAATACAATACAACATCATTCCCTATGATATTGCTCCCAGTTACTTAGGTTATTATTGTGATTGCAGCTGTCTAGCCAGTAAAAGGGACAATCCCAAAATCATATTTAGTGAAGATGTGTTCAGCCCGAGTAGAGAAGAGGAGTAGACTAAGGTAAGGTAAAGTAAAGTAAGGTACAGTATACCATATGAACACCTGAATGGGCCTCATGGTTAATCACCCCAACCAACACAGAGTTCATAGCATTAGCATTAGTCTTTCTCATCCCAGAAGCCATAACTGTAAGTAAAAGTAAGTCATTTTTTTTTCACTAAACACCTTTCACAGACAACACATCCTCAAAACACTGTACAAGGCTAAACTGCAAACATAAAACAGAAAGGAAGCAACAGTGTAAAATATCCAAGTGAAAATAGACAACAATACAGACCATAACATGATTTCACCGAATCACATTTTCCCAAAAGCCTGAGAAAAAAAGGTAAGTTTTGAGTTGCCCTTTAAAACCTTCAGTAGAATCTGCAAAACACAATGAAGGAGGAAGATCATTCTGCAGCCTTGGGGCGACAACCTGAAATGCCCGATCACCACGCGTTTTAAGTCTTGTCTGTAGAACACAAATGAGTCCTTGATCAGAGGACCTTAGAACACGGCCAGCTGAATAGGGATGTACCAAATCCATTATGTACTATGGGGTTATGAATATAAAGATCAATCTTAAACTTAATTCTAAGCTGTATATTGCTACGGACTGGCATGGTAAAAGTATGAAAGGACAATCCATGGTGCAGCTTAAAAAATAAGGGATTTTATTGAACAAAAACAAAAAAGCAAGAAACAAAAGGAACCACGGCATCTAGCAAAGTCATGTGGGTAGAACACAAGAATTAAAGCAGGAAGCAAAACACAGGAACCATCACACATCACAGAGAACGACCAACTCAGGAATCAGGGCAATGGGAGGCACATATATACAAAGATAATGGGGGACAGGCGTGGGCTACTATTAAATACAAGGGAACTAAGAACTACAGGGGCCAGGTGAGGGTAACAGTACAGGACTGAAACCATAGGAATACATGTGAAACAAGACATTACATCTAAACCAGACACAGGCAGAGAAGTAGAAACAAAGATATAAGAAAACAAAGAACTTACTTTAATACTATAATATCCAACAAATGTGAGGCTCAAACTCATGATGTTAGAAAAGCTTGATACACAGACACCAACTTGGACCATTCAGCCACACAGTGGTTCAGAAAGCAGTGGAACACGCTAGGATGCTAAGGACATGGGATGGCCAGCGACCGATCCTGACAGTATATGGTCCTGATACATCCTGTAGGGCAAATGGTAGCCTGGTGTGTTAACAATGCAAAGGTTGTAGGTTCAAACCCCAGCGAGCATGCGTAAATTGTAACCCCTCTCTCAGCTGTGAGTTGCTTTAGATGAAAGTGTTAAATAAATATTGCAGGTAGGACGATGGGGCAGCGGTTAACACTCCTGCCTTATGCCTTTGGGACAGGGTTCGAGTCTCCATGTGTGTGGAGTTTGCATGTTCTCCCTGTGTCATCGCGGGTTTTCTCCAGGTACTCAAATTTCCCCCCACAGTCCAAAAATATGCTAAAGTGAAACAGAGTTATCAAGTTGCCCGTAGGTTCCAGACCCCCCATGACCCTGAATAGGACAAGCAGTTACAGGAAATGAATAGCAAATATTGCGTCACTCGGCTGTCTGTCACACAGCGAGACCTTAAACACATGTGCTCTCACACCTCTCCTGGAGCTGCAAAACAGGGAGAAATGTATTTTTCTGGCAGATTTCCTTCACTTTTTAAATTTTCTTTTCTGCGATGGTTAACCCAGCCTCTGCTGTCCATGGCCTCACCTCCCAAGGTGTCCTCTGAGCCACTAAGGATGATTTCACCCATTTATCATTCCCACTTGATAACATCTCACCTTACATGACACCTATTACCCTAAAGAACGGCCAATTAAGCCGATATGGAGAAGACGGCCATTATTCCCCTGGCCGTTTATTGTGCATTGTTTGAGCAGTGAGGTGTCTCCCCCCCCCCCCCCTCCATCAGACCTCTTGTCTTCTTATACAACATGAAACAGAATGGATCAGTTTCATATGTAAATGATTTCATTAATTATACTGAGCCTGAACCCCCCACCCCCTCCCTGAAGGAAACACAAAGGGGCATTTCGCTGAAGGGCACTGCACAAAACAGCCACCAGCATTTTCATTCCCAGGCCAGAGGAATACGGGGGCAGTCAGACGGTGTGTTGCAGCAAACCGATTCCTGACAAAAGCCAACCTCCCCCCTCCCCCCCACCAAACAGGCTTTGCTCTCCTTCAGGGCGTCTTTCCGCGAATCATCGTTCTATCACTCCTCCACACATCCTGGAATCGGCCTTATCCCCGAGGGATAGAGATAGACAGTAATATTGAAACGTGGTGCTCTGTCGACACGGCGATGTGGCTCTGTGCACCTTCAGGGCGTCCTGACGTCCTCCAGACTCCCGCCGGGACGCGGGGGCCTTGCTTTCCTGCCAACCAGACGTGCAATAACCAGAGCTGGGTCCTCAGAACAAACAGGGGCTTATCAGGCACCACAGAGTGAGTCGGCACCTCCGTTTGTTCAGGGGAGCCCATTGTGTGCGGAGCCGGGCTGGTTTTTGTGGGCACATTGTCCCAGTGCCACTGGGGAGAGCCTCTATCACTGGACCACATCCTTGTATCGGCCGGGGTCCATCTCCTCCTCGGACCGGGCCCGAGGCAGCTGTATTACAAAACCCCGACCCGGCTTTGTGCAGAAAATAGACAGAAGGTTTGTAAAGCGGTGAAACGCCACATGGGTGCCATGATTTGAATTTAAATGGTCATGATTTG
Organism: Gnathonemus echidnorhynchus; assembly: GCA_026776725.1. Lineage (NCBI taxonomy): Eukaryota > Metazoa > Chordata > Actinopteri > Osteoglossiformes > Mormyridae > Gnathonemus > Gnathonemus echidnorhynchus. Next base: position 1,108,949 of record JAODJU010000106.1, on the reverse strand, counting down.
AATATAAATCCGACCCCATCAAAGCAATGAATTCCTTCATGATTCTAATCATTTTTATGGAAAGTCACCTGTTACTATGTAAAGAGCAGGCAGCCTAAAATAAAAAAAGAAAGGAAGGCTTGCAGTTATAACCTAAGCAACAGGATGGTGGTCTCGAGATGAACGGCCCTGTGCACTTTGGGACAGTGTTTAAGCCCTGCCGTAACCTTGGAGATTTAGCTAAACCTTCCCGACCTGAGACTCACAGAGCAGGAGGAATTAAACGTGAAGTGAAAGCCTGCTGCTCTCGGTCTTGTGAAAGTACACAAGAGTACAGCAGATGAAGTCATTATTTTGTTCTTTTGCACAAAAAGCCCCCCCGTAAGATAAATAGGCCTGGCAGAAAACAATATTATCTGGATGGTTATGAGGAATGACAGAACAAGCACCAGACATTAAGAGCATCTTAATACAAAATACAAACATTAAAGTTTAGAGAAATAGTAAAGACGGTACCCAAAAGACTTAATTATCATTAAGAACAAATTGTCACACATTTTTATTAATTCTAGTAGGAATACACAATGGAAATTGCATACCTAAATCTTTCAGGAAAGCAGCAGACATGGTATTATATATTGCTTTAAAAAAAAAGAATAAAACAGCTTGTCCCGTCAGTAAAGTCCACACTTTGTTGACCAGTTTCCTAGCCGTGAACTTCCTGTAAGAAGACAACTTCCTGTTCGGTGTGTGCAGACTGGAAGGTTTCTGAGAGCTCTGGTGTTTCAGGAGACACAGCTGGCCTCATGAGCTCCGTATAAATCCACACGCTGCTTCCTGCCTGCTTAGAGGGACACGGAGGCTGCCAAGCCAGATGGCACTTCAGCCAGTCAGTTTTGTTCTTTTCAAGACTCAGAGACACCACCAAGACTGACAGCTGAACAACGGCTGCCGATTGCAGCTAGAGTGACCGAGCACCGCGCTGAAAGCAAGCCGAAGGCCGCAAATGTAAATATGCAGAGACAGAATAAACAGAGACACCTTACTGGAGAGTGCACACAGAATCTCTAAATGCATGTTAACAACATGCTGGCTTAGCACTGAAATGGCGAGTCAGATGCCTAAAAAAACAACCCAGTTACCAACAGAGACGGAAAGTTCCGGTCCAGAAAGTAAAAATCCAGACCAAGGTTTTGTTTCAACCAACCAGTGCAGTATAAAGAGTCACAGTCACAGAGTACTCGGTCGGTTAGCTGAAACAAAACCTTGGACTGGATTTTTACTCTCTGGACCTGAACTATCCATCTCTTGTTAGCAAAGTCATGGGCTTACCATCACAGGGCAGCATGTCAGGTTAGCTGTTCTCTCCCACAGCACTAGTATCTCCTTGTTAGAGGCTTATGATGTTCGTAAGGCAGCTGTGAGCTGGGCAAATACATCACGGGAAACGGCACAGTCACATTTGGATCCTCTGTGGCTCCTTGAACCTCTTAATGACTCCCAATTTACTTTTAATTTCTAATGCAGAGGCATTTTATTAAGAGCTGCGGAAGATACATTTATCAAAGTGAAGTAGTATTCTGTTCACTTTAATCTGGCAAGTCAGTCATTAAGATCTGGGAGATATGGTGCAGGTAGGTGGCATGGGGCCACGGGTACCTCGGTGACGTCGGTGACAACAGGAGCCGGCAGGAAGATGCAGACGAAGCAGTTTTTGCAGTGCACTGCGTGCAGGCAGGTACTGCACGTATAACCAATCACTGAGAGGCAGTGTCATGCCCTTCAGGTGTCTCATAACAGGGTAATGGGGTCTTCTGCTCTGAACCAGCTAGATCTGTCATAAGACTGAGTCTTGGAGGGAAGAATGGCATACAAACTGAGTTCCCCCATCTGGGAGAAAACTCAGCTTAACACAAAGGCACTGAAGCTGCACTCAGCTGCACACCGTCCATGTTCATGGGGCTGCTTTCTGCCTCACCTCTACGAGCCACACTGTGCACCGTTACTCGTTTTACGGGGCTGTTGTGCTGACGAATTTGCACATACTTTTGCAGTGCTACTGGAAACGAATGCAAATAGGGCTCATGATACGTGGGCTAGCAAAGTGACACAGAGGAGCCTCAGAAGGTGCATTCAAGGAGGTTGAACAGTGACAAAAGAACTACAAGCAAACACACAACAACATGGAGATGCAAACGAAATGATCAAGCAGCCGAAAGACGTGAAACACTACAGATGCTAAGGCCAAGTAACAATAATCCAAGGGCTTCCAGAAAGTTCTTACCAAATGTATTATGGCAGTTGTTGTTGTTGATGATGATGATGATGATGATGATGATGATGATGATGACCAGAGGCAAAGTGTAACTGTGGGTATCAGTTAAACAAACAAACAAACAAACTATACAAACACAGGAGCAGACAGGAGACCCCAGCCGACTCTTGAGACGAACTCCACAAAAATTCCTCCCTTCCCCAGGCTCTGCCCCTTCCTGTTAAACCTGTCCCTTAAAATGAAATATATATTAAATATGTACTTTACAAAAAGGCAAGGGAGGCCCTAGCTTTGGGAGATTGCATCACATTGGAGATGCCCAGGGTGTATTTAGTACATTTTGTCCAGTGTTGCCATCTTAATTGGTAAATATTTGCTTCTGCTTGAACCCTGCTGGCCAGTGAGCCCGGTCAGTATCAGCTGAACATGGTGTATATATTTTCCTTAAAGATTCAGGCATGTGTCAAGTGGATTCTCTTCACTGGAAATTTACAAATGCATAGCCCCTGTGTCCCCAGCTGTTCAATATTCACCTTCAACTCACCCTCTCAGTCTTCGTGATCCAGCATCAACATTTTATGAAGATGACTCAGCAATTTGCCTGCAAAAGTCAGTCAGCTGAATACCATGAAACCTTAGACATAGCCCCAAAACACTGACTGCTCTGTACATCAAAATAAAATACACATCTCTGTGTTTACTGGCTTATTTCTTCTTAACACAGCTTTATATTAAAGAGTCCTTGTTTCCCTCCAGTGAAGGTAAGAAACTGCGAAAGGGACTGGGGCAAAGGCTGCTTTGGGGCTGATCCGAGATCTGAGGGCACCCACTCTTCAAACCAAAGTTAGTGTTTACTGTGTATGTCCCAAACCTCGGAGTCAGGACTCAGAACCACAGGCACAGTCTCTCTTCATGCTGTCTTAATATTGTCAGTCTTGCTTGTTTTATTGAACATCAGCAAGAAGAAGGGATCCTTTTAATACAGCTCCGTTCCCAAAAAAAGTTGGGACGCTGTGCAAAATATATAAATAAAAACTGAATGAAATATTTGCAAATCATAAAAATCTTTATCACAGCTATGCGTTACTGGTTCTCGGCCTTGTCCCTTGTGTACAGAGATTTCTCAGGATTCTCTCTTCATATACAATATGAAGTGGTATCATATACCAATCATCTTACTGACCTGTTGCCCATTAACCTAATTAGTTATGAAATATTTAACCAGGTGTTTTGTTTTAGCATTAAACAATTTTTCTTTTGTTAAACAAAAGTCTCTTGTTTCCCCGTCCCAATTTTTTTGAGATGCCTTGCAAATCAAATTCAAATTGAGCATTTATTTGTCATTAAACAATTACATTTCTCAGTTTCATCATTCGATGTGTTGTCTTTGTTCTATTTTCAGTTAAGTGTGGGTTTATTTGATAATTGTAATTCATGGCATTTTATTTTTTAATTCATATATCACACAGCATCCCAACTTTTTTGGAAACAGGGTTGTACTGAAGGAACCACAAAAATTGATCCAAAACGGGAGACATTTACTAGCTGAGTACGGAGAATGTATAAAGTACATTACCGCGGTATTAAAAACAGCATTTGGGGAGGCTGGGGTGCCATGCACACGAAATAGGAGTAAAGAAATGGCTGGGTGCACTTATGATTTTTTTTTGTTCTCTACTGAAGCTATTTAGTGTAAAATTACATTTAAAGGTCAACTGCTTGTATTTTGTACTGATTTAAAGAACTGATCTTTCAACTGTTAGTAGAAGCTGTTTGCAGTACAAACCAGCAGGTTAAATTACAGAAGAAAACGTGCAACTGGGGAGCTCCGATATTAACATGTATGAAGGCTGGTTCAGTGTTTCCTAGAAAGATACACCTACTGTATGTAACGAAGGCATCAGTGTGTACCATCTGCAGGGAGGATTTACGCTGGACACCTGGAGAGAAACGACCCAGGTTTTCCTCAACAGCCGTGACTCACGAGGGCTTGACATCACTGAGAAAGACGCAGGTCCACAAAGAGCCGCCAGAGCCCTGAAACTACATGAATATGGACTCACTCCCTGTAGCCTGGTAGAAGAACATCTCGCCATCTTTAACAATTCTCACATTTTTAAGTATAAAGTATGTGATTACTGAGGGTTCTGGGATTGATTCACTTTGGTTAACATGTGTTAATTGGTAACAATGAGTCTTAAATCACACCACAGATCACCCCCAGGGAACATATTTAGGAGGAAAACCTTGGGGGGTGGGGGGTATGGTGATGGTCATGGTCTTTAACCTGGTGGCCCCCGGGCAGGGGGGGTGAGCATGAAGGAGATGGTGTAGCCTAGAGCCGGGGATTCACTGCCGCTTTCCTTTGCACTTTTCCCTGTGTAGCAGGTGTGAACTGGCTTGTTAGCACAGACCAGACCCAGATGATGAATTGGTTTGTATCCACATGGAATCTGCTAGTGTAACCCAAAGGAGGGAGGGAGGGATACAGAGAGGGAGGAATGGAGGGGGAGGAAAGGAGGGAGGGACAGAGGGTGGGAGGAAAGGAGGGAGGCGGTAAAAGGAGCAAGGGAGTGAGTAATGGATGGAGGAGTGGAGGGGGAGGAAAGGAGGGAGAGGAAAGTAGGGAGGGACAGAGGGTGGGAGGAAAGGAGGGAGGGAGTAATGGAGGGGGAGGGAAGGAGAGAGGGATGGGGGGTGGGAGGAAAGGAGGGAGGGAGGA
>JAODJU010000106.1:1093319-1103873 GCA_026776725.1 Gnathonemus echidnorhynchus | reverse complement strand
GGAGGAATGGAGGGAAAAATGGAGAGGGAGGAAAGTATGGAGGGATAGAGGGTGGGAGGGAAGGAGGGAGGGTCGAATGGAGAGAGGAATGGAGGGGGAAGAAAGGAGGGAGGGATAGAGGGTGGGAGAAAAGGAGGAAGGTAGTAAAGGGAGGGAGGGAAGAAAGGAGGGTAAAGGAGAGGGAGGGAGGGAAGGGAGAGAGGGAGGTAAGGAAGTAAGGAGAGGGAGGGAGGGAGGATCTGATTGTCAGGCTTCCCACGGAGCCCTGGAGCAGCGTGGTCATTACAGGCTGACGGACAGGTCTGCGGTGATCGACTCGACAGAGAGGTCTCCATTAATCTTCCCGGGAGAAACAGCGGCCTTTTGGGGCGGGGGCAGGGTGAGGTGGGGGGAGCTCTGTGAAGCGTTAGTCAAAAATAAAAGCTTAACAGCACAGATGATGAACAAAAAAATCCAGCATGCCATCTATAGGGGTCAGCCCGAAAACTCCCACCCCAAAACAGACACTCTCACCCTGAAACACACTCACACAGCTTCAAGGACAAAGAGGAACCCCCCCCAGGACAGGGTCCCGTGGGAGGAGGGCGAGCAGTAATCAAACAGAAAGCAGAGAATCACCACTCAGTTCCGACTCTGAAAGATGCCAAGGTTTCAAACTGCAAAAGGGAATTATCCCAGATTATACAGCAGCTCTGCGGAGTGGCAATATTCTTACTTTAAATCTGTGCTGATATTTCAGATCTGGAGTCCACTTGTGTTTCTGTAATATTGATTGTAGGGTTTTATTAAACACTCGGAGTAACTTCAAACTCTCTTCAAGCTGTTTAATCATGTGAGTCACATAACTGGCTAAAATTAAGTTATGTATATGTGTGTTTCTCAGGAGCTGGAATTGTTCAATACATGCAATTTAGATGGATGCATGGAATGGCCTTACTGGTTCTGTGCATTCAGAATGAAAATCAAGCTTTAATATGTATTTATATTTGAATACCTAAACTTGTGGCCTGTCAGTATTTGACAGTGATTTATGTTAGAAAATTAAATGTTACCTTTATCCAGGCATTTTTTATCAAATGACACTCGGATCTTTAGCATTTGAAATGACCTGTATGGCATGACAGTGTGGATTTGCGTCATTCTCTTGCACGCTCAGCCTGCTCCGTCCTACATTTTCTTTGGCGTGAATTATGGGTGCTTGTTCCTTCATTTTTCGTGCCCCTTTCACTGCATGTGTCCCATCATATCTCACTCTAAAGAAAAGCTTTCAAGAAGGATTCTGGTTCTAGCCAAGATGTACAGCAAGCAGGTCAGGTACTCTCACATCTTTAGCCCTTAACGAAGGATCACAAATTGCCACTTCAATCACAAAACACCACGGACATCTTAGAGAGATGAAGAAAACTCTCGACACTGAGATGGGAAAGTCATCATTGTATTTAACATTTTCCACAATTTAGTTGCCGCATGAATTAAACACCAGAGCATTTAGAACAGATCCCTACTGAAGCAACTTCATACAGTGACCTGTACTTATTGGAAACCAGGAAACAAGCAACAGGACACAGGAACCAAGAAACGGAAACTAGAACACATGAAGCAGGAAAGAGGAACCGGGACATGAAAAACAGGAAACAGGAAATGGAAAACAGGACACGCAAAGCAGGAAACTGAAACTGGATTTGGAAACCAGGAAATGAAAACCAGGATATAAGAACCAGGACACAGGAACCAGGAAACAGAATCCAGTACACAAGAATCAGGACACAGGATCTGGAACCTGGGAACCCGGAAATGTAAACCAGGATACTACACCACAGCCTGAACTCAAGAACCAGGTCCTGGGAACCAGATCTGATAACCAGAACCTGGGATTAAGAAAACAGGACATGATATAATATTAATATTAATAATAATATTAATAAAAATGAGACGTTGAGGACGTAGAAGAAGAGTTGTACCAATTTTTAATCAAATTTTAGTAACAGCTTGGTAGAAATGGGAACAAATATGAACTCATCTTTTACAGCAAAATGCTGCAAATATTTGGACTGCAGAACACCTTCTGCAGGTGTTCTGCAGTGTTTCTTGCCTTGGCACAGCTGCATGCCATCTTGGGTGAGGCTAAAGTCCCTTCAGCTCGCAGCTTGCCTGCATTTAAATGCGACTGACACGTTCTGCTTACGCTGTGACTTTGGGGGAGTGTGCCGGAAAGCGTGGGCGTTTGTTAATGCGGGGCCTGGGAGCACAGCCCTTAATATGACGTGCGGTTGGCGTTTTTTTGATGCATTCTCCATTATTAATTCTTTAAGTGCGGTGCAGTTGTTCCGAGACACCGATCTATCAACACAAAAATATACCGAGTCGCCCAGTGGCGAGAAGAAACTCAAACTGCTGCCGTGGGCTTTGTGAAGAGGGAAATATATTACACAGCAATCCTGCTTTCAAAGTCACAATCCATTTCACAGCATCAGCATTTCATTGAACATTTTTAGTCTTTATTTGGTTTAAAAGCCAAGAAGCATTTCATGAAATTGCAGGGCAGGGCAGCAGCACATTGATGGCTGTTGGCTGATGTTCTCCAGACGAGCTGTCCGTCCTGGACATCTTCTCAGCGCCGGCCCAGCTCACCGAGCTCTCTGTTTCTCTGATCTCCTTGCCTGTGTTTTTGTGGAGCATCAAATGCACTGTAAACTGCAGATGAAATTACAGCTGAATGGAGCCTATTTGCAGAGCCACCTCACAGCTGGCTGGATGGAATTCCCAGGTCCCTCCATACTCTTATTCCAGACACCTGCAGGAGGCACCACAGTCCACATGTGGCTCCCCAGCCTTTATCTGCTCTTTATAGCCTCTCAAAATATTTCTGCTTCATACAAAACCCTGCGTGTCTAGCTTATCACGTCATTACTAGAGCATGTGGGCGGACTAACCTCGTCCGCTGTTTTCTGGATGTTTCCTTCTGCATCACCTGAGAAAATGAGGAGTGTACAGTATAGATGAGTGAGTTGGTGTCAGTCTGTGTCATTTCCTGCATGGATTTAGTTATTTTAGCTTCATGCAAAGATGGAATTCACTTGCTGCAACAGAAACATCTGCTTTTTCCCATAAGGCCAGACTGTGCAAAAAAAAGATGCAGCAGAACCAGAACCCGAATTGGACCCAATTAGTAAAATTAACCACAGGTGAATTTGTAACTTCATAGTTGCAGACAATATTTGTGTATGATTTCAGGTTCCCAGCATGCATTGCAAAGTTCTAAATAATCACTTTGTGCCTGTTGTTTCCAGGATAGGCGCCAGACCCCTGCGACCCTGCATAGGACAAGCATTTATGGAAAATGACTGAATGAATATTGCTTCTTTAGTGATTTATTATTTATGAAAAGAAGTTGTATGCCCAAGATATTTTCTGAACATAATTAAATACAGTCGGTGAATGTAATCTGCTCTCCCTCAGGTGCAGGAGTTTTACTGCGGGATGCTTAGTTGCTCGTCCTACTGGGACACAACGTTGGCCTCATGGGAATGACCTGACATTAGGTGGGGGAGGGGCAGGGGGAACACAGCTCGAGATCCTGGGGCATCTTAACCCAATCAATCAAGTACTAAAATTCATGGTCTGAGACAGCTGGTATTTTCTGGTTGACTGTCTCCAGCAGTGGTGAATTATCGATATGGAACATTACCAGAGTAAAACCTGCTGACAAAGACCAACAAAGTATTCAGTGAAAGGTGCAGATATATGACAGTGTTATGTGAATATATACAAAAGGGAGGTTTCACATGCAAGGTGCAGCCGTTCCATTAAACCCAGAGTGCCGGCTTTTCTCCGTAATGCCACAACTGCTTTAGCTTTTTGTTTTTCTGAATTTAAAATCACCAACAATGTGAACTGTGATTGTCTAAAGCGAGACACAATGCATTAGTATCAAGTCATATGTTATCCACTCCAAAGGAAGCAAGTCCTAAATAACAGCATCAATCTGCATTTCCCAGGGCACAAGCAGTATTCCGGGGCTCATTTCCAGCCGCCTTCCCTGGTACCTCCCGTTGAGAGCCTCCAGACCGCTTCGTTTGGCCTGAGACCTCTCTATTTGGCCCAGAAGCTCTGACATACCCCGGCACTGTCCTCGTCCACCCACATTCCCGAATCCTGTGGGCATCACGCATTTATCTTCATGAGCACACCAGGATGTGACAGGCGAGCTCGTGCCAAATCGACTCCCCCGCACAGAGATGCATCTCCAAATGGACGGCCAGCTTCCATCATTCACATGAGAAGCAAAATTACTACGTGAGCCTCAAATGCCAAACAGAAAGGGGGTTTGGTGCTGAGAAAAGGGGTTTCAAGCCAAGATCCATCTTACCATCATGTTTTCTGCAGTTCCAACAGAAGGAGAAGTTTGCCTCCTTTCAATTTTGAAAATATGGCCTGTTATCTCTGTGGCCTATGATGCTGATCCACTCTACAGCTCAGTGAGGCCAGAAGAGGTGAGATGTAGTGAGGTACAGTATAGCTAGGTCTATGAGGACAGAAGAGGTACAGTATAGCTAGGTCTATGAGGACAGAAGAGATACAGTATAGCTAGGTCTATGAGGACAGAAGAGGTGCGGTATAGCTAGGTCTATGATGACAGAAGAGGTGCGGTATAGCTAGGTCTATGAGGACAGAAGAGGTGCAGTATAGCTAATGGTAAGAGTCCAGAAGAGGTGAGCTATAGTGAGCTATAAGATGTATTGTGAGGTAGCTCCCCGCTTTTCATTCTGATTGTAATCAAAGCCGCAATAAAAATCTGTTCCTGCGATTTTGGAAAAGTACAGTGATCATAAATGGACTGAAATTCACCATGTGTCCAGAATAATGTTTATCTCCATTGAGTTTATTGTTTCCAAATTACACACTGGAAATATCAGAAACATCACAGAGCTTCCAGGTTACAATAATAATTATAATAATAAACTGAATACAGGGGACTACAGTCAAATGCAATGGCTGCTGATTAGTGCATATCTGAGCCTCCTGTGACTTAGTCAATATCTCTTGATCGAAATTCTGAGCCCAAACAAACAGCTCACAGAGAAATAAAAAATAAAATGCTTTTGTAAATGTCAAGGATCTTAGACATATTGATCATCCGCCATCTTCTTTCACGTGGCCTGATTGTAAAATATCAAGAAGGTATGAAACAAACAGTTTACTTAAGCGCAAAGAGGACAGCTAGCTAAGATGACCTGCAGGTTTTTAGTTGGAGGCTAGTCTGTGCCCCCGGGGTTGGGCTGACTAACGCCTGCACGATCTGTTATAGTCATGCCTTACCCTGCCTGGTTTTCGTGTACCTGTACTTGCTATAGGTAACTGGATGTGGTGAGAAGGAAGCTCAGGCAGGAGCCAAAGCGGGCGAGAGGCTAGATTTGTCAGGATCAGTGCCCGTCTGGCCCTGTCCCGTATGTCTTGTTCCCATTCGGCCAGCAGGTGTCGGTGGCCATCCTGTCTTGTAGCCCCTTGTCCCTAGTGCGTTTGCCTGCTCCCCAGGGTGCCACAGGCTTATGTCTAACTGGGGAACGACCAGTCGGGCTGATGGACTACAAGATGGAGAGGGGGGAATCAGGATGACCAGCAATAGGCACATAGGTTGGATGGGCACTGACCCTGACAGGTTTAACTGTAGACCTGGATCACACCCCCGTCACAAAGCCTGACTTAGCCGGACATTTGAAACAAATAACCAGGAAGCTTATAAATGTATTATTTTGCTTTTGGTCTGAAAGAATGATTAAGCATAATTAGTAGTGCAGGAAAATCACCACCAAGAGCAAACCTCCATGAAATGCAATTCAGTGATGTTTTTACATTTAGCTTGTCATGATGCTGACAATATCAATTCATTATGTTAAAGACAAATAAGGGGGGGGGGGGGGCAGATGCTTTGTTCACGCTTCAGAAAAGATTAATTAATTTTTCAGGCAAAACTTAGTCATTTATGTTGCTTGCATACCTTTAAAACTGCTTCAGAGTCGGACCATAACGATGATGCATGATGTTTGGTTTATCTGGGCCTACTTGCAGTATAAAACAAAGATTAAGCACTGGAGCAGAGTGCAGGTAGCTGCCCCTTACCGGGCCGATGGCGAGTTTCCCCATGAATGTCATGCTGATGGCTGAGGGTCCCTCACCAGCTCCATCTGCAGGACAAGCGGGTTCAAAAACGTCGTATGACTAATCTTCACCACAGCATTTTATTCTGTCAGCTTTGTGCAAACAGCTTCTTTCAGTATATAGGCATTACTGTGCCTTGATACATTGCTTGTCTCACACTTTTTCCATAATTAGAGTGTACATACTTAGTTAATGCTGATAAATGTCTCCCGACTTTCTGCGTATTACAGATATGAAAAATGTGATCGGGCGAAACAGCACCCTTCATCACTCTCAGCAGTGCAAACAACATCTCTGTGTGGAGACCTTTCTGGACATCAAATGTTTCCGTATCAATCCATTTTCAAGGGGCATGTTTTGACAGCAGCAAAAGTAATGTGCTCTTCCTCGTAAATGGCTCCTCGGGTCAAAAAGAAAAACCCCAATATGTCATAATAGTTTGTCGACATGAGGTGGGGCCAAATTAGACAATATTAGCAAATTCAAAAGAAGCATCTTTTTTATGGGACCAATGACAGGGAAGTTAACTTGCGGCACCTGGAACGGGAAAAACCCCTCCCCCCCCCAAAAAAAAAAAAATGGAGATGAACCAACCCTCTATCTGAGGCTCCGCCCTCCTTCTCAAACAGCATATAGAGTATACCAGTATAGAGTGTACCCGACACCCATCATGCAAGCTAATGAGATACTACCGTAATGCTGTCCAGTTAATTTCACGCTGCCCCCATTTTTTAGAAACCCCAAAATTCATGCCACTTCACAAGTTCCTTGAAATAAATGAATGACCAGCATAATCTGCTATATTACACATTAAATTAGGGATTTAATGCACCCTTTTATACGCATGTATTTATGCCCTGTACTGTTCTGATATTTTTAGACATCTTCCATTCTGTTAAGCTAATACAAAGCAGATACAAAATTAACACTACCTGCTAGTGAGCTTTTGCCTTCTTGGAACAAAATCACTTTCTCATGAAGCGCCATCTGTCATATGTGTCCAGAAATTCCGATCTTTCCTTCAAGAGGTCAGCGGCCATACTTCAGCCCACAGCTGTCCATGCCATTTGAAAGATGGATACCCGCTTCAACCAGCTTACAGGCGGCTACATCTTAACTCCAATGCTCAGCACAGTTTTGTGGAGCAATACAATTACTGCACATTCATTAAAAAAAAAAGAAAAAGTTTTTGGCAGTGAACCCATCTGACCTCCCTTATTGATTTTAACAAAGGCAGATGAAAAAATGTCTATATTTTACGGACTGGGTGTTTTCCCCTACAGTTTAGTCTAATGAATTTGAGTTCTCACTGAATTTTGACGCCTCACTGCTTGATTTGACGTTCGGTGCCCTGCTGTTGTTCCCCTGCAGTCAATCTCAAGCTCACACAGAGACATCTGTCACAGGGCAGGACCCGGCACTCGAGAACACAGCACCGCAGTTCAGTCTGCTCCCCAATAAAGGTAAAAATAAAGCAGATATACCGGAGCCGGGGTGACTCACATAACCCTTATTAAGAAGCACAGGTGCATCTGCTGTCCGCTCAGTCAAGCTGCTGTCTTCTGCTATGATCCTGCTCTCAAGGAAGTCAGTTTTTAGGTGAGCCCCTCATTTTGGGATGGGACGGGCTTATAAAACACATGTTGTGGCTCGAGCCACGATTGAGTGCATTCGGCACATGCAGCACGGAGACACGGTGTCGACGGGAAAACCGGCTATTTTCCATCTGTCGAGTGAAGCTGATGGCGTTAGAGGCAGCCATTTTGCTGGAGGGCCTGGCAGTGAAGTGACCGACGTTTTTTAAGGTACACCGCAGATGTGTCCAAAATGATCAGGAAGTGCGGCAGTGACATCACTCTGCAGCTCTGCACACGCTGGACTGTATGGTGTGACCCGAGACCTCTGAGAGCTGGCAGACAGCGGGAAGCTGGTTGCCAACACCAGCCGGGAGCTGACATGCGTTCAGGCAGATGTGTGTGATCGGGTTTGATTCCGGAGATACAGGCCGGGGTCCATCACGGTCTGAAGCGCATCATTCACTTTTACATTATTCATTTGCATTAAATTTAAATATACAATCCTTGCAATATCTCCACAAAGATTTTCTCAACAAGATGCAGCAGAAACCTTTCACCCACATGCATATTAACAACTATACATATATCTATACATAATTCAGCTTGAATTAGCCTAGATAAATTTATAAGAATGACAAGTTCTTCAGTTACTTTTATACTTATGTTATGCCAACTCTGAGTACAAAATAAAATCTTCTCCTTTTAGGTTCTGTTGAATATATTTTTGAATTTGGTATTTTCTAGAATTGGTCGCTGGAATGTGGTCTAAATGTTTGGTGTTGATGACTCCATCCTTCGACAAAGTAATTGTTACGTACTGGGGAAGCAGAGGCAGGACTTGAGGTCTCGAGAGAATATGGGGTTTAATCAAAGGAAAGACACAATCGGGAGACAACCACATAACGTCAATGACAGGACTGGGGAAACATACTGTAACGCAGATTTAAATACACAGGACTAATCAACATGACTGGAAACAGCTGGTGACATCGGGATTCCACACGATGTAGAGAGGGGGGCGTTGCACACAGGAGGATTGGAAGAGCAGGGCATGACAGTAGCCCTGGACAGAACAAACCGAATTTGTCACATCTAAACAAGGAAACATTCTGCACATTCCCTATACTCATCTATTTGTGGGTGATAAGGGATACAAAGAGAGGCTGGGAAGAGAGAGTCAGTGGAGGCAGAGCGTCACATTCAATAGGTGCAGGGTGTTCAGGTGTCTGCTGCGAATTCAGGGTTTTCAAGGGTCTGCAGGGTGAACACGGTGTTCAGGGGTCTGCAGGGTGTACAGGAGGTTCAGGGTGTTCAGGGGTCTACAGGATGCTCAGGGTGTTCAAGGGTTTGCAGGGGGTCTGCAGTGTGGTCAGGGGTATGCAAGGTGTTCACGATGTTTAGAAGTCTGGAGGGTGCTCAGGGGTCTGCCACAAATTCAGGGTTTTCAAGGGTCTGCAGGGTGTTCAGGGGTCTGCAAGATGTTCAGGGGTCTGCTGGGTGTTCAGGGCTCTGCAGGATGTTCAGGGGTTTTCAGGGTGTTCAAGGGTTTGCAGGGGGTCTGCAGTGTGTTCAGGGGTATGCAGGCTGTTCAGGATGTTTAGAAGTCTGCAGGGTGCTCAGGGGTCTGCTGGGTGTTCAGGGCTCTGCAGGATGTTCAGGGGTCTGCAAGATGTTCAGGGTGTTTAGGGCTCTGCAGGCTGTTCAGGGGTCTTGAGGGTGATCAGAAGTCTGCAGGGTGTTCAGGGTAAAAATCCTCAAAGTAAAACATTACTCCCACTCACATGGAGCACTAAAGATTTCACAAAAATCTATTTTTATTTCCTTTTTTCTCATGTGACTTGATTTGCATTCTGCAATCACACAAACTCATAAAGGTCCTTCAAAAAATTTTGCAAACCCTGAAGCTTTTTTTAAAAAGAGGGTACATTTGTACGTATTCCAATATTTAAAAGCCTCTGCTAAATATTTGAGTTTTGCATTAATATTCCACATCTGTCTGCTAGATTCATCATTCAAAATGAGCAGAATCCTCTGATAATTAAGCCCTGCTTGTCATGCCCGCGGGGTCTGATATTAGTCAGATTAATATGCGAAATATGAACTACGCCTTTTAAGTTAAGAGTCTGGTAACACTAACTGTTTATGAATAAGAAACAATGAAAACAGTCTAATCAGCAAAACACCCTGGTGGGGAGCAGCATGTGACATCACTAACCCTAATCCTAATCCTAACCCTAACCCTAACTCTTATCTTCCAGCAGAGTGTGTACCATGACATCACTAACCCTAACCGTAACCCTCATCTCCCAGCAGAGTGTGTACCATGACATCATTAACCCTAACTGTCATCTCCCAGCAGAGTGTGTACCGTGACATCACTAACCGTAACCCTCATCTCCCAGCAGAGTGTGTACCATGACATCACTAACCCTAACCCTAGCTCCAGTGGAGTGTGTACCGTGACATCATCACTACCCACTGATGCATATTATCTGTCACATACTAGGTTAACAGGAGTCTTAGCAGTTACAGGAGTCTGAGTTACGTGCCGGTGCACTATCCTCCCACAATCCCGTCTTTCAGAGAGGATCGGTGAAGAAGCTTCCAGAGATGCTGACAGCTCTGGGAAGTTTATCTGTTACGGTTTGATGCAGAGAAGCAGATTTAAGCAACAACCTGGATCTTGACAACCACTCAACTTCATGTATACCATAATACGCAGTTTTTTTATTATATTTATTTAATAGGGTAAAAAAATAACTTACAAAAATAACAATGCAGTCATGTATCTGAAATAGCAGATCTCAGCAGTGTGTGT
>JAODJU010000106.1:1081383-1093271 GCA_026776725.1 Gnathonemus echidnorhynchus | reverse complement strand
GGGGGGTGGATCAGTTTATGAGAAGCAGCTCTATGGCCCTGCTGTTGATAATAAGGCTCAGTAGTCCATGAAGACCTCATTAAAAGCTTGTTAAAAGGTGGGGGCCCTGTTATCATTCTCAGCAGCACTGCCAAACATAGAAGGAAACTATCCAGTAATAAACACATAAACACCTGGCGATTAAGAAAAAAATTATAGTTCACCTTGAAGGAAAAGAATGACAAATATTTAAGCAGAGCCTGATTAAATCCTTCCTCAAATGTTGAAGGGGTAGCCTTTGTGTTATTCTGAAAATACAATGGAAACAAGGCTAGCTGCCTGGGAGGCTTTGGTTAGATGGTGAAGCAACTGGTGCTGCCCCCTGCAGGATGGGAGGCCAATTTGCAATATCGACAGGGTAAGTGAAAGTTATTGTTCTGGGATACCTACCTTTATTTTGGCACTGTAGTTACTTAGTGTAGCTCAGATGAGATATTTTCTACTGAATTTAATACTGGAGGGCGCACGGGTATGTCTGGTGGGTGGTGGACTCACACCATGTATCTTATATGAGGCAGGCCTGGATTCATTTATTACATTTAGGTCTACTTGTCAAAATATTTATATATTATTTCAGTAATATTATCCTTGTTCTCACAGTTTTAAATATGGTTGAAGTCTGCTAACTGCCAGATCAGATTGCAAAGGTGGATAGTCATGGTTCAGACCAAGATTTTGCTTCAACGAACCAGTTGAGCATAAAGAGTCATATTCACAGAGTACTCAACTGGTTGGTTAGAACAAAATCTTGGGCTGGATTTGTATTTTCTTGACCTGAAAGTTCCACGTATGTCAGAATGACAGAAACATATTAATATGGCAGCGGGATCTGCAGTCCTCAGCTTCCGTGGGCCCTTCCTGACGCTCAGTTTGAAGGCACAGCTAAGCGGGGGAGTTTTCACTGACACAGTGTGATGCTGAGGTTACATTAGCAGCACGCGGTTGGTGATGGTGTCACAGCCCAGCTCTTGTAATGGGGGGGGGGGGGGGGGGGTTAGTTTGCGAGAAGCAGAACATCAGCCGGCATCGTTCACAGAAGCCCAGCATGACAGAGGGCGTCTCATTTTGTCGTTTTTTTGATGACCACCTTCTTCATTAAAAGCACATGAATTAGTGGGAAATTATGCATTTGTCATATGCAGTGATCACACCTGCCATTCACACACCTGCCCTTGGAGGGCATTGAAAATCGCTCATCTTTTCAATCGAGTCAGGATTCCCAGCACATTGTCAGTCATTGTCTGAAATACACAGAAGAAACTGATATCAAAGGTTGAATACCCATTGTGCTCTCTCATATGGTTTCGAGGTCTTAATGATTTTTAAACATATTCATGGTGGAGAAGGAAGTCTTTTGAATTTCTTCCACTAAAGAGGACATTTAATGCTACAATGAAGTTATGTTTTTATTTTATTTTATTTTTTATTTTAATGTGATTATAATGCATAAATCTCTTAGAAAAGGCCATTGATAGTACTTTAGATGAAATCTGAAATATTATTCATTACTAATTATTGTAAAGAATAGATTCACTTTTATCAGTAAGATGCTTCCTACAGTAATGGCAGCTCTCCCAGTTTGACCCTCAAAGCAGCAGTAAAATGCTCATAATGAACACTGAGACCTTCACGGGGACATTTCAGAGGCTGTCTGTGGAGGCACAGGGCACAACCTGGAGGAGATGCTAGTCTATTGCAGAGCTCAGATTATCACTCACAGTTTAGAGACGTCGCTTCACCTGCGCAGAAGGAAGTCAGAGTACTCAGCGGAAACAAAAACAATATGGGGAGAACGGGCACGCTCACTAACTCCACACACACAGAGTACTCCGAATAAACTAGAGCGATACGGGGACAGCAAACAAACTCCCAAACTACACACGCACAGAGCACTCAGAGCATACAGTGAAAACAAGAGTAGCATGGCGAGAACGAGCAAACTACACTCCACATGCACAGAGTACTCTGAGTACTCAGAATAAACAAAAGCAACACGGAGAAAGTGGGCAGGCTCCCATACTCCACATACACAGAGTACTCAGAGGAAACAAAAGTGAGAAGAGGAAAATGGGCAAAGTCCCAATCTCCACATGTACAGTGGGGGCGGGACTGACAATCACTGCACCGCCTGCATAAAAACCACTAAACTAATAAAGGAAGAGCTTTGATGATAGTAAACAAAGACATTTATGAAATGAGCTACGTCTTGACTTACGCCTGGACTTTCTTTCTTTATGATATATTGTTAGTTTGTGCTAGCTGATACACATGAGACTCCAGGTGTCAAATCCACATGAATGCCATCTTATGTATCTTAATGTATGACTGTTTTCTAACGAAGGCTAATATTCTGTCTTTCTTGGCGAATTAGGCTGCTGTGTAGCTGCTGGATCTTATTGATTACAGCGAAAAAGCCTCTAATGAACCTCTTCTGCCCACTATTTTCAGAAAATAAAAACCCCACGTATTGCTGTTGTGTGGCTGCAGGATTCATGCACAGTGTGTCATCATCCCCCAAAATGTTGTCTTCTCACATCCATCTTCGGCTGCCTAAAATAGTTTCAGCTCCGCAAACAATCTTTCAGACAGCAGCAAATTGTCAGTTGTGTGATGTTGTGTCTCCAGACTCCTGCTCTCTCTCTCTCACTCTCTCTCTCTCTTCTTTTCTCTGTCGATTCAACAAAACTTTGCTTAAAAGGGAAGGTTTAAAATATATATCGAGCTTTTAATGAATATTGTCTGCAGCCACTTTTTATTTTTTATTTCGATTTTTTTATCTGGCACTGCTTCCCCAAATTTAAGCCCTGTCTCCATCAGCAGCAGCATCGCAACAGTCACAGGCCCCTGAAAGTAGCTGTGAGACACTCTGCCAGCTCTTTCTGCTCTTAGCGTACTCAGACACCTGCACGGGCACCGGCAGAGACGACCTGTCAGCTGACGGATCACAGCTACAGCGGTACGTGTGGGAGCCGGGGCTTCAGGGCACACGTGGAAACCCTGCAGACGTAGCGCAGACCGTGCGTAGCACCTAAACCCTGCAGACGTAGCGCAGACCGTGCATAGCACCTAAACCCTGCAGACGTAGCGCAGACCGTGCGTAGCACCTAAACCCTGCAGACGTAGCGCAGACCGTGCGTAGCACCTAAACCCTGCAGACGTAGCACAGACCGTGCATATGACCCAAACCGAACCCTAACATTAAACAGTACACTAACTCTAACCCCTGTCTCTAACACTACCACTAACACTAACCCACATATTCCCTGGGAAGATGCATCTACCTGAGCCTCAGGGCCACAGCAGTGTTGTGTGTGTGTGTGTGTGTGTGAATGCGTGTATGTGTGTGTGTGGATAATAAAATAATAAATAATAATTTAAAAAAAAAAAAAACGTTTTTTTTGACGTTATGGGGACCATTTTTCAGGTCCCCACAAAGATCTATGAAAAAAGTAAAAATGCCAAAAGACTCCAAATTCATTCTTCATTTGTTGTTCAGTTACCAATTGTTCAGATTAGGGCTGGGTCGGGGTTAAGGTCATCATGTTGGGATTATAGTTTTCCCCATAGAAATGAATGGAGAGTCCCCACAAAGATATAATGTGTGTGACAGGTACTCTAAACCCCCCCCCCCCCACCCCCATGCACTCACTTACTCTGACTGTATGGAAAGCAGGATCCTTCCTGCGATAGGGGAGCAGTGCTGTCTGCAGATGTCTGATTCAATCGCCTCAGTGAAATGAGTCTCTGAGCCTCGGGTGACCCTGGGTCTTCGTTAGCACTCTGTCTGTGTAATTAACAGTGAGCATGATTGGTGATGTCGTAAATGCTTTAATTAGACGGCTAACTGATGCTCGGTGTTATGATGTAGTGACCCCCGCGAGAGCCTGCTGTAGAAGAGAGCGTCACTGTTGGCGTTGCTGTCACACACCTTGTGACAATTAATTTCTTAATGATCAATCAAGTAAAAAAACAACAGTGATAAATATCAATGACTTGATCATCTTCCAGGGGAAAGTGAAAAGGGGTTTACAGAGATACGGTACTTAAAGCATGAAAATGATACCCCCCCCACAATGAAGCTGCCCCGTGCCTGAGACTCTGAGTCCCTGTGTCACCTTCACTTAACATCTTGTAACATCGAACTACATTAAGGCTTGTTAGAATGTGAATTATTATTATTATTATTTAAAGAGGTCTGGGAGTATTTAAACTGAACCCCTAAAAAAGCCATGAATAAATTATAAGCCATTATTTTAAGAATGTGGCATCGTGGTTGGACCCATTATGCTGTAATAATTAAAGTCAAAACACCAGGGAGAAACGTCATTCATTCTATATTCATTTAGATGCAGTTTCATCCCCTTGACCAAATATTGAAATGTTCCCGTTATACATTATAAAACAGTGCAGCTCTTCTGAGGAGTATATTTTAAAGAATAATCTGTGCTTCTGCCGAATACAGTGGCAAAGGCTTATCAATATTTTGAATTGATCAGCATGTTTGCGTGATTAAATTGGCCACTTTAATTCCTGCACGCCTTCTCAGTTACGGCTCTACGGCCACGTGGCGCGTTTCCCTGAGGGTGATCCGGCTCACGGGATCCTCACTGCTGAGGACCCGAGCAGCCGGACCAGGCCGAGGGGGCACCCATGTAACACCTAACACTAAATGAATCTGACTCTGGCACACAGAATGGACCGTGTGTCTGCCAAGGAGGGGGTCACCAGCCGCCACTGACCTGATCTGACACCTTCTCAGTCCCGCATCTCCTTTTTATGAACACGGGGCCATAATATATGGCCAGAATTATGAGGACGTTTCACATCAGGGACGGCAGTTCAGCTCTGACGAAGGGCTTCCGGTCGTGTGTGTTCAGTCACCTCACTTCTGCACCCCCACGTGTCCCACACACCAATTCTCCCTCATCAGCACCTCAGCTCCCATGCTGCTTTTTAAAAATAGTTTCATCCAATTCTTTCTCTCTCCTTCTTCTTGCGTTTCTCCTGCCCTTCCTCTCCTCCCTACAATGGATGCTCAATTCGTAACTCAGTGGCGCCCCCTACATTCCTGGCCCCGTTCCCTCAGTACCTTATATCCCATGATGCCGTACAGTGTGATCTCCATGCCCCGCTAATGAAAAACGCGGTGGTGAGGGAGACCAGAACAAAAATCTGACATCGTGAATATGACCAATCATCTGACATTGGCCCAATGGTGACTACTCTCTATTTCAGCTTCCATTTTAACAGCGCCTTCCTCAGGACTGCGTATTGTGGTGAAGGCTTGGCTGTGTTGTCATGACCGTAAATAACACATCTTTGACATCATATCACGGGACTCACTCCTATATTTCCATAATGACCACTGGCCCGTGATACATACCTATAATAATGTTCAGGCTGTGGACCATGTCCTGTCTGTGGTAACCATTGATCCAGAGGTATTAAGAGGTTCTACACTGCACATTCATTGTCATATATGAGTATAAGGAACACAGGAGAGAATTAATTTGGGCATACGGGTGTATAGCTGTATGGATGTATAAGCATAAGGGTGTATAGCTGTATGGATGTATAAGCATACGGGTGAATAGCTGTATGGATGTATAAGCATATGGGTGTATAGCTGTATGGATGTATAAGCATACGGGTGTATAGCTGTATGGATGTATAAGCATACGGGTGTATAGCTGTATGGATGTATAAGCATTGGGGTGTATAGCTGTATGCATGTGGGCAGGGCTGGACTGTGATTAAAAACTGGTCCTGGACTTCTGCCCAGACAGGCCGACCACACACATGTACCCATGATGAATTTTGCCACCCCACAATCGCATCGCCTCACCAAGAAAATGGCCCGTTTGCCAGATGGCCAGTCAAGCCCTAGGTGTGGGTAGGGCCTAGTTTAAGTCAATGTTGGGGCCCTGTGCGTAAGTCCAGCCCTGGGTGTGTGCACGGTTCGAGGGATCTCATTATTAAAGTGACGACATCACCTTCCCCTCACAAACACCGTCGCATGGAGAGCGACGGCCCGTGACGTTGACCCTGCACTGTGTAGGCTGGCTTATAAGATGGAGGACATTTCACAGCTCGCTCCACGTCTTACCTGAAATTGTGTGTAAGGTGATTGCCACGTGTCGACACCCCTTATGAATTATTACATTGCTCTCCCGGCTCATATTCGATGTTTAATACAGTTTTAACCCCGCGGACATTGCTTTGTGATAAGAATTCTGCAATATATAGGCGAGGCAATGGGAATTAAAGGCTGCATGTTTTATTCATCGGTTTTCATTTCATACTATAGTAATATGAGATAAATTTGAGCGCATATAGGGTAAGATAAAAGGTAACTGAGCAGCCGCTCTGCTAACAAAATTTGAAATAAATCATTCTCTCCCTTCAGGCCAGCATCTGGCAATGTGATGGCCTGCATTACAGTAAACTGTAAAGCGAAACCTACCGAGCGAACAGCCTCTGCAATGTGTCACTAAGGGCTTTCTGGGTGTCGGCTTCTGGTTACCTAATAGCACTATCATGCTGCCTGTTCCTAATAGCTTGCTTTCAGGTTAAATGATCAGATGAACAAATAAGAGGTCGATCCTCCCTACCTACAGAGGGCGCTATATCAGATGGAGGTGAAGTTGATGTGCTGTGACCTTTGGACTATATATAGGTGACACTGTCACAATTGGCATCCTTCTTGGGATGGATAAAAACAAAGTCTTGCACACAAATTGGAATGCACAGAGGCTAAATAACTTTGATACAGTAAATTTTTACAGCAATTTATTTTTCTATTGAATAGATTATTGTGAAACCGCTATCATAGCGCTGAATTAACACGGGACCACATTCAGGCATCTGCACTCATTAATTTACGCTAATAAGATTCGTAGGTGAAGGTAACAGCACAAACAGCACATTCTCTAATGTAACCTGGAATGCATTTCAAACATCATCATTTATTTCAGATCCCATGGGGAACAAGCGTGATTTTTTTTTTCCTCGAAGCGCCACTAAATCACAGCGATATGGCTCTTCTGTGGCAGGGCTTTTAAATCAAGGTCAATGTTCTAGCAGCTGTGTGGAGCCCATAAGGCAGGTGGCAGTCTGCACAGAGCAAGGTGTCCCCTGAAAATGGCGCCCATTCATTTCCCCCAGGATCAAATCGGGGAAACGGCCTCAGAATATAACAAGGCGATTTCTCTGAATCTATTACCACCTAGGGATGAATGCAGATCCGCAATGTACACAGCATTAAGTTGGCTCTGCGTTTATTCACGGGGTAACATGCAGACTTCTCACTAGACCAGTTATAATGATAAGCTAGAAACCATCACTGTAACCAGTTAGCTCACTTATTTTAACATGAATGGGAATATCCCAGCTGTATAACCCAACATCGTTTCTTCTCTCAGATGGTTCCCAGTGGCCATGATGATTTTAGTTTCCCGCTCACACCTGACAACAGGAGACACCTAAAGTTGTTTTTGTGATTTTTTTAATGTAAAGACTTAAATGACGCTGCATTTAAGTGCGACGACCATCACCTGGTACATTGGTTTTTTGGACAGCTATTAAAAAAATGTTGACTGGGGGCCAACAATAGAAGTTCTCATCTAAGGGTGGTGACTATGCCTGTAGGCAGAAATTAATTTTGGGGGGTAGAGGGGGGGCTGGCAAATTTCGAGGGGGCTTCGAGGCGGACAAAGCTAAATTTTTTTAGTATTTTTTGGTGATTACTTTTGGGGGGGCCACCTGCGCTCCCCCTCTTCCTGGAATACATCACCCTCCTTTCACTGTCTCCATGTGTGAACGCTTTCCGCATGGACATGCTGATGTTTAACACATAAGTTATGGCTGACTAGGAGAGCTGAATTAAAAATGTAGCATACAGTAGGAATCTAAACATCCTGCATCAAACACCTTCTCCTCTTAGAGCACAGTTTCGTTTGTAAATGTGTGTCTTACTGTAATTACAGGCACATGTGTGTTTTCTCTTCTTTTGAGCATGTGTGAGTGTGTGTGTATGTGTGTTTTTGATACGCACATTCATAGACCCACATCAATAAAACATCCACACTTTAGGATTACTTGAAAGGTATCTGTGTGTATGTGTGTGTGTGTGTGTGTGTGTGTGTGTATGTGTGTGCACGCACGCACGTTTCCACAGATTCCACAGTTGTAGCATTTATAATTTCCGGAGCAGTGATCGTCCTTCTGACGGCTCCTTGTAGGCTTCCCAAACTTTCGCTTTTAGATGAAGCCGTAATTGTTTTTCGACAGTCTTTGTGTGGTGCTATGAGATAAGCAAACATGGACCAAAGGCCTCCACACACAGAAAATCACTTCCCACACACATGTATTTGTTGGTTTGGTTTAATTTAATACAAATTGATTGATTTCCCAGGATTGAGTACTCAATACTTTTTATGAATTCTGCTCTAATAATGTTTTAATTAACTCATTTACTGATAAGGAATGATGGCACAATTATAAACAATTTACACAATTTACACCTCTAGTCCACAAGCTCTGAGGTTTACTCAAACAATCGTCAAAGGATTTTTAAATTAAATGAGAAAAGAACTGACATTTAAAGGCAATTTTTCAGTGACCAAAGGAGTTCCATTTAATAATAAAAAATGATTATACAAATTCTAAAAGGCAAATTCTAGAGCGGTGTTTGTAGTTAAATGAAAATGGCTGCATTGAACTGATGTGGTGAGTCACTGTTTATGGGAAGCACAGCTAATGAAAAAGCAATGAGCGGAGTTCTGAACCTCGCTGTTTCACATATATATTTCATAAAATGTAACCGATTCATTGATTCGTTTGTCAGGCTGCTGTCTCTATGGATGGGACACATCCAGCTCTGCTAATAGATCGAGACATGGAGGGACTTTAGGGGAAGTCGGCCAGTCGGAGTATGAGGAACAGAAGCCCAGCATGATGTTGTCTGTTATAATTCTTAGCTGTTAATAATTTATTTTAGGAGGACTTTGGCTTTTGAAAGAAAAACTACTGCAATTCCAGCTTATTAACATAAAACACAGCGAAACAGGAGACATCCAACTGAGAGGTATCACTCTGGATTAATATTTAACCGTTTAGCCTGATTAACCGCTGTGAGTGCAAGGAGACAATATGCTGTTATTTTACTTTTTAATTTATGAGGTCACCTCCCACCCCCCGAAATGACACTACATTCACATCTGTACTGTTACCCCACTGTCTCTTTCCTACTGGGACAGAGGACATGTACATTGAGTTTGAATGAGGACAAAAACTGCTCTAAGATATTTTCAACCCCATTTTCTCTGTGGTACTTCAGGATATTTTGTTCACTGAAATGGATTTTATGGAGTTCTTTTTACAATGGGCTCTCAGAATAGCCTTTCTGAAAAAAAAGCAAGGGGAAAAAAAACCTGCTAACAGGTAGATGGTCGTATTTATAACAAACCTTATTGTTTCCAAAAGCCACGTTGAATTGTAACGGTATGCGGTTTGTAGATGTAGGCAGCCCCGCTGCTGGAGCTTGCTGTGCTCCTGGATTGAAGTGGTTTGACTGAACCTGACCAAAATGTGGATTGTTTATAACCTTTCTGTATATTATAAACCTGGTTGAACTTCTGTCAAATTTTGAGCATCTTTATAGCTTTCCAAACGTATTGGGGAATGACAGTACGGCCTGTCTGTAAGTCGGACATCGAGCAAATATCTAAGAAAATCACAAATTTAAATCAGTTAGGAATGCATATTTAAAATCCATACTGCTCTTGATATTTCCTTGTTTTATTTAACATAGACATCAGATTTCCTGAGGACTTTGATGTCTGAAAGTCCCCTGTTTTATCCTCCTCTTTGAGTGAATGCTCCAAGCATGTCCTCTTATTTCATGCGTCTCTCGTCATCCTCTCCCTGCTACCTTCCAGTCTTTCATTTTGTTGTGTCCTTTCTGTCCAGACACCTCTTCTCCACCTAAAAAGCAAACCCCTTTGTTGTCCATAAAGACCCTGACAGGCATGGCAACAGAGATGAAGGAGTCCGAGTCGACCTGCTCCATTCATACCCATGAGCTACGGCTAAGGCTTTGTACTCTTCTTCATGTCATGATATTTGCTGGGTTCAAGAAGGTTCCTCTGTGGAACTAATAAGACCTTAAAGGATGCTGTGAAGTGTCGCCTTTGATCCGTTATTCATGCAAAAAAAAACAAAAAAAAACCAGCTGGCTCCGTGTCAATTAAGCAGTTCTGTAGGATCACTCATGTGTTTGGAAATTACCAAAAAGTTGTGCGTGCGCTAATATTCAGTGTCAGCCAAGCCTCTGATACCTGAAAGCACCTAAAATGTGTGATGTGTCATCATGGAAGAAGGGCTGTAATGGCTGTTAACAGAACGAAAGAAGAAATTTGAAAAACTATTTTATACATTGCTTATGTAATAAGTAATGCCCTCTCTCAACTGAGAGCTCACTATGCAAGGTGAAATCCACAATGAAGTTCAGCACCAAAACTTCATAATCAGGCTAAACACCAAAAATCCAAAATGAGGGCTGACACCCAAAATCCAAAATGAGGGCTGTCACCCAAAATCCAAAATGAGGTCCGACATCTAAAATCCAAAATGAGGTCCGGCACCCAAAATCCAAAATGAGGTCCGGCACCCAATATTCAAAATGAGGGCCCACACCGAAAATCCAAAATGAGGTCAACACCCAAAATAGAACAGGAGGCTAAACACCAAAAATCCAAAATGAGGTCCAAAACCAAAATCCAAAATGAGGTGCAAAATCCAAAATGAGGGCCGACACCCAAAATGTGATGCCCGGTGAAAATGGAGGAGGCGGACCCCGGAATGCAGAGGCAAGCTGGTTTATTAAGAAACACGGGTGCAAAAAAAACCAAGAGGGGAATCCGAAATTGGGGTCGAGTCACAAGCGAGGGTCGAGAACTGGGGAGATCAATCCTACACAGACTGACGAGACGGGGTTCCGATGGGAAGGGAGGAAAGGGACCGGTGAGGAAGCGGGGCAGGGCAGGGCAGGTAGGTGCAGGCAGGTCGGAGGAGCAGGCGAGGCAGGCAGGACGGGCAGGATGGGCAGGCAAGAGACAGCAGGCAGGACAAACCGGGGAGACAGAAGACAGAGAAATTGCTCAGCAAGGCGCATTAGGTAATGGCAACAATACTTTGCGACACCTGCTACGTTCACGAGTGTTAAGTAGTGGGGCGATCCGCTGGTGATCGCCTGCAGCTGCTTGGCCCCGCCCGAGTAGGCGTGACACAAAATCCAATATGAGGTCCAAAACCAAAATCCAAATTGAAGTCCAAAACCAAAATCCAATATGAGGTCCGACACCCAAAATCCAAAATGAGGACCAAAACCAAAATCCAATATGAGGTCCTAAACGAAAATCCAAAATGAGGTCCGACACCCAAAATCCAAAATGAGGTCAACACCCAAAATAGAACAGGAAGCTAAACACCCAAAATCCAACTTGAGATCCAAAACCAAAATTCCAAAATAAGTCCAAAATCAGGTCTGGCACTCAAAATCTAAAATGTAATCCCACACCCAAAAATGCTCTCCCCCATCAGGTTAAAGACCCAATCTGAAATGATGTACTGTACACTCAGTAAGGTAGTGTGGTGGATATATAAACATGTTTATGCATAATCAGCTTGAAGATAGTGTCACGATTCGGAGCCGACGAACGGGGAAAGGAGGCGAGTCAACCTGGAAATGCCGGTAAATGGGGTTTATTCAGAGTGGACAGGACCAAACATCAACCAACATCAATGACAAGTCTGGGAAACCGAGGGAGACGCGGACTAATATACACAGG
>JAODJU010000106.1:1044362-1060438 GCA_026776725.1 Gnathonemus echidnorhynchus | reverse complement strand
TCATGCGTGTAACTAAACTCTTCAGCCAATAAGGGCAAAGGTGTGTCGTCACGGAGGCGGTTCCAGTTTGTGCAGCCTGGTGAGAGGTCGCAATGCATCTAACCGTAATGCATTGCGTCAGGATCAGAATGAGTTGCTTTAAGCCAGCGCTGTAAGCAAGTCGAACGCACCCAATGACTGGACTGGGGAAACAACCTGAAACGCGGACTTAAGACAGAGGACTAATGACAACAACCAGAAACAGCTGATCACATGGGGATCCCACAGGAGGTTAACGAGGGGGCGTGACATACGGAAGGAGCGGACTATCGGGGCAGGACAGTGGTAATGTTGAGATAAGATCTTTATTGTTTTGGAAGCCATTAAGAAAAAAATCCTCTTCTTGTTTTATCCTGTTCATTTTGTTTTTAAATCCTTAAAAAAAAAAAAAGCCATATTTAGGTGTAATTTTGGGGGGCCGGGAACCAATTAATTGGTTTTCCATTATTTCTTATGGGAAAAATGCGATCAGAACTCGCACTTTTTAGGATTCGATCCGGAGTCCGGAACAGATTAAGTTCGAGAACCGAGGTACCACTGCACATGTAAACATGTTAGTCCGACTGAAATTGTACTAAATGGAATTTCTTGAAGTCGGACTAAGACACTCATGTAATGCAATTGGTAGTCGATTTACTCCTGCATGTATACATTCAATCGGACTCAAAATGCATGGGCAAGGCTCTCTGTGCATTATTAATACTTATATATTAATACTTTGGCATCGGGCAGACCGAGGCATCGCAGGAGCAGAGGGAGACACAGAGATTCGCTTGCCGGGGAGAACACACTCTTTATTAGCAATCCTGAAAAAGACTACATCAGGCACCCAACGAGCACCGAACCAATTACACACAGGAAACACAAGGTTGTCAGACCCCGAACTGTAGGATGCACACACGGTGGGAGATTTACGTAAGCTAATTACACACGGGATTGGACCAGGTACACACAAGACACAAGCAAACACACGTGCGACAATAAGGAAATATAACCATTAACATTAACAACAACAATACAAGGGCTACAATACCAACATTGCATGTTATGCACATCAATTTCTTAAATTGCTATTCAGCTAGATTAAGATCAGGCTTTTTCTTACCTTCAGTTTGGTATGGATATCATAGCTCAGGGAGTTCAAGTCTCGCTAAACATTTTTACTCTGTCGCATGAGAAAAAACCTAGGAAGTTTTGCAATTTTAATGATTATTCCTTTTCAAGATTGTGTAGTATATATTTTTAAATGAGTTTAAAGTTTACCTCCGCTGCTTTTGAATGAGCGCTGCATGCATTCTCTGAGACAATCATAATCATTTTCATCCTTGCAATAAAATCACTCCTAGACAGATTCATAAGAAATTTATGTTGAACTCCTTTTTTATTTCATAAATACCCAATATTTATCACAACAAAATCACATTGCGATACCCTGTTGTTATATTATATTATACAAAAAACGTTATTTCTTGTTATGCTATGCTAATCTTGTTGTGTCTGTTCTTCTGACCAGATAGGTCAACCAGAAAAAGCCCAATACTAACAAGCTGAAAGAAGCCATATCGCCACCTATTCTAGCAGAGTTAGACATACTTCCGTCAATAAATGGATTCCCCTCCCATGCATGTATACTGGGACATGAACAGTAGTCCGATTAAATGGCATAGTCAAGCTATAACCGTAGCTCGACTTAGCTGTGCATGTAAACGTACTGGCAGTACTCTGAGGTGACCAGAATCCAACATTTACAAACATGGTAGCCTAAACACTTTGTTTATTAGTCACTGTGCTGCAACAGACAATGCAAAGGAGGGGTATCTCTAACACAGCTCTGCTGGAGAAGGCTACGCTCTCCTGAGGTCGCGGTATTGGGTATCGAATACGCAGATCTCATAGCCACCAGCGTCGTGGAAAGAATAATGAAAGCAAAAGAGCAGAGAAGATGATTCAATGTGTCCTTACAGAACAAGAGTAAAAAGAAAATCATTGTCTCTGAACTTTCACACGCTAATGTGGCTGCTTTTCATTCTGAGGCATTCCGGTATGACTTCCATATTAAGAGCATGCTCTCACAGAACTCTTTATAAAACCATTAAGTGCCCTGTAATGTAAAAGAAGCATTGGCTCATTTAATGAAAGCTGTTGTGCCATTAAAAACCCCACAAACCTTTTCATCACAGTGTTTATACATCTCAAGGACATTGCATTCTAATGTAAGGATACTTTGATTCTTTGTATAAAGTTTGATGTGTTACATAAAGTCCCCAAAGGAACCAGGAACTGGCAGGAAAGCAGATCTTCTATTTCTGAGGTTTTGGGAGAATTTTCAGATTCGCGAAACAAGGCCATGTTACTCTGTCTTATCATCTGATTCAGAGCTTATTGAACAGAAAATGACACTCTGATGTTTCCTACCCCTCCTGTTTCCACAAGGTCCAGAGGAGCCTCTCAGGAAAGCAGGCCTTATAAAGACAGACCATCAAAATCGGCGTCAAACACCGAAATTCTGAGACCCAATATGCAGGGAGAGGGGGATTTATTAGAGAGATGGGGCAGACAGAAGTTGAATCACTGGGCAATACTTGTAGTTGAGGTCACAGGTCCAGGGAGTTTGGTAACCAGAAAGATCAATCCTATGAATACACAAAGGAAAAGAGGTGAGCAAGCAAGGGAAATCCAATGGAAGAGGGGACTAGGAACTTGGTATAAGATGCATCAATACAACAATACCTTGCACTGTGTGTGGGGTGAACCAGGTTTTAAAGGGGGCAGCACAGGAATAAGTCTTGATTGGGGTTAATTAGGATGGGCAGTCATGAAAATCCTCTGGCATTTGGAACCGTTCGTAATTCCCTCCACCTTGACTAAAGCCCCAGTTGCAACTGAAGAAAAATAACCCCAAAGCATGATACAGCCACTACCATGCTTCACCGTGAGTATGGTGTTCTTTTGGAGATGCAAAGTGTTGTTTCTGCACCAAACATACCTTTTGGAATTGTGGCCAAAAAGTTCAGCCTTTGTTTCTTCAGACTCATTTTCCCATATGCATTTGGGAGACTTGATGTATTTTTCTGCAAACTTAGAAGGGCTTTGTTGTTTTTCTTTGCAAGAAAAGGTTTCCATCTTGCAACCCTACCCCATAGTCCAGATATATGGAGAATACGGGAGATTGTTGTCACATGTAGTACACGACTGGTACTAGGCCAGAAATTCCTGGAGCTCCTTCAGTGTAGCTGTAGGCCTCTGGGCAGCCTCCCTGACCAGTTTTTGTTTTGTCTTTTCATCAATTTTGGAGGGGCATCCAGTTCTTGGTAACATTACTGTCCCATATTTTCTTCACTTCCTGATGTCTCATTTCACTGTGTTCCATGGTATCTAATGCTGTGGAATTTTTTTGTACCCTTTTCCTGATTGATACCTTTCACCAATGAGATGTCTTTGATGCTTTGTAAGGTCTCTGTGAACCATGGCTTTTGCTATAGGATGCAACTGAGTAAATGTCAGGAGAATCCTACTAGGACAACTGAATTTTTTTAGGGTCAATCCTAGTCACTTCAATTGATGGCAGATGTGTCAAAAGGTGCTTCAACGAAATATTAGTTTAAGGGTGTGCACACTTGTGCAACCAGCTTATTATACGTGTTTTATTTTTTATATTTTTCAGTTGAATTATACAGGTCACATTAAAGGTGGGAAAAGTTTAGAAATTATTTATTGTGGCCTCATTTTTTACATCACAAAAACCTGGCATTTTAACAGGAGTGTGTGCACTTTTTATATCCACTGTAGACTCACCTTTCTAATGTTTATCTAGCTTACAGACAAACACTACAATCATGCAAATGTTGTCCACAATGGGTCACTGCAGTATACCCATTTATCTGGAAAGCATTTTGCACTTTGATGATGTGAGATATTCACAACAAAACACACTTGTTGTCAGCAAAATTGCCAGGGTTCTGATACCCTGAGGCTGATTTAAAATGTGAACCAAGATTCTTGAGCTGAAATCTTGGGTGTGCTTCTTAAAAATCTTGCTCCTGAAGGTGCATCTCTTATTTGTCATGATTTGTTTTCCTCTTTTAAACATATTGGGCATAAAGACAGTCGTGTCGCATTTTACCCACAATGCCGTGAGTGGTTTAAATGGTGTGTCACATTCCCTGCATTTCTTGATGCACGGACACACTGCAAACACCATGAGGGTTGTTTTTATGGGCCTCAATTTTTCAGGTGCACATATTGATTGAAGCTGACAGCTACACGTGTACAAAAAATAAATAGCATCATGACATATTACAGCTGCATCGCTGCCCAAATGTGATAAAGCACAAATCTCAAAATGCAACATATGGCAGACATATTATATTACTTTTTGGATGCCCAACCCCCTTTCACACCATGTATTCATTGCAATACTGAATGGGGCTTCACCAGGTAACAGCCAGTCAGCAAACAGATGTGTTCTCCACATCAATGGGTCTTCACCAGGGAACAGCCAAGCAGCAAAAAAACGTGTTGTCCACATAGATGGGGCTTTGCCAGGGAACAGCCAATCAGCAAACAGATGTGTCATCCACATGGATGGGTCTTCACCAGGGAACAGCCAATCAGCAAACAGATGTGTCGTCCACATGGATGGGACTTCACCAGGGAACAGCCAATCAGCAAACAAACCTGTCCTCCATACGGATGGGGCTTTGCCAGCGAAATCCTTTATAAATTCACAGGCTCTTGTCGTTTGGAGTAGGGGGTAAATATCCTCTTTAAACAATAATCAGTATTCTCCTTACAAAGATGTGCTTGAAAATGATAGTATAATGTGCATCTAAATTGATCATTAATTCCTAAAAATGATAAGTTTGAACAACATATTTCAGAATTTTCTAATTTCACACATGATTTAACTGTATTGAAGATTTCAATTCCAGTTTTTTTTTTTTTAAAATACAATTTAAAACTCAGAATATTCTTTTTCACTAATATCATTTAAAGAAACAAAAATCCTTGGCCAGCACCAAAGTAATGGGTTTGGATACACAAAATAAAGTGCAAGTCATACAAAAGAGAAGCTTTGGCATGGAGTGATACTCAACCTGACATACAAGTTATTGCTTTAAGTCTCCTGGTACATCTCTACCACCAAAAGCTAAACGCTAAATTACTGTTGTCAGCTTTGCTGCTTCACATTTAATTAAATGGTAAATGGAAAGTGCTGTTGTTGTTGTCGCCCATGAGCTGTAAAGTGTAGCATGTTTGTTTCTCTGTGCTACTAAATCAAAGGAAGTAGAAGCCGCCGAGGTGGATTTTTGGTTGGGTGTAGGATTGATCGCAGGTGTGCCGGTTTGTAATGCCGCATGGTCAGTCTGGGTTGGGTCTTCTGCACCTCTTTGTCTCGTATATGTTAACAGAGACCCATAATCTCCTGCACAAAGAGGTTTGGGGCAGCTAGCAGCTGGTCTGTCATGTGACCTCAGCGTCTGCATGTTTCTCGCTGCAGGATAAGCATGCAGGGTTGCCAACTTTGGTCGGCTGACTGGAGTGTGATTTTCAATTCGAGACAAGTCTGCACACATGCACATATATTTTTATGTGTGTAACAGTTCTATTACCTTGTAAATAGTCTGCAGGGTTTGCAAACTACCTCTAAACATAACGCTTATGATGTAGATAATTTTAGGTTTATAATGGAATAATATAGATTTGCCGTAAGATTTCTTGCGTGAGCGTGACAGTCTGAAAGCGTGAGTGTCACGCCAGATGCGTGAGAGTTGGCAACCCTGAGTGTGTTGCCCACAGCACCTCAATTCAGTTCGGCTACACGCTTTCTTTACAGTCCCTGCCTGCCACACGCCTGCTCCACTTTTCATTTAACAGACCAGTTCGACAGCACAATTTGCCAATTTAATTTCTTTTTACACCACGAGTGGGGAGGCTTCAGTGGCGAGATCATGTCCTTCTGCTTAAATATACCCCTCACTCCTTCCATTTCCTTTTCAATTTGAATTTGCCTTTGTCTCGCCATATTAAATCCAGATTTTTGGGAGACCGCCATCGTGTTGTTAATTATACCAGAGTCTGGAGGTAATTAATTCTATTGGAGCAGTTAATCGATTTCTGATGAAAAGGGAGATTAAACAGATAGGCCGCTTCTCCTCTCATTTGGGCTCCTTCTCCCATCTCCATTCAGCACGATTGCTTTGGGAAGTCATTATATCTAAATGAAAGTGTGCCGAGCCCCTGGCCTTTTGCTAGCACCAATAAGCGGACTCATATTGTTATATGAAAACAGTGAAAGGCTTCACTTTAATGTCAATGCATGAACATTCAGACTAGCCCAACACAATTTAGGATTCGGCCCTAATAAATACCCAGTATTCAGTACTTACTACAGCACTTGACCTTTCTCATATGGATTCGCATATGACTGGTTGCGTTGCATCACTGCATCGCCTACACCTTTTGTTACAGCATTTTCTGTTGCATTGTCTTACAGATATGATGTCGTCTCTGTGAAAGTGGCTTCTCGTTGCTGTATTTCAGAGTCGGTTAGATTTTTAAATTGTTTGTACAGTATTAATTCTCAACAGACGGCTTAAACCCCAAATAGGATTTCAAAGCAGTTTGCAGTCTTATCACCAGGTTTATCCATGGAATTTCATCACAAATGTTAAAAAGCTGTACAAATAGCTGCCTCTGGTCATGAAACCCCAGCCAGCCTCTAAATATAGAGAACATACATAGCAGAGGAGTCATTAAAGCAGGGTCTCCCATCTACAGTCTGCTAGTGGGCAGTGAGAGAGAATGAAAATACAAAATAAAACGCCACCAGGCCCTCATAATTTAGCAATGATGGTGAGATGAAAGTTTAAACTTACAATAACAGCAGTCAGAGAGAACAGAGCAGAAGCAAGAGGGAACCTCTCAGTCCTGACAAGCGACTTTAAAGAGTGAGAACCTCTGTGGGTGGGAACTGGCGGGACAGCGAGACAGGATCCACGCCGGGGGGGAGGGCAAGAGACGGCTCAAGACCCCCCCACGTCTGCTATTACCTCCGAAAACAGACTGATATATGCAGAATCTGCAATCTGGCAAGAGGAGATAAAATTAAAATGTGAACAGTGGCAGATTCAGGTGGAGGATCATGCTGCATTATGGATTTAGCTGAAGCTGCATGGTATACAGGAATCTAGGCAAGAGTAAATGCAGAAACATCCATCCACCTACCTACCTATCTATCCATCCATCCATCCATCCATCCATCTAGCTGGCTAGCTGCCTGGCTATCTATCTATCTGCTAATTTAAGCTCAGTCCGCTGGTGTAAATGTGAACAGTGCCTGTGATGTTAGTCACAGACAAACAATCCTAGATGACAGCTTCTGAACAGGGCGGCGAGTGAAACAGGGAAGTCCTAAAAACTTGGTCAAGACACAGTTCAGCGACAAGTCCCGGCCAACGAGAATGCCGAGTCCAGATCAGGTTCAGCGAAAAGGGCCAGAAAAACCGGCAGGAATTCAGAAACCAGTGATACAGCCAAAAGTGCAGTGAATTAACAGCTCAGTAAGAAGCTGCACTAATACCTCACACAAGGGCTTCATCCAGAGACGGCCCCTATATCTCCCTGACAGGTTAATCAAGGGAGGAGCAACAGGAAGGTCCAGAGTCCAGCTGGGCATGCTCTCACTATTGTTCTTAGAGTTCAGCAAGTACTTTTGAAGAGGTTTCTAAATCCTCCTGCCAAGTCCTTCGTTTTTGTTCGATGGAGCCAAAAGCTGTCTATAACCTTGTTGTCTTTACTATCAGCTGTAAAGTTAGCTGCCTTGTGGTCACATGCTTTGTTTCCTTTACAGTTTATCCACAGTCCCATCTTTTGCTTTGTTCTACCTTTCATTTAAAGTGTCTTCAAGTCTTCTTCATTTCATACCGGTGGTATCATTAGCATATTAAAGGTTTCTTCCTTCACTCTTGACTCCACAGCTGTCTTCACCTGCGCCTCTTGCTCTGTAACTGAATGTTCTTGCGTGCGCTGACCTCAGTGCATCTTCCCCATTTCTTCCATCTCTGCTAGATCTTTCTCCCAACAGTTATTATTTGCTTGCTGACGTCGTTCAGCAAACTTACTCGAGACTGGAGCTTCATTTTAATCTCACGGGTCTTCTGAAAAACAGCTCTTATTTTCCTGCTGTAAAATTTGTCCATGTCATTTCAGATACTGGTCTCTCATTTTTTCTTTGTCATATTCACTGCACCCTCTGTCACTTCAGCTCTTCTCAGATTCCTCGTGGACGAGTGTAGTAAGTGAAAAGCACGATTATGCATTGTACTAAACAGATTCTATGTACATTTGTTTATGTACAATGCCTGCAAAAAGCACAAATACTGAGGCATTTGCATCGGCATCAATTATTGTGCACCACCTACCCTATAAACTGTATGAAAACTCCTAATACTACAGCTGGAAGTTCTGAAGATAAAAAGCTAAGCTGATAAATGGCCTAAAGTAGTGAGAGGTCAAAACGAATGGCTTTTTTCTGGGATAGATGCTGACAATTGAATGACAGCGCCTGCCTTTAAGACATCATTAACATTGTTGGGAAAAAATGCCCATGCTGTTAGGATCGCACCTTGACATAGGTTGAACTGTGATGTGAGAGGCTGCCAGAGGCTCTGAATTGTAGACTCTTGGAGATCGCCTAGACAACAAGCAGAGCTTGGCAGGCCTGTGCTGAAATCTCAGTATGTGATTATATGACTCCCCGGGGGATACAGGGTCTGCGTGATCCTTGAAAACGGGTCATAGCCGAACTCGGACGTGCACATGTTGTGGAGGGGCCGTGATTCATTCCCAACATGTCGGCCCTGTTAAGGAGGCGGAGAAGAAAAGACACTTGTGCGGAATCAGGAGTGAGGAACGGTTTTACTCGAGATGGAAAAACTCTTAGGGTTTGCTGCGAGAGCGAAAAATAACTCTCGTCACTACTTCCAAGGTGACAGACAGAAAATGTAGTCAAAAGCAGGCGGGGGTTGGGTGATGTGCGTTGGAGATCAGAGGGCTTAGGCAGGTATTCGGTGGTTGGTGGACAGGCAGGAGTCGGGCGATGAGCGTCGGAGATGAGAGGGGGCAGGCAAGTAGCGGGGTCTGGGGGCGGAAACAGTGTGCAAGTAATCAGGCAGACAGACGGAGGGGAAGATAGCGAGAGTCCAGCCAAACCCTCTGACCCACACGAAGGGGGGGTGCCCGAGAACAACTCAATCAATTAGCGTACTTTTCCATGCGGGCACGGGATTGCAATAATCTTGCCAACCTCCAGGTTCGCCAACAGCGACAGAGAAACCGATGAACCAATGGGACCGACACCTCTTCCAACGCAGGAAACAGGAAACATCTGTAAAGAGGCAACACTTTAAAGGAGACAACCCTGTGGAAGCAACGGGCAGAGAATTTTGGGCATACTCCACCCAAGGCAGAAATTCACTCCAGGACTCTGGCATGTGAGATGGTAGACAGTGTAGGATGTTTTCCAGGTCATGATTGGCCCTCTCAGTCTGACCATTTGTCTGTGGATGAAAACCGGAGGAAAGGCTTACAGAAGCTCTGATCAATTTACAAAACTCCTGTCGGAAGTAAGAGACGAACTGTGGCTCTCTGTCAGAAACCACTTCACGCGGCAGTCCGTGGAGCCTGAAGACATAGTCGATGAGAAGCTTCAATGTCTCCTTAGCAGAAGGGAGTTTCAAAATTGGGACAAACTGAACAGCCTTAGAAAAACGATCTACAATTGTCAGCATCCCTGTAAACCCTCGGGACAGAGGAAGACCTGTAACAAAATCCAAAGCCACATGGGACCAGGGGCAACGTGGAACAGGAAGGGGCTGTAACAGACCCTTCGGGGCCTGGGAAGAGCTCCTGCTCCTGGCACAGGTGGGACAAGATGCAATATAGCTGCAAATGTTGCATAGCATAGAAGGCCACTAGAAGCGCTGCTGCAGCAAGGCTCTTTTTCGATGAACTCCAGCGTGACAAGCTAAAAGAGAGGAATGTCCCCACTGGAGCGTCTGTGATTGTAGGAACTCTGGTTCAAAAAGTCGGTTTATTGGACAACCCTCTGAAGGCTGAACAAAATGTTGGACTGCACGGACCGCCTCCTCGAGTCCCCAGGACACTGCTCCAAGGAAACAAGTAGTAGGAAGGATGGGGGCCAGTTCCCTCGTGCTGTCTACCCCCTCAAATTGTCTGGAAAGCAAATCAGGTTTACTGTTCTTGGAGCCAGGCCAATAGGAGATCTGGAAACAGAAATGGGTAAAAAATAGAGACCATCAGGCTTGACGATCATTAAGACGTTTAGCCGAACGCAGATATTCAAGATTCTTATGATCTGTCAGGATCAAGAAAGGATCCTTAGCACCCTCTATCCAATGCCACCACTCTTCCAACGCTAACTTAATGACCAGAAGTTTCCGATCCCCCACATCATAGTTCCTCTCAGTCGAAGATTGCTTGTGAGAGAGGAAGGCACATGGATGTAACTTACTGTCAAGTGGTGAACGCTGGGAAAAGACAGCCCCCACCCCAGTTCCGGTGGCGTCTACCTCTACTATGAATTTCCTTGTTGGATCAGGTAACTGAGGGACAGGTGCGGTGGAAAAACACCTGCACAGGTCAAAAAAGCTGTCTGGGAAGCCTCAGTCCACTGGAAACGGAGCTTGGTAGAGGTGAGTGGAGCGAGCGGAGCGGCCACAGAGCTGTATCCCCTGATAAAATGCCTACAGAAGTTAGCAAACCCCAGAAAGCGTTGCAGATCCCTAAGAGACTGGGGCTGCGGCTATTCAGTCACTGCCTTGACCTTCTCCCGGTCCATGTGAACCCTACCTTCTGCTAAGATGAAACCCAAAAAGGAGATGGTACGTGGATGGAACTCACATTTCTTGACCTTAACATATAAGTTATTACTTAGTAACCACTGCAGAACCTTGCGAACATGGTGAACATGGTCCTACTCATTATGTGAAAAAATTTAAATGTTGTCAAGATAGACAAAGACAAAACGGTCCAAGAAGTCTTGGAGGACATCGTTAATGAGGCCCTGGAAAACAGCTGGAGCATTAGTTAACCCAAAAGGCATCCTTTGTTCTACCTTTCATTTAAAGTGTCTTCAAGTCTTCTTCATTTCATACCGGTGGTATCATTAGCATATTAAAGGTTTCTTCACTCTTGACTCCACAGGTGTCTTCACCTCGCCTCTTGCTCTGTAACTGAAGGTCCTTGCGTGCGCTGACCTCAGTGCATCTTCCCCATTTCTTCCATCTCTGCTAGATCTTTCTCCTATCAGTTATTATTTGCTTGCTGACGTCATTCAGCAAACTTACTCGAGATTGGAGCTTCATTTTAATCTCACAGGTCTTCTGAAAAACAGCTCTTATTTTCCTGCTGTAAAATTTGTCCATGTCATTTCAGATACTGGTCTCTCATTTTTTCTTTGTCATTTTCACTGCACCCTCTGTCACTTCAGCTCTTCTCAGATTCCTCGTGGACAAGTGTAGTAAGTTAAAAGCATGATTATTCATTGATACTAAACGCATTCTATGTACATTTGTTTATGTACAATGCTTGCAAAAAGCCCAAATACTGAGGCATTTGCATCGGCATCAATTATTGTGCACCACCTGCCCTATAAACTGTATGAAAACTCCTAATACTACAGCTGGAAGTTCTGAAGATAAAAAGCTAAGCTGATAAATGGCCTAAAGTGGTGGGAGGTCAAAACGAATGGCTTTTTCTGGGATAGATGCTGACAATTGAATGACAGCACCTGCCTTTAAGACATCATTAACATTGTTGGGAAAAAAGGCGCACACTGTTAGGATCGCACCTTGACGTGGGTTGAACTGTGATGTGAGAGGCTGCCAGAGGCTCTGAATTGTAGACTCTGGGAGATCGCCTAGACAACAAGTAAAGCTTGGCAGGCCTGTGCTGAAATCTCAGTGTGTGATTATATCACTCCCATGGGGATACAGGGTCTGCGTGATCCTTGAAAACAGCTCATACCTGAACTCGGACGTGCAGATATCCTGGAGGGGCCATGAAGAATTCCCAACACGTTGGCCCAAAAAGTCGACACTACTTTATAATTGATGTTGGAGGGATCCCGGATCAGTCTGATGAACTTATGGCCCGAGGGCCAGTGTGGCAAACCTTCCTGGTCCTTCTTTAGCAGACACAGACTGGCCTTCAGGAAGTCTGGGAATTTTCCCAGTGGGTCTTTTGAGGGCAGATCTTTTTTCACTAACCCCAGCATTATATAGCTTACATACCAAGGGTGCTGAACCAATCCCTCAATCTTGCCATGATCGCAGGAGTTAATCAATAGGTAATGCTTTATTTTAGCATTTATTTATTCTTGGTGAATAACCGGTTGAACGTGATCGCAAAATACACCTAAGGGAACCCCCAGTCAGCAGGAAAATAATATAACAAGGTGGAGCCCCCCCAGATGCAAAATACACCAAGGGACCCCTCCCCCGAAATTTCAGGGCTGCTTTTTGTTGCAAGTTTGCCCCAGTTCTTCAGGCCCATAAAGCTGCTCTGAATCATTAAGGCCCATGTGTCACCTTGTAGAATCTGCCTCAAGTCACATTACTGTAGCATTTCAGATTATGTCAAAAGTCACAATCACAATAAACCCTACTGAGCAAGCATTACTTGTTACAATCCTGGGAAAACATCGGCTCTTAAGTCCAAGCATCTTCATTCATCATTCATCAAATGATATATAATGATGTAAAAGTACTGCCACGAATCTTTGCCCTGTACATCCGTCAAAAATTAATGCTCCACTATTTGTGTTTCCTGCTGATTTTACTGTCCCCTGGTGACAGTAAATAAATCTGCACAATAAAATACGTTCATCAAGATTCTGGCAAAGCTACACTTTGCCAAGATAAAACAGGCCCGTGGTCACCGCTTTGTTTCTTCTACTGATTTGTTTTTATTATAATAATATTAATAATAATTATTATTATATTATAGTTTTGGATGTCACTGATTGTGACAGAGGTGAAATTCACACTGCACGGTATTCATACCAGGGGAGGTTTCAGCAGCCTTAATGTTCAGATCTGCATTTGCCATGGTTGGGCATACGAGAAATTAAGATTTAAAATGTAAAGAAAAGAAACAAATTATTCAAGTCTTTAGGCCATATTTAGATTCAAATTTGATAATACTCTACAGTTATAATCATATTATTATTATTATTGTTATTATTAATAATAATAATTATTATTATAATAATACTCTAAAGTTATAATAATAATACTCTAAAGTTTCTGCAATGACTAAGATTCCGGTTTCAGATTCAGATATTCAAACATACTAGGTATAGCACAAACACAGATGCTTGTATCTGAACAGTGTATAATATCATCTATCACATGAGCTTCAGCAGGAGATGCTGTGTGCATCAGTGTCACAAAGGTGCTAAGTGGGGTTACATAGCTTCTGAGAATCTTCATACAACATTTGAGGCAGATTCTTTTGTGTGCGCGTGTTTCCTTATTTTTTCATCATTTGGAAAAGATGTCTGATAATCATTCGCGTCGAGGTGCTTAAGTCCGCCGCGACGATCCTTCACCTGCCGCTTTGATGTATCCCATATTTTTTTGCGAAGAGCACATTCACTGCCACCTCAATCTTCCTCCTTGGACAACTAACACAGCGCCTGTCCATTCTGTGCCCTTTTACCATAAAACAATTTTCCAGTTATATAGCTGTTATATAACTGATATATAACATGTGCTGTGACTCTTGAGACGCTCTCTCTGCATCATGCATGGGGCTCAGTGCGTGTCG
Source organism: Gnathonemus echidnorhynchus (assembly GCA_026776725.1). Lineage (NCBI taxonomy): Eukaryota > Metazoa > Chordata > Actinopteri > Osteoglossiformes > Mormyridae > Gnathonemus > Gnathonemus echidnorhynchus. The sequence goes on along the minus strand of JAODJU010000106.1, from coordinate 1,046,548 downwards.
CGACGCTGAGCATTCATACGGTGTAGAGTTTACCATGTGATCCCAGCCAGGCAAAGCTTAGTCTCTCCATTGTTCCCCTTGAGTAAATGCATGAATGAGTATAGCGGGATTCATAGCCGCTACCAGCATTTGTCAAATAATGTGATGAAACCTCAGTGGCTCTGCTTTCCTGGGGATCGTATTGTCATATTAAATAATATGTGTAATGCACCCAATTGTTTTAATCCAGCACCACTGGAAAAAATATATATCCTGAGGAAATGGAAGAATGAATAGATTTCAGCTTCTAAGGAAAAAACTGTGAATTGATACTTCGGAGACTTTCTGTTTACTAGTGCATGCATATGCAGTGTGGGTAGAACCACACAGTATATTACATTACTCTGATAAAAGAGAGCAGATAGCAGGATTTGATTGGCTCTGGCTCGGATTTCTGTGACTGTATTCACTTGACAGCCTTGTCTTCAGTCATCCTAAGAGGACACAAAAGACATGCAGCTACTAATGAAAATCCTTGGACATATATGAGTAGCATTCAACAGGAGAGTCAAAGCAAAATATCACTTTCCTCCAATATCAAAAAAGAATGGGTGACACTTTATTTGAGGGAATACAAATAATACAGTAGTACACTTTCATTCAATGAATTATTTAATCTGAAACTAAGTGTTAGTTACATACTGATCCCATGTTCGTTCATTGTTAATCAATCATAACGGCTTTTTTATTTCATGCAGTGACTATATTTGTTTATGATTTGTACTTGAGTAGTACCTGAATTACAAAGTTACGTGTGTCCCCTAAAGTAAAGTGTTACCAACGGCTCTTTTACTAATACAGTAAAACCTCAGATTGCGAGCATAATTCATTCTGGAAACGTGCGCGTAATCCAAAACACTCGTGTATCAAAGCAAATTTTCCCATAAGAAATAATGGAAACTCAGATGATTGGTTCCACAACACAAAAATGTTTATATAAAAGTGATTAATACAAAACAGAAAGAACTAAAGTCACTACAAATTTTAAAAATGCGAATGTTGAGAGAATAACTATAGACTCAGATCACGTGACACTCGGCACATGAAGCGTATATGTAATACTCGTATTGCAAGATCTCACTTGTTTATCAAGTTATAATTTATTTAAAAATTTTGCTCGTCTTGCAAGACACTCATAAACCAAGTTAATCGCAAACCGAGGTTTGACTGTATGTGGCTTTTCTTATATTACTTGCTGTTACAACAGTATCCCCTAATAATATTCTCCAGTAACCACATCCCTTTGGGGTATCAAAAATCCAGGCAGGCCGGATTTTGTTTGCTTTTGTTTCTATACACACTGTGCAGTGGAAACAGATAATTCCACAAATTTATGAAAAAGTATGTTTTTGTTTTTGATTGTTCATAATAGATTGTTTGTGCTATTTGTAACGTCTATAAGCAATGTGTTGAACAAATGCTTTGCACATATAGTTTGCATCAGCACCAACTGTTCAGGATAACATGGAAACCATTTCAGGCACCATGTATATAATCAAAGGCCAGAACATGATCATTAGGGTGCGGTGAAAAAATCAAATTTTCCAATAGCAATTTCCAATAGTGCGGAAAAGTTGTCACTGACATTGACCTTGTTATTAAACGTGCAAAATATCTTTGAGATAGGTTAATATTTTCAGGTTCCGCAACGCTATCGAAGTTTTCACCTGTCACATCAATGCGTAGATCCACGCTACGTATCATCCATATCATAACACAATGTAAAATTGTTCCAATTTAATATAAGAACCTAACAATCGGTCAGTGACAATGAGTAAGTGGGAAACGACTCATTCAGAAATGTGGCACTCAGGAGCATGCTTACACTGACATACTGGCAATATACACTATCCATTATCTATACTGCTTTATCCATCTGGGTCTCATTGAATTCAGGTGTCCCAATATTTTTGGTAATATAGTGTATCTAGCCATTTTGACTGTCATGCTTGTTACTTTTTATTTTGGTGGCACTGAGGAACAATTTTACATTGCGTTATGATATGGATGATATGTAGCATGGATCTGCGCATTGATGTGACAGGTGATTAATTGTAATGCACGCAGAGCGATGTAATGTATGTGTATGGCTGATACCCAGTAAAAATCTGCGTTACCTGAATGTTGGTATTTTGTAGTGATTATCA
>JAODJU010000106.1:1020475-1031528 GCA_026776725.1 Gnathonemus echidnorhynchus | reverse complement strand
GACCCCCCCCCCCCCCCCCCCCCCAACTGTCCAATCACCATGACAGCACGAGTCATGACTTTCAACCCCTGACCTTTCTCCATGGTGATGGAAAATGTTGAAGATCGTTCCAGTGCAAACCACTTTAATCTTTTCAGTTTTGCAGCTTTTTCTTTCTCCTTCCTAAATTTTCATTTAAAGAAGAGAAACGAGAATAAAACTGGAAGCCTTGGTGTTCCACCAGATATGGGGCGTCCTTCAGATCGCAGCGAGGGGCATGTCAGTGTTTCAGAGGGAACCTCTGAGTCACTCACCTCCCTGGCCATGGCGGCAATGGAGGAGCGTAGAGCAGAGCAGAGGAAAGCTTTCCCTTCTCTCTGTAATTAACAGCACATCTCCCCTACCGAAAGAACAAATGCAGCCCTTCTTTTGTGCCCGCTTTCTGAATCCCAGAGTGGGGGCGCCTTTCATTATTATTAATGGGAGAACCCTTTGCTGTTGGCAGAAGGTGATAATGAGACACTTGGCTCCATCCCACCGAAACAGAAAGATTTTTTTTTTTTTTTTAAAGTTTAAACAGTCCTGCAGTTTTTTCCTTGACTTTTGTGCCATTCAGTAACAAATCACTGTTCCCCAGGAAGCTGATGGATGCAATCGCTAACAAACATGCAGAAATAGCCAGTGTACTGGAGAATGAGAATGAATATGGGGACTAGCACTGGCTGCGTGGAGGTACAGAGCTGCACTGCAGTGTAACATCCTGGTCAAAGGGATGAGCAGCACCAGCCTAAACACCAGAGCAGCATGAGAGTAGTGCATGAGCAGTGTGAGAGCAATGTATAAACAGCATGAGAGCAGTGTGAGAGCAGTGTACAAGTAGCATGACAGCAGTGTACGAGCGGCATGAGAGGAGTGTATGATCAGTGTACAAGCAGAGTGAGAGCAGTGTATGAGCAGTGTACAAGCAGGATGAGAGCAGTGTATGAGCAGTGTACAATGAGTGTACGAGCAGCATGAGAGCAGTGTACCAGCAGTGTGAGAGCAATGTATGGGCAGTGTACAAGCAGTGTGAGAGCAGTGTATGAGCAGCATAAGAGCAGCTGGTGAGAAGCACTGGAGCAGCGTGTGAGCAGCATGTGAGAAGCATGGAGCAGCATGTGAGCAGCAATTGATAAGCGTGGGAGCAGCATGTGAGCAGCATGGAACACCGTGTGAGCAGCAGGTAAGAAGCATGGGAGCACCATGTGAGCAGCATGGAGCAGTGTGTGAGCAGCATCTGAACAGCGTGGGAGTAGCATGTGAGAAGCATGGCTCTAGCTGGCTGGCTGGTGGTCACTTGATCACTGAGTGCCATGGTCCACCAGAACCCTGGGAGCAGAAGCACGGAGGGCCACCAGGGGTTCAATTCCACGTAAGGGCATGCTGAGAGGACGGGCAGGCAGAAGCAGAGCAGCAAGCTAGAGGAGATACATTTCATGGGCATTAGACAGCCAGAAGGATGGATGGATGTTTACCATCATGTTCAGTTTGTGTTGTTAACTTCATTCTTAATGTTCCTGAAATGTTACATGTCTAATATAGTATAACCCACCATGGTTTCATTTATTATTATTTAATTAACAGTCAATCAATGGCTGGCAATTATCTCTTTGCATTGGTGCATCTGTGAGGTATTAGTAACTTATATCTTCTGCTTAATAGACGGCTTCTTTTATAAGGATAATAACTTAATCGATTAACAGTTTTCTATTCTACTCATATGTCCCTGTAAACAGTGCCATTTCCTTTATTTTAATTCTTTGAATGTTCTTCTCATCTTCTCTCATCTAAGGTAATTGCCTTGATCTACTGACCTTCAAATAAAAGACTCATTTCACTCAGGTTTCCTCAGCAAGCATCTGTAGGGCCCCTAAATCTGAGCGAGCATTCCTAGCAATAGCCTTTAATGTACGAAGTTTTCAAATGAATTTTATTATTGTATTATAAGTTGGATCAGAGATAGTGTGTACCTGGAGCCACACTCAAGGTTTCAAATGAGTCCGAAATGTACTATTTATTACAGGCAATGCTGCAACGAATTCCTGAAAGCTTTGTATATAATCATAGGATCTTTGATCATAATCGTTTTGACTTTACCACCCCTCACCATGTAAAAAGCTTTATTTTCCGAAATTTTAGGAATATAAATTATATCTACCAAATTTCTGAAGTCACTTTTGGGAGGTTCAGCCAAGCCTGGACTGGCCATCTGGCATAATGGGCATCATCCCCCTAACCCCCCCCCCCCATCGACAAATTCACCATAGAGGCCCCAACAATCTTCCCGAATTGGCAAAGTTTTCCATGGGTGTGTATGTGTGGTGGTCCTGTCTGGGCAAAAGTCCAAGGCTGTTTTTCTTTTCAGTCCAGTCTTGGGTTCAGCTGGTTTTTATGAAACATCTAAAGACGTAAAACGATGCATTTACGGGAAATGATGCATTTTTCTTTTCAGCTGACAATGCCGTTCAGGATGGAAACCGTTTTGAATGCTGAGTTAAGGCTTTAGTATGCTTTTTATTGTATTTATTTAGTCGAGCTTACACATTTATTGAAAGAAATATCTATATTTTTCCCGTTTTAATGGCTAGACATTTTAAGGGCCCTACAATCACCTCAGTGGTCCAGTTAACTTCTCCTTCTGAATCCAAATACCGGTGCATAAGTGACAGAAATCTTATGGCTAATACCATTTTAGAGATGAACAGAGTATGTCAGTATTCAGTACCGCAGAGATCTGCCTGAGGTCCAATAGAATTTTACCATGCTTCCTCTCAAGGCAATTAGATTCAAAGATTTTAATTCCTTAGTGCCCTTATACTTTATGGGCTGAAAAACTGAAAGGAAGACAATTTTACACAATGCCAGGCAGTTTGATTTGATTGCAAATAAGACCTGTGCACCAGGTAGCTTGGCAAACATGCCACACAGGGATTTCAGAAAAGATCATGGATTTATCTGGTGTTCCTCTTTTCAGAGGTTGGCAAGAGTCTTGGGGCAACAGAACAATACAAAAGAGAGAACAAAAGATGGGCAATTAAGCACTTAGCTTCATGGAACCTGAAAGGAGTATGAAATGAGTGCAGGGTACACAGGCACGTGGTTCACACACACTTTAAAGATGCCTGGCCACCTAGGGGACAGTTTGTGAACTGTGGGAAGAAATTCCCATAAGCACGTGGAGGGGGGCAGGAACAAAACCCCCAACCCTGAAGGTGTGAGACCACAGTGGTGCCCACTGAGCCATCGTGCTGCTCTAGCAGACCACTCAGGCGGTATATTCTGTATTATACTGGCACATTACATTCTTGTTATATGGTACAGTACAGTACAATATGGAACGGTATGGTATACTATATTGGTCCCCAGGGGGATATTACCTGAATAAATCAATAAAGTTTCCCGAATAAATTACAGCTAAAGTCATTTGGAATGCATAAGGCAAGTCCTAATTAGAAAAAATTGAAAACAGCTAAGCAAAGGTTATTTTAATATGATAAAATTGAATGAAAAATGGCTTTGCTAAGTTGCTAATTGGGAAAGTCCTGATGTTCTGGTCAGCTGAGCATTATTCATTTATTTCTGCGTTATTATCATTTTAGTGCCAAAACTCTGGAACGTCAGAGTCCTACTTTGGACTCTGTTCTGATCATTCTACTGCTAAAGCTCAGAGGGGACCTCTGCATATTCTTCATTTTCCATCCATCCATCCCAGTGCTGATTATTAAGCTCAGAAATGCTACACGTTCCTATATTTGTGAAAGCAACAGCTCTCACCTCTTCTAAAGATCTCAAGGGACCTCTGCATATTCTTCATCCTCCATCCATCCATCCACCCATCTTTTCACTATTTATGCTGGTCAGGGTCACAGGTTCAACATAATCTTAGGCACGCTAATTCCAAAATATGAGTGCAAATTAATTTAATTAGTTAATTAAACATCTATGTATAGAAACACTCAGGATGACTCTTTAAGTGTATGTTAATTTTAATGGGGTAAATATGGCAATTAACAGTGAAGCATTTGGATCAAATTATATACCCACGAGGTATATGACTCACTGCAAAGTTTTTCATGAAAAAGACCCTTGAGATGAACTTGATTTAATTTGCATGGCTCTTGGAATCGGCACAGCTGACGGCTGGGATTGTGGGTAATTGCTAGCCCTGTGCATTTCCATCCATTCATTCATTTGTGCTGGTACTTAGATGTAGTCATAACTCAGAGCTGATCCAATCCATTTGGAGTCAACAACAGCTTGCGTGTCTGCAGTTCATCAAAAATAAACCTTCAAAGCTGGAATTAGCTCTCGGTTCAAATGAACAAATATAGACAAATGTCAGGCGAGGCATTCTGCACCAGGGCCCCGGGCCCCGGGCCCCCAGCCTCACTCAGCTGAGTGGGGAGCAGGAAGGCTCTTTCCTGGCTCTTCATCTTGAGACAGAGAAGCAAATAGAACACAAAAAACTGTGAGAATGTTCAGTGTTGCTGGTGTGGATGTCATAGCCTGTGCCTTGGAGCAGTCACTTACAGATCTGAAGGTGTTCAACGCCAGAGTGGCAGATTGCAGTAGACAGTCAGAATCCCAGCCCAGCTGGACCGCTCCCCCCCCCCCCCCTCCTTGCCTCTTGCCCATCCAGGCTGGACCAACACCCCCCCATGGTCTCCGGATCAATCCTCCAAAATGGAGCGTGAATTCATAGTCACCCACTCTCACGTACAGCATTTACAGGCCTACCAAGGCTCTGTTGGTTCTTCTGCACTTTTGAAGATTAACTGATGCTTCTTTCCAAAACCCCATTTACTGAACTGCCAAGTACAAACTGATGGGTTAATTCTGGTTTGTTTTATCTCTGTGTTAATCAGTACCGATGCCCATTTGACAGAACATGGTTTAAAGTATTTTAATCATCTTCCCGATCAGAAAGTGACACGAGTTATTATTCTGGAGCTGCACAGAATTAAATAACAATAAATATTACATGCTTGGATCCCTCATTATTAATTATATTAATATGAAGTGACTGTAATAACAATGATGAACATTACAAATAAAATGGAACGGGACTGGGTGATGGGGTCCTGTTATGCTTTACTTCATATGGTTTACACTGGAAAATTGTATTTACTGCATGTAAAGAGAAACCCAGAGCAATACCCTGCTTGGATTTCCTAGAAATCCTCCAGAATTCCTCCATCTTTCAGGCTTTCTAAGGCGGAACAGCATCTATTATTACATATTTATAATATTTATTATCATTGTGCTTTTAGTATAAAATTAAACATTGCTTTCATTTTTAAAGCAGCAGATCTATGAATTACCCTTCAAAAGCTTTAATAATGTGTCAGGATGTTTAATTCCATACAGCCCAAGAGAGAAATGTTTTTGCAAATCAACTTTCCCAAAGCTGCAAATCTTCATACCTCAGTGACAGTTTTGTAAATGAAGCCTTGGGTCTGAAGTTACAGTCTGAGTTTCGGAGAGTTCTTAACATTTTTAACAAAATTATAAATGTATTTTAAATGTTACTTGAATTCATTATTTTCATCCATCCATCCATCCATCCTTCTATACTATCATTCTATCGCCTATCCTGGTCAGGGTCTCAAGGTCATTATTTCCATTATCTTTAAAATAATAAAAGAAAAAAATACTAAAGCGATTTATGACTAAAAGAGTCTTCATTTCCAGATATCGTTTTCCAAAACCGCGTTCTGCAGATTTCACCTCTCCGTCCTGGTAAATCTTCGCGTGCTGACAACGGTGTCTTTTAGATTAACCTCAGCTGACACCCAAATCTCTCTTCATTTTTTCCCGGGTTATGCAGTGATTTGAGTGTTTCTCTCTGACAGATTTCAGCCAACTGTGCAAAAAGAGATACATTCCAGAAACTTCCGGGCTGTTGGCACTCCTTCGGGATTTAACTTATGCCTCACTTTTGTCATTCTTTTGCCTTGTTCTCCACAAATTCTCCTCACCAGCCTTCTTTCATGTAACAAGGCGCTTACAACCATTCAGGCTGAGCTGGGGGTCCTTTCCAAATATGAATTTTATCATAAGGCAACTGGCGGGCAATAGCGGACTTTTTACAGCGGTTGTAATCTATGACTTTGCTTGTGTCACACAGCCATCTAGTGGTGACATTCATTTTCTTTTTGTATCCTTTTATCAAATCTGAATATGAAATCACAAGGCAGGAAATATTGAGTCCCACAAAAGATACAGACTTTGAGGACTCTCAGAAACCGTTTATTTGAATTCATTAGCTATACATTTTGCTGTTTTATTTAGCAATGATTGGTAACGCTTTATATTAACTGCACCTTCATGACGCCTGTATAATGCATTCATAGAACATTCATTGCACCTTAATATAATGCATTTACTGGACATCCATATGCAGCATGTAAGTATTCCTTCAGCATGTCGTAAAACGCTGCATTCTTAAAACTTTCAGTTATTAAATATACATTACTAACAACATTATATGATTATACTATTCTAATGTTTATTAATGTATATTACAGCAGTCATGTCATGCTCATTGAAAGTATTGTGAATGCGTAGTGCTTTAAGACATGTTAAGGTATACTTACATGCTACTATAAATGCATAACGAATGCATTATTATTCTCTGAAACACGCCCGGATGTTGATTTCTCAGGATTGACATGTGTTCTAAATTATTATAAAAGCATTTTATTTTACTTAAAAGCTTGTGTTTTATTTGTGAGCTTAGACTGGATTCACCATACCATTTACATAGGCCTAATACACGTTCCTTTTTTCATACGGAATGTATCTGTTGTTATACTATCCAACATGAACTAAGTAAATACGGCAAAAACGAGATCCACACATCTCTGTACGTACGTGGTCAAATAAGACCAGGTGATTTTACATTTAGCTTTAACTTTTTATTTTGCACGGAGCTCCGTTATGGGACATCAACCTTCTCTATACAATACTGAGGCTGCATAGACCATTCAGGCAATTCAGTATTAGTATGCAGTAATTATTTCCGGGCATAATACTACAGGCGGATGGCAAAGTGACTAATCACCACTTCAACAGTGAAGAGCATATCACCTCACCTTCCCATACCCAGGCATACATTTAACCCTGACATACAGCGGTTAATTATTTTACACAGCAGGGAGTTTTGTTCTTTTTTTATTCATTCCATGACTGAGTTATGTGACAAGCACGTCAGAAGCAGGTACGATTATAAACCAGAACAAATGGCGTGTGTGCCTCTGTGCGTGTATTTGTGTGTGCGTGCGTATGTCTACGTCATTCAAAAAGAGAGCTAGAGACCTTGTATTAAGACGCTATGAACATCGCGATGCTTCTGGGGGTGAAATGTCACCCAGTTCAATGAACAGCATCGACTGGGCCACAGACAACGAACTGCTGTAGTTGTTCTGAAACAAATAGCCAAGAATCCATCCATATTTTAAGCGCCAGCCTGGTCCCTGTTAGATGGGGGTATACCTTGTGCAAGTGATTTGAAACCCCAGCACTGGAGGGGTGAGGGAACAGTGAGTCCACTGAGCCACCATGCTGCCCAGTATGCATTTATACAGGAGTGAATAATAATAACTGGTATTCATTCAATTTACCATAAATATTAAGCACAGAGAAACCATGAAGACTGAGAGTTTTCCAATTAGGTTTTATGCATCTGCATAGACACCATTACATTAAATAATTGATACCTTCCACTGCAACATTGTCACTGGAAACATTTTTATAAACAAGCCACTTTAAGATTGTCTGAGGAAATACAGTATCTGATACTCCATGTGGTGTCTTAGTAACTCTGCTGTTTGTGTTTTCCTTTGAGGGTCCTATCATATTTCCATGGGTGCATCAAAAACTCCCAAATTTCAGCTCATGTGGCCCGAGGATTAGCTTCTCTGCAACCCAAATGACATCTCATTAAAATCAAAAGAAATGTTGTAAGGCACGGTAATGCAGTCAATCTCTCCAAGTAACCAGTAACCAGAGGTAAATAAATTAGATACTTTAAGCAATGGACATTGCCTTGTACCAACAAATTTCTTAAACATATGCATACAGAGAAATTATGCACACTCCACACAGAGAGAACGTGCAAACTCCACACAGAGAGAACGTGCAAACTCCACACAGAAAGAACGTGAGAATGTGCAAACTCCACACAGAGAGAAGGTGCAGAGGCAGAGAGCAGGGCTGGGCCATAGTGGGTATCTGCATGGGGGGGGGAGGGGTACCAACTGAACCACTGTACCATCCCTCCCCCCAGCTGTCCGTAAGGAGGAACATTACAGTGGAGTTTTACAGAAGCTGCTTCTATCATCTATCTTACTGAGAGCTACAGTATCCAGGATTAAAGTATCTAGACATCAGGCCTCCAAAATAAACTAACCATTCATCAGGATTACAGAGCTATCATACCTGTCATACTTGGCCATTTGAATAGCAAATATATTCACTGAGATTCGGTCTGGTGTATTTATATAAGCTTTATTCAAATGTAGCCAAATGCAGAACACATTTTTTTCGTCGTTAACTTCTATTTCTCCCATTTTTCATTTCCCCTTTTCCAAGCTCGGATGACAGCGCTGCCCCCTTGTGGTGGTGAAACGTATTTGGTGAGTACGAGCATGTCAGCCCCCGTCAGCCGATGAACGGATTACGTTTAGGTATGCAAATTACGGGAATTTTCGAAGGAGGAAACTTTTCGTGGAATTTATAGCAATTTTCAGTAAATTATTATTGGGGAATTATTAAGAAATAATTTATCAGTACGAATCAATGACCATTATGCACTACTTTATACAATCATGAAAGACTACGAAAAACGAGACGCTTGAGTTATTTGTGCTGGCATTTCATATGTAAATATAAACACCGAGTGAGCCGTAAAATGAAGAAGTAGCAGCCGAGCCGCAGATGACGCGTAGCGTTAGGGTTAGTGATTAAAGGGGGGCCTGTAAACGAACCCGTTCGGAAAGCGGTGCATAGACGAGGCCGGAAGCTGCGCTAAATAATCGCATGTTTGCTGTTCACTCGGAAAAGAGCTGATTTTGATGTTAGGGGCACATTTTCTGCATGTGCTTGAGCTCTAAGCAGAGTCCAGCCCCTGCTTCAGCAAAGCAACTTTGCAGACTCGCCACATCCGGACGAATGCTGCCGTTGTAGTACTTTTTCAGAGGGGAAAGTTAATAATGAAATTCTTAAAGGTGGCTTTTTTTTTTTTTTTTTGGATTTTGGAGAAATTCCTGCACGAAAGATCTTAAGATCATCCCGCATGTAAATGTATTCAAGTAGACTTGCGCTACATTTTAATTAGTTTGAGCAACGTGTAACTAACGCTGCTTAATCTGCTAACATTTCCATTTCCGCAAGCAAGCGGAGAAAAAAAGCTTCCTCTATAACACAGTCAGTAGAATATGATACTGCTAGCAAATATGTCTCTGCAAAGATTTTACCGGAAATCAAGATCTCCAGGTCAGAATATGTCAAGCACAAAAAAAGAGAGTTTTGCTGATGAAGCAGCTTCTCCTTCAAACCGCTCTGAGCCTCCGTCCTCCGGTGGGGCATCCGGGAGCCTGTCTACTGTTCTGGTCAGTGAGATGCTTAAAACAGGCCAGGTCAACACATCACAAAGTGCATGAAGGTCTAAATGCTTCAGCTCAAACAGCCAATGAGCAATAACATGCAACCCATGGCCAGAAGCCTTACCAGATATCGTTAATAAATCATTTCTGAGAAGGTCATCTCCATGTCAGTCAGCAGGTGGCACTGTGACACCACACCTCCAGGGCTGTTCCTGACACTGCGTGAAAGTGATTCATTGTCATTGTTGACGCACAACAACAAAATGTGTCCCGTGCATTTAACCCATATGTGACATTATAGGGGGGCAGCTAATTCAGCACCTGGGGAGCAGTGCTTGGGGGTAGATGTACCTTGTGCAGGGTACCTTTGGGGTACTTTGCTGGTTAGGGATTCAAACCTTTCTATTATAAATATTTCAATTACAAATGCACTTCCATAACCATTAGGCCACTGCTGCTGGATTCTGCATGCTCTTCCCGCCACATACTCTGCTTTTCTCCTGCAATCCAAACCATGCAATTGAATTGGTGCCTCTAAATTTCCCAAGTGTGTGAATGAATATGGATTGGATTTTACAGGGCAGATTAGTGCCACACTGTCAAGCTGGGCAGAGTTCAGGAGCAGCAGAGCGTTGGCTGCAGACAGCTCACATGTCCAGCTTCATATGTCAGTCAAAAGCTGCTTTATATACATGTTGTGCTGCAGTAATTTCTGAGGCACGTCTTCTGGTGTTTCAGGACGCTGATGAGCTGGACGTACATATTCAAAGCCAGATTCACAGGGCCTTTTGTTTAAAAAAAATAAATAAATAAATTACTAATGACAAACCGGGGTGGTTGAATCTCCGGACAGCGGCACCTTTCTGCCGCTGAGGGTGACTCACCCTGCCCCGTCAGCTGCGCCCTCCTGCTTGTCCGTGGGGGTCTGCGCATGGAGCAGCTCGCTGCCACCACCTGTGACGGCAGTTTCCATGCGTCGCACACATTGCCTCCCGCATGGCCCTTTCAGCCTCTCCATTGGGGGGGTCGGTTGCCATGGAGACCGGCTCATTCGCTCTCTGGCTGGCTGGGAATTAATTCCTCTCACCTGAACTGTCTCTCAGAGGGATGCGTTGCCACGGATACGTTCATCCCTGGTGCCGCGAAGGAGTCTAGGCTGCTGCTCAGAGAAATAAACAAAAAAAGAAAGTGAATGACATCAGAGGTGTGGCCGGTCTGGTTTTTTCCACTTAGTAAATATCACTATGCTCATGCTTTGGTCATTACTGTAGGATGTTTCTGGGAGGAAATGAGCCACTTTCTGTTTACTGAGTGAAACCTTTAAGGGGAAATATCATAATCTTACTTTGCTGTACTCCACCTATTTTAACTCAAGCAGGTGTGATCTGTGCTCCTCCTGTACACCCCCCCCTCCCCCCCCCCCCCCCCCC
>JAODJU010000106.1:1007965-1020442 GCA_026776725.1 Gnathonemus echidnorhynchus | reverse complement strand
TTACACAATAGTCGGGTGTCAGTGAATGCAATTACCCACCATCATAAGAGGCCCATGTAGAAGATGTACCAGGACCTAGTCAAACAGTTCATCAAACAAAGGGCATGGATATCAAGCATGGAGCCATTGGGTAGCACAAGTGCGGCCCAGCTGTGTGAGACCGTAGAGCAGTGCAGGAAAGTGACACTGTACAGGACACAAAACACCGGAAGACAAAGTGCCGAAAATGCCTGAATCATAGCTAGATATAAAGAGAGATGCTCGTTCAGCTAAAGCTTGGGGAGTTAGATTTATGAGTCACTGTTAAAATGCAAATAAACAAAGCAAATAGCTACGAACTCTGTCTACAGTCATGTACATCAGGAAATCAGCACATGGGGTCTGAAATAGACACCAACTGGTGTCATCTAACCTAGACCCAGGAATACTGTTCAGGGGATCTAGGAGGAAATTGTAGAAGTATCAGTGTTACCTCTTAATTCTGACTGCGGGCACATTCCACTGAAAGCAGATGACCTTAAGGATCAAACATGCCCCATTCCCTACCTCTGGGTGACAGAGTACAGCCATTACGCACTGGCTGTGTGTGTCACGGCCGTAACGATGTGCTGCTACGTCTGCCTGGAAGGGGTTGCTACTTGCATTTTCGCCTTTGTTTCTGGTGACTGACAGCCTGTTGTCATTTTTTGGGACACAGGTGAACAAGTACTCTGGCAATTAGTGTCCCTGCCGCTCCTGCTGTCACATGGAATTCCACCGGTGACAGGAACAGGTCAGGGGCGTGTCACTGATTATTCAAGACATCATAACAGTGTGTGGAAGCAGAAGGCGCTATTGAGGGGGAGTAACAACAGAAATTCACTATCACACGCCCAAATTACAGCAATTTGCACATAGCAGCGTGAGATTATAACTGAAAAATAGTTAGGTATCAAAAACAGATGAAAATGAAACATCTGGAAATCGTAGTGTCTGTATGATGATGTGATTTTACATGCATACACACACATACATCCATTAGCACATTGGCTGTTTTTAAATCAACAATTTCTTTTAGCAATCCTTTTAAAATAAAAAAAAAACATGTTTTACTTGGATGTCCTTGCAATCTATTTTGTCTGCTTTTCTGTAAATTTATCCCCACAAGCGTAAAAAAAAAGGGTGAGACGTGGGCACAGAGGAAGGCAGACAGACACGTTGACTCTTTATCACGATCTGCCTCCAGTAGATGCTCAGCCCAGGACAGAGACTGGCGTGACCTTTGCAGAAAGGCACCGACGTGTGAAATGTCACAGTGCCACAGAGACACCCTGTTTTACATTTTCGCTGCTGCAGGTATCCCCTTAAGGCACCTTAACCAGCTAATTGCACAGTGGTCTAGCTTAATGCATGGTTAACCAGCTCAAAACATAGTTAAGCAAATTAATGTGAACCAGCTTAAGGCATGGGCAACCAGTTCAGTGTATGATCAAGCAGCTTAATGCATAGTTAACCAGCTTGCATGGTTAGCCAGCTTAAAGCATAATTATGAGTTCAACATATGGTTAAACAGATTAATGTATGTTTAACTGGATAACCATCCAATTCATGGTGCATGGTTAAGAAGTAATGCATGGTCAACCAACTTAATGTGTGGTTAAGCGGCTTAATGGTTAACTGGCTCATCTGCTAAATGGCATTGACACTGGTGCAGAAATGTTGTTTTATGCAGATCTGTTACAGTAAATTGATGGGGGGTGGATTTTAGAGCATTTTTCTCATAAATTGTCTTTTCTGTTGTTTAGTCATGGAGACACAATGGTATCTTAATTTATGTAGATGAGCACCTCTTATGCAAATTGACTTGGGGTTAAGCCCGTTGTGGTACGGAGATAATTATGATGTCAGTGATTACACTCTGAATAATTTGAGAGACAGACAACTTAACTGTGAAATATATTCAGGGCAGAGAGCTGCTGCTTCACCCTGCACCATCAGGCGTAAGTATCTGTAGTCATTTGCTTATTTCTGCGATACCGCTGAATCCCTGCCAAACTCCAGCAGTGTCAGACTGCTAAAACACCCAGCTTCCAGTGTGTAAAATCCCACACATGCTGTTTTGCTCAGCTCTGTTCGCAAAAAATGCCCTTAAACAGTCTGTAGCTCCCGGGAGGTCTGTATCTCCACAGAGGTCTTCATCTGCTCCATCGCCATGGAGACGTCTGCTGTCACTAGGTGGGTCTCCATGGGTGCATTAGAGCATCTCACAGCATTAGTGGCGCAGGGGTCAAAGCCGCCTGAAGCACGTGCTGCTGTCACAAATTCCCCCTGTACATTTCCTGCTATGAAATATAAAGGCCTCTCTGAGGGCCCTATGCATGTTACTTTTTTGTCCTGCAGAGGGAGCCGGTGTGCATTTGTCAAGAGCATAAGAGGTCAGTGACAGAAAACAGGCACAGGAAACTGGCATGGTGTTGACTTTCTGTTGTTATTATGAGGTGCTGTCAGTCCTCAAGAACGCGCGGCAGACTTTGAAAGGGACGTTCAAGGTTGTGCAGTGGTGCACAGATCATTTTTTACAGATTATTGTAAAGAAAACAAAAGAAATGGTAATAGATTTTAGTAAGAAAGGCGTAAGGGTTTCTCGGTCTGAGTTTAATGGGGAACAGATTGAGCAGGTCTCATCTTACAAATATTTAGGAATTTAAATAGACGATAAATTGTGTTTTAATTATTGTGCACAGAACAAGTGCAGGAAATTGCAACAGAGGATGTTTTTTCTCAGGAAACTAAAGGTTTTTAGATTAGATATTGGCATTCTTCAATTAATTTATAAAGCTCTTCTGCAGAGTGTCCTGTCCTTTGGGTTAATTTGTACCTTTGGAAATATGCATCCACAGGATCGTAAGAAATTGCAGCATTTTATCAAATCAGCCAGTGGGTCATTGGAGTTGACCAGGCATCTGCAGCCCAGCTGTACAATGAGCTTATTATGGAAAAGATTAAACAAATTTTAGATGATCCTACACATCCTCTGTTCTCAAAGTTTGTCAGAAGTAATAGGTTGAATGGCAGAATTCTGCAGAGAGTAATCAGAACAACAAGGTATCATAAGTCATTTGTGCCAACAGCAATTAGACTGCACAACAACAGATCAAGTATATCTGTTGTACCTTAATTTTACCCTTTTGCATGTCTATTCCATTTCATATGTATGTTTACTGTTTGTTTGCATTGTGAGACATGCAATGTTGACCATATGAATTTCCCCTGGGGGATAATAAAGATTACCTTGACCTTGACCTTGAGACTTGCTGTACGTTCATTGTTGTGAGAATTAAGACCATTCACCTTGACCTGCCTGAGATTTTTACTACCTGAGCTAAATATTAATACTGCAATAAATCATGCATTTTAATCATGCTTTACTACCTATATGTTACTACACTATGTTTACATGTTTTGCACCTTGCCATTCTCCCTTATTTGCGTGTCGTGTTCTCCTGACCATGTGACCTGTGACTAGATTGACTGCTTAGTCAAGTTATCTGGCTAAGCAGGAAATCCTGCTTAATTATTATTATTAATGGGCCCTGGGTTTCTTAAGTCTGAGCAAAGTTAGAATATCTTCTGGAACAACACTGGAATGTGTCATTGGCTCTGGAAGCTAGGAGCACCTTATGCTTGCGGAGGACCCCAGATGGGTTGAGTCACTGAAAGGGACTTGTACACTTCTTACAGATCTAGGAGCACACATCATTTCACTTCCTTTTCTTTCATATTTCTGTTATTTTATCTGTAATAGATACAACTCATCTCCAAAGTTGATCATGTTCACCAAGATCCAACATGACAGAATAATCATTCGGCCGATCATTTTTATTGGTCACGCAAATACTAAGCAGGGTGTCCGTTTTCCAGAAGGCTATGATAACTGAGAAACATCAGCCTTTGATCCATGGCTTTTGGGATTTTCTTCGATCGGCCGACGCAGAGGCATATTTAAGCACCATGTCTGTTCAAACTAGCTTGATGGCTTACAAAAACTGTCACTAAGGTCAGATCTCCAGGATTTCATCAATGGGCTCCAGGCTGTGGAGGAGACCAGTAAGCAGGTCTGAGAGCTCCCTGGCAGAAAGACAGCCCCTGAATCTACACAAGAGGTCTTCAGGGGTGCTTAGTCTCACTCACAGGGACTTTGATACATGTGCAGGAAATCACGTGAATCATGACGAGGGGTTATATAAATATCCGCCGTTTGTGAAAAACTACAGCAGCAAGACAGTCAGTCAGCCGTGTTCATTTAGTGCTGATTTCTCCTGGGACTGACCCACATGGGGGGGGGGGTGTTATGCTGGGATTTGAATGAGCCACTTTAGGAACCAGGCACTGGTCTCTCTCTAGATGCCACATGCGTGTGGGAAGACAGAGGCACATAACTCTGTACATTCTGCATGCTGATCTAAAAGGCACATAACTCTACAGTATAACTCTACATTCTGCATGCTGATCTAAAAGCGAGCAGGTCATGCAATGTGCAGAAGAGACATTAATTTATATAACCAATTTAGCTGCAGAAGATTTAACACGAAGGAAAAATATAATATTTAACTTTACATGTCACATATCAAGATGGATTCTTTCCCAGTAAATGATAAGACTGAAACCCTTTACCCTTTGATACAGCAGCATCACTTCATTCTTATACATGTCACCATGACAACATTGTTGGAGGAAGGGTTGTCATAGCAATACAGGATGAAAGAATGTTTCTCACTATACATATACATAAATTGACACATCTTCCTAGATGGTACTAGCTAGGTTTACCTAATATAGTGGCACTGAGTGTAAATACACTGCTTTCCTCACTCTTAATACCTGGTATTGTGTGACTGACTGCATTTTCCCATTCGCGATCGATTTTCCTGTCTCAGGCAGCCCCTCTGTTTAGCTTCGATAACTGAGTTTCATTGGTGCAATAAAAACATGAAAGTCTGACCGTGTGTGGGGGTGGTGAAGAGATGATTTTACTGTGACAGATTTTGATTTGCTTCATAACCGTGAGATATAACAAATGGAAAACTGTCAATATTTTTGTTCCTTGCTTCTCCTGTTAAATACACAGTTAACACTGACTTATCTCTTCAGACAAATACCAGGTAATGCCTGTGAGCTTAAGAACATCCAGTACTTATCTGAGGGCATGAAATTCTGAGGTCTCTTCCTGGGACAGTCATGCTATCACTTCTTACCTGGGACTTATGCATTATTCATCTGCATCTGGAAATTTGGCAGTTTACCCAAATTCCTTCTTTTTCTCCATGAGAGCAATTGGTGCAGATCTCGCTGGCGCATCTGTGAACAGGACAGCAAGACTTTGTGGTGTATCAGATCTGAATATTATTGAGCCACTTTGGGGTCTTTTGGAGGAGAGAGTCAGGAAACCTGGCCAGGAGGAATGGCTCAAAAATCCCTCTGGCCACTGTGCAGGACTTGTATCTGTCATTCCCAAGATGAATTTATGCTGTATTGGTCACAAACGGAGGCTCTACACCACAATAAGAAATGATTGTGTTCTTAAACCAGGTGTTTCAGTTTCATTGTCCGACCCTTGTATGTTCTAATGTGATACAGAAACATGTTCTAATGCATGTTCTAATGTGATATACAAGCATGTTCTAATGTGATATGCATGTTTAGTTTTTCAAATACATAACGTCGGTATACTGCCAAACTTCAATCAATTGCATTTCAATTAAATTATCCTTTCTAGATGCCCGTACTCATATTAAAGACAGTTTCAGAAAGGAGTCTGTGAAAACCACATTGTTTTTGATTTGAAGTGCAAATTGTTCATTAATAATTCACAAATAATTCATTTCAATAATTGATTGAATACTTCCAAACAGCAAACTTGTCTGGAAATGCTTTTTGATTTTACTTGCACATTAGCTGTGAGTGAAACAGGATCTCTACAAGCCTATAATCTGTGGAATAGAGCACACAGGCTGTCAGACTCCTGAAGCCTTCAGATCAGCCTTCAGAGCTCTGGGGTCTGTGGATCAAGTCTGAAAATTCAACTCACAGATCTCTGTTTAAAATTTTTGGTTTTCTGCCGCGTGACTTTTATGTTCAGTCAAATTTGTGAACTGAAACGGCTAGATGGTCCTTGAAGAAGTTCTGGTTGGAAATTGGCTCTTCAAAATTAGTTTCAAAAGCTGCCTTGATATTCCTGTGTTCTGACAGGGCAGCCATAGGTGAGCTCTGCTGCTGTCAGAGCCCAACGTGGGCCCGCATTAAGAAGTAGACGGGTTCTTCCAGAACACGGGTGCTTCACACAGACCACCCTGCTAGGGAGGCAGCCGCTAAACAGGCGTCTTGAGTACAGACCACAAGGGCTGCAATGAGTGTCAAGGACATTTTCTTAGAGAAATACACGTGTAATTCCCTTCTGCTCTCTTTCCACTTAAAGGGAGACTAAGGCCAAAGGTCAAACCTTCATTAAACGAAAGAAATGACTCCCACCAGCCATTGTAACAGATTATTGTTTTTCTCAATTGCCTTGGCACACGTTTCACGAAACATACTTAATGTTCTCACGACTATAAAAGCGTTTCTCAGAAACATTTCATGCATATAGCACAACACTATGATGTAGCTGCAAAACGCCATATCTCACCCAAAACAATTAACTAATATATTAAAAGCAAATAATGCTATCAATGAATTAGTCAGTGCCCCCAAAATTACAAGTACAATCACCATCGTTTTAACCGTGAGCATCAAAATGCTTAGATATATCATCAGTATGTCAGTGTAAATATGCTCCTGAGCGCCACGATTCTGAATGTTAGTCAGATCCCACTTTCTCATTGTCGCTGACTGATCATTTTTCTTTAGCATACTAATTGTTATTCATATCAGAGACACCAGTCTCAACATTGCATCACAGTATGTAAAGTTCACTGGCAAGAGGAAGAACGCGCATGCACATGTAACTTCATCAGATCTCAAGACACAGTTCAGTAGCAGTCACACAGCACTGTATAACACAAAAACAGCAAAATGGCAACAAAATCATATACTGTATGACCCAAAAATACAACAATGCTGTGTCACTACAATTTATGGAATATAATTTTGAATCATTTTGAAAGTTTGATGAACTGTTTTGCATGTGGTGGCTAACACGATTATCAGTTACATATATAGTTTTGAGCATAAAATGTATTCAATAGCAAATTACATAATCCATTTTTACCAACAAGACTCCAGCAACTGAAAATTACATCAGACGATAACAATTATACAAGATCATTTGCATATATGCAGAAAAACATTTGTAATATGCACAAAGCAATGAGAAATTATGTTCTGTTCTGCACGCATGACATTATGGTGTGGGGATAACACTAGTTGGGATTACACTAGTTATTTTGTAAATGTTAGTTGTCATTTGAGAAATGTGCCAAAATAATCAGGGGAAAAAAACTGTAAATTCCGTAATAGAGTTATTTTTATGAATAGGTCAGGTGAGGATAGAAATTCATGCTGCTCACGCTTGGAGGTGAGAGAATCTAACAGAAGGCTGGCAGGAGCATCTGCAACCATTAGCTGAGAAGGTCACAATCGGAGACCTCCACCCAGATATGCACAAGAGCGATTGTGAAACATGCCCCTCATCTGCGTCTCTAACAGGAAGACGGCCAGCAGCTGTGGAATCGGCAGCTACACCCATCGCTCATTCTCAAGGACGGGGAGGGAGCCGCTATTATTACTCATTTTGTAGGCCACTTTGTAGCCTCAGAGCCAAATGAGTCCCATTTGACACTCTTTCCTAACTAGGGCGGCATAACAGGTGCAGAATGAATCATGTTCCTGCAGCAAAGAGAGTCATTTAGTCTGGTTTGGTTATTTTTACATTTAATCAGAAATGCAGCTGTTCACCTGGAAGACAAACATGGGGAAAGTTTAGGGATAAAACCAGGAATCAATCATGTGGTCCATCAAGCACTATTAGTGTCTAATCTGAGAACAGCAGCCAAAGACGCCAAAACTGTGAAAATACTTGTACAGAATTTTTTATGCATATACACTATATGGCCAAAATTATTGGGACTACCTGGCCATTGCACCCAAGGGAACCTTTATGACTTCCCATTCTAAATCCATAGGCACCAATATGGAGTTGGTGTTCCCTTTCCAACCATAACAGCTGCCACTCTTCTGGGAAGGCTTTCCATAAGATTTTGGTGTCTATGGGATTTTTTGCCCATTTGTCCAGAGAAGCATTTGTGAGGTCAGGCACTGATGCTGGATGTGAAGGCCTGGCTCGCAGTCTCCATTCTACAGACGCCATTTCCAGAAAAGTTTGGATATTTTCTAAAATGCAATAAAATCAAAAATCAGTGATATGTTAATTCACATGACCCCTTTATTTGGCAGAGAAAAGTACAAAGATTTACAACAGTTTCACTGACCAACTTAATTGTACTCTGTAAACATACAGAAAGTTTGATGGCTGCAACACACTCAACAAAAGTTGGGACGGAGGCATATTTTTATCCACTCATCAGTTAAAAGGGATGACAGATTTCGCATAACGTAGTGGAGTAAAATGTAAGATATTTGACTTGGAAATATAGCGGAATTAAAGTAAAATGTATCTCCAAATAGAAATACTTTAGTAAAGTAGAGATACGTGAAAACGTTACTTAAGTACACTTAACTTTAAGATTTACTTTGTTAACATTTACTTTAACATTTACCATAACATTTACTTTGTTAGCATTTACTTTGTTACTGTCCACCACTGTGTGTTGCAGCAATCAAATTCTAACTTTGAGTATATTTCTAAAATACAATTCAGTTGGTCAGTACAACTGGCATAAAAGTAGCATCCATCAAAAGCTCAGTCTTTGCAATAAAGGAAAATTCAGAAAAATTTAGGTCTTGCAACATCTACAGTGCGTAATATTGTGAAAAGATTGAGGCCCTCAGGCGGCACCGCCTAAGATACCATAATGCCATTGTGAGGAATATAGCTAATTGGTTTCGGGAGTGTTTCGGAAAACCATTGTCACTTAACACAGTCTGTCGTTGCATCCAGAAATTACGCAAGGAGGAAGCCGTACATTAACTCTATGCAGAAACGCCGAGAAGTTATATGGGACCAAGATCATCTCTGATGGACTGAAAGAACCATGTGCTGCAGTCAGATGAGTCCACATTTAAGCTTGTTTTCGGAAAAATCAGGCGTTGAGTTGTCTGTGCCACAGATAAAACCAACCATCCAAATTGCTCTCAGTGAAAGGTGCAAAAGCCAACATCAGTGATGGTATGGGGGTGCATCAGTGCCCACAGCATGAGGGAGCTGCATGCATGTGAAGGTGCCATTGACTGAGGGGTATATTAGGATTTTAGAGAGACATATGTCGCTATGAAAGCAACATCTCCTCTTTTGTGCACCACAGTCATGCTGGAACAGAAAAGGGCTTTTTCCCAAAACTGTTCCCACAAGGTTGGAAACATATAATTGTACAAAATGTCTTGGCACGCATATTCTATACTTCAAACTTTCATTTTATTTTTATTACTTAACCCTGTAAACTTAACCCTGCAAAACCGATGCCATATTTTAAGAAGGATGATGTGAGACAATTCAGAGAAAGTGAGAGCAAAACAGAGTCACATCCTCCTCTCAGAGAGGCGACAGCTTCTATATTGGAGATGCAGGCAGAACCAGTTCCCTCTTTCAGTCACCTGGTCCAAATCAGCTCAGCTGCTGCAGACAATTAACCTTTAGGCCAGGAAGTCAGGAATACAGAGCTGCTCTCATTCTACTGATCACCGTCCAGACATACAGAGAACAAGTGTACACTGTGCAGCCACTGGCTGATTAAATCGCTGCAGGAAGGCGGTAGACGTCTGTACAGGAGCCTGTGCAACCCTGCCAGTGTCCAGCAGCAGAACCACCAGCCCCTCTGAGCCTTTCAATGCCATTCAAAGCAGCTACTAATCCGGACTTGTACTGACACACTTTACGCTTCTAAAAAGCAGAGAAAAGGGCTGGGATTTAACTGCATAAATGGGGACCTGTCTGAGAGACTGGAGGCACGGTGGATCAGTCATTCCCACACATTCAAATTCCGGCACATTCTGAAATCCCACGCAAACTTGTCAATAATGGCAGCTGTCAGTACTGCAGGCGTCAGTAACGGCGGTCGACAGTACTGTCAGACATCAGTATTGCAGGCGTCAATAACAGCAGCTGTCAGTACTGCAGGCATCAGTAACGGCGGTCGACAGTTGTCAGTCATCAATATTGCAGGCGTCAATAACAGCAGTTGTCAGTACTGCAGGCATCAGTAACGGCGGTCGACAGTACTGTCAGTCATCAGTATTGCAGGCGTCAATAACAGCAGCTGTCAGTACTGCAGGCATCAGTAACGGCAGTCGACAGTGAGTGATGGGGGTGTATGTGGGAGGACGGCTGCAAAGGAGGCGTGGGATCGTCCTTGCCATGCATGTTCAGCACATTAATGGAAAAGGTCTCCTGCACAGTGAGTGAATGGCTGCTGAACACTGAAGTGCCGCATTTCAGGTGGGAATTAAACAGGCACAATGTGTGCATGACCTCATTACCACAAGGCTGACTTACTGCTTCATTTACAGGGACTATATCCGTTTGCAATGAGCTCTTACATAGGGAACCAGTAAGAGGCACAGGTGATAAGGTCCACGGGGACTAAACCGTGCTTATGGCCATGCTGTGAAAATTCCATATATAGGACTTTCCATACAGAAATATTTCAGCTGGTAGCCATGATTCAGTTGGCACAGTAGGACGGACCGCTGACCTCCCCCCTCCCCCCCACGGAGAGTGCACACGGCCCAAATTCAGATCAGCCAATGAATCAGTGCTCTTCAAAACACAGTGCTGTGTTCAGCTTTTAAAAATACTAGTTAGCACATTAGCTATGCTCAAATATTGAGAGCATAAAATATCCATCTATTGTAGAACGATGTTGACAACAATAATAATTATTATATTATTATATTATAATAATAATATATAGTTGAAATGTTTCAAACCAGCTCCAATATACTATCATACAAAACCCTCTACAGACCACATACTGAAATGTCATCAACTGAACGCAGCAGCAAAAAAACATGAGGCTCGAAGTAAAGTTACAATCGATCTACTGTACATGAGGAGCGGAAGTGAGGCCCAATCCTCAGTGACTGCTTCCATCTTTTCAGCTTCATGGCCAGATACATGAGTACGTGACTCACAGTGACGCCTTTCCCATCCCAAAGTGCTAAAGTACCCATTTAGTGCACACAAATACGCCTAGTTATTGTTAACGTTACAGTTCATCTCCGCATCTAGGTAAGATGTATAAGCAAGCAAAATAACTATAATTAAGTTAGAGAATGTTTGCAAAGAACACAGTATTTCAACACCATACCTTTAACAAACTGAATCAGAGTCAAGACTGAGCCAGACAGGGGGGTGAGTCCCAGACAAGCCTGAGTCCGTTACCAGAGCCGGGTAGCCAAGTCCAAATCTGGAAAACTCAAGTTTAAGTCTAGACCATAAATCTGAATTCGAAACCTATTAATTGAAGAATAAACAAATACTTCAAAGTTTAAATTTATATAAGTTAAATATAAGTTACAATTACATCAGATAGCACCAGTATCCAGCTGAACATATGCAGAATCGGTTCAGCAGCCAGACATGATGAGGACACGAGTTAACTGTGTGGGTGGGTGCACAATGCTGAAAAACATTGAAGCTAATATATAATATATGAAACGGGGGGCGGGGGGGGGGGGAGCACAGCTGAATACAGGCTGCAGTCACAGGCTATGGACTCGGGGTGGTTTTCTGAGTCACAAGTGCATGAATCGGGGTCAAGAATGAGAAAAAATGCACTCAAGTGCTCACCAAGATTCCATGCATACGCAGACTTGAGTGCCACTGGTGTGTATCCGTCTTACTGTGATGACAGGCAGTGTTTGTGTGTGTCTTAGTGTGTGTGTGTGACCTGCAAAGGACAGACACCCTATCCAGCCTGTACCTCAATCCTCATGCCCTGTGCTGCCTGGGATAGGTTCCAGCCCCCCCCCACCACCATGACCCTGACTAGGGTAAACAGGTGGAAGATTATGGACGCATGGATTTTAAATCAGTTGAACTTCATGTCTAATTAAATTAAAGGAATATATTGGTTCCTGCCCTACTGATCTTAAAAATTTTTGCCAATTTCCAGGATAAAAAAATCCATCAAAGCACATCAGTTGTCAAATGTGGTTTCTTCCCGCATAAATTTGTCTCAGTAAATGCTAAAATTAAAAGCCTGCTGACATCTCCCACTGCACCGTAAGACACATCAGAAGCCGTCATCTCACATTCCACATCTGCGTCCAGCTGATGCTCCTTGACAGGAGACTGCTGGGGGGGGGGGGGGGGGTGGAAATTTTCCG
>JAODJU010000106.1:991923-1007865 GCA_026776725.1 Gnathonemus echidnorhynchus | reverse complement strand
TGCTGCATCGGGATGCTGCATTTTCCCATCAGCCCCTGTCAAACAGTAGATGACAGAGCACAAGCTCGTCACACACCAGATAGCTCACACGTACCCCTCCGACGATTTAACGAGGGGGCGTGTCCTTCCACCTCCAGGCGAACGCCGCGCGCGCCCCCGCCATCTGACAGGTGCAGTGAGATATTACCTAAGGTGTTCTTAAGCTCCAGAGCCAAGGGCACATTCCAGTGTTTTTCCAGAACACCCGGTCTTGCTTAGACCTAACAAACCAGATGGTGCCATAAGAAAATCAATCAAATAGTCCACGTTGAAGGTCACATGGTGTGAAGAACAATGAATACAAGTAAGGGGGAGGGCAAGGTGAAAACATGTAAAAGTAGTGTAATTACATATTGGTAATACTGTATGAATAAAATGCATGATTTCCCACACAGGCCTTGGAGACCACAGCTGGGGGCTCTGCCCCCCTCCCCACAGCCCCACCCCCCAGGCATGACCCCTGACCTGCTAATAGCCCCACAGACGCCAACCCATAAAACAGCTTCTGGGGAGGCTCTATTCCACAAGGAAACAGACATTCATATTTGACCAAATTCCAGCAAAACCCAAACTTGCTTCCCCGACGAGGTGGCATGTTCCAGACAAATTTTTCCATCAAGTAAAAATTAGATGGCCAAAAATATGTTCAGTATCTTTAAGCATAACACAAATGTTTAAAGGTGCATACATATAAAATAATTCCATGGTCAATAAAATCTTTTCAGTAAATGTATACATTATTTTATTGTCTCACAACATCAGATTTTCCCATGTTTAAAAGGAGTGAGAGAGAGAGAGAGAGAGAGAGAGAGAGAGAGAGAGGTACGAATGCAGGACTTTAGCTCCACAGCACAGGAGCCTGACCACCTGGGAGCAGAATGACATCAGCTCCATTGAACGGGCACTTCGATGAACATCCCTCGATGGAACACCGAAAGATGGGCCTCCACTATCGGAAACAAGGAGCAGAAGAACATTCCAGAGCAGTGAGGTCTCAGCTCCTGGGGTGTTCATCCCCCTGCAGCGTCTCGGCGGCTCCGGACATGAGTGAGGCAGACTTGGAATAAGGCAGTATGGCCCCCAGATTTGGTTACGTTTACAGTGAAGAAACAACACATGTTGGGAGCGGGGAGGTAACACAGGAGGTGGGACAGTGTGGTGTGAGTTGGTGCAGAGCTCACTGTGTACTGGACAGCCTCACATGACTGGCAGGTTATACAGAGAACACAAATGCAGACACAGCCACATCCACAAAAGCTCTCACTGCAATACGGAACTAAACTAACTACAGTTAGAGTTAGAGAGGACCGGCTCAGATATAAAGAAGCTTCGCAGGTATCTCTCAAGCCCCATATTACCAGCAAATAAACTTTTGAAAAGTATCGCCATTATCTTAAATCTACTGGAGCATCATTCATATTGAAGATCCCACACAGTATATATGAGATTTTACCATTTTACCAGTCTTACAGCCTATAATTTTAATCAAGGTAAAAAGCACAGTTCATTTGTACCTATGAAGGGATTTGATTAAAAGAAAAAAACTAGGGTAAAATTTACAACAACGTAAAAGATACTCGTACCTCATCACTATCAAGCTAGCAGACGCAAACAGTGCGATATCAGGAATTATACTTCAGATCCCGGGACGGACTCGGCGGAGCAGGCAAGTAACAGCAGCTCTGGTTCTGTGTGGCTTTGGGGTGGGTAGGAAAGCAACACTGCAGGCATAATCACCGAGACCCGAAACACAGATCAGAACCAAAGAGAACAAATAAACAACAAGAAAGCCGGACTTAACAGATTCAAGCTTCAGTAAACATTTCAATATTTTTTGTTTCACCACATACATCTTTTCTCAAAAATATATGGTATAAAAACAAATATGAATAAGCACAGACTATATGAAAATACACCTTTACTTTGATGATTACTGTCTGGGGGCGTACAGAAGATCCAAAAAACACAGCTGGAATGTATATTGACAACATGTGTAGGACTTACTCCTAACTCCTAGACATCACACTGAAATGGATGTTTAGGCGGCATTGTGGCCAGATATTACATAAAGATGGTTTGACATTTTAATATAAAATATTTCTTAATCTGTGCAAGCCACAAAGCACACAAAGAACAAAACCAACTTGCATCCTAAGCTTCTGATTGAGTCCCACATGACTCCTTAGAAAAAGGGCCCCAGATAAATTCAACAGAATCCCCTATTAGTGCAAAAGAGTGAGTGAAGCTCTGCTGACCTGCAGCATTAATCTGTGAACCGGGCATATCCCAAGCTCTTCATCACCACCCAGCATATACTGTCTATACGGCGGATGTCATCGCGAGGCATCTTCTGCCTCCACATGCTGATGCTGCCTGGAGATACATCTCCCTCATACATCAGGCTGAACAGATTTGTGGAGGTGGTGAACATGAGCTGGTTTAAGGCTGCCGGAGCGACGGGCACCTCCAGGAAAGTGTGTATCCTGCCCGCCGTCTCCTCGGGGAACTGCACGATGTCCTCGAACCTGACCTGGAGGTGAGCGTCGGCGGGCAGGCTGCCGACGACCCTGAGCGTGGCGGCCGCGTGGGCCAGCCATAGGTGAGCCAGCAGCAGGACAGGGTCGCTCTCCGAGCGGGAGACGAGCTCCCGCAGGAGCCGGAACTCCGGGGCGAAGCCCGTGCACCTCTCCCCGCCATGATCCTCGCGGAAAACAAGGCTGAGGTGCTGCGGGATGTTCTTGAGTGTGTACAGGCTGGGCTTGCTGTTATAGAGCATGAGATAAATCCAGGCTCGTGGGTCCCTCACCACGTATAAAACCCGCAATGATGGCCCAATCACCTCATGGACGAAGGGCAACTTCAGGGACCAGCTTCCACTCCTCAGGTTGAGGACAGCACGGGCGCTCGGATAACGGCCCACGTGCTGCCACAGCTCCCGGATGTATTCTGCATCCTTCTCCAGAGCCCTGAATCCTGCGGGCGAGTCCTTCCTGCTCACCCTCTTCCTCCCGTCTTTAGAGAACCCACTTGCCTGAGCAAACCGGCCGCTCGCCTCATGCAGCTGGACGTTTTGAAGATGCAGCTTGGTGCTGTGGACCAGTGAGTGGAACCAGCCCTGGAGAACCTTAAACTGTCCATCCTGAGCATCAGCACCCGACCACTCACAGGCGTCCACCAGGGAGTCAAATTCGAACTCGCTCTCTGGGATGTCGACGTGCTCAGTGGGGACGCTGATGTAGAAGAAGTCGGAGCTGTTGTAAAAAAGGTACTTAAGGATTTCTGCCCCAGAGCCCGGCAGCGTTGTTATGACGACAGTAGGCAGAAGAAGCAGCTGCTGGCCTGCGAGTCTCCCCGGTGGGCCTGATCCGGAGACACCTTTCCATCTGACACCGCAGAGGAGCTGATCGCAAGTATTAGAAACGAAGAGAAGCTCGATAACCCACAGCAGGAGTACTGATAGCAGGGTGTATCGCATCAGCTTGCTGAAACAGATATAAAACTTTCTCTGCAAAGCCAAAAACCCGATGGCGACACACAGTGTCACTCCCACAACTACAGTAACTATAAAGCCAAAGCTAAACACTGCATGATCCACACTGCTCCGTTTAGCTACGAGCTGAGTTCCCACACCAAAACGGATGACACGCTTTCCATCCTCTGCCTTTGCATAACCCCCAAAACCTAAGTAGCTCAACCTGGCACTTAAATCTTTATAGTTTGTTGCGATGGATACTATATTCTCTGTGTCGTTAACTGTCAGAGACAGCGTCAGGCCATTTTTGCTGTTGTCAATAAACCTGCAGTTCGTAACTTTGACGTACGGACCATACATCACATAGGCAATTCTAGTGACTGCACCGCTCATGGGGAACGTCACATTCACAAACTGCGTCCATCGTTTCTTAAATTCCGCCGCCTGCTCGGCTTCCTGTATCCTTCCGGCTGGACTGGCACCCTGACTGTCCAACCAAAACATTTTATAATGAGCGTCCCACACATCCATCAGGGCCCCGTTGAACTTGCCATTGAATCTATGAGGGACGTACTTGAAATCTATGTCCAGGTTGTGAAAAAAGGCACTTAGCATATTCAGAGGAGAGTCTTCCCACTTCTCCACATGGTCCACCACCAGTAAGGTCTGCGAGTTGAGCAGAATGAGGGCCCGGTACACACTTTTGAGCTTCATAGCAGAGGAGTACGCCAACACAGCCTCCCCACTCACAAACATGGCATCCTGGTGCGCTGAGGCGGCTATGACCTCACCAGCCATGTCACCCACTTCGTCATCTGCCCAGCGGAGCCACTTGGCACACTCACCCAACTGCCCCTCCCAAGGTTCATTACACTGGGTTGTCGGGGAGGGTGCGAAAACAAGCACATTGTTCAGGTAACTGTATTTGGGTCCATACAGAGCCTCAGACACAAATACTTGGCCATTTGGGGCAAAAGTAAAGGAGTTTTGGTCTGGGTGCTCATGCCCAGGGTTGAAGTTATTCCAACCCTCAACCCAAGAGTAGGGCTTGGCATGGACAATGTCATACACCGCCCTGCCACCTAGCCTCCCGGATTTGAAGGAGACAAACGTGTTGCCCTGCAGGTCAGGCATGCCGGCACCATATGTCACCACACCCCAGTTGGAGAAAATGTGCATTGCAGCTTTGCCAAAGCCAGGGGGCGCTCTCAGGGTAAGGTGAGCGTCGTACCAGATATACTCTGTGTGCAGCGTAGTCCAGCGCTGGGCTGACGACTGACCCATGGGTCCGTCTTTAGGCCGATGTTTTCTGATCTGTTGGGCAAGCCAGTTCCCAGTGCCGTTGCGCAACACAAAAGCATCCAAGAACACCAGCTGGCTCTCTGGCCCATAGAACCAGTTGTAGTTAGAATCTGCAATGCCCACTGTCCTCTGAAAGCCTGGTAGAAGGGTGGCATAGTAGAACCAGTAGTGTGCACGGAGCCAATTGTTCTGAGTGTTGTCAATGTTGAAGTGGCGCTGTGCCAGGAACACATACTGCGTGATGGACTTAGCAGTGTAGCTTCCATAGGCCACACCTTCATCCAGGGACCCATCCACAACATGGTTCAGAAGGAACATGGTTTTCTCCATATAATTCACACAGACCTGCTTCCAGATCATGGTCTCTGGGTCGTTGTGCTCGCCAGCCACAATAGAGCCAATCAGGACGGCTAAAATATTAGTGGTCTGATGATTCTGCAGGAACTGCTTCCCCCAGCCCCTGTACTTGGACAGTTCATAGAGCTCCTCAGTCACACTACGGATCTTCTTCAAGTATCGGTCCCGTCGCTGCCTGTCCAAAGTAGAGTATATGAAGTCATAGGCTGTGGCAAAGCCCGTGAGGGAATGCGCGACCGGGACCTCATCATTCGGAGCGCTTGTCACACTCCAGTCTGGGTACTCGGCCATCCTGTCCATAAACTTGAGCAAGAACTGCTGGGCGGCACCATCCTCTGGGCAAAGCAGGCAGTACAGCGCCAGTGGAGCCAGATTGTTCCCGTATATCTCATTCCACTTGCTGGTGAACTCCTTGTGCTTAACCGGGGGCAGGTACAGGGCAGGGTTAGACAGCATGGTGATGACCGCTGAGCGAATCACTCTAAAAATGTGGCTGTGGGTGGTGGTGGAGCGCTGCCGGAGTAACTGTACATCCGCCCCGTCAAAGTACAAGCTGGGGTGGAGGTCGTCTGCCACGAGCTTCCACTGTCCTGTGGTATCAATCGCTTTGAGCCTGAACTGCTCAAAATCATCATTAAAAACATCTTTGTCTGTCCCATTAAAAACACCTGAGAAGGCAGCCCCCAGTGCCAGGAATGGCAATAAAACCACAGCACGCCCCATGCACTCTACAGCCATGATCCAAAAAACAGATTTTTTTTCCTTTTAATTTTCTCCCTTTTCTCTACAGTTTTCTTTAGCAGTCATTCAAAACGTATACAAGTGAAGTTTTTCTTAACCCGTGCTGTATTCCACCTCATCCCAAAACACGCGTATCTAAAGCATAATCAAGCTTTATTTTATTAAAACTACAAATAACATTTACTTATAGCGTCCGGATCCCCTTTTAGTTGTTGCTGGTACAGCCTTAATACACAGCCTGCACCAGGGGACATGATTTACGGAGCGGAGGTAGAGAGTCACAAAAGCCGCCGGACTTACGCTCGGAAACGGACGCAGGCTATTAAACCACAAAAAGGGCTGTGAGCGCAAGCTTTATATCCACTGTTTTCCGAAAGCTTGGAAATGCATGATCCAGGGTGATTGTATTTAAAATATCCAGCTTGCGTCCGTGATCCGAGATCCATGTGCCGACGCTTGTATGCATCTTTTAAAGGCGCCCTATCTGGCATCTCGGCTCCCTCCGTCCCGATGAGCCAGCCGACCGGGCTCCGCTTCCTCCGGGCCGGCGTGAAGCGCACGACGTGGTCCAGGCTCTGGGTCTGCGGCTCCCCCCGAGCTCCTCCGCACTTTCTCTCATCCCATATCGCACCCCCGCCCCCAACTTCAGGCAACTTCCGCTGAGACGGAGTGAAAAACGCACGGACTCTAAAGGAAGTTCGTACTGTTCGTACTGAAATTACACAGAGTCGACAGAGGAGGATGCGCTGCTGAAACAGACAGTCCAGCACAAATAAGAAGTGGCTCCGGACGGCTGGGGCACGAACATTCCCCACACCCCTATGTCTGAATCTACAGTTCCATTATGTGTCTGCAGAGGGCGCTAGAGGCACGGGAGGAAAAGCATGTGTACCGGGGGTGCGTGCGATTTAACTGCCACATAAATGCACTGATAAGCGTGCCACGCGAATTCGCTTATCACCAATAACATAGTGATTTCATCTACACAGCAACTCAACATATTATATAATTTTGGTCACTTTTATAAGGAGAGATGTACATATTAAATGTCCAAATCAGAGAAACATGAATAGTCCACTTTTTAAAGGATGTAGTAGAGGACAGGTGGAGTGTATGGAACAACCCAGATACTTCCACAGGTCCTGTCCACAGATCCTTCCACCTTCTAACTGCACGCCCTGCTCGGGGTCATCAGAGACCTAGAGTGTATCCCAGACAGCACAGGCCACAAGGCTGGGGGACACCCAGCACAGGATGCCAGTTACCCAGAAATTTGATAAACCTTTTCACTGGTATTACTCTCAGGAACATTGTGTCAGACAGAGTGTGAATTTGCATCCTGATTATGTCAATGCCACTCACAGCGAGAGAGGCAAGAGCAACGTTTCCACGGCGACCGGGGAGCACCTCACATTAGGCGTCGTGCCTGGATACTGCATGGATGTTTGTTTCCTCTCGTTTAATTACTGGGAAAATGGAATGAAGTGATGCACATTTTCTTCGCACCATGGAAAATTGGGTCTTTGGTGTTTGGTGTGCAGGTCCTTTCTACTATGGAGCACAACAGCACACCCAGGAGAGCTCTGGGCCATCTGCTCAGACCCCCTTACCCTCTTCAAAGGTCCTAACTCAGACTCACATACAACCTCGGCTTTACTTCTCCAGCCCCTTCATTCAAAAGGGGCCAACCAATAAGTTGTTGAGGTCCAACAGATTCAGCCAATCCCTGTGAAGGGGCGGGTTCAAGCAGTGTCATGTTTATAATGCAGAACATGTTCCTTTGAATTTTGCTTTCCAGATTTCATGAAGAGCTGTTGTTTGCAAGAAATGTGGCAAGCTATGAAAATATATTTCATTTTTAAATTCAACTCGCAGCCTGATTAAGGCTCACAGTCTTCATTTTGGTTTAATGGACCGATCTGTTATTACCACTATCACTCTTTAGCTGTTTACCATAACAAATGCATTTGACGAAGTCTGATTTTGTGACTGCCAGATTCCTCATTTAATTAAAATTGATACGCAGTTTAGAAGAATAGTCTAACATAGTCTTTAGGAAGTTCTGTAGGAATGCAGAAAGAATGATGAGATTGTAGTATAGCCACACTGTTGCTTAATGAACTTAAAATACAGCTACTTATGTATTTCATATAATAATGTGGTATCTGTTGAGAATCACCACATAAATGTAACCACATGTATAATTCAGTTCAGGTTCATCTATCTTAAAACACACACACGCGTGTGAGGGCTCTCAGGCAGATGGCCGCCATAGGGGTCTGACACCGGCTGCAGTAGGGGCGTGTGAGCTGGGTTAAAGGGAAAGATAAGCCTGTCAACCTGTGAAACTGGGGACACAAAGGCCAGCTGATACCCTCATTAACAAAGATGCATGCTGGGAGTGGTGGGGGGCTGTGGGGTGGGGGGACGTCAAAGGTGTTTGCGGGGGAGGGGAGACCAACAATCTGTTCTCTGCAAGAGAATCACAGCATCCTGGGAGTTTTTCTTTCCTGTTCATTATGCGACCAATCAGCTATCTAACAGCCTCATGAATATTAATGCTGTGTGTCACATGGCACCTTCATTAGTGCTCAGTATCCGTGTCATTACCAGGTAAACATACCACATATTTATAAAGTGTCACTAGCTGACCTGACCTTTAGCTCCCCCATGCTTTCAAGCAGAAATTACATCCTCTAACAAAAGGGGGGGGGGGCACGTTGTTACTGAAGAACAGCTAAATATGCAGACCTATTGAGAAATGGCCATTAGTGCTAGTTCCAGTTTTGTAACAGTTATACGTATTATTGGTTTAAAATGCAGTATCCATAGCGATTATGGTTGGCTGGAGCACTAATGTGGAGGCGGAGCTTATTCTTGGTCCGTCTCTTTGTTCGCACCCAGGTGATGCTTCAACATGATTCATTCCTGTCTTAACAAACCATAGAATCATATCCTTTCAAAACCAACAGTACTGTAACAATGAAGTGAAATATCCTTGTTTTGTGAAATAAATTAACCAATTACTGTGCTCTGAATAAATTATTAAATATTATTAAAAAAAAATCTCTGGCTATGCTCATACACACTTTTCTGGTTTTTGATGTTATGTCAAATATGTCAATTTTGTTTCCGCACCATAAACTATGTTACTGATGAGTTTCAATATAAAACAAATATATTACTGCCTCCTGAACAATAAATCTATAGTTTTAGGAATAGTAACACATTAGCCAAAAAACATTCTTCAGATCTATGTGCGAATAATAGATTGAACTGACGAAATGTGAAGACCATTGAATGCTATCACTGAAACAAGAGAAAGATAATCACTGTACGTTTTTTTCTAATTACTTCATAATTAAAATCATTCCTGTGGATAAACAGACACATCGCTAATTAGAAATGTTAAGTATTTCAATAGAATAGAATAGTGATACTTTATTGATCCCCATGGGGAAATTCTTTTACTTCATCTTGCTCTCCATGAAAATAAAGGTGGAGTAACAGCGAAGGGTAACCACCAGGCAACCACCAGGTAACCACCAGGCAGCACCAGGGAGCTGGGGGTGAAGGACTCTGCTCAAGGGCCCATGGACATGTGACCATCCTGCCAAGGCTGGGCTCCAACCAACAACCTCCAGAATCGAGGCACAGGGGCAGAGCCAAACATTGCCGCTGTAACTTTTAACATAGGTTTGAATGTTCAAAACTGCCTGATTTTGCCCAATACACAGTCGACAAATATAGCAGCCAGTGTCTCTGTTTTTTGAATTAGTCTCCAAAAATTCCTATCTCTATTAGCAAATAGCAAAAAAAAATTTAGGGCTGCCATGTAAGAATGAATATGCATTTTGGGATAAAATAATAGCTTTTTTCATCCAATCTACAAATGCCAAATGTAGCCCTAATTATAGATTGACCATGCTGCTTTTAACAGCTCTTGGTAGAATGATGCACTGTCACTTCACTTTTTCCATCTGCTTAAGACAGGAAGCTTGTGTTATCCTCTGGAAATCGCTGGTTAGAGCCCAGAGAAGGCGGGAACTGAATGAGCTTTTATGTCAGAAGCCAGAAGGTGGAGTCAGCAGAGCTGAAGACAAACAGGAAGCTGCGCTGGAGCAGGATCTGCCTGCATTGTGCCGGATTCCATTGAAATTTAAGGCAGAATAATTACTTTTTAATAGGCAGCAGGACAGGCAGGGCTCAGCGCAATCCCCAGGGTGTCTATAATCCTGCTTTAAGCATCACTGCATGCTAATGTAATTTCACTGAGATTTTAAATTTAGTGATTGTATACAGGCAGAGCAACTTCTATTTAACAACAGAAGTGTTCTTCTTATGAACTGCTTTATAACATGTTTACGTTGCCAGGTTGATACATGACCATTTTATATTCTCTCTATTTCACCTCGCAGTCAAATTGATCTATGATGATGGAGTCATGTAGGTTTGTAACAGAATGAATCGATTTTCATGCAAATTAAGTTGTAGAGAACTTGGGAGAGGAATATGCACGATAAATTGCTTTGTTAAAATTCAGTGTGTGTGACAAGCAGAATGTCCTTAGCTAACATTGAGGAACACAGAAGAGATTGAAATTGAGATTCAACTTTATTGTCATTGCAAGTTCAAGTACAACCAAATGCTGCTTTGCATCTATCCAGAAGTGCAAATACTAGTATAAGGTGCTCATGAGGTAATATACCCAATAGATTGGTGTTAGTCTAACCAGAATACCATAAGAAATCATTTTATTTTTCTGAATGCTTCGTGACTCTTAATAAAAAACGGTGACATGGAAGAAGAGAAGCTAATATGGCCGAATGAGCAGAATCAGGAGAAGGTAGAGCAGACTGATATAACAGCACGGTAAAATGTAATAAAATCTGTAGATTGCTGCCATTAGCAGCAATGGCAACGTCCAACTGAGCCAAACTGCTTGAACGAATGCCCTGTCACACTGCATTCACTTAGCAACATTAATGTGAAAGTAAGCTGTTAGTCGTGAGAGCCGCTTCAATGCTGATCTCACTGATCGTTTGTCAGCATTATTAATCTTTCAGACGTTCCTGTAAGAGTAAGGCTCTGAGCCTGAGCCAGGCCTTGTCACGTTTAGTCCTGCGTGAAGGACCAGCGCTGCTCCTGACCTTCCTGACGGGAGCTCAGGAATGAGCAGACAGGCGCTGAGGCCTTTCATACTGTATGTCAACAGACATGTCAAGCAGCGTAACGTGTGTGTAATGATCTGCCATGCTCTGGACAGTAGTGTGTGCTAAATAAGTTAATGCAAATGTGAAATGATTAAAGTTCAGAGGAAGTTACAGATGTGTGCAAGAAAGCGATCCCACAAGCAGTCACCCTGCAGGAAGTCTAAGTTTAGAAGCCAGCTGATTTATTCTGACACGGTGGCAATGATGAAAGAGACTCTTTTAAAGGGAAATGAATTGTCTGATTGTTTTGTTCACTCTTTATGTATCATCTCACTCATGACATTTTGGAATGTCTTACATTACATATAAAACCTATGCAAAAGGTCTGATGTGAAACAATGTCGGCAATTTGTAAACTTCCTATAACAATATTATAATGCACAGTGTATATACAGTACAGTCGGTTTAGCATTTGGAGTTTTTCTGACTTGTTTGGATACATTCCTTTAGGGTGACGTAAGATGACAATATTTTAGAATTTCCGCTCTGCGTGAGTATCCTCTCGAGCCTTTACTCCTCTCTGTGTCAATATCCTATCGAGCCTTTACTCCTCTCTGTGTCAGTATCCTATTGAGTCTTTACTCCTCTCTGTGTCAATATCCTATCCAGCCTTTACTCCTCTCTGTGTCAGTATCCTATCCAGCCTTTACTCCTCTCCGTGTCAGTATCCTATTGAGCCTTTACTCCTCTCCGTGTCAGTATGCTATTGAGCCTTTACTCCTCTCTGTGTCAGTATGCTATCGAGCCTTTACTCCTCTCTGTGTCAGTATCCTATCCAGCCTTTACTCCTCTCTGTGTCAGTATCCTATCCAGCCTTTACTCCTCTCTGTGTCCGTATCCTATCCAGTCTTTACTCCTCTCTGTGTCAGTATCCTATCCAGCCTTTACTCCTCTCTGTGTCAGTATCCTATCGAGCCTTTACTCCTCTCAGTGTCAGTGTCCTATCGAACTTTCACTCCTCTGCACGGATGTTCATTTGCCTTTGCCCTCTTACATGCCAGTTGCATCAGTCTGTTCACAGTAGCTGTCTCTCATCCATTCACCAGATGGAGAAGCTGAAAGCTAATTATTTAAATAAAAGCAGAAAACAGTGCTAGTCTTATTAAG
Organism: Gnathonemus echidnorhynchus; assembly: GCA_026776725.1. Taxonomy (NCBI): domain Eukaryota; kingdom Metazoa; phylum Chordata; class Actinopteri; order Osteoglossiformes; family Mormyridae; genus Gnathonemus; species Gnathonemus echidnorhynchus. The sequence goes on along the minus strand of JAODJU010000106.1, from coordinate 995,634 downwards.
ACAGAATGCTGCTTTGAGTGGAGGAAAGAACCCTTTACTCTGGACAGACTACAGTATGCATTATAAAGATCTCACAGTTTTGTGATATTGCATATTAGTAGAAAGAGAAAGGAAGTTCAGAAAGTTCAGAAAGGAAGTAGTAATAGGATCTGTTATGCCAGTAAGAGCTGGGGACCAGACATGAATGAAAACCAGGAAACACACAAAGTTCTCTGGAGGACAACTGATTCCTGCTGACTGCCTGTTCATCAAAACATCCCTCTCAGGCATCCCGAGAGACTGGCTCAAAGAATTCTGCCGGTTTTAGCAGCTTTTCAGCTCCTCATTGCTGCATAAAAGGAAGTCGCAAGTGGCCAACTTACGGAATTTCATGAATCAGGCCAAACTAGAGCTTATCATCATATCATGAGGGAGAAGAAGGACGACCAGCACCCTTTTGAGAGGCCTGGAGGATTATTCTCTATATGACCACTAGGAGTCAGTATGGCTCTGGCAGCACCAACTAATAACAAGGTGGAAGGCTACTTTCAGTCTCAATCCTTCATGTATTTTTCTCTGGTTTCTCTATGTTTTGCAGTGGGACCGTTGTTTCCTGTCACTGATGCCTCTGTTTCCTGAGTAAACGAGATTCTCAGAGAAGGGACAGAGGGATAGTGACCTTCCGGAAACGGAGCCCCCATGGAGGTGAAAGTGGCATGTTTTACCACGCTTTAGCTGGCCAGATACATCAGACGATATCGATGGAATAGATTCTGGCGCCCCACATGTGCAGGGTCCCCGAGGTGGGCTTTTTCCTTTGTTCTGATCCCACCTGCTGTCCACGACTGGCTGACTTAAAAATGTGACGCCACGAGATTGGTCAGCATGATTTATTATGCAGTTACCCAGCATCCTTTGGACCACACAGCAGGTACCTTTAACTAGCGTACATTTGGAAATGTATTCATGTATTTCTGTTAATAGTAAAAGTCGTAACCGTGTAATGTTTGCCATGGAATGCGTGTGTAATGTAAATTGTCGTATTCCCTGTGTGTGCTGCGGCCAGTATTAAACCAATAGTAGCTGTTAATAAAGAGAGCAACTTCCATTTTAAAAGAGCTGTCGTCTCTGTTAAAATGACTCATGCACTCGCCGCAATATGTGCGTCTGCTGCATCAAAATCATGTGCCCTCTCGGGTTGCGGCATGACATAGAACGCACAAGTTGGTGGCGTCGTTTAAATATACAACGGATTGTTTTCACTGGCATGTTCAATTTCGTTTTGTCCAGATGTCATTTGAAGTGAGCGGCCACCTTGAGTGCGGAGTCATGTGTGCGTGGGAGTCGGACCCTGTTTCTGCTCTAATCCACATTCAGGAATGCCATTTGTCAAATTTCCCCTGATGCCAAGACAGACGTGTCATAACCTACAATTTACATCACGTGGCGAGTCAGTGAACCCAAGTCGGGTATCACCCAGGACTGCGCGGGGGATGTCAGCCAGTCCAATCTTCTGGGGCCCCTGGCCACCACACACATAGGGGCGGCTGGCGGTAACTGTGGCATATGGTCGAGCTGGCATGGTCTGTAGGGCAGGAAAGGACATTCCCCAAGACTACAGCGCAACTACAGTGTGGCTGAGAGTGATATTTGCCAGTAGTGGGTGGAGCAGGATGTGATGTAATGTTCCACATGCAGACAGGACTGCGGAATAGCTGCAGAGTTATGTCTGCATGAATGGAGTCGAGGTGGAGAATGGGAAGGGATACTCAATGGGCTGACAGTATACAGTAGCAGACACAAAACACTAACTAATGACATATATCTGTTTGGGTTTCATATATTTGTTTGAGTCCTAAGTTTCATTCACTGACTGATACAGTATGATATGTCTTGCCACATTTCTTGCAATATATCTTTTTTAAATATGTAAATGCAAAACAACTCATCCATTTCCACTTTCTGATTCTGTCATTTACAGTAAAATACAAATGCATGTAATGAAATGATTTGTAGTGAGGATAGATGTAATACAATAAACAATAAAGCAATATAACAGCAACAGGAACATCTACATCGGTGTTTCTCAACCCAGTTCTGCTGACCGGGAGCCGGGAGAGAGAGAGCAAAAACATAGACTGTCTGGGGGTCCTCGAGGACTGGATTGAAAAACACTGATCTACATCATTAATCATTATTTTAAAAATAGCTTGCTCATTCAGTGAATGCACTATGTCTGCTCTCTCCTCTGGCCCTGTGGCATCCAGAAAGGTCATTTCCATCATCTCACCACTTTTAGCTTACTCATTCCATCCAAAAAGCAAGAGAGTTCAGTGTGCTTTGACGTGTAGATCACAACAAGCGGTTTGTTCAAGGAGCCCCCGTCCATCTGACGCGTCCATCTGCTCAGGGCGATGTGCCGGCACAGTAATGAAGCCAGGGCAGTGTGAGCTCACACACGCACAGAGTGACACATGGTATGTCCTGCAGGAATCACCGGCAGTCACCTGCCAGTATGCCTGTTCGTGTCTATGTGTGTCTGAGTGTAATAATCTTCGTTTATCATCACTGTTATCAGTTCAATTCAGTTCAAAATTTTGAGTTATTTGGGTACAAATCTTGCATGTGTGTAAGGATTATAGTAAGGTGATTACACAGGGAGACAAACTAAACAAACAGCTACAGCAGTGGGGTGCACTATGAAGCAGGTTTTACACACCCAGAGATAACCTGATAGAGCTAGGTTAACTAACCCTGATTGCCACAATAAGCGCTAAATGCCACTAAGATGGCAGTTATCAATCAGTAAGTTTGACAAAGGGTTTCTTAGTCAAACCCTGAACTACACGGCGTACCAGGAAGCAGGAAAACACACTAGGGACTACAACACAGAGGGGGTAACCGGATGGCCAGTGACACCTGCTGGCCAAACAGGGACAAAATATATGGGACTCGGCCAGATGGACACCAACCCTGACAGCATCCTTCCACAGGGCCAGTTTTGCAAACTGAGGATGCAAACTTTGATAGGTTGGTAATAATTCCCCCCCATAGAAAATTTTATCATCAAAAGATGTAAGCCTCAAGAAACCTTGCAAAACCATTAAACTTGCTTCATAGTACTTCCCCCAGGTCTTCATGGGTTAACAACCAAACTAGGTAAACAATAGTTTGCCTCATTATCCTGTACAGGAGTGCATATATATCCAATAGAACATGGATGGGGCATTCATGCTGGTTTTGGATTTGTAACGCATCACAGTTCTGAATTGCACAGGTGGCACACATCATTATAGGGTCCCCCATGGTTCAATTCTGGGACCATTCTTATTCGGAATTTATACACCACTTCCGGTCAGTATAATAAATAAATAAACATCAGCTTCCAACAATATGTGGACACCACAGTTATATGTGTCTCTGGCACCAGATGCTCAGAAATCTGTCAGCTGTCTGCTTGACTGCACTGATGACATGGATGCCAGGATGTCTCAGAAGTTTCTAGAGCTCAGTACAACCAAGGCAGAAAAACTCTTGAAAAGAAGACATTCTGGCCTATCTTGAAACCAGATGTTTGAAAGCCAAAGACCATCAAAAATGTAGCCGTCACTTTTGACAGTAATGTTTGTTATTACTTTTCAATCGTTTTCACCTTCCAGGGGCTCGTTCTTCGTACGTTGCTTAAAACATCCGAGATCAAATGAGACATCCAAGATGATATCATCGTGCTAA
>JAODJU010000106.1:955133-982866 GCA_026776725.1 Gnathonemus echidnorhynchus | reverse complement strand
CAATGTCTACAGGGGGGCCATGACTCATGGGGGGAGCGAGTAATAGTGCCCACCCGCAGCCCCCCGTGTGCAGGAGAGCGCTGACTGGCTCCATACAGCACTGGGGGCCATGCAGGCTCTGTACCGCAAAGGGGGCCATGCGGGGCCCGTACTACACCGGGGGCCATGCGGGGCCCGTACTACACCGGGGGCCATGCGGGGCCCGTACTACACCGGGGGCCACGTCCCCCCCGGGCTCCAGCTGTGCTTCTCCCTCCATCTCTATGTGCTCTATTCTTACCAGTCAGAAGTGCTCAGTACTACTGCCTGACTGGGAAAATAAAAGACCCGTGAGGGACGCAGTTATGGGAAGGATGGGGCAGGGAATTATGGGAATTAGGAAACGTTCATAAATGAAGAGAAGACTGATATATTTTCAAGTACTACACCACAGAATCAGAGGCACCTCCACCCGGAGGCCGAGCTGCTCTCAGTGTTAATCCACCTTCTTGTCCATGGCACTTTTTTCCTCCTCCTCCTCTTCCTCCTCCTCTTCTTCCTCCTCCTCCTGCTCCTCTTCCTCGTTGTCCTCTCCCTGCTCCACACCCTGCCTCTGCTCCTCCTCCTCTGCTCTCAGCCTCTGCTCCTCCTCCTGCTGCTGCTCCGCCCTCTGCCTCTGCTCTTCCTCCTCTTCCTCCTCCTCCCTCCTCAGTAGCTCCAAGTCTTCGCTGTCGTCGTCGGCCTCGGCGGTGCAGATGCCGTAGCACATGAGGCTGATTATGCCCAGGGGCAGCCCAAAGAGGAAGCAGCCCAGCAGGGGCGAGCTGCGGAACACCGACTGCGGGCAGAGCGAGCAGACAGGCACCGGCTGAACCACCAAATCCAACAGAGCGTGACCTGAGCACTACACGTGCCGTGCGGCTGCCAAAGTCCAAGGCTGAAGCACAGAGATCCTTCATAAGCAGCTCCGCAGGAAACCACATTATAACATGTCTTGCCCGTGGGCTTTACTCACCATCACAGTGGACCTGGCATCATAGAACACTCTCTTAACCCGCTGAAAAATACTGTCTCCACCTTGAGCCTGATGACATAAGACAAACACCGCGAACACACTGGATTAAAAAGCGAGCATCTTCCAAATGGACTGTGACGACTGCATGGCAGTTAATGCCAAATATTTGTTTATTCTTATCTCGGTCTGACTGGCAACGCCGACCGAGTAACCTTCTAAGACTCAGAAGACTGTTTTGCAAAATAGCAGTCAGTTCCCAGGAAATATTCTCCATCATGTGTTTGTTTATCAGATTTACATAAAGGAAGGGCAGCTCCTAGTAAATTAGCTCTGGACGGACATGCCCATTCACTCAAAGACCATGTAATCTCGCACCTGGGCTGTCCCGTCCAGCACGCTGTTAATGAACTCCACCATCTGCTCGTGGCTCTCCACTTGCTCCGGAGGAAGGAAGTACTGATCGTTGGACGTGTTCAGCACAATGATGGACGGCACTGGCACCTCACTGAAGGGCAGACAGAACACCCCCATCCCCATTAGTCACTGTCCCTAGCTAATAAACAATCATGTGCTTTACACATTATGCTGATCCTGCTCCAGCCTGCCACTTCTGCCAACTGATCATGTCTGCTGTTGTTGCTCCTGCCCATCAGCTGCTGCTCCTGCCAGCTGATCCTGCCTGCTGCTGCTCTTGCCTGCCTCATCCTACTAGCTGATCCTGGTAGCTGCTCCTTCCAGCTGATCCTTATCCTGCTTCCTGATCCTAGATGATGATCCTACTCTTATCTGCTTGCTGCCAGTCCTGATCCTGCCTGTTGTTCCTGTCTGATCCAGATCCTGCCTGCCTGCTGCTCCTGCCAGCTGATCATGCCTGCTACTGCTTTTGCCTGCTGATCTTGCCCCAGTTGGCTGCTACTTTGGCCTGCTGATCCTGACCCTGCTTGCCTGCTGCTTCTGCCCCTGCCAGCTGATCCTGCCTGTTGCTGCTCTTGCCTGCTGATCTGGCCCCTGTCAGGTGCTGCTCCAGTCTGCTGATCCTGCCTGCCTGCCTGCTGCTCCTGTCCCTGCCAGTTGATTCTGCCTGCTGATCCTGATCCTGCCTGCTGATCCTATTCCTGCCCGTCTGCTGCTGCCGCCCCAGTCTCATCCTAATAGTTGATCCTGTACATCATGTGAATAAAGCATTAAAACAGTGAGAAGTCCAGCAGAAGGTTTCATTTGCCTAAAAGTGACAGTCTGACCACAGCAGTGTGACAGGCAGGCAGAGGCCGCAGCCCCTGTACTCACCTCATTATGAGGCCATTGATGTAGTCGTTCCCATCCATGTGGCCAAACTGGAAGTCTCTGTGGGAAGAGCATTTCTGAGGATTAACCTCACCAGCATATACACATTCGCAGAATCTGTACCACCCTCTGTGAACTCTGAGCACCACAAGCCGGCAAAATCCCACTGAGGGCTGCGGGGAGCAGGTGAATCACTATGTCGCGCCTGCACTCCTGACGATCCAATGCTCCTGCTCTACTTACAATGTCACTCATCGGCTCTGTAACCACACAAAGAATAGCAACCAGGATGAGCCGCAATGCGTCCGAGCGACCGGGACGAGCTGGAATGCGTCTGGGATGAACTGGGGGAGCTCTGGGCCTTTGTTTATATATGCAAGCTATACTAATACCTGAACAGCTACAGACTTCAGTACTTTCATATTCAAATCTTACCTGCTAAATTGATCTCTGTATTCTGTTGCCACTCTTTGCATTAGCATCTTGATCCTGGAGAGGAAGTAAAACATTTAAATCCGACATGAAAAGACTGGTTCTTCAAAGTGGCTTTTTGCCTTTATCTGAATGCTGAGGGTATAAAAATCTGCCTTTTACCTAGCACCCTCCTCTGTGGGGACCTTTTCATCCACAACTGCTATTGCCACCAATTTTCCTATCAGAGTAGAAAGGAAAACAAGCAGTTTATAAGAGATGACAAGCGCCACCATTTATCAGGATACTGCCGAGTACAGGCACAGGTCATAGCAGCACTACGTACGCATACAACCAGCGTAAGAGAACTGTGAAAGTGCAGTCTGCCCCCTAGAGGGAGAAAGTAAGAACACAAAAGAATCCTACAGATATAAAAAGTCTACACATCTCTATTAAAATACCACGGTTAAAATACCAGGTTTTTGTTATGTAATATAATGAGACCATGATAAATCAGGTGCTTCAATAAAGTATTAGTTTAATTATACTTTTTTTTTAATTTAAAATATTTTCTCCTGACAGATTTTTAATTTAATTGTACTGCTGTTAGGTCACATTAAAGGTGGAAAAAAATATTAAATGATTTATCGTCATCACGTTTTTTTACATCACAAAAACCTGGCATTTTAACAAGGGGTGTGTAAACTCTTTATATCCACTGCAAGTCTGACCAGTGTTAAAACCCATTTCTTACTTTCCTCTGCGGTGTGTTCATGTGCAGGTATGCAGGACAGTGAGAACACGACCCTGCATGGCATGTAAAGGCACCACATGTCAGGTCACAGACTCCTCCCACTACAAAGTCAAACCGTCACATGGTTAAGGTTCAATGAACCAATAACACGGCTGCAGCGGGAAAATCCTGGCCAATCAGAAGAGAGCTAGGAGCTGGGAAACATGTCTCCTGGGGGGCAGGTCAGTCCTAAAAGCAGCTTCTGACATGCTTTTTTTTTTTTTTTTTTACCCGAATCCTCCACAACCCAGTCAAGCTTTACATTACAAGCCCATATTAAGGAACAGAAAAAAACAGAAATGCAGGGAATCTAGGGGTCAGGCAGGACAGGGACCGAGTCAAGAGCGACAGCTGATGGTCTGTCAGGGCTGAGCCCATTTAAAGCCGCCCTCTCTTCTGCACAAAGGCGGCTCTGTTTCACAGTCAGCTATGTGACGCACATAAGGCCAAATATATACATGTTTTGAATATACAAAAAATATTACTATGAAGACAGGGGAAGGCGGCCAAGGACTGAACACTCTCCCACCCCGTGACTCACGCACCCGTCTCCGCCAGCTCGTACAAGGTGAAGGCGTCGATGTCCAGGTAACCGCGGAAACGCTCTTTATTCACCCAGGAGGAGAGCTCGCCTTGCTGGTACGCTGGAAGGGGACAGGAGAGTCACTTTAAATATACATTGAGCTCTGCAGCAGTTAACGCACTAACCTAGCGAACAGGAGATGCTGGGTTCAAATCCCAGCTTTGCATCAATGTCAAAGCTCAAAAGGCAGCAGGTAGTATAGGAGTGAAATACTGGCTTAAGTCCCAGGTGGCTCTACTGTGGTGTCTGTGATCAAGATATTATCCTGAATGGTTCAGGTGACACATCCGGCAATACGGTTTATGAGCCTCTATGGTTTAGCTAACCTGCCTTATCGTCCTGTTGGTAGAGAGAGGAGCGGGGTGGGGGTGAGGGTGGGGTTGTTAGCCAATACCCAGTGTACCTGGGGCAGCTGGGCTTAAGCTCAAGGCTCCAGTAATATGTTTACTCAGACGACCGTGGGATTCAAACCCATAACCTTCCAGATACGAGTGCAGATCACTCTGAGCAGCACCACTCAGATTATTACTCTCACCATACGCAAGTCAAACAGAATTAACAGCATAGGCACTTTGAAGGGCATTGTCTCTCACAGTAACACATACATGAGCGAAGTCTCTCCTTACAGTGCATGCAAAGCAGAGCCATTGATGTGGCCGTGGGGGCGGAGCCAGGACTGGCCGCCACCCCCTCCACTGGTTTTATGGATCACGTTGCTCCCTAAGCTGCCAAACCGCCCTCAGCAATTCAGACACCGCCGCATACCTGGAGCTGCTCAAACGAAGCCCCTTCCAGATGGCTCTTGGTGAGCACCTGGAGAGCGACACTCGGACATTCCCACTGGGACAAGTGTGGGTCCAGCCTTGGATGAGAGCTGCAACTCCACTCGGAAGAGGAGATCCACGTCGGTGAGTCAGCAGAGCGCGCTCTCCAGAGGATCGAGAGAGAGACCAGCATCGGACTGGTGTGAATCTGCGGGACAGCTCTCGTTCTGCTGCGTAGAACCAACGGCAGGACTGGGTGGCAGCCTCACAACTCACTGGCCAAAGTCAACGCGTACGCCGGGTAAGTAGAAGAATGATACAGGAGGGCTGTGGTGTTATACCTGAGCTACACCCCAGGCTCACGTCTCCCCGGGATTAAACTAAAACTGGTGAGATGCCTAAAAGAACCATCTAGAAAGGTTACACTAATTTCAGTCAGGCAGAAGCAAGATCTGGTTTCTGGAAGGCTACAGCGAGAGACTCAATATTTGAAGGATTGGGCTCACCATCGCTCATCACAAGCGTGACGACAAACAGCTCATGAAGCCAGAGGCAATCTGTATCTACTCTTGTTTGTTTTTATGACTGTGTCATCCAGGACTTAGTCCTCCAGGGCAGAGAAAACAGTAGTGAACGTGCGGTGGGAACAGCTCTGCATGAGTCGTGGATTCACTGCCGTATATGCTGCTGACCCACCGCTGATGGGCCAGGCCTCGTTCGCCGGACACCTGCACACCTTTCTGAAAACCTGGCACTTTCTGAACATACGGCACTATTTGACTCGTTCAGAGGGAGGCAGCATTCCGCGTAACCCCGAGGCGTGACGGCCACGCCGGCTCACTGTCACTCCCGCCTCTCCTTCCATCTCTCCATCAATCAGCCCGTCTTCCTTCGCTCTCTCCCAGGCCATTCTGGCCGCGATGGCAGCCCCCAGGGACGAGGACACGCTGCACATCAGCGTGCTGGAGGAGTCGCCCGACAGCGCCATGTTCGTGGTGGAGATCCGCTGCGATGACCCCGTGCTGCTGGCGTTCTGGCTGCGCAAGGCTTTCTTCCACAACGGGGAGGTGCAGCAGACAGACACGCTGCCGCGCGAGGGGGGCGGCGGTCTGCGCTTCGTCCTGCGGGTTCTGCATCGCTCCTGCCGCCTCTCCAACGCCCACTACTGGAGCCCATTCGTGGTGGCACTCTGCCTGGATGCTCTGCTCTTCCAGTACCAGCTTCCAGCACAGCTACAGCACAGCTCCAGCCTCCAGCAGGCCATGGAGGAGAACACACTGACGCTGACCCGCTGCAGGAGCCCCGAGCCCCAGCGAGCCTCCCTGGGGGGGGACCCTTTCTGATCCCCTTATACCCCAAGAGGCAGGACACAGACTCTCCACAGAAAATGCCCAAATGATCACAAATACATATAGCAAGGAAGAGTACAACCTAGCACCAACAGTCCTGGACGCTCAGAACCAGACACACACAGGCTGGGGGGCAGGAATGTTGGCCGCGGGGAGAATGACGTGCATGGCCTCATGTAGCCAACAGGGCGGCGACACTGTGCCACTAAAGACAGCAAGCATGGTGGGGCAGAATGTGGAAAAGACGTGCAAGGGAGCCAAGTTGCACACTGTAAGTTACAAACGGGAGTGTCACGATATCCTGTTAGATAGTAACCGTGATATTTAAAACATGAAATATCTATATTGTGTCAATATCGTAAATAATCCTGTGCCAGTAACTATCTGATTCACACTCCAACATAGCATGTGGTGGGACTGCTGCTTAACACTGGTTTCCAGTAGTGCTTCATCTGTAAACACTGAGGTGCCGGAGCTCATAAACGCCAACTGCGACCACCGTTATATGAGGAAGCAGAGCACACTGACTTTGAACAATGTCACATACACAACAATAGTGCACTATTACTTAAACACATAACAATAAACCAATTTAAAGATGATTTTGACTGGTAACATTATTATAATTATTTTGTGCTACTTTTCTATAGATACCGTGATCAATACCGTGAATTCTTTTGGCCACTGTAATCGTATAGTGAAAATCTGATATCGTGACAGTCCTAGTAATAAACCAAAGCAAGTCCTCCAGAAAACGGCCGGTATTTTTTTGCAGGAAAAAATATATACATTTCTCTGTGCCTTCAAAATTTATGTCAGTGGAAATAAGTTTAGGAGAAACTGATAGTTCATGTATTACTAAAAAGGGGAGGTAGTGACCTCCTGTCAGGTCAGCAGTTCTCCGTCTACATTCAGGCTAAAATAAATAAGGACCACATTAATGTCTTTCAACAAGCCAATGAATCCTATTTACTTTTGGATGTTTACTGTTCTGTGGCAACAGTAGACATAATCCTTATGTGTACCGGCTGTGCTGCATTGTGGGTAATGATACAGAGTAAACATGGTCCGAGACTCACCATCATACAGGAAGTAGGTTCCGTCCTTAAACACTGCGACAGAAGGGAGTTCTTGAAGAGTGACAGTCTAAAAAGCACCCAAGGGAAAAAACAAATCTGTCATCATTTCCTCATTTTCGCTGTGAGGCACGCGACAGCCTTAAAAGTTATTAACGAATCATTATCCACCAAGCACCATAGTGTTGATGTTTATTTATAATCAACTGTTCATTAATAATTCATTGCTACCCAGCCAGCACAACTGTGAAGACAGTTATTAAAAATGACTATTCCGGAATATCCGAGTACCCAACCTGCACAATGGCGATTAATAACTCTTCAACGATAATTCATCTTTATTCATCCTGCACAATTACAATGACAATTATTACTGATAACTATTCATTAATAAATAATCATTACTTTATTATTAATCTAATCGTTATTTCATTATTAATGGCTATTCAGCAGGACACTAATGGACTGGCACAGTGGACTTAGAGTATGAAAGAGGTTCAGTCCATTCACAGTCTGCCATATTATACAAGAACAGACGGCACATCCGATCCATCAAGCCGGGCGTATGGAGCCTGGCCAGGGTCCTAACAGTGGGATATAGCACCTTTCCTCCCGGGAACCTCAGTGGAGAGCAGGCAGGTCAGTGCAGGTAAGAGATTCCAGCACCAGGAGGATCCACTAACAAAAGAGCCGATTTGCCAAATCACTAATAACTCTGGAGCAACAGAATCCTAAAAGTAGTCTCTGATCAGTCTCTTCTGCTGGACAAAAAATGTGGGCAACAGCTTCTCAGTGGCCAGGAGGGACTCACAGGGGGAACGGCGTCCTCCAGCGCAGAGAAGAAGTAAGTGTAGACAATGAGCTCCGAGGCCACCTCGATGTACTTCTCCTGGAAAAGCAGGACACTGTGTGAAGCGCTGTTCACCTTTTCAATACAGCCATGTATCACTTAGCGACGGGGAAATGTTCTGAGAAATGCATCATTAGGCCATTTGACCATTATGCAAACATCATAAAGTGTAACTGCACACTACATGTAACACGGCACTGTTTTACAGAATTTTTTTTTTTATAAATATAAAGAGCACACTAAAAAGAGATAAAAATACAGTATAGTAAATAAACTAGATATTTGTTATCAAGTATTATGTACTGTACATAATTATAAGTGCTATATTTTTACACAACTGACAGCACAGTAAATTTGTTTACAACACCCTTGCCACAAACACACAAGTAATGTGTTGCACTACAACATTACCTCAGCCATGTCACGGGCCGATAGGAATTTTTATCTCCATTATGGTATAATCTCATGGGACCACCATCATATATGCGGTTTGTCATTTAGCAAAATATTGTTATGTGGCGCATGACTGTACATACTGTACAGAAACAGAGACTTGTGCAAATCCACTATGTTAACATCTTTACTAATGAACCAATTAAGGATCATTCCTAGAACTGCCAACTTCCATGTTAAGAGTCCATGTTGTTAACCAACACGCCACCTGCTGGCCATTATTCACCCAACAGGAGTGATTTCTCCTGCATGTGTTAACAGAATCTTATGGCATTAGAACTGCACCTTTAGGGTCGATTCTCCGCCGATATAAACAAAGACCACGTCATGGCGATCCAAGATGTGCTCAAACATCTGCCTGCTGGGAAGGGACCTCACCACGGGCCTGGGGAGGGAGAGAAAATAAAGGGTTTTGAGTTTCATTGGCCCATGTTCAGGGAACACAGCAAAATTCTTTGCGGTACAATTGCAGGAGTGGAGGGGTCATGGGGAGGGATAGGCAGCAGTGCAATACTGAACAAAACTGCAATGTAAGAATCAGAACACACCGGAGCGGAGTCGGCAAACACATGCATGCATGCACACACTACAACACGCGAGAACAGACAAACTTATAAAGATGCCTCCTCACAAGCTGCGCAGGTGCACAGCACCACCTAGTGGACAACTCAATTACATTTGCCCCCATGCACCAATCCCAAAGGCTCTTAGATAGAAGGCACAGGATTAATGGTCCAGTTCAGCAAAAAAAAAAAAAGAAAAAAAATTGAGGTGGCATGAAGCATCACACAGGAAGCAGAATAAGTGTTAGCATTGGGGAAGGTAAAAAAAAACACCATTTTACAAGCCATTGACACCATATTATTCATCTACAATACAATGCAAAAAAGTCTTAGGCAGTCAAAGAAAATGATCAAATGATGTTCATGTTGGTGTAAAACTATATTACGTCTGTCAGAGTGCGGTAGCTTAATGAAACTCAAAACCTCTCCTAAAGTCATCCAATACACCCATGAATTTTTTGACCACTAGCACACCTCATATTGCTAATCAATACCTGATTGAGTTATTTAACTAATCAAGTTAATTCATTAATGGAGCTGGTGGTGAAATTTAGGAAATATATGAAATAGCAGGGGTGCCCCTGAGGAGAGGTTTGGGAACTGAAGCGGTGTTCATCTAGCCGTCCAACAAGGTAAAATCAACTTTCTGGAGAACCAGACACATTTTTTTGTTTGTTTTTATTGTATTACTGTTAATTTGCATATGTTCTAATGTTATACTGTTTTTTTCCTGAGTAAACACACACATATCTTTTACATTTTATGAATTAAATTCTCAGGTTCTCATTATGTAAATCAAACCTGACACCAACACGCATCATTCTGCTGTAGTACGTTACTGATCCCCATCACAGTCCCCATGGGTGTTAATCCGCCTTATCACACAACCAAGCGATCGACAAATGAGTGAACCCATCTGCATATAAAGACATCTTACCCAGCTACTCTGTTTGCAAACTCGATGATGTCATCCTTGGTCCTGGGACCCTTGTAGTTGTAAGCAAGATCGCCCTTCAACCTGAGGAAGGAAGAGCGGCCATTACAGAGCAGGGACTTCTGGGAGAAAAAGCACCAGGAAGAGGAAGACACGCCCGTGAGCATTCAATGCTGTCCACCCGACAGGGGCCAAGGGAGCGAACTCTAAGCAGAGACCGAGGTCAAGGCAAATAAAACACTAAAAAGCTGCTTCCTTCACCTCACCTCCGCTCGTTGCTTCATTAGCAATCTGAAGATTGTGGAGTGAAAACAACACTTCTATAAGAATGCAAATGCATAACGGAAATGTTAATTCTAACAAAGGCTTCATGCCTACTGCCCTGAATGGTGGTATGGCCTTTAGATGGCAGAAACAGCAGAAGAATCACAGTGGAATGAAGAACAGCTCAGGTCCTATCATACGGAATAAGGAACACTATTATTAAACCTCACAGACAGAGCTGGAGTCTCTCAATGCACTTTGAATTGTTGTAAGAAGGTAAGAAGTGGTAACACATAATACCACTATGACACAAAGTGAGACCGAAGACTGCAATTGACAGACAAAATGAAAGGCCTACCACAGGAGCCATAATGAACAAAATGCAAAATTTTCCATTTCAAAGGGCTTCCAGGCTATCCAGCATCTTTTGCTGGCTTGAAATCACTGACCACCAGCACCTCCATTACAGTAACACACCACAGTAAGCTGAAAAGAATAACTGATTAAAAGATACAGTAACATTGTTACACTGAAGTGCTATTTACACTCACAGTTTAATCGTGGGGTACCCACGCACTCCAAACTCTGAGGCAACACCTGAAAGAAACGTAGATATTGTTTACGAATCAGCAGTTTATTGGTATCACTATTAATACGTGACTGGGAAAACATAGCAAAATACAGCACAAGAAGACGACTTAACACCTGACTGTTCGACATATAAACACAATCTGCAATTTAACTGGATAATGCAGCATGGGATTAAAACTGAATCTGAATACGATACATATGGAAGCTTGAAGATGAGGGACCTCAGGCAGGAAACTCACTGGAATACGCTGTGGCGTCCATCTTCCCCACATTGATCGACGAGCCTGAGCTCTTCAGCTCTGCCCCGATTTCATGCCACACTGGCTCCAGTTTCCTGCAGTAGCCACACCAGGGCGCATAGAACTGCAACACACAGGTCAGTGCATGTGAGCCACACCAGGGCATATAGAATGGCAACACACGTCACTGCAGCACAGCGGCGCCATGCCTGGCGAGCAGCGGGTGCAGCTGGAGTCAGGGTGAGCTGCCCATCTGGCCAACAGGGCACACATTCAGATTCTGCTTGTTTATGCGAGTGCCAACACTTACTTTCACCAACCAGATGTCATCTGCTCTATTGTCCTTAAACCTGCAGGATATAAAAGACACAAGTTACACTAAAATTCTGGGCAAATGCAATTGAGATAACAGGTAATAAGTAATAACTAGCATGTGGCAAGATTTAGCAGGCTATGTCTGTCAAAAGCCAAATGCAAATTATATTTAATAGACTAGATTAAAGTACAGTATGGATGGGTTTTCCACAACTTCTTTAAAATGCATCCTTACAGCACGCCTGATGTAAATCAGGATGCACAGGATACAAAAACAAATGCTAGAGAGATTAAGCAAACTGTACATACACAGAACTCACACTGTGCCAGTTATACAGTGCACACAGTGCAGATCAGGTAGGTGCCCACATTATTTGAAAAACACGTCTTACCGTCAAGCAAATATACTGAACATAACATTATCTGCACCAAGGTCTTCACACCCATCATTATATACTTATTATATTCATTTATCTCAGTCAGCGAGACTTTTTGGACCTAGAAAACTAACAGTACAAGGCTGAAGGAGCCCAGCGTGTGAGGCGGCAGCACCCCCCACCCCAATACACTGACACCCTGACCGGCACATCTGCTGCAGCCCGGCGCGTCCCTCAAATCTCAGCATCGCTTACGTGTCATCCAGGTCTTCGACGTGGGCGAAGGCCGTAGATAAACTCAGCAACAGCGCTGTCAGTACGCAGACAGACGCACCATCAGCATTTTTAAGGACAGAGAAAACACCCCATATAGACCTATTTAACCATTTAGCCGGTTAGCTGGGCAGCCAAGGTACCAGCAAGATACATTTCTACTTGTTTACGAACTAACAGTATAAAAAGAAACATTATTTCAAAATGAATGGACAGAGCATGCATGTATATACATTATTCAGGACGGGTGAAATGTAACTAGCAAGGGCGTAGTACATGAGAGTTTGGTAAGTACCTGCACAGAACCGTACAGACTTCTCCGGCGCCATCTTTCCTGTGGGAGGCACATTACGACGCATGCGCACAAGCGACCGAAGTTTCGTCGGCTCACCGACTCTGGATCAGTTTAATGATTTACCTCATAGACATTTTACGGCTGATTTAACGCCGACATCCACTGATCCCGGATCAGTTTTGTTATCCACCTTTTAACGATTATGGATAGCGATTATGCGCACGATCGCATAATCACTTACTGGATCTGTGGAACAGGCTGTTGAAATGCCCTTGGTTTGAAGTAATGATAAGGTTATGTGTCGTTTGCGGGACAGCTGATGAGAGCTGATACTAATGTCACAGTGATAAACTTCACGTGTACCATGTCGTGAAATATACAGCATTTTAATCTGCAAGTTGTTTTGTTTTGTCCAAATTGTCTTAGGAATTAAGTTATAACACATTTGCCAACAGCTGTGCGAAAAAATTTAATCACAGCTGATCAGTTATAAATGCAGGAGAAATGTCATTTCAGCTGTTGTGGGGGTTAGAATTGTATTAAATGATTTCTTTGTGTGAAGAATAATTACATTTTTCCAAGTGATACCACAGCCCTGTGTCCTTGATGGATGGATGGATGGATGGATGGATGGATGGATGAGGCCTCATGACAGCAATAACATTTATTGTCTCATTAATAACACAGTTATTGTTAAAGTTGGTTTTATTAGACATTTACAAAAATAATACTGTCTTTATTTTTTAAATCTATCTATCTATGAGAGATTATCAAGCATTCTCAAAAGTGGTATAATGTTCAACATTCAACACACACACACACACAGTGCTGTGTGATTTGTTGTAATACATTATTACAGTGACTGATGGAGAGAATTTTTTGCTTGGTCTGTGTGGTTTATACAATAAACCTCTGCAGGTGCTGAATAAAATGCATCCTTCAAATTGTTTCAACATCAATATAAAACACAGTTAAAAATGTCCCGATACTTTAACCATTGGTTTCTTGCACTGAACTTTAGCATGACTTGCAGACAAACAGAGCCAATATGAAGTTTCTGATTGCCAACCCATCTGCAGAGCCAAAACTGAGCTTGTGATGGCCGCTTAACCATCTACAGAGCCAAAATGGAGCCTGTGATAGCCATGTAACCATCTACAGAGCCAAAATGGATCCTGTGACAGCCACGTAACCATCTACAGAGCCAAATGGAGCCTGTGATGGCCACATAACCATCTACAGAGCCAAAATGGATCCTGTGACAGCCACCATCTACAGAGCCAAATGGAGCCTGTGATGGCCACGTAACCATCTACAGAGCCAAAGCAGATAACATGATGAACTGCCTGGGAAGGAGGTACAGTCATTGTTTTAGACCCAGGAAAATACAGTCATGCGCCTCTTAACGACTGGGCTATGCTCTGAGAAATGCATCGTTAGGCGATTTCATCATTGTGCATCATAGAGAGTACTTACACAAACCTAGGCTACAATAAACTTTTAAAACTAGTAACATAATTGTTTATCAAGTATTATGTACTGTACATATTTATATGTGCCATACATTTATACAAAGGGCAGAGCAGTAGGTTTGTTAACACCTGCATTACCACAAATCAGTAAGTGACGGGCACTTTGCTGCTCCGTTACAGTATAATCTTATGAGACCACGGTCATTATGTGGCGTATGACTCTAATACTGAAACAACTTCCAACTCAGGAAAAACTGAATTGTCTACTAAGTTTGTGTCCCTTTAGGAAGACAGCGTGAATAGAATATATATCCACAATCTGAAGGTGTAATTCACAAAACCATTTTTAATTCCTGTTCATTTCTATTATACCCTTATTAACACTAAAATGTTCCCATTGTAGTTCACATAGCAAAGCAGAGCAAAGTTCATATTTTGGAAAAGACCATCTGACATGGATTAGCTTCTGCAGACTTCAGTGCTAAGGCTCTGTGCCAGCTATCAAAGATGGAGGCAAAATGCAAATGCCGCTCAGCAGACAGCTGGTGGCGCCACTGAGGCATCAAGTCAGGCTGGCCAGCTGAACAAGCCTCTGCTATAGCTGGGTCACACCGAACACCTGACCTACTGGACTCTGTTAATCAGTCATTAGTACGAACTGAATTGATCTTACAGAAATATGTTTACATTCACAGATTGTAAGTCAAGCCCTTTCATCCAATATAATGTGCTTCACTCACATTAACACCACAAGAACCATTTCGGCAACACAAATACACAGAGAAATGAGGACAACTCCTGATAACAGGTAGAATTCACAGATCAGGTCATAGCTCTTGATTGTCCCATCAGGCGTCAGCAGGAAACATCAGCTGATGGGTGGTGAAGATTTCCGTTCCTGAGAGGAGGAACTCGTGCAACTGGAAAGTCTTGAGGAAACTTTGGCTATTGTTTCTGGGAGCAATTTCTCCCTGTGGCTCAAGCTCATCTGAGGTCCCAGGGGCTCTTTTCACCAGAGGTCACGCTCATCCCAAACCAGCAGAAGTGGTTTAATCCTGAAGCTGTCCTCAGCTACAACTGGTTCAAGAACATGGATACTGTATGATGGTATTAATCTAAATATCACAACTAAATAAAGCTTGAATCTCCAGAAAATCCCCCCAAGAACCAGGTTGGCCAGATGTGTGGGTCAGCCCCCATTGACCCCAGAACCCTGCCCAGGGTCCTACCACAGGGTCACCCTAATCGTCCTGAAGCACAGGAGTCCAGATGCGGGGTTTTGTAGAGGCATCTGACCATTCAGCCAAGCCAGGGGTGGACAGAGTGAGCTGGAGGAACCTTGCATCACTCCAGGATGTCGGTCTCAAAGGGCACCAGGTGGTAGTAGGACAGGTTTGTGACGTAGACCTCAGGGTCGTCATGAATATCATCGGGGTCCACTGACAGGAAATCATCGCTGTTCTCAAACCTGGATGGAGATGCATATACATTCATCAACAGAGAAGCTTTATGAGATGCATTCTGCCGCTTCCAGTAATTGATACTTTTTATTGATCCCCTTGGAGAAATTCTCTTTATGCCTCCCCCAACTTGCTCTCTGTCGGTGAGCACAAGCTGGCCACGAAGGGCAGCCACCCATAGCAGCACCCACAGAGCTGGGGGTTAAGGGCCTCGCTCAAGGACCCATAGACGCACCAAGGCTGGACTCAAACCTGCAACCTTCCAATCACGGGGACAAAGGCTTAGCCCACTGGGCCACATCCTGCTCCCTAATTAGAATACATTACAGAATACATATGAAAGATCACATTCCATCTTCAAAAGTTGTTTTTTTTTGGGAAAATGCATGTCATGTGGCCCTCGGAGGGGTGAGGCTGGACGTGCTCCAAAACACTTGTTTAAAAATCAGCTCTTCCCATCTATTCCTGCCGCTTCCTCTGAGGCACTTCCTGGATCAAGGGAGGTGCCGGCATTCCAGGAAGTGCTGGAATGGCCGGGGAGTACGCGTGACTCCCAGCTGTGAGCATTCCTCTGACTGCGAGTCAATACAGAGAGTTGTCCTGCTCTCTGCACAGGCATGACTGGGTCATTACTCATACTACATGAGGGGACTGAAGGCATGACCGCATAAACTAACAGCAGAATAAGTGAGTCCAACAGAAAATGGAGCAACCAATAAATTAATAAGCAAGGGAGACTCACAGATGCTGTGCTGGGTCTGTGGAGGGGGGGCGGTCTTCGTCTTGAGGCTGGTCTTCGTCATGAGGCTGGTCTTCGTTATGAGGCTGACTCTGATCGAACACAATGCTCTCAGTGTTTGCCAGGCAGAATCCATTGGATCTCATGATCTCTACGAAACCAAAGAGGCAAAGCTGAACACCAGCTCTCTATGTACAGTACCAGGCCTGAGCTCTGACTATCTGACAGAGATGACTGCAGGTATGGCTTACCGGATATTTTGACTGGGCTCTGAAAACACGGCTGGATCTTGTAGACATTGTCGTTCCTCAACACCTGGTCTAACGGAGATCTCTCAAAGAACGTAAGCACCACCTCAGACCTGGAATACTGGAGACGTCACATGTCAGCCACTATGTGCTGATCACACCATCACGTCTGTCTGAGGAATGAGATGAGTGTGTTCTCTGTGCGAGTGGCGGGTCTGCATGGCCCCAAACATCTCCCATTGGAACTTCAGTGGGAACATCATGCCCTGCTATTCTCTATGATATGTCGATCATCCCACTGAGATACACTGAACCAGCATGGACAGAGCTTCTAGGCCTGGGCTTGCTCCATGAGACACAGGCTACTTTGCTAATGATCTTGCCTTTCTGGTTATAAATTCCTGCTCCTGCTGTTCTTGTGAGTGAGTGCGTTTGAAGGCTTTGCTGGATCCGGTTCCCTCCGGAAGCACAGCTGTTTGGATTCTTCGCCACGACTGACAACCATAAACCTCCCTGAACTTTGTGTCTGTTGGTGCAGCGTGTCCGTGCCTCTGTGTGAGAATGGCTGGGGGGGAAGGGGGGTCACACCTTGCAGGGCATGTGGATGGTGGTCTTCAGCAGTCTCTCCACCTCATTTAGCCTGGCTTCAATGTCACCAGCCTCTTTGATCTTCACAAGCCCTAGTGCACATCACACAAGTCACTTTTTAGACAGTTTCAGAGACAATTTCACACAATTTCACACACTCAGATCTCATGTTGGCTCCAAGCCATGTTCTCGTGACCACATCCTCTTAAGCTGGCAGATCTATGACCTTTTGAAGTCCTACAGCCTGAACAAGACTAACATTTCAACTGCCATTAATCATACTGTTCATATAACTACAAAATTATCTGATCTGAGGCACCAGCTTTTCAGTTCAATGTATCTTCTGGTCTTTAAATCCACCAGGGCTGACCATTTTAACACCATGTTAACAGTAGCAGCAAATTAGCCACGCAGGCAAGCAGTTATCTGTTGTCAATAAGGATGTTTGTGTTTGTCAGCTGGAGCAGCAAGTTGTCAATTATATTCACAATGCACGGTGCTATAAAAAACATCAGCAGACAGGAAAAAGTGGATCGTGACTAAATATCACAATGTGTTTTGACTTGTAGTTATCACTGTGGGTAAACTTGCAAACAGTTACTAAAAGTCACACATTATAATGTGTCTGCTTGACATGTGAATTCATTAATGGTGATAAATGAATCATTACAACATCAGTTGCTATCTTTCTTAGCTGGGTGCATTTGACGCTAATTCATACTAATTTTTCTTTGGCCGTGCCAAAAAAACGTTCTATAAGGGTCATACAACCAGAGGCATTCAGTGCTAAAAAGACACTGTTTCTTCTAAAGCTTATTTGTGAGTCTTTCTTTTGGGTAGATCTTTGCATATATACAGTAGTTGCTTTGTAAACAACCTGAATAAATTCTATGTGATTGCTATAATAAAATAGATTGGTCTTATTATTTTATTTTAAACATTTGCAATGTATCTAATTATATCACATCTGTAGGTTCTGTTTGATGTAAAAACTACTAAATTAACTTTCTTGTATATGGGTTTATTCGGGTTTTTACCAGTCATGCATTTTAGCTGCTTAATCAAAAGAACTCTATGTGTCATATTATATCCCTGCCAAACTTCAAGGCGGAGGGAGGGCAGGGGGGGTTGGTGGTGAGGTCATTCCCTGTTTAGAACCAGAACTTGACAAAGAGACACAGTCTCGGCTATCGAGAAAGAAAGGCCATTTCAGAGGACGTCTCAGAGCAGAGCCGATGTACTACATGTCATTCATTGATAGAAGGCAGGGCCATCATCAATAGACCAGCCCCAAGTCGCTTAATTACAGGAGCAGTTATTTAAATTTTGCTGGGTGGATGTAGAATGGAATAGGGATGAGAAACCAGCCACAAGTCATTATCTAACTGCATTAATATAATGCTTTGCTGAGGTTAAATATGAAAATTTTAAGTTATCAGACAGCAAATATTTTGATGAGTCTTGGGTGACAGTATATAATGGTTTGCAATTGCCTGACTGTCTTAGCATGAAGCTATAACAGACGTTAAAACATCTACAATCCACAGACCATAATTCTGCACATGAAGTGATGCTCAAAAACACAAACGAGATAAATGCAGACCGTTTGTTTTTTTGTCTTAGGATTAGGAATGGTCTGTGTTCCTGAAAGCCAGGGAGACACTCGGCTCGCAAGCCGCTCTCCCGCTCCCCAGAGTGCTGTGACTCCCCCCGCCCGCCTGTGACTCCCCACACTCTCAATACCAGGATGTAAACAGGCCCAGCAGTAGGGTCGGCACAGGGCATAGCCAATCAGGGCCTTGCCCACTCAGAAAAGAGCAGCAGCGCCAACCGTTTTTGAATGGGAATAGATTCTGTGTGACTCGAACAATTCATAAAATTGCTACTTTTAATATGAAAAACAAAACCTGCCAAAGGCTGCTGCTGTCCAAGTACTGATTGCTGAAGCACAACATGGTAAAACTGTAACCCTGGCTCTTATTTTGAATCTTTGTGCACCTTTAGTTCTATTATTCTTAACTCCTAATCTAGCAAACTCAATTTAATAATGAGCAGGGAGGTCTTTTGTGTCAAAAGTGGCTTCCGTGAGAAAACTCTCTAAGGGTCTGAAGTTTCAGTGGGAGGCTCAGGTTGATGTCACTTCCTGTCAGGAGCTTTGTGTGGGGGGGAGGGGCAGGTCTTGGCTTTTACACAATGTTGTCCTGTGACTGTTTATCCAACTTGATCTGTTCTAATCTTTTTGAGCTGTGAAGTTCGGGAGCCCATAACAATACAGAGTGTTGATCTATGAACGGTCAGATCAGAGCACAGTATTGGAGTGATCATCACAGTGGTCATGCGTGGATAAGTCTCAGACAAAGTCCACTATGACAGCATGCAGACAAACACACTGCTAAGCACATCCAGACAGACAGACACTTATGAACACTACCATGTACTTATATGAAGCTCTGTCACAGAATAGGACACAGCAGGACCCCACTGTCACCAATCGGTACAGGGTAGTACAGTGATCCCCCACCTATCGCGGAAGTTACGTTCCAGACCCATCAGCGATAGGTGAAAATCCGCAATATAGAAAGACCATATAAATAAACATTTTTTTTTATAGTTTAAGCTTTAAAATACCCTTCCCACACGCTTTAAAAGCGATAGGGGAAATCTGCGATATAGAAAAAGCATATAAATAAACATTTTTTATATAGTTTAAGCCTTAAATGATAAGGCTTAAAACAAACGAAAAGTTCACAAAACGTTTGCTTACAACAATCGGACCACAAGCAAGGTACGCGATACGTAGAGAACTGTGATGCGTCGGGGAAAAATCTGCGCAATAGTGGGAGCCTGATAGCTAAACCGCGATATAGCGGGGATCACTGTATTCCAACTGTGCTAAGCTGGCACTGCATCATGTGACCACAAGAGGGCGCGTCATGGGAGTCATCAGAGCAGGTTTAGTAGGTCTATATATGTTAGGGACAGAGTTGGACATTTCAGATCCAGAAAGTAAAAATCCAAAATTTTCTTTGAACCAACCAGTTGAGCATAAAGAGTCTCATTCATGGAATACTCAACTGGTTGATTGAAACAAAATCCTGGACTGGATTTTTTCTTTTTGTACCTGAAATGCCCACGTCTGGTTAGGGAGCCCATCCTGGAACACAGCTGTTGCTTTAGCCTCCCTTTAAGCTACTGGTACAGCTCTGTTCCCCGAGGTACAAACAACATTAATATACCCACAACAATATAAAAGTGTTCCTCATAGCCCATTTATGTACCTTAATTTGACTAAAAAATACATTTACCTACAGCTAGTGTACAACTGGCAGATCCTTGAGGGTACAGCCCCAGTGCCAAGTAATTGTACCTCAAAAGTACAAATTGGTACTTTTCAGTTACCAATAAAGGAGGCTTGCGTTCATCAATATGTCCCTCTCTTGCATGCAGCATGCTCACTTCTTACTGAAAAACCCCTCAAAGAGAGCGAGTAATCGACCCATTCGCCACTCATCCACCCCAAGGTCTCTCTGTTGTTATTCGCTGCCCTGCTGACACCAGACAGGGGACAACCTAATGAAAAGACTCAACATACTCTTTGCTCAATGCTGCAGAAGGTTTACATCAGTGAATTTCCAGGTTGTGTTACATACTGGACAGGCACGTAGCCTGAACCCCCCTCGAAATTTGCTTCAGACCCCCCCCCCCCCCCATTGGCACAATCCACGGACAGGAAACGCCCCCCACCCATGTCTGCAAAATATACTGAGGGCTGCCGAACCTCCCCCCACCCCCCACAAACTTTGTTCCTGGCTACAGGCCTAATTCTGGGTCCAAAGGGGCTTTTGATGGGACATTCAGTGTGACAAACATAGGCAGGATGCAGACATGACCTTCACACTGACATCACCCAGATGCCAAGTGACATCACTGATCATTTTATTACATGTATCTATTACTCTAATAAATATCAATACAAAGCAAAGTGTAGCTGCTTGTGTCTCAGTTTGGATACAGTGTTTTGGAGAGGAATGGCCATTGGTGGCCTCTTAAAACCACTGACTGCACTGAAGAAAAGAATGGGCCCAACAGACACCCCTTACAGAAACTGAGCCATGCCTGGTGAGAATCATTGGGGGGGGGGAATCTACCTCCATCTCAAGCCATTTATCACACATGCCCCCCACCCCTGCTGGGACCATCTGGCTCCAAGCTAATAGATCAGCCACTGATCCCCGACACCCAGCCAGTAACAGTAAGAAATACTCCCTCCGTCCAGTATGACCCAATACGCCCACATTTTGCTGCAAAGGACTCGTCTCAGACATCGGAAAACAACTGCTAACATCATTTGTACATTATGTACACTCTACATGTAGACTATTCACCTATCACTATGCTATGTGACCCAGCTTGATTGTTTAATTGACTGATTGAATGATTAATTGATCGATTGATTGATTGACTAATTCAAATACGGGAAATTGTCTCTATTTGCTTTATTGTTATCGGTAGCATTGGGCTGCAGACGGTCATAGGTGAGAGTAATCGGAGATCGGCAGGCCGGGGTGATGGATAGACGCTTTGGTGTCGTTTGCGTGACTGCATTATTAAGCAACCTGTTTTTCGGTGGAACAGGGAAACGAACGTGCTGCTAATTTTTAAATGGACAGTGTGGGTTTTGAACGTCACTAATCTGATTATTCGTGAGTAAGTTTAGTATCACGACGTTAAGTGGTTAGAAAATGGGCGGATTGATATTCAGAAAGTCTGTAACAGCAAGCATTAAAAGTCTGCGTGCCACTAGTTGACGTAACTGTTGATACACAATTCCAAGACACACGTGTTTACATATCTCAAAAGCATTTAAAGTTATCTATCTATAAATCAATATTATTTCAATATAAACCTGAAATTAGCTACATCAAAAGCGTTAGGATAGTTTGCAAACCTTATAGACTATTTACAAGGCAATAAAACTGTTACATACACATAAACGCGTGTGAACGTGTGTGCAGACTTGTCTCGAATTGAAAACCTCACGTCAGCCAGCTGACCAAAATTGGCAACCCTGTATTACAATGTGTATGTCTAGCATACGATTTTTCTGTTTTTAGTAAAGTCTTGTAGTAGGATTTCTTTAAACTCATAAAAAGTCAGAAATGCCTACCGTCTATGAGCGGAGATTGAGACAGATCTCCTCTGTCCTCCGGGAAGGATTCCACGAGCCTCTTAAAGAGCCGCCCCAAGTCCGAGTAACTGCGGTGCAGATAGAAGACGCTCCTGTCCGACCACTCCGTTCTGATCTCGAAGAAGTCCTCCTCGCCCCGCTGGCTGACGACCAGGCGCCGGATGCCGTTAACCCAGCAGTCCTTCACGAACATGTTCACCAGCGACGTGCCTTCAAAAACAGCCGATGCCATCCCGCCGCACTCAGTCTCGCATGCTGCTGCCCCTGCCGAGGACGAACAGCTGTGACCGGCGCAGGAAAGCGTTAAAGGAAACTGTGAGATGCGCCCTTTCTGTTGCTCATATAATGGGCGTCCTCTTTCCAAGCCGGCACCAGTGTACCAGCCCAGGCCGGCGACAGGCAGCACCGCTAAGCGCAGAAACTCCTCCAAACGTGGCACTGTCAGCTAAAAGCAAAGCAGCACTCTGTCATCCACCAATACTGAATGGTATTTTAGTGTTTTATCCAACTTACCAATACAGTCAATGCCTTTCCGAAGTTTTACGACTATATTATGTGTTACCCTATGAATTTAAATGCTTTAATATTTAAATGGTAGACTACAAATTTGCACTTAAAATAGAATGTCAAAGAGGTTAAATATTCCACTTAGCCTAAACTGCGTTTAACTTTCGTTTTGCATTATGTAAATCCCCAGAGCGTACGTGCTTCTTTGGGATTTAAACTTAAGTTTAATGTTAAATCCATTTTAGGTGTCCCGTCTCTCTTAAAGAAAGGCACGAAAAAAACCCGATTCCTCTCCGCTGAAGCAAGTCCACCCCCCTCCCGACTCCTCCCGCGTGCCAACCCCCGCCCCGGCCTCCTCTTGAGTTTCCTTTGTACAAGAACTATAAGTTTGACCCAGTTGAGATATAGATGTTTTAGTGATGAACAATTAAGGAAGTTTGGTGCACAGAACAAAAAGCACTTAAAAAAAACTGTAGCGGCGTATTTCTATAGTGATGTTGCCTTGAGGGTTTGGCCTAAAAAAAGTTCTCCTTTATAGATCTCTATATTGATGTTTCTCCATTGCTTTTTTAAACGTTTCAGAGAACCTGAGGTTTTTCCAGATTTTATCACTAGTTACGAATCACTAAATTGTTAAACTATTAAGAGTAACAACCAAACCACACACATCCGTTTATAAAAACTTCTTGGAAATGGTGTGACAAAGGGCACTATAGTAGGCCTAATGGTGAGATCAGTCCACTCAGATAGCACTGTTCCGTAAAACCCCCAGGTCTCATGCATTAAGGGATTTATACAGTCATCCCAAGACCACATTTTGACATGGTAGTGATGTCAGTGGTGTTTGTCAGTGTGGTCAGTGTGTGGGCGGAGTTGTTGATGACCAGACATCAGACTGGGCATCACCGAAGCCAAAAATAAGGTAGCACATGTTTTCCATGGCAATCGTCACTGCTTACAAAACAAAACCCAGTAAATTTTATATTTAGATCTACTTATACTGACTCTGAAATATTTCAAGGTGAGGTCTTTTTATTTGAAAAATTAATTATTAATCATGTTTATTGCACAATCTGGAGTAGCGGAAATTTAACTTCTGGTTTCCACGTAGATTCATGCGTAACTTGAATCTTAAATTTAAAAATCATAATTTTCGTATTGATTACAGGGTAGGGCAGTGGGTAGGACCCTCTAGGGCTGAATGTTTGAATCCCACTCTTTTCGTATGTTTGCACGTTATCCCGCGTTTTGTGGATTCCTCTGATACCCCTTTTCCACTGCAAAGGAGCCGGTGCTGTTCCGGTGCCGATCCCCAATTTGGAACCAGTGCCATGTTTTTCCACAGAAAAAAAAATGGCGCTGGTGCCGCAAATCGGCTGGGAACCGGCACCAAACCTTTGCTGGTCTGGATGAAGCACCCGTGTTGTCATGAGAGGTGGGCGGAGTAACCGAGGCAACGCAAAATAAAGATAATGTCGGAAAGTGGGTGTGATTTGTGACGTGGGCGCAGTGTTGTCACCTGGTTCCCACTGGGTTCTCAAAAACGTGGAAATGCAGGCAGGCTCTTGCTGGTTCCCAACTTCAGCACCAGCCGAGCACCAGCCCCAGTGCCAGTACTTGCACCAGTGGAGTGGAAAAGGGGCATAAGAGTCTAAGTCAGGGGTAGCCAATCATATCCGCAAAGGGCTGCTGTGTATGCAGGTTTTCGCTTTAACTCCCTAATTAGATTACTAATTAGAGGCCTGATTGGCTGGAGTCCTCACACCTGGGTTTGAACAGCCAACCTACAGGTTATCCCAAAAACCTGCACACACACCAGCCCTTTGCGGATAAGATTGGCCACCCCTGGTCTAAGTACTCCGGTTTCCTCCTGCATACTAAAGAAATGCAGTTTGGCTAATCAGCATCTATAAATTGTCCATGTGCTGTCTGGGACAGGTTCCAGGGCCCCTGCAGCCCTGCATGAAGTAATCTGTAGAATGATGGATGAATGAATGAAAAATATATTTTTCATTTTTGAAGCTCATTTACACAACAAACTTAAGTCACATCAGAATGATTTCAAGCCACTTAAAATCATAGATCGTATCTGAATTTAGCTGAAATACCGAATATTGTATGTCCTCCATTGTTCTCCCCTGGCATCCCGGATCATTGATCCTCAGAGGATTATCTTCCCCAGCCTAACTAGTCCAACCTAAGGGGACTATATTCATCTTAATCTCTGTTTTAGTTGCTTTTTCTGTGCGTTTTTGTGTTTATACAGTGCGTTATATCACACAAGTTTTGAAAACATGATTTTCCTCTAACAGAATAGATATATTATCGAACAATTACACAACATCCTTCTGAGACCCCACCCATTCATTTATGTCCATTGTAGTGGACATTTTATTTTTGCATCTATCTTTTCACTGATGTAAGGAAACATATTTATTCCCATTGTACACTAAAGAGGACATGCTGTGAGATTAAAAATAAAAATACATTTAAAAAAAGAGTCCTTATTTCCTCCAAACACACAGAAAATCACAATTAACCTAAAACTGAAGGACACTTTTTTCCTTGTGTCTCGGGAGGATATATCGATGTTCACATTTGTTTATGTGCGATTTCTCCTGAGACAAATGCAAGATAAACGCAGAAAAAACTACCCAGCTGTGCCGGTTACTGTATCAGTTCGGCATATGTGTCATCCAACAAGTGTTTGTTTTGCTATTTTTCTTCATTTGTTAACGTTTATAATAATTAAAAAGAACACTCATTTAACACCCCAAAACAGGCCTAAGCCTCGTGGTTCGAAAAGGCCAACCAGTCAGTACAAAAGGAAAGCTTAAAGTATTGAGGAGAAGCTGAAATATTAAAGCGTTTTTACCGGAATGAGAGGACACCTGATATATATCGTGACGGACCTGGCTTTACAAGGGTGCCGAACACCCTCAGATTAATAATATGCACCCTCAGGTGGCAGTCGGTCAGTCCACATGACTGCGGTATGCTTGCTCACTAATTCCACACGCATCGTTTAGTTATCTTGTTCTGGACCCGGAGTTTTATCGTGAGAGCAAAAACATAAAGGGTTCGACTTAGCGCACCAGCAGAGACAATGTCGCTACAATGAAAAACATCTGGAACAACTTAAAATGATTTTGGTGTCGATAATGTTTGTTGTAGAATTTATATATTAATATTATTAGCTGTTTATTTGTAACATCGTGCTTTCTGTTCAGGTTCTTGTTTTTTGTGTGTAGCTTATATGTAAGTGAAGTTTTTGAATATTTTGACCTCAGCCCCATTTTTTCCTATAACGCCTGTGGTTTATATATCCCGAGCTTGCTGAAAGCTTGGTCTTGCTACAAGAGAACGTACTGTATATGTATAAGGCAGAAGATTGCAGAAACTCAGATAATAATAGGAGCAACTTGAAGGTAAATTACAGGTTCTGCCATCTTTCGCGCAAACTATCATAAAGCAGCCTGAAGTTCACAGCAGCGATGATGCAGCTAAACAGTTGCAGCAGACATACTGGGAGTTACTGGAACACGTAGTGGGCAGCCAGGCCCACACAGGCCTGTTGAGTGTGTTGCTGACCAAGCTCGCCTTACGCAGTATTTCCACAGTATGGTGTGCCTTCTCATTTTTGGCCCATACTTTCCTAAAATTTGGTTGCATATATTTTGCACATTCAGCAAACTGGGCCCAGCTTCTGTTTTCCTGCCAACCACATCAGCCATTGAACGGACTTCCAAGTCAACCGACTAAGGCAATTTTAATATTTCTGGCGCAGCAGTTTCTTGTTTCTCATTCCTGTGCTTGAGGTTTTAAGACATTCTTACATTCATACGGAGAGCGTAGGAGCTTGGGATTGATGTTTGCTGAGCTCCTGTGAAAAACACCCCCAGACACACACCTGGGTATCTCTGGAGGTGCAGACAGTGATGAGCTCCTTTATGGTCACGCGCCTTTCCACCGAATGTTTCCCACGCTTCTGTGATCTGTGCCTTTTGCTTTTCCTTCATCTACACATCCATCCATCCTTTATTTTCTGTAAACTCTGCTGTTCCCCACCATTAGGGGACTGCACGGTTTCCTGAATGTCTGTAAACGGCTGCATGCCTTCAACATGGTATACCAGGAACCTCAATCCAAGGCATTCCTTCATGTATGCATTCTAGGTGGGTCGTCATTTAGTATTACTTACTCTACAAAAACTGGTTCTAAAACTTTATTTTTTTACAAAAAAATACAAAAAAAAAACCTCAATCCCGCACATGTCTACTCAACTAAAAAGTGCAGTCGCTGAACACGCATAACCTATGATGAAAAAAGAACAATTAAACATGACCTGAGAAAGAAATAACAAGCTTTAAAGCTTTATACTGTATGCATTATTGTGGAGCCTCCATCCAGGTCCCGGCAGAGTATTAAGGCTCACATATTTCACACTAATCCATACAGCCTGTGGTGTATGAACACTGATGATGATAAACATTCACGCGCTTCTCTTGGGCGTCAGTAGCCTGGGGAGGTGTTATTTCAGGCCTGGGGCAGGCCTCCTGCGGCGACCCGCGGACGGCGGGGGCGGGCGGGTGGTGGGGGCGACTTGGAGGCGTGGTGCTTCCGCACGTGACGCAGCAGGAGCTGCCTGTCCGGAGTCGAGTAGCAGCACTGGGGGCAGGGGAAGGACTCCCCCGTGTGGTAGCGGCGCACGTGCAGGTCCAGGCTCTTCTTCTGGATGCTGGGAAAAAGGGAGGAGGCCACAGCATTAGACAGCACAGCGCCACACGGTGGCCGGAGGAGGCCACGGCGTCAGACAATACAGCGCCACATGGTGGCCGGAGGAGGAGGCCATGATGTCAGACAGTACAGCGCCACACGGTGGCTGGATGATGGTCGCAGAATCAGACAGCACAGCGCCACATAGGGGTCGGAGAGGGAGGCTGCAGATACAATAGTGCCAGGCAGTGGGGGGGCAGGATACCTGCTGTAGGGGCAGTGCTGGCAGCGGTGCGGCTTCTCCTGCGTGTGTCTGCGTGAGTGCCTCAGCAGGGAACTGCGGTCGATGGATGCGTAGGAGCAGCGGCTGCACTGGAATGGCTTCTCACCTGTGGCGGGGGGCGGGG
>JAODJU010000106.1:924532-946438 GCA_026776725.1 Gnathonemus echidnorhynchus | reverse complement strand
ATAGGGGGGCGGGGTTGGGGGGCCCACAGACTACTGTAGCCTAGGGGCCTCTGTACACCTTAATCTGCCCCTGATTACACGGTTATGGTTTTGCATGCCGTCTTGCCTTAGTTATGTCTTCATTCATTTCGCAGTATGATTTGCTACAATTGGTGATTCACATCTAACTTTCCAGGAAACAGAAAATATTATATCGTCTTTGATTCCTTTGAGTTGTCATCATGCGTGAATCTCTGATTATCCCTTTCAGTTCTGAACCAGTTCTCCTTCCCCAGAGTAAGATTTTATTCTTTTCTGAGTGGGGACACTTTGGAAATGGCCATCGAGTTCCCAGTTTCCTCAAAATAACTGTGTGTTTTTCTATAATTCTCTCTCAATTCCTCTTCAGCCCAAAGACCCACAGTTGGGGGAGTTGGTGCCTCAGCATTTGCCTTTTGGTTATGATGGTGTTTGTCCTGATATGAACTGCACTGGGTTCCAGGAACTCTGGATAAGTAGTAACAGAAGGTGGCTGGATGTACCTGTTACTAACCCTCCCTATAATCAGCTTGTGACTCCCCATTTGCAAGAATCATGAACTTGGGAGGCCGTCTAGTTACAGCCGGTCTGTTCTGCAGCCGCCGCATTTATATAAGCCGATCCCAGCAGCTCATAGACAGCAGCCTTCCAGTGTGTGTGGGAGTCGTGCTGCAGCAGGGAGAGCGATGCGAGCGTGGGGGAAGAGAGCCGGTCTTGTTTTGTGCTCATGACTCATTTAGGTAACATCCTTTCGCTTTCACAGAAGGGGCTTGGGTAGGCCTTGCACGCCCAGAGGGGCCTCTCTCATATAAATGCTGCTGTTCTCGCCCATGTTCGGGACTCTGGACACCTGTGTCGTCGTCATTGGCTCTTTCTGGGTCACCTGACTCGGCCACCTGTGTTGTCAGCCAACGCGCGGTGGGTGATGTGTTTCTGAAATGCCTGTTTCATCGTCTCGCTTTACCTGACCTGCAATGACATCACAGGGAATGAAACCTCCTTGCTGTTTGCACAGCAGAGTGCTACATACGTGGCATGTGTTTTTTCCATGCCTGGATCCTCTGCCAAGTACCTCAGTGGTTTTACTGAAGTTGCTGTAACTGGGCTAACAGCTGACTAACTAGTAGGCACGTTCTGCTGGGTAGTTCCATGCGTGGCTTTCCTGTATCTCCTGATTCATTCCCGCTGTATCTCCTGCTTCTGTTCCTATTGTTTGTATTCATTCGAGATCCTTTTGACAGTGACAGACGTTTGATGCATTTCTTTACAGAATCTGGGGAGGAGGGGGGACTTCATTACAAAAATGATTAAAACATGCTGTTTTTCTGCTGCAGGCATTAAACAAACAACAAGTTTATAGCCAGTTTGGAGTCATTATGCATTTTAATATCAGGTAGTAATACATCATGATGTAATTATAAAATCTTGTGCCAATCAGACTTGTGATAATTTGTGTAGTGATTTAGTGCTTATGCATTATTTTGCTTATATTAATATGGTAGTGCAATACTGATGTCATACACCAGAAGTCAGTTCAGTAATAGTCACAATTAATACTTCAGCTTATGAATGATTATCTCCAGTCGAAAGAGTGAACGTTTATTGAAGTGCACGGTGTGGTCCGTCCTGCGCTGCTCAGGATGATCTGCAGAGCTCCTTAAGAAAGATCCCTAAAAAACATAAAGGCTTCAGGAATATTTATACAGCCAATGTCGGAGGACATTATTCCTGCACGAGCGAACTATAGGAGCAAGGAGATTTCATGAAGGGAGGGGGGCAGCTGAGACTGGGGACGCGGGGAGCTTCTGGGTGGTTACACTGCTCCTCCCAGTCATCTTTAATGCATTCCGTGGAAAGACAGCATACATTTTTTGGTGCACAAAAATGCCCAGTGCTGTATATCATGTCTGCAAAAAAAAAAAAAACAATGTAAAAAAAGACAAGAGATGAAGGTGAGCTAACAAAGCCAGGAATTGTGGAATTCATGTCATTCTTCTGAATAAAAGGTGTCTGGAAACCCTTTCAACAGTAAATTCGGCTGAGGTAATGCAGCGTATAAAGGTTAAACTTTTACTTCTCTGTTTATCCTATAATAGTCCTGTCTGTTTCATTTTTACTTTTTATGGTTCACAGGCTGGACTTGCTGTCTGGAATTCTGTGCATTTTCCCGGAGAGATGATGGGTATGTTGGCCAGCCAGATTTCTTTGGGGGGTCTACCCATCCCACCCCCAGTCAAGCTAAATTTATTGTGGGGGTCTACCCCCCATCCCTATCCCACCCCCAGTCAAGCTAAATTTATTGTGGGGGTCTAGCCCCCATCCCTATCCCACCCCCAGTCAAGCTAAATTTATTGCTTGACAAAAGATATCTTGGGGGACCCCAGTTTTTAAGACAATGGCATCATCTTGCTGAGACATTGCTTCTTTGTTGTGAAGTTCCAGCAGAGGCCTTCACTGTATTCCCATCCATTTGTCATACCTGCTTGTTCTGGGTGACGGGGGTCTGGAGCCTGTGCCAGGATGGGGGTCCAACCCATCGCAGGGCACCCTCACGCACCATTCGTTCCTAAAGAAAACTCACCCCCGTCTCCAATTAACCGCAGTGTGTTATTTGGACTTGGCGGGTGGGGACCAGAGAACTGGGAGGAAACCACAGCATTACACCTGGGAAACATGCAAGCCAGGGTGGGGGTTCAAACCCTGGACTCCAAAGGTATGCAACCATGCTAGCGGCTGCAGCATCATGCCACCCCCTTACTGTTTTTCAACGGGAAAAGAAAACGTGGCACCCTGTGCTGACGTCACATCCATTAGGACAAACTCAGCTCCTCCTCTCTGCATGGCAAGTCAGCAGCTCAGTTTAGGTCAGTTTGGAAATATTCTAATGTTACTTTTCAAACGAAACCAGAATGTATAGTATTCTTTAGAGTAAAATGATGTCGAAAATGTTAAAATCATTAGATAACCCCTTGGAAGGGAGTGTTGTGCGGTGACTAACAAACTGTGGGACTATAAATGGCCCCCAGTCTAAAAAACAGCGATAAGACTAACCATTATGCGTGCCGACATTCCCGCGTTCCTTTCCCGGACCACACTTCATTTTTTGTTGAATAGCTGCAGATTCTTGTCATTCCCCCTACTAATCTTGTGCCATTAATGGCATAAATCCCTCTATCTGGCTCACAACCCCCCCCAATAATAAAAATGAAAAATAACATAATTAGACAGGCGTATAACCTTGATATTACATTGACTCCAATGATCGCATATGATTTTTTTTCCCAGACAGTGTTCTTTGATTGATAGTTAAACATTATTTAGAGACTGGCTATAAACACAACAGTCACTTTATGGTTGCCTTGTATCTATGGAAGCGGATATAAAGAAAACAAACAGTACAATCTGACGACTGT
Source organism: Gnathonemus echidnorhynchus (assembly GCA_026776725.1). Lineage (NCBI taxonomy): Eukaryota > Metazoa > Chordata > Actinopteri > Osteoglossiformes > Mormyridae > Gnathonemus > Gnathonemus echidnorhynchus. The sequence continues at coordinate 943,007 of JAODJU010000106.1, read as the reverse complement.
CATGTAGACTGCTGCACTGCTTGTCATCGAGGAATCTGTTAAACAGAAATGGTTAAACAGGAAAAACAAAATCCTGAAGACCAGCGGACCTGACTTTGAACATGAAATTATGAGGTAATACAACATTTAGAATGGAACGATCTCATTCTGTTTAAGAGCATGTTACAACTTACAAAACAAAGTGGCTCGGTATTTTATTTTTCGGCTATAACATGCCTGTACGTTTATGACTATAAAATGTAGTGAAAATGTTCTGATGATACATAAGCGTTAATAACATTCGGTTACAATAATACGACTGCCAGTTGAGAATAAAGAGTCACATTCACAGAACAATCAGCTGGTTGGTTGAAACAAAATCTTGGTCTGGATTTCTACTTTCTGAACCTGAACTTTCTGTTCTGTCGAAATGAGCTACTTTGTCGAATTATCCTACCGTAGTGCTAATCGATAGCCCTAACCCTAAACCCCCAAACCCCCTAAAATCCTTACCCTAACCCAAACCCCTAAAACCTAACCCTAATCCCAAAACGGTGGAACTGCACATGCGCTAAAAGGCTCGATAGTACGTCTCGATAGGTAGTTCAACTCGCCAGAACACCGGTTTCACCAACCCTGTTACCCGGGAGACAGACATCCGTGCCGGCGCTAGGTCAGCTCCTGGAAGCAGAGCAGATCGCAGCCCGTCCGGGATGCCCTAAGGACCGCGGGAACTCGGCAGTCATCACGGGGTTTTTCAAGTTATGAAGCACCTGAAATTAGTATTTTATTTAGAAAAAAAAATGGATTGTCATTAAAATATTTAATTCGATATTCCAAATTAATGACATTACTATGATTCGACAGTCTATAATAAATACATTTTACTCAGCTCGCTAAACATATCTCCTATTGTTTTCAGCAGTGTAGGATTTCAATATCTACATGTTTCATACACACCTCCGCCGCAACTAATTGCGGCTAGATTCATGATTCTTTGCGTTTTCTACAAAATCCGCGCATGTCACCCACTCCCTGTCTGCCGACCCTCTTATTCAACTCACTGGAACTGCACATGCGCACAGTTCCAGTCCGTCAACCATTTTCTTTCGCTCGCCATATGGCGCATGCGCACATTTTCTACCGTCGACCCTATTCTTCCACTCATCCTACCGCGCATGTACACAATCCCTCCCTGTCGACCTTTTTATTCCATTACTATATTGCGCGTGCGCACAGTCCATGCCTGTCGAAGCTTTTCTGTACGCACCCTTACCGCGCATGCGTACAAGTAACGGCCCAGACGATGAAAATGGCCGACATGGAGTGCGAGGTTGACGGCAAGAGTCTGGATAGCGGGAAAGAACGCGAGTAAGAAACCTTACATTTAACTTATTTGTTACGTCGCGGAAACGTTATGCTTTTTAGTTAAGCAAAGGATCTTACAGGGAGGAACGGGGTCGAGTGCCATTCCATACGTTTTCCTTGGGTTGCCGGCTAGCCAGCTAGCGGTTGATAGCATCTTTTTCCAGAAGTGCCCAGCTAGCGCGTGCCTCGGTGAAATGTGTATTTAAGCGTTTCAAAGAGAAATTCAGAAATTATTACACCAAAAGTGAAGTGTACTTTCAGGTGGTCATTGTTCCACTAGGCCCTCTGGGGCGTTCCGGTTTGCTGTTTATACACGTCGTCAAGGCAGAATAACACTCAAATGGGGGGGGGGTTACCGTGGTGTAGGTTAGTCAAAATGCTAACCGAACTAACGCCGTCAGCGAAGTATAACCTGAAAAGCGCCAAAAACTGTGGATGGACTGTTTATCATTCGCAGAGGAAAATAAATGAGCCGTCAGACCCGGTCAGTTAAAACGCATCCGGGCCGCGTGCAGTAGATAACACGTTTTGAAAGGGACGGATAGCATCGATTTGCAAATTGTATGTTTGGAAACTGTATGATCATTCTATTAAAATGTGAAATTATAGCTGTACACGGTTTATTTTCCTATTTGCGTTGGAAATGATGTTGGCCAGTGTTTAAGTGGTAATTAAACAATTTCGCCAGTTTCCCTTGGCAGCGTTTTGCTTGCCGGTTTTATTGTGGATTCTGCGCATGCCTGCATGTTTCACGCATGTTAGTGTGTATGAAAGTACAGTAAGTGGTACCTTAGAACACGAACTTTATTCGTTTCAGAAGTCTGTTCGAGTTGCGAATTTTACCATAAGAAATAATGTAAATTAATTTAATCCGTCCCAGAGCCCAAAATGATTGCCTATTTAAAACAATTTACCTACCTAACTAATGATAAAAACATTAGCAATCAATATAAATCACAGATGCAAAAGTAATAAACATTAAATAATTGACTATTTATAAACACTTTACCTATATTGAGGTGACTGGTGCAAAGGAGGAGGGATGGAGGGGTTATTGTTTGGAAGGGGAGACGCATCTCCATCCGAACAAGTTTTAGCGGTTCTGGTTTTTTGTCGCTTCAGTTGAGTTGCGTTCGACCTGTTCGACGTCCCAGTTGATCGAGTTCCATGGTTCTACTTTACTTCAGGCCCTGAGCATGCCACACTATTCTGCTAGTGAACTAGCCATTAAATGAAATTGCACTTTATTCACCAAGTCCATAGAAATTCTTTAAATTTTGCGTACCCCATCTTGCACTCCTTTGAGACATGCAGGTTTATATAGGTGATAATGAACCTTGGGGTCAGAGGGCAAGGTCTACCATTTATCTGGCACCCCTGGAACATTTTCAGGGTTATGGGCAGCTGTGATGCAGCTACTGTAACAACCTGGGCATTCAAACCCACGACCTTCTGCTTGCAGGCACAGATGCCTAATTTGCAAAACCACGATTCCATTAAATCATTAGCTAATTGTTTTTCTTGCTTTTCTTTCAGAGGAGAAGATGTTGAGAGTTCAGAAAAGAGTGGCAACGAGGAGGAGAATGGTGACGTGTCTGGAGAAGAGGAGGAAGAGGAGGAGGAGGAAGGGCAAAAGCCTGAGGGTGAACCTAAACACAGCAGCAGCAACAAACACAAGAAGAAGAAACGTAAACACCGCAGTAAACACAAGAAACATAAGCACTCCTCCCCTGAAGACAAGGAACGGAGACACAAGCACCGACACAAGCACAAGAAACACAAGCGCAAGGAGTCATCTTCTTCAGCGATGGGTAACAGCAATGCCACTGGGGGTAAAGATGAAGGTTCTCCCTCAAGCAAACGGCCCAAGTTTGATGATATGGCTGTGCTGGAGGACCTTGAGAAGCAGAGGGCCATGATCAAGGCTGAGCTGGACAATGAACTGATGGAGGGGAAGGTTCAGTCAGGCATGGGTCTGATCCTTCAAGGTTACAACTCTGGTTCAGAGGAGGAGGGTGAGATCCAAGAAAGAGCAAGAAATGGTGAGCAGCAGCCACAGAGAGGAGGCGCTACAAAGACCCTTACTCCCAAGGGGCAGAGTAACACACAGACCAAGGAGGCCAAAGTCAGGCGAGAGTCCACTGATGTTGGCAAAGTTGCAGCCAAGCGCCGCAGCAGAAGCAAGTCCAGGGATCGTTCCAGCAAACAGCACAAGTCTGACAAGAAGAAGACCAAGAGTGCAGCTGAAGCACCTGTCAAGGAGAGGGTGAAGGGGCGCAGCCGCTCCAGAGACAGGAAGCGCTCCCGAAGCCCAGATCGGTCTAAGGACAGGAGCAGGAGATCCAAAAGTCCCGTTAACAGGAGACGTTCCTCCGCAGAAAGAAACCGTCGCTCTTTGTCTCCCTCAGGGGAAGCTGAGCGGAAGAATCGTGCCAGCAAACGATCCTCACCACCGGCCCAGGTGGCACAATCGGGCGATAGCCGCAATCGGGACCGCGGGACTCGCAAGTCCAAATCTCCCGAGAGGAGGAGCCGTTCACGGGACCGTCGCTCCAGGTCCCGAGAGAGGAGAGCCAGGCAACTGGAGAGGGAGAAGGAGCGGGAGAAGGAAAAGGAGAGAGAGAGGGAGAGAGAAAAAGAGAGGGACAAGAAGGTGACCAAGTCCCCTTCTAAAGATGCCTCATCTGGGAAGGAGAACCGCTCACCCAGTCGCAGACGGGGCCCCAGCCCCCAGCAGCACCGCAGCTCCTCCCCCCGGCGCAGGGATCGACGCTCCCCCCAACCCACCTCTAACTCTCAAGCCACTGATAGGAAGTCCAAACAAAGGTCATCCTCCAGAAATAGGTCCCCGGTTCGTAGAGGGCGGAGTCGCTCTCTGGAACGCAGGCGCAGGGAAGTTGATCGCCAGCGCCTATCTCCAGTTAGGTGAGGCCTTTTCAGGTGCTTTTACTTGTACGGTGCCTGCATCCAGGTTCCTTTCACACTGGAACAGGCTGTGTTTCACTGATTCCTTTTGATTTTTATTTATTTATTTTTTCTCCCTTCAGTTTGGGGGGAAAATTATGGGGTTTGTAAGCTCTTTAGTAGCAAATTCCTATGATCAAAAATGCATATAGAATAAAATAATGATACTTCATCCCCACTGACCCCCAATGGGGATGAAGTATCATTATTTTATTCTATATACATTTTGGTCGGTGGTGCAACGGTGGCATCACTCTGCTGGCCATGGGATTTGAACCAGCACTCTTCTGATCACAGGCACAGTGTTTTTACCTGCTGAGCCCGACACCTTAACAATGAGCTCATTGTTACAACAGTTACGATAATTAAAAAGTGAAATTTTTATGTTTCTGTGTTTTCGCCCTTTTAAGTAAAAATTGACCTTTCAGCGAATTATCTGACTAGTTTAATCTGCCTTAATCAGACGCTTGTCTACCTATCAGGTCTGACTGGCTCACAGCATGTTGATTTATTTGTTTCATTATCTTACTTTGATAAGTATGGCATTTTAGAAGTGTTAATGTGCAGCACTACACTGCATTACCCTGGGTCATTGTGCTTCAAAGGAGTTGGCTGGCTTTCCAAAGCCCCAGAAAGGCACCAGCCAGCCCTCCCCACAGCTGTGTCCTTTTAATGCCTTGAAAACATTCTTGTTTGGGTAGAGATGCTCTGTCCTGGTGCTTGGGGCCTAATTATACGGATGCTTCTTGTGTTTAATTTTCAGTTCAGTTTTTAGATTTTGTCGGAAACATGGTTTTAGCGTAGCCTGAATTTAGCATTACCTATGTGGTTTCTGCAGGATGCGCTCCCGAGACGAGGCAGGGACCCGCAGGGAGGCCAGTCCGGTCCTGGGGGCCCGACGCAGAGTCAGCCGCTCACCGGTACGACGCAGGTCGCGTTCCCCTCGGAGACGCAGCCGGTCCCCATTCAGGCGGAGGTGAGGCAGCAAGATGTACAGAACACATTGCGGGGTGATCCACAAATTTGCCAGTGATCATCATAGAAACGTTTTCCGCAGCATCATGGCCATTTGCGCTTCCCTACAGGTCACTGGAGCGTGACCGGCTGGGCCGCAGGCAGCGTTGGCGATCGGGGTCGCGAGACAGGCGCAGGCGGCGCAGCCGGGACAAGGAGGACAAGTTTAAGGGCAGCCTGTCGGAGGGCATGAAGGCGGAGCAGGAGGAGTCCGACGACGAAATGTGAGTGCCGAGTCCGGCAGCAACAGTCGCTGGCATTACTGTCAGGGAAACACTGTTCCTCCCTCCGTCAGGATGTAACCTCCTATTTGGTATCACAGGCTAGAGATCGACTTCGATGAGGAAGACGAGGAGGCCGTTATTGAACAGAGACGCTTGCAGAGGCTGGCCATAGTGCAGGTCTGTTTCTTTCTCGGTGAGCCAGAGAGGAAACCTTAATGTCGTCATGTGATCCCTGACACTCCCGCCCCCATTCCTTTCACCCCGCAGAAGTACAAGACCGTGAATGAGGACAGTAACATGTCGGTGCCGTCAGAGCCCAGCAGTCCACAGAGCAGCACGCGCAGCCGCTCGCCGTCCCCCGACGACATCCTGGAGCGCGTGGCCGCTGACGTTAAGGAGTACGAGCGCGAGAACGTGGACACGTTCGAGGCCATTGTGAAAGCCAAGCAGAACCTCATTGCTCCTGAGAAGGATGGTGTGTATCTGTGCATTAGTCTTGTGAGGGTTTGCCCACGTCTCTTTTGAGGTTTACTGTACTCTAATGTACTTGTCCCAGTAGCCGTACACTGATGTACTTGTCCCAGTATTCGCCCTTGCCCCAGTAATGGTACACTGATGTACTTGTCCCAGTAATCGCACTTGTACCAGTAATCGTACTCCAATGCTCATGTTTCATCTCTCAGCTCGCCTGCAGTGTTGGAGCATTACAAGCTAATTCAGTATTTAAAGTCCAATGCTGATATTAGTTTTAAAACACTCACACAGACGTTCTTGGCTGAGATCAGTGTTCTGTGGGTATATTTTATGGCATGTTTTGAGTGGCCTTGAAAGAGAAAGTTGTAGAATTTGAGCTTTTGTTTTTGATTTCTTTCATAAAAAGGTCAGACTAATGTGGTATAATGACAAACTAACTAGTCGTGTTTCTCTGTCCAGGATCCAATCCGAAGAAGCCATCGGTCCCCGACATGTTCACCGAATCGGATGATATGTTTGCTGCTTATTTTGATGTGAGTATTCTGTCAGTTTATGCAGGGGGGGGTGGACTTTAGCGTGCCAGCTGAGGTTTACTATAGTAGCGATCACTGTTTTTCACTGTCCTGTTGTGCACCTGTTGTAAAGGCAGGATGTCCTGGTGCCCCAGTTGCTGCCGCTCCCTGGAGCCTGTACCACGCTGCCCACCCTTAGCTGTTTGTGACTTTGTTTCTCAGACGGGTGGAGGTGACCCACACTAGTGCATTTTCTCCTGCAGAGTGCAAGGTTGCGAGCAGCAGGCATCGGAAAGGACTTCAAGGAGAACCCAAATCTCAGGGATAACTGGACCGACGCCGAGGGTTATTACCGTAAGTATGCCCCTTGTGCTCACCGGGAAGGGTGGCCATTGGCTTGTACGAGATCTCATCTCCCTCGCTTGTTTCCCTGGCAGGAGTGAACATCGGTGAGGTGCTGGATAAGAGATACGGCGTGTACGGCTACACAGGCCAGGGAGTTTTCAGCAACGTCATCCGGGCCAGAGACATGGCCCGGGCGAACCAGGAAGTCGCTGTCAAGATCATCCGCAATAATGAGCTCATGTACTACTTTTTAATTCACCTGTTCACCCTTTGTTCAGACATACAGTCTCTGATCCCCATTCTGTGTTCAATAACAGCCTTGTTTCCTCCATCTTGCAGGCAGAAGACGGGCTTGAAGGAACTTGAGTTCTTGAAGAAGCTCAATGACGCCGACCCAGACGACAAATTTCACTGCCTGCGCCTCTTCCGGCACTTCTACCACAAGCAACATCTGTGTCTTGTCTTTGAGCCGCTCAGGTACCCTAACCCTCCACACACCCTAAACCCTGTTCTTCATCCTTGCTTGTATTGATGGCCCCTTTGTTTGACCGCCTCGACCCCTATCTGTAAGCCAGCTCCCTTGGTAGGTAGAGGTAACCCCTTTGTCTCTCTCCTCAGTATGAACTTGAGGGAGGTGCTGAAAAAGTACGGCAAGGACGTGGGTCTGCACATCAAAGCCGTGCGCTCCTACAGCCAGCAGCTCTTCCTGGCTCTCAAGCTGCTGAAACGCTGCAACATCCTGCATGCTGACATAAAGCCCGACAACATCCTGGTGAGTCCCTGCCGCTGCCCTCCTCGGCCGCAGAACCCGTCCAGAATGCACTGCTTCACTGGTCACTCTCTCCTCAGGTAAACGAGTCCAAAACCATCCTCAAGCTCTGTGACTTTGGCTCCGCATCACATGTGGCCGACAACGACATCACGCCATACCTGGTCAGCAGATTCTACAGAGCACCTGAAATTAGTAAGAATCCTGCACCCCTCAGTTGCAATTATTTATCTCTGTACAGTATGGGCTTTTGTAAGGGGTTCTCAAGTCTGGTGTCTAGGCCTGTTACTGGCCTCTCTAGGTATAATCTACCTTCTGTCTGGATGTGGTCACAGATTGTCACGGTTTGTCTTCGCAGTAATCGGGAAGCCCTACGATTACGGCATTGACATGTGGTCTGTGGGCTGCACGCTCTATGAGCTGTACACAGGCAAGATCCTCTTCCCTGGAAAAACCAACAACCACATGCTGAAACTGGCCATGGACCTCAAGGGCAAGATGCCTAATAAGGTGAAGGCAGCGGCCACCTCTGCCCGCTTCATGTTACAATCTTAATGCTGGAGTCACTCACACTGAATCTGCTTGTTTTTACAGATGATCAGGAAAGGGCTGTTCAAAGACCAGCACTTCGATCAAAACTTGAACTTCTTGTATATTGAAGTAGATAAAGTGACAGAACGGGTAGGTGCTTTGCATTTTTGCCTGTATTTTCATAGCCCATAAATAGGAACGTATTGCTCTTCTACGTTAGTGCTTTAGCACGCCGCCTGTTTGTGTTGCTTTACTTGGCCTCTATACACAACCAGGTCTTCACTACCCTGGGACATCTAGCAGTTTCTATGTCTTTCCATTAAATACGCTTAATTTGCATCAAATGGTTTTATTCTTGTCAACAGGAGAAGGTGACTGTGATGAGCACCATTAACCCCACCAAGGACCTACTGACGGACATGATTGGCTGCCAGCGGCTCCCCGAGGACCAGCGCAAAAAAGTGGTCCAGCTCAAAGACTTACTGGATCAGATCTTGATGCTGGACCCAGCCAAAAGGATCAGCATAAATCAAGCCCTGCAGCACCCTTACATTCAGGAGAAGATCTGACCAAGCTGCGCTCATTCTAAGTACAGTTGGTCTGGCAAACAAAATCACAGTAAATGTGTTAGTCACCACAAAGACTCGATGGAAGAAATACTTTTTAATGTAATGTTTTTCCCATTTTGAAGGACATATCTGTTTTTATTTTTATCAATTTCTCATACAACCAAAGTAGGGGTCCAAGAATACAGTAAATGTACATATTTTCCTTCTCCGAGGACCTGCAAGATGTGAAGTGAAACAACTTCAGTCTCAGTTCAGCTTTTGTGTTTATGGGCCACGCAGAGTAGTTAAAGTGGACGAAACCTGCCCTTTGTTGTGATACGTTTAATTAGTCCTGTTTCTGAAGTGCTCGTTCTTGGGCCCTTGCAGGTGTCTGGTGTCGGAAGATATGATGTAAATAGGTTTATCGTACTGTTCAGGTTGTAGGGAAGGTTTATTCTGAAACAGGTTGCCACGGCTGCACAGAACAGGAAACGGAGCGATCCTAATGATTGTATACATGTTTTCACAGTTAAGAGTATTTTGTTAAGCATCCACATATACAGCTCTGTGACGGTGTATATGTCAAATGTGTGGTGCAGACCTGGCAGCTCTTGCTGTGTGTGGTGCAGACCAGCGTAAATGCTGTCTATATTCGCATCTCCCCAGGTGAGTGCGCAGGCCCGGCCGCATGCCCCCGCTGTAGCTCTGTGCCGGAGGGGGTCTTGTGTCCTTCTTGAGCCCGCCTGCAGGGACGGCCTCCTCTGTTAAGCAGGTTGTGTACCACTTTCAGTACACTGAAGGTAAGCTCCCCCCCCCATCACCCTCACTGCTGTCCTCGTGCGCTGGCACGCCGTAGTACGCGGCCCGGGAGCGGCTTCCTGGAGGTCTGACCTCCCTAGGCATTCGTTTTCGTGCCCGTTGCATGTTCTGTGTAAAACGGCAGAGAGTGCATATCTCCATGAAATCCCTTGGCGGTGGGCTACACATGTAAATATACTCTCATGAGACCATTTAAAGCTGTACTGCTCGCTTTTTTTTTGTTGTTTAAAAGCAGGGTGGTAACAAGTCAAGTGTGTAGCTCTAAGGGGTGGGCGGTGCTGAGTAAGCTGATGGAGGAGAGTGCCTTCAGTGTACTGCTTTTATTCATAGAATTTCTCCATTTTCACAGCTGTTTTGCAGTTTAGTAAAGTGCAGGCTTTTCCCCCTTTTCTTCTTTAGCTTTTTAAAGATCCCATACACCGCATGTGAAGGCGTAAGAAGGTAGCCTGTCCCACGTCCTGTGTAACAATCTTTTAATCGTGCACTTTTATACAAAAACTAAAGTTTTTCTGGATTTTTTTTCATTATGTTTGTGATCATGTTGTCTTTTGATACAGGGATATTCCTGCTCTGATCTTTGCTTCTGCTTGTTACAAGCGGTAATTGCCTCTTTACTTTTTTTCCCCCTTGTACTGTTAATCCATTTCTGGGTATCCTGAGGGAGGTAGACAGAACCAAAAGTGTAGTAGTACATGCGGTATTTTTCTTTGTATTTTCATCTCTTGCTTCTTGTAATCGCAGAAGTCTTCCCTGCATGTGACTGGACGGTGCAGAATTCTTGTGAATTCACAATATGCGTCAAAAGCTGCGTAAAATAAAGTCTTTTTGTGGGAAAAAAACACCAGTTTGTGTTTGCAAACCTGATGTTTGTTTTGTTTTTTTTCTTTCAGCATTTATTTTACCGTTCAGTTTGGTCCGTGATGTAGGCCACATTAGAAAGAAATGTAGATTGCGTAGTGTGGCTCAGTGTCAGGCTGTGAGGTATTAGGGTGGAACCCCAAATGTTCTTCTCCTGATACTAATGAATGTTTGTGATGTTTTTCCCACTGTTCCCTGTGGTCGCTGAGCGAGAAAGAAAGCAAGTTAAGCCTCCAGGCCAGGGGGCGCTCTGCAGCCAGCCACTACAGCCTCCTGCTTCTCTGAAAGAGACGAGACCTCCAGCTACTTAACAAGGTCATTTCTGATGGCATGTGTAGATTTAAAAAAAATAAACAAACTTTTTCTTTTTAAATGTGCGTCACACAAACACATACTAATGGATGTCGAGTCCTGAGTGCTTTAAGACTCGCGTTCTCGCTTTTTGTGGCCAGATGCTGGAGTATCATAAAGTTATCTGACAGGACTTGGTGCTGTTGTCCTCAAAATGGTTGTGTATAATTATAATTCTCAGGCTTGCCAGGTACTCTAAACTTGCTTAGTCGGTCAGTATCCAAAGTGATTTTATTTTGTTTTTTTTTTTGGTCAGAAGTGACTGGTTCTCTTTTTCCCCCCCTTTTGGATGATTTGGTCTGTGTGAGTCGTCCCCCAATTCCACGCACCTGAGATTTTGGGCTCAGTCAGATGCCTTGCAGCCAAAGCCGCCCGTTGGCTTGCTGTAGCGCAGTCTGGTTTGTGTGGGACCTACTGTTGCCCTTTTTAAAAATTTTATGTATTGTCACAGTAAAAAGTCATCATGCACCTTGCCATAGAAATGGACCAAACTGAACCCACTTGATTCCCTCTTGTTACAAATGTTTCGCTGCAAATGCGTCAAGATACTCGTTTATGTGTTCTCTGTATTCTAGGTGCAGTCCATTAGAAGACAGTCACAGGGAACCTCATCTGGACTAAGGTTTCTGTTCTAGAAAGAGTTCTGTTGAGCATTTTGTTTGAGAATTCTATAGGCCTATAGACTTTTTTTCTTAGCAAGTGTATTGCTGTGGGTGAAAGCAGCTGAAGTTGATAATTTTGAAGTGTTTGTCTTGATGGAAGTACCACTCTGACCATAATATAGAGAAAAATATCGAGAATGTCACCCTTAGCAATTCGTATCAAATAGTTTCTGCAAAATACTATTAATATAGGGGAATGGGCATTGATGTATGTGAGTACTGATCTGTGGGGTGTTGCCCATTTGGCTTATATGCCGAATAAACCTCAACAAGGTAATGCTTCTTTTCTCCTGTTAGACATTCCACATTGCTTTTAGGTAACATGGTTAACAAACCTTCTTGTGTTGTCCTTCCAGGGTAAGCTGCTGTTCATCCTGTCATCTGATCACACAAGACCCCACCCAGAGAGCCTGAAACATCTGAACAGTTTCATTTGTGCATCATTTTCAGCAGCTTCTTTGCCCTGAGCTTGGACATTTCATCCAGCTCCTTAGTTGCATACATACTCTCACACAGCACTGTTAATATGTACAGCTTTGGGTATATTGTACAATAAACTGCCTTTTTATGGAGAAACGGTGTAAATTGTGCCATTCTTTGCAGCCACTCATACATTTTTTAGTTATTTTGGTTCTGGTCTATACATTAAATCAGCTTTACACTAGTGGCAGAAAATAGGGAAATACCTGACATGTTGGTGTTGCTCTTTAAAAATTACTGCAAGGATATTAGTATTGTTTATAAACAATCAAAGAATGTTACAAATATACATTTGACACTTCCATAATTAATTGGAATAAAGTCCTACACTCTTTAAAAATTGGAAGTGCTTCCACAATTTTGACCACTAGTGTAAATATTTTTTAAAAGTTAAAGGTTTGAAAACAATTACATTTTGTTGATGATCTAGCATCAAGTTACGAACGAGTACTAGTGGAGTATACCCAGGCGTTCCTGAATGCCCTGGATGACTTCATCACATATCGCAATACAATAGACCCTTAGCTGAAATAAACACCATGTGGCCTCACACCTCTTGGTTTGGCCCAGTGTTCTCCTCCCTTGTTGGGCCTGGTGGTTTTTTCAGAGCCGTGTTTTGGAGCTTCTTTGCCTTGCAGCAGGCCTTTGGTTTAGAATGGAGGCTGTTCGTATCTGACCTTTTGAACTGAAGCGTCGGCGTCCTGTTCGGCTTGGCCGGCTGCAGGTGTGCCGACTGCGAGGCACTTGCACATGAAGCCGTCCTGTCCTGCTGGGGACTAGCTGGAGAGCATGTAGCAGGTCTTTGTGAAAGCGTGAGCTCTGAGAAGCCAGCCAGGGTGAGACAGGAGCCCACACTTTCCGTGTCTGCTGTGGCTGTTGAGCACTCCAGCTGGCGCCCAACAGCGTCCGTCTTTCTGAATCGGAAGGCACTCCTCTTAGTGCCTGTTGCAGTGGGTGGCCGTACTCTGCCTGCTTTGCTTCTCTCTTTCTGAATGGTAGCCGCCTGCATCTTCTCTATCGCTGTCAGGCGGCTGACGACGGCAGCAAGGGTGGGGTCTCGTGCGTGTAGCTCCCGACACGACTCCCAATCTGCGCTGCCTTCTGACTTCTGGCTTAGGTCCAGCGTCTTTAAAGGAGCCGGAAGGAACTCTGGGTAGGGTAACTGGCTTTCTGTTGACTCGTCATGGTCCATAGGCTCGAAGCTGCTTTTGAAAGTCTCTGGCCTCAGTTCAACACCCACCGGGGTAGTGCGCCCCAAGGCCATGATGCCCTGCCTCTTCTGCTCTGAGATGTCACCGTCATCGCTGGCTGTGGTTGCTGCTCCCTGGCCCTCTTGGCAGTGACAGCTCATCCTTGTGATTCGTCTGTGCTCAAGTAGCTGGAGGAGGAGGTGTTCTGCATGGTCTCTCCATCACTGCCTCCTCGGCCTCCTAGGTGGGCCCCGTATTAGTTGCGACCTCTCCCTCACACGCTGCTGCTGCCCTGCTCTTTACCCACTGCATTGTGCACAGGTAGCTGCTGCAGAGGTGACGAGTGCAGTGCACAAAGCATTAGTCCTTCCCACCACTGCCTGTAGCTTTGTGTTGATCTTCCACACGCAGAATGTAGCCTCCCTTCACAGCAATGTCACTAAGCGTCCCGCTATTCTCCGCAGATCTGAGGTCAGTTCTGCTGTGCAGTATGAGTATAGGATAGGTAGAGACATCGATATAGTATAGCAAATGGTGGTAGGGGCAGCAGGGATGGACTTGTTTGATCCCTAAGGCAACAGAAAGCGGGAAGCTGACACCGGCTTGCAGTGAGCTGGGTCCCAGGCGGTCACGGCAGGTGGTTTGGCGCACGCCTCAGGGTTGGTGAAAGATGGTAGGAACATGGAAAAGAAATGCACACCGATTCAGGGATAAAGATAAGGATTCATATTGATTTGATTTCAGAGATATGGATGTGTGCCCGTTTTATCAAAACATTGTACCACGCAATGAAGATTTATTAACTGTATGTTTATTTCATACAGGTAAAGAGAATTTCCAAAAATTAAGATGCTTTATGTTGTGCAAGGATATTTTTAGTGCATCTTGATTACACCTTGACCTTTCGCATCTTGCCAGGTTATAAGTGTACACTGTTAACTGGATAACATGATTTCTTGGCACAGTTTTGCAGTGTCTTTGGTATTCTCCGCCTGGCTGTAGCTGGTCTCAGGTATTACATGGGATAGACACACATCTTAAGGGAGGAGATTACTGGCCAGCTTCTCACAGTCCTGGTATGAGATGGACAAAGTGGCTCAGAGCTGCCTGCATGTGCCAAGCGTGCAAGCGAATCACACAATCCTAGGCATCATCTCTCCTAAATGTGTACAGCAGGAGGTGTTAAGCCACTTACCCTCGATCTGGCTGCAGGTCGTCTCCTCCTCGCTGTTAAGGGATAGCTCCTGTCATTTGTAGTAACGCACATTTCCTGTCATCCAGCAGTTTCTCATTTTGTAGTTCCCGTCAATCCTCTTTTCTCGCTGAGCTCTAACCCTTTTCACGGCCTGGAGGAAGCAGCAAGACATGTTTTAGGATGGCTATCCCGGCAAAATCGCCATCTGACCTCACCATCAACCCGACCATTCGAGCGCATTTCATGCCTGTCTGTGTCCAGAGAACAAAGGGGCCCAGCACGGCTTAGGCTGCGTTAATAATGGCCAACGTCTCGGATTTCTCCACCATTAGCATTCGTCAATTAGGACTTGTGTCGCTGGTGTCGTTTAAAACTGTACTGGGGGATCTGATGCGCTGTAACCCAACTCTGAAAACATAATTAAAAACAACCAATTGAAAAGTAAAATGCAATTAGCTAGATAGCTTTGTCTAGCTCTCTAATTAAATCCCTTGGTCGACATGAATGTGAAGATCCTGAAACCATGGCAACATGACAACAGTTTGAGCGTTGATAATATGCCCCTTAAAATGATCTTTTCCTGTATTAGTGGTACATGTCTAGATGTCCTCGAATGCAGGTCTTTATGAAGCGTGAGCTCTGAGAAGCCGACCTAAGTGAGACAGGACTCCACACTATCCGTGTCTGCTGAAGCCTGAGAGGAACAGGTCTCCACCAGAAGACCAAACACCTCTCCTGCTTTCCATGGGCGCCTGAAGGTCCTTCAAGGTGAGCTCACCTAGATACGAGGCTGTTCCTCTGTGTCTGAAAAAGAATGCTACCTTTCATCTGCCACAGGGTGGCGCTGCACTACCCATCTTTTCCCCTATTGGGGTACCCATCACCACGCCTCCACAGCTGCTGGTCTTTCTGGTCATAATTTTCATAACCTGCTCCCCTGCCTGAGTACAACCCAGAAGGGTACAGCGGACATAGAGTATTACATCACACTTTGACCTTGATGCAATATTTATACAAAAACTGTAGACACCCGGGCAGCCCTGGGTGATTGGAACTAATATTTCCTAAGAAGGCAGGCAGGCAGCAAGAGGTCCCTGGGGGGCTCTGTGGCGTCCAATCAAGGTAGTATGTGCTTTACCTGCTTTAGCCTCTCCATCTTAGGGTACTCCTCCCAGTAGGGCGGCACCACTCAGCAGCACGTCTAGAGATCCAGGGTGCCTGTGGATGCAGTGGAGTCCACTACCTGTTGTGGTGCACTGAGCTCACACATGGACCCACCGCCATGTGGGGATGGCTGCTGAGGGAGATCTGACCACGGCTGCGTGCAGACTGATGGCTAGGGCCTGGAGGAGAGAGGGAGAGGTATCATGAGAGACGCAGAGCTGCTTCCCCTATACATCACAGTCACTGGCCCAGCCTGTACAATGCGGCCATGTAGCCAAGAGCACCTTTCACTTCTGACACCAACACCATTTTCCTTCAGTCTGGCATTAGGACGTAAGCTGTGGCGATTATTGTGCAGCAACACCTAGATCTTCTGAAGGCGCCGCACACGCAATCTGCACTTGCTAAGGGTGTCTGATGTAATCATCCATTCATGTTCCACAATATTATTTACAAGTATATAGAATGAGTGAGGATTGAGGATCTCTGCATTTAAGTCCACATGGTTTTCAGGATCAGTTATATTCTACTCCTCCTGAAGGAGATTACAATAACATGTATGTGATACTTGGAAAAGGGCTCTCATGTCGGGGGGGGGCTAATGCTGACCTTAACCCTTCTGCAACTCGGAGATCCTTGGGAGTTTCCCATCCTGCTAATTTTACACACAAACACTGCACTGATATAGAACTACAGCTGGTGCCGGGAACATGATGTGCTGAAAAAGGCGTATAAAGGACACCGTCATAAAGGAGGGACAGACACCTTAAGGCAGTGGGTCTGAAAACACATGGAAAACAACGTAGGAATGATAGACACGATGCCCCCCACTTACCTGAGGGACACCCACACTCCTTTGGAAATCAATGCCTGAAATTCAACCGGTTCATCGCACCGGTGAGTGAGGTTCCAGGTTTTCCAGTAGTGGAAGTTTGATTCAAACAAGAGTCAGTGGGTAATATTCCATTTTAACAGACCTCAACTGCTTATCCTGCTTTGAGGTTTAGTGGGTATAGTGGGCATAGTGGGTATAGGGTTAGGGTTAGTGGGTATAGTGGGCATAGTGGGTATAGGGTTAGGGTTAGTGGGTATAGTGGGTAGGCCCGGAGTGGCCAGTCAGGAAACCCTGTGCTGTGACCCCCAAGCTTGCTCTCACTCGTATGTGTGTCTCATGGAGAGCATGATGGGGTAGGTGAAACAATAATTTCCCCATATTGATTGATAATCTCTTGCTATTTTATTCTACGGTCTGAACTTGGCCCTTCCCTACATATTTGAGAGGGTGTCATTGCAGCCCATAGAAAGGCTTTCCAGCCTCTCCCAGTGTGAGTTTGTTTTAAACAACTATCAAGCTGATGAGGGAGAGAACACTGATCTTGTCCATCTCCATGCAAAGGAGGTCCCTGCACTGGCTTCCACGACACTCAGATCACAAACGAGTGGCTGTCACAAACACTGCCTCACCTCCGGCTTGCTGCACTGCATTTATCATCGTGAATATCTAGCACTTCCCCTGAGTGACGGTCTGCATGAACAGAGCTGAGATAACCCTGACCGCTGCTCACCGTGCACTTCCGTGGCTTCACACCAATGTGCCGTCGCACGCACCTTCACGTGTACACTGGCCATGCCATCACACGCACTGTGGGCGGCTGCCGGTGCCCTCCTCTCCCCACGGATGTGCTCGTATTCGCGTGCTGTGGGGACGGGGGGGAGGGATGATGGTGTAGAGCTGCACTGACGATAAAAATCAAACCAACAGCCCTGGAAACATGATTCGTTTCCACCCACAGCTACTAAAACACCATCTTCCAAAGGCTTCACCATCTGAAATGTGAACTCGCCCAAAAAATCTGAACATGCCCTTTCAGGGTTATTTTTCCCAGGATCAGGCCGCACAGCCTCTGGCCATTAGACCAGGATCTTCTGGGTGCTCGATTTCATTCAGCTTGTAGTGTCAGAAACGTGTCACAAGAGGGGAGTATTGTACAGATACTAACGGAACTTCTGATCGTTTGATTGTATTAAGATTGAGGAAGATTATGATTAAGGTTATTGGTCCCAGGAAAAAATTCTGAATCAGCAAAGACTGATTTACTAATAAAACGTCAATCAAAACCACAAACATATAATAAAACATGATTTCATAGTAATGATGTTCATCAGCAATACTT
This sequence comes from Gnathonemus echidnorhynchus, assembly GCA_026776725.1. Taxonomy (NCBI): domain Eukaryota; kingdom Metazoa; phylum Chordata; class Actinopteri; order Osteoglossiformes; family Mormyridae; genus Gnathonemus; species Gnathonemus echidnorhynchus. Next base: position 925,386 of record JAODJU010000106.1, on the reverse strand, counting down.
TAGAACAGGGCTCCCTACTCCTGGCCCAGAGGGCCAGAATCCAACACAGTTTGTAGATTTTCCTGCTCAAACACATCTTAGTCAGGCAATTACCAGGTTAAGTAGATGTGTGTTAAGCAGCAAAATCTGCAAACTGTGCTGGATTCTGGCTGTCCAAGACTGGAATTCGGGAACCTTGCTCTAGATAAAGAGGATACAGGTTTTAAATGGAAATAAAATGCTTGTTATTTCATGGGAATTAGTATCAAATGTGACACCAATGAAAACGTTCCGATAAGAAGGCTTGCCTGGTAAACAGCAGCAAACTGAAAATGTCTGAACCTGAAGTGACGAGAGTGATCTAGATTTAGTGTCTAAAGGGGACACTGTCGCTCCCACTTACATGCTACATGCACTTAGTCAACATTGGGCCGACATCTATGCAATGCAGAGTGAGATAAAAGTTCCCAGATTCTCCCCTGCTGGGCTGCGGAGGGATGGCAGCTGTCACGGGCGTCCCTGCAGGAGAACGGGGCAGCTTTCAGCCCGGGGACGTGCTCCTCAAGACAGACACAATATCCGGAAGACGGGGAACCCGATTCCTCAGCACAGCAGGGGAAGGATCTACCTTTAAGGGAAAGGAGAGAGGGCAAGGCACAAGGTGTGATCTTGGTAATATCCTGCCTACACAGGATCTGTAGGGAAAATGGAGCAAAGAAAGCCAGCCTAAGACCAGAGGAATCCAACTTGCAGAAAGTTCACTGACACAACTAAAACTGAAGATAACTCCCTCAATGCTGTAGGGTTATTTAAACATAAGAAACATTAACAAAGAGAGCAGAGCTGGGCTGGACACACACTCCTCATGACTGACT
>JAODJU010000106.1:903513-918935 GCA_026776725.1 Gnathonemus echidnorhynchus | reverse complement strand
CTGGGGGGGACATGTCCCCCCCACATTTCATAATTATTCCTTTGGCCCCCCCCCCCCCCCCCCACATTTGACATAAAATATTAGTTTTATGCCAGTGTGTCCCCCCCACATTCAAGATGCTTCTGATGCCCCTGTCTCAGACACTTTGTTAAACAGCGGGCATTTCAGCTAGTTTCAGAGGCTTTGTTGAAAAGTTGACATTTCAGCTGGTCTCAGAGGTTCGCTACAATGACAGTGCAGGTGTTGTCTCTGTTTCTGATGTACTACTGCGTTTCGTTATACTGTGTTGACCATACCTTCTGCAACAACAGCAGCCTTGGAGCGCTTTGAACAGATCATCACGAAAGCGTACCCCAATGAAGACATAGAGGATTGGATTGAGGCAACTGTGAGTATAGGCCAGGCTCTTTAGCACCTGACTAATGATGCTAAAGCGTTTCACTTCATCGCAGTCTGTAATTGTGGTGTTGGCTGCCTGTGCCGTGTCAACCACTAGGACACTGTTGTATGGCAACTGGGAGAGAACAAATACTACCACCACTGCCAGGATTACCCGCAGGGCCTTGTGCTTCGCAAAATTCTTGGACTGCAGCAAAGTGCGGATGATGACAGTGTAGCAGAATATCATGACCAGGAGGGGCAGGCAGAAACCCATGCAGATCTGGATGGATAAGACCAGGATTTTGGTGCGGTTGTCCTGGTTGGACCAGAAGACCATGACACAGAAGGTGCCACCTTCATTGATCTCCTTAGCTTTGGCAAAGATGAACTCTGGGAGAGACAAGGCAGCAGCAATCAGCCAGACCCCCATGCACACCAGCTTGCTTTGCAAAAGTCTTTCTCTTTTGGAGTTCTTGAACTTAGTGGCCTGAACAATGGCCACATAGCGGTCCACGCTGATGCAGGTCAGCAGCAGCATGCTGCTGAAGAAGTTGATCTTGTAGATGGCAGACACCAGCTTGCAAGTAGGAGTGCCGTAGGTCCATCCGTGGACGGCGTCTGTGGCCCAAAATGGTAGAGTCCCCAGGAACAGCAGGTCAGCGATGGCAAGGTTGAGCAGGTACATGTCCGTCATGGTCTTCAAACGGTTGTGAAAGTAAAGGTAGATCCATACCACTAGCAGGTTGCCTATGGCCCCCAGTATTACAATCAGCCAGTAGAGAGGGGGTTCATATTGGCTTCTAAACTCCCTTACAGAACTCATGTCACATATTTCATCTAGAGTCTCTAGTGTGGTGAAGTCATCATTCTGTAACACGTGGGAAGCAGAACAGAACATTTATTATTCCATGATTTTCTCATAGATACACCATTCAGCACAACATTTAACCCTAAAACAGATCTGTGTACTCAGTTTGTTAAATATTCTGACATATTTTTCCCTTTCTGCAAAATACATAACAAAAATACATCAGACCTGCATCTGATGTAACAAAACAAAAGAATTTCCTATTTGGTCGCCTTCCCAACCCACATGAGGTTTTTTTCGCCACTATGTCTGTCAGGGACGCCACCCTGTACACGTTCTCGAGCGCAGGTGCAGTGACATGGAAAGGGGGTCAGTAGCATGAACTAGAAAGAACAGTTTTTTTACTCATCTATGTCTATGTGACAAAAATTGAGAAAGATACATACGTTCTTATTATCCGTGAAATCATTCCAGGAATAGGTCACACCACTAGTTGAAATAGGCATCTTGTCTGATCTGCAAATAAATTTAGAAATAAAAAAATATATGTTTAAATTATATCAATATATATATGCACTGTAGAACTGTTTTAGAGGGAAGAACTCAACACGCAGAAATACCGTATATAAACGGGTAGAGCGCATATAAAATGCGCCAGAAAGCACCTTAAACTCCCGACAACAGCGGCTCATGAGATTTAGCGATGATCACTATTTAAGATATTTTCTCACATTTCACGAGTACTATATCAGGCGATTTAAAAACATTTACAATCACAAAACAGATGTCAAAAGTAGCTTTAAAAGTTTCAATAAACATCATTGTAAAAATGCAAAGAAACAAAAAACACGTTTTCGTAAGCTAAATAGTAACTTACTGTGATCTTGCTGTCACTTTTCGCGTCTCCGCACGGTTCCTCAATATGAACTTTCTGGCTCCATCGCAAGTTTATAAGGTTCCAGTGGTAACCACAGCCGTGACGTGCGTAGAGACAGACACCGCTCCGTTAGTCCAATGAATCAACATGTGACTGCGTTGCGGGGAGGGACGGGCCCTTTTGCACGAAAGTTGTCCTTGTTGTAAACGAAGAGAGGTGAATCCCCAGCGTTTGTTTTGTGTTCATAGTTCATATACATGTTATGAAAGTAAGCGTGCCCATGTGTGTGTGCGTGAGAGAGAGAGCGAGAGAATCTCGGCCAGGTTAAACAATTTATCTAATTAATTAAAATACATTTATGTGCATTTAAGGAGTATGTTGAATGATACTCGCTACTTTCCTTTATGAAGGGTAATCTTTTGTGTTATATTCACAAGCTAACTTACGCGTCATGATTGAATGTAAATTCATTAATATGAAACTAGCTTTCAACAGGAACGTACTGATTGTGTTGAAAATTGTGTTGCCATAATTACATAAAAATATACCCTTGTTTTTTATATCTTGACAGTGCTGTTGTATGTCAACAAGGCTGAAGAATTAAACCTTTTACAGAACAGTTTTACATAGATACAAATATAATATCAGTTAATTACCCTTAAAGCGCCATAATTGTATGTCTGGGTGTGATATTGTAACTGTTGTATGGCATCTGGGAACTTTTGTGCAGGTTCCAAATGCACAAAACACACTTTTAGATGCAGGTGCTTAGAAGCCCACCTTTCTCAAATAGTTTTGCGGTTCTCACTTGATCAGTTGATATGCAGTTTTCACCAGAAGCTGGGATGTCTGTAAGAAAAACAAGTATTTTTGTGTGACCGACCACACAGGTTTTTGTTTTTTGTTGTTTTTAGCAATCTCAAACTTTCACTGAAACAAGAGAGCTTTTGAAAGACTGACAGCAAACAGAGGAGCTGTAAGAATGCATTAACATTTCTGCCACAAACACCTCATCCCTGGAAACAACAATGAGGTGTCTCAGCGTGCTCCTAATGAGGTGACATTAGATAGTGTCGAATGGTAAGGAGGCCTGAGAGACATGGGTATACAGCTAGGGCCAGATCTACCTTTTCAGGGGCTGCAGGCGAAGCTTTACTTGGGAGGCCCCCCTACCAGGAAAACTAATGACTATTTCACTTCCTCCACAATGCAAATAAGTCGGGGGCCCTAGGCAACTGCCCATTCTGACTGCAGCTAGAGCCGGCCCTGGGAGCGGCTATGTTAATATTGTACACCAAAGGCAGCGACCCCGTCAGGCTGACAAGAATCAGGGCAGAATTCAGACGGCTTTTGTGTTCTTTCTTAATTAACAATCCGCTGTGAATGTGGCAAAGACTTGGCCTTGGGCTTTCATCGGTGTGTGCTTCTTGTTCGACAGTGCAAAGGGCTGTTTATTAAAACAGTCAACGTAATTAACAGTATTAGGTAATAATAACTGACAGGGTGTTAGAGTAGCACCTGGTTTGTGTTTAATTCACAGCACACCATGTAGGAGCCACATCCCCACATGAGCCACATCCCTGCAGTTGGTACAACCCACAGGAGCCACACCCCCACAGGAGCCACACCCCTGCAGTTGGTACAATCCACAGGAGCCACACCCCTGGAGTTGGTACAACCTACAGGAGCCACACCCCTTGGGAGATACCACTCAGAAGCTACACCCCCACAGTTGGTACAACTCAAAGAATCCACACCCCTGCACGAGCCACAGCCTCACAGTTGCCACAGGAGCCCCACCCTTATGGAGCCACACCCCCACATGAGCCACACCCTGCATTAGCCACACCCCCACAGTAGACACACCGCAATATGAGAAATCTCCCACAGGAGACACATCCTCATCGGAGCCACACCCTCAAATGAGCCAGACCCCCACTTCTCTGTCTCACCCCAACTCAGCTCTGGGGACATTCTCCTCAAAGCTCACAGGTTCTCTGCCAATCAAATGCTGGTTGTTAGAATCGCTCAGCAACATACTGTTATATAGAGAATACTTAAGTTTGAGCATGACCATGGAGGAAAAAGTGATAATGAAATATATAACAGGAGAAGACGTTCATACTTGCTTTCATTTTGTATTCTTTGAAGGGCGACGGGTGAGAACAATGGGAGCCTCAAATCCATTTTCACCTGGTCACATTACAGCCTCAGCTGGACCCACAACAGAACAACAAAAATTCTTCTTCAACCTAACAAGTCCCAACAGTTCCTTTCACTGAACTGATCATATTTCCTCACAGAAATTGAGGTGTCTTTGCCTAGGAATGCTAAACGCCATCACCTCTCCATCGCAGAATCCACAGATCCAGTGTCATTCTCCAGTGCTTTGGTCTACCTCTGATTTTTATGATCTCTCAGGAGATGAATGCACCCTGCCTGACTGCTGCCATATAACACTCATGTACCAGTCAGCTACACTCTTATTCCCTCTGATGTCCTCATCTACACATCAATGAATGCGTTCTGTCTCCTTTTCCCACTGAAGGCACTTTTCCTGCTCAAATAACCCCTTGGCATCACCTCAGATTAATTTTCTTTCAGCAAGAGATTTGTGTCACCTTTAGAAGTAAAGAAGACAGTTCAGAACACGCATTAACATAGGTGTCATCACAGTGGTTTATACCAGGGTTTCTTATGTGTATTTGAAGATCGGTGCAATGTTTCAGGCAAAATAATCTTGCTTATATTTAAGCAGTGCATGGCAGGATTGACCCCCCCCCCCACACACACACACACGCACACACTTGGCTAAATTCATTGAGTGGCTCACTCCCGTCGACAAGATTTATCTTGGGGGCATGGGGGACCCCAAAGTCCAGGGCTGACTGTTTATTATTCTTGTCTTGATTTTGTTATTCTGCCATATTCACAGAGCTGTTAAGTTGAATAGATGTTTAGATGTTTTAGATGTGAAGACATAAGTCTTCTGACGAAGTGCTGGGTTTCATGGTTCTTTAAAGAGGATAAAACGCCAGAGGGGTTTTTAGGAAGGGCTTCGGAGATCTTTTCCAGTGGTTGGAGGACTCCATTTCATCCCATCCATCCATCTATCCATCAAGGTGTCATGCAGGAATATTTCAATCACTCAAGAAATGATCTGGCCAAGTCAGAACTACCAACGAAAATTATCATTTAAGGCAGATCATAAGATTGTTAATGTAAAACTAACCTTTTATTAATCTGCTCACCTTTTAATAAATTCTGGGACATCACGAAAAAAAGGTAACGTTGAAGGATGCGGAGCTGTGCTTGGGCAAGGTGTGATTTGGACATAAGGAGGCGGAGCTAGGCTACGCCGGGCGCCATTTATATTTAAACTATGGGTGCTGGAATATGATACTGTAAACAAATGTGCAGCGGTGACACTTCTGACATCAGTTATTATGTCGGGGGTGCATCACGCTGCGACAGAGAGCTGGTTTCAGCTCCGTTCTTTTTTTTGTGAGGGAGACAAGTAGAAAGAGGAAGTTTATGGCCAGGTACCAAAACAAGGCAAGACTGACTGCGCGATGTAGAATTTCCCCTATAATTAGTTTGTAAATGAAAAGGAAAGTTGTCTAGGTTTGGTGAATGACACACTGTTTGTGTTGCAATCTAGCCCTACATTTTTTTGTGTGTTCCCCTTTTCAGGTGCCACGAATCTCTGTATTTTTGTTTTTGATTGTCTGTCCCAACTGTTCCCCCGTCCACCGCCGTGCTTCTCCACCACCAGCTCGATCCAGCTGTGTCTGGTCTGCCGACACCCCGAGCTGTTATCAAACAGCAGGCTGCTCGTATGGGACTCCCCAGGCGAGGACACAGAATCCCCTCCAGCCACTGACATCATACTTGTTTGTACCTGCAGAGCGCCAAGAGGAAGAAGGCAACCAGATTGTATTCCCATTGATTACTGGCTAAATCCACATTCTTGCATGTGACACCAAAAACATTCTAAGGTTCAGACAGACCAGCAGGCCCATATGTGATGTGATACCTACCAAACATATCAGTCCCTTATTCACCCACGTGTATTTTAGTGAATATATGCCTTAAACCGGGGGTATTCAATTGGTGGGCCACGGTCCGCAGGTGTACTGACACGCAATTGATCCGTTCCCCCTCAACCTCCCACATTCGACAAAATGTGGACAGATGCTGTGCCAATTCAAGGGCAATCTTCACCTCTGATGTAGGCCCGAGTTCTTGGGTGTGAGTAACTACAGAGGGTGTTAGATGTTTGTGAGCCTGATACAGAGACACAATCCATCTGTTTTCTGTAACTTCTTGTCCTATTCAGGGTTGCAGGTGTCAGGAGGGAACAACCCAGGACCACAGGTCTCACTCACACACCATGGTCAATTTGGTAACTCCAATTAACCTCAGCATGTTTTTGGACTTCGGGGAGGGAAAACCAGTGTATGCTGGGGAAACCACACAAAGACGCAGGGAGAACATGCAAATGCCAGACACATGGAGCCGTAGCAGATATGTGAACCCTAGTGTCAGAGGTGTAAGGCGACAGTGCTAACCGCCATAGCAACATGCCACCCCACACATATATTCTCAGTCTGAATTAACATGATGTCAACGCCTGTACCTCAACAAAAGTGGTGCTACAATTGGCAGAGTAGGACTCTTCTAAAGATAACTCATTAATCCCATTAGAAATGTATCGAAAGTGAACAGAATATGAACAGAATACAGCCAAGATCAGAAAACTGTGCATATGCATGACTTACAGTACTGTGCAAAACTCTTGGTCAAAGAAAATCATATTTAATGATATTTATATTGGTGTAAAATTATGATATTCCGTCTCTCGAAAGGGCTCAGCTTAGCCATTTGGAAACCTCCCCTAAAATCACTGCAGTATTTGCAGCGGCCATCCAGTGCGGCCATGTATTTTTTGATTCGCCCACCAGCACACCTTGTATCGCTAATCTATACCTCATCAAGATATTTAACCAAATAAGTTAATTAATTCATTGATGGTGAAATCTAAGAAATGCATGGAACGGCTGAGGTGCCCCTGAGGAGACGTTTGGGAACTGAAACTGTGTTCATCTTGCCATCCAACAAGATATCAGTAACTATGGAGAACAGAAGAAATTCCTATTAGTTTTAACTGGGTTACTATTCATTTGCATATGTCCTAATGCTAAGGTTTTTTTCTGGCTAAATGTACACTTACTATCCAGATAAATTGATTTAGCATTTTCTTTGTATATATTCCTGACTCTGATGCTGGATAAATGGACCCTCTGCTCTCTGGCCATAGAAATACTCCAGAAATAAAATGTATTCACTTCCCGGCTCAGGCTCTCTGCTTTCGCACTTCCTGTCATAGCAATCACTACAGTGATGTGATTAAATATGTAGCTCTTTTGTGGTCTAATTTTCATATTCTGGCGGTTTGCATGATATGCTTTGACCACAGTATGCTAAGGGTCAACCCACAAGTGCGTACATGCACACATATGGACGGAAACAACTCAGAAACGTACAGTCATTGTGTCACGCACTGCGATGACTCCTTAGATGTTCCTGGCAAGACTACATGCCTGTGAGTTACCTTGCATCCAAAGGAAATTTGCAGACATAATCATATGGACCCAGCTGTTCCCTGGAGTGACTGGTGGTTAGAGGCCTTGCTAAGGGGCCCAACATGGAAATCACCCAGCTGACTCTGGGGTTTGAACCAACAACCTTCCAGCCACAGACACACTGCCGCCCCGTTTCGACTGGATCAGCTTGGAAGTTCTTCTTACTAAAGACAGAAGACACTGAACATCATGTCCAAGGCTGAGAGGAGGGTCCACGAATTTAGAGGGATCTTGGTCATCTGACCTATTCTGAGGGAAAATTGCGTTGGTTATTTGTTCATGAGCAAACTTTCTATTGTGTTTCCACAGGTCACGCGCACGCGTCAGCAGTGCAGCCCATGAGACAAAAAAAGCAGAAGTAAACCTTCTCTGACTTTTTGTGTTCTTTTTGTCTGCGTGCAGTGAAATGGGACAAACAGAACAGATTTCAGCCAATAAAAACATCCTGCTGTATAATGAGAGCATGTAGCCCAATGAGGGAAACCAAAGCAACATGTGTTTTCCTGCTGCAATCAACCTGTGAATAGTGAATCCAGATGAAGTCAATGGCTACATCCCTAACAGCTGTATACAGGTGTAATTTACCTCACCTGCACATATATGGCTATACATTGTAAGTAAACCGAAATTTATTATAGAAACTAAAAGAGTAGCATTGAGGAACATGAAGGAGACGCCCTGTCTTGTTTGGGTGTGACTCTGACTTACACACGTGTCCACCTGCCCTCTACCTACCTTACAGCATCATCATACTGGGAACACAGATACCATTAGGCAGTTCCCCAAGGAAGCTGCCATCTCCACTACAACCCCAGTAAATCCCTCTATATCCATCCATCTGTCCATCCTTTCTCTATACCTTTTTCTGACCTATTCAGGGTCACAAATTCTATCCCAGAGCCCACAGGTGCAAGGCAGGCAATAACCCAGAACGGAGAACCAGCCCAATGTAGGGCAGAGACACACACACAAACACACACATTTACAGACAATTTGGCAACTCCAGTTCACCTAAGCATGTTTTCAGACTGTGGGGGGAAACCGAAGAACCGGGAGGAAACTCCACGGCGACACGGGGAGAACCTCCACACACACAGAGCCATGGCGGAGGTGTGAGGCAACAGTGCTAATGGCCGCGCCACCCCATTCCTGCATAGTACTGTGAGTAACACTGATTTCCACTTTGTATTTGCTTAGCATTGATCCCTGTTGAATTGGTGCGATCAACTGATAATCATCTGATAAACCATCAAGAAATGAAAGGGACACGTGGTGAGGCATGTTTAGGCTGTTTATTCAGCAGTGGGCAGCGGGGCAGGGTCACGCGGCTGCCCGTGTTGAAACGTTCCCACCAGCACCCAATGGGATGGACCACGCCTAATCCGCGTCCGACAGGAGGGAAGTTTCAGTGTGCTCTACAGAAGGGGAACAGGCAGAACGGGGAACATTAAAATAAGTGCAGCCATCACTTATCACTCAGAGGCATCTGGGAACATCTACCAACAAAGGAGCTGCGTAAGAGCGCCACTGAGAAATGGCCGGTTAGCCAGCTAGTTAGTTAGCGTCAGAGTTGCTGGCAAGGTGCCCCTTACCTGTGATGATTTCCTTAACCTGTATTCCTCCACTTCCCACTGGAAAGTAAAAACGAGAGATCATGCCAAACAGAGCCGAGGACAGACGTCATTACTTTCTGTGTCCCTGCTATGATGATGAAAAGTACTTTGAAAAATGGATCATGGGTTATGGCTGTTTGTTTTGCAGAATGACAGCTTTATATCCGTCCCGCTGCTCTGTGGAGTAACCTGGAGGTTCTCACTTCTGTCTTCTTTGTAAGGCTTGGTCCTGCTGTACACTACGTAATGGCACATTCACAGCGCTGATCTCACAGTGTCGGGTCACGGCGTGAGATTTTATGAGTGTGTAGGATATGGCGCCCTGTTCAGCACACTGGAAGCTGCTGTTCTCTCACTTGCCTGCAGGGGGTGTTTAGTTAGCCTCTCTCCAGAGGCAGGGCAGGGGGGTGCTGGAGTGGGGGAGGTCACACCCTGCGAGAGGGAACAGCGCAGGTGAGCGAGGACCCCCCCACACTCCACACACCCCGCCCACCCCACCTGAACCCCCTAACCCCACCATGTGGCTCAGAGGGAGGAGCCGCCATTGGGCAGAGTTAATGGGCCGCTTGTCCAGGGGGTCACATGACCTCTGCTCTCAGTATCACTGCCAATCTCTAGTGTAACTTGTTTATGTGTAGGTGCTTGTGCGTGTCAGCGTACGTGTGAGTGCCACATGTCTCATTTTCCACGGTACCAGTGAAACTGACTCACAGCTCTATTAGGAAGATGCACACCACAACGAAATACCAAAAGGCAACCGAAAGTCTTTGAATGTCTAGAATGTCTAGAATGTTCGCAGACTGTTGTTGTGGCTTGGTTTACTATTAATCTGTGCAAGAGGTTTCATTTGAGACTGAATACAACATACTGAAAAGGTACAGAAAGATGTTAATGACCTTGCCGTGCAGACAGAAATAACTAACTCAGCTGAACACTAGGTGTGAGATTTTAAAACGATTTTCACTGCATCTCCAGAGTTGTGCACTACTTACATGCTTTTTGTTGGAGTTATTTAAAATACTGTATACTGTTTTTCTTTGTATGTTGCACATCACTTTGTTGCCTTACCTGTGAAGCTGTATGAGGAATCTGATAAGGATGAATCTGGCAACCTAAAAGTCAGACACCATATAGAAGTTAAAAATAGCCCAGTTGCACAATCACAGCATGGTCCATCCAGCGTATTCAGCAATCCAAAATATCAAGTACCAGCAAATCAATCGATCCTGTCCCCAGCACCTGAAAACAAGTCACTGCTAATATGCTGATCACATAAGCTAATTCAGATATGCAGAGGCTCACTTGATATCATTTCCCTCCAGCAGTTTTCTGTAGGTGGAGATTTCCACATCCAGGGCCAGCTTGACGTCCAAGAGCTCCTGATAGGCGAGGATCTGTTTGTGCAGGTCGGCCTTGGCTACCTCGATGGCCGACGTCAGGCTGGCGATCTGGGCCTGGTACTCAGCCACTCCTACGCTGGACTGGGCCTGAGCTTCTGCGAGACTCTGCTCGAGGGTCAGGTTCTGTGGGAAGGGGGCAGAGGAGGGCAGCCAGCCCAAACACGTTCATGTGCTGCTCATGACCTGCATTACAACAGTTCAAGGAAAAACTGAGAATGAAGACAGAGCAGGGCTATCATCGCTAACGAAAACTAAAACTATCCATCCATCCATCCATCATTTTCTGCCAGGGTTGGGTCACAGGGGCAGCAGTCTAAGCAGGGATGCCCAGACCTCCCTCTCACCAGCCACCTCCCTCTGATATAATCTCTCCAGCGTGTCCTGGGTCTGCCCCGGGGCCTCCTGGTTGGACACGCCTGAAACACCTCACCAGGGAGGCGTCCAGGAAGCATCCTAAATAGATGCCCGAACCACCTAACCATTTTCTGGCAGCTCCCTGCGTGCCAGTTCTAACCTGATATAGATCAAGCTTCGTGCCTAAACTGACTGAATCATACTTCTTTTACAATGCTAATAAATGTTGCTGAGATATGTCTACATCTTTACGCACTCTGAAAAAGGAAAGGACTTTCCAGTTTTAGTCTGAAATCCCCTTGATAGAAACAGAAACATCAGTCCGTGCGAATGAGAGACAGAGAGAGTCCACTTGTACGACTGCCTTGTGTTAGCAAGTCATACGTGGAAATTTAAGGGGTTTCTAGCTGATTATAAAGTGCCAGTTAGTTGTGCTTTTGTAACAGTTCTTTTAACAGCTGCTGTAGAGTTCAAAGTGCCTTTTATTTCATCAGAAACACATTATACGCATTTATGTAGCACTGGCTTTCCCCTTTATTTAGCCTTAAACTCGCTTAAACTGAACGGCTAAATATCCTGTGGAGCAGGTACAGGAGAGACCGGCACATGCATTATGGCCGAGTAGCAGGAGACGCTGCCCGAGGTGAGACTTACAACAGACGCCAGACTTTGCAGCTCCAGAGTGAGGCTCTGTAGCTCCTTCCTGGCGGCACTGATCTCCACCTTGGCCGAGGAAACGGCCTCTGTGTTCTTTGCCGTCGCCGTTTGCATCTCCTCCATCTGTCAAGGGATCGATCGATGGGTGAAACAGAAAAATCAGGCATGTTCAGTGATGGCCTTTCTGTCTATTACACTCAGTAACAGAGGTGCCACCTGCCCCATATTTTAGGTGAAAATAAAATTCTGTGTGGTGTTTTTGAACCAATACGGGAGGTGATTTATCCCGTATTTTCGTATACGGACCAAAATAAAATCTGTGCCATGTAAATTTTTGCATTGTGTAACCCCCGACCCTACTCCAAGAAATTCCCGCTGGGATCGATTAAGCTAACCTAATGTAATCTGTGCCTTATTACCAGTGTTAAAAGAGCAATTCCTGTTTGTGCTAGACAATAGTAAGTCATGTATAGTTTGAAAAAGCATTCAAAGCCAACCACAGCATCCACACAAGCAGGTTTTACAGATGAAGCGTAAATTACTGACAAGGATCGCAAACAGGGAGAAAAGACCTAGGATATTGTTACAGAAGCTGGATAGCACACAGCAATCAGATTGATTATGAATGATTTATATATCATGATGAGCCCCGGGGGGGTGCCAGTAGTCATATCAGAGGATGGTGGATATAAAAGTTAGGACACTTTACTGCCCTCCAAAGGCAAAACAGAGTAACTACACTGACATAAAAACTTGTTTTTTGACTGTCCCCCGGCATGTGCAGTAGGTAGATAAATGACAGTGTTTTCTTAAAAACTAAGCATAGCTGACCTAAAATATTTAGTCTCGAGATAAAACGGTGCCTAAGAAACCCGATTTAGGTCAGTTTTGATCAAATGTGCAGCTATGATGTTTTTCCTTTGCACGGCAGCATAGTGAATGAAACATTACAGGTGCTCTTTTCCTAAGTGGAAAATATCCTAAATCAAATATGATAGATAGATAGATAGATAGATAGATAGATAGATAGATAGATAGATAGATCACTGCTGATGCTGTGTGTGGCTGTGTAGATGCTGCCATCGCACGGCCTCAGTAAATAGTATCGTACAGTATATCACTAGTCCAGGGGCAGATCGGAATTCAAAGCTGACTACTGAACGTGCATCAGTATCGGATCATCGTAAAATCAAAATTTCGTAAGCTGAACCACCTGTAGGAGCCTCTGTAGCGAGATCACAAGAGCAGATAGAGCGATCAGTGAGACAGAGGAGCTGGACGGTACCTTTAGCTTATAGTAAGCGTCAGCCTCTTCTCGGTGCTGCTGTACCGACTTCTCATACTCCGTCCTCATCTTATTGAGAGCCACCGAGATATCGAAGGATTTGCCGGTGTCCACCGCAATCATGGACACCGACTTCTCCATAGAGGTGGTGCCCAGCTTAGCCTGCAGTGTCGACAGCTCCTAAAAGGCACAGGGAGGAACCAACAGGAGTTTCAGTATCGTAATGATATGATCTCCCGACTCGGAGATGCTAAAGACTCCTGGCTCCTTTGTGTAGGCCTTGAACAGATAGGGTCAACAGGTCACAGGAGCTGAGAAATGATGCATGGGCAGACATCGAAACACTGAGTTACACAAAACAAGACAAAAATGTTTCAGTCTAACAAATCCTGTTCATTGCCAATGTCTGCTCAGCACTAGGAAAAGATGCCTCTAGAATGTTCCATACCTCTTCCTGAGTCTTAGTGACAAAGTCCAGCTCGTTTCTCAGGCTGGCAAGCTTGGCGTCCAGGTCAATGCGGAGGTCGGATGCTGTCTCGACGTCCTGGTGGAGGGAAAGGGACCCCTTCGTTTCAATAGGCACGTAGTGTACACAATCAGTGTTTCAACCTGTTCTGGATTGCATCCACTTTCCTAGTTGTCAGTGTGCCACCCCTTCAGTTTTTTGTTTCTTACCCTCTTCATGGAACTGATGTCAGACTCCAGCTGAAACTTCACACCCTGCTCAAAATCCAGCCTACCAAACAAAAAAAAAGCAGCTTCAGATGTTCTGGAAGTGCTGAGGTGATCTGATCAACAAATCAAATAGTTCTGGCTGCATAAAGAGATCTTCAACTCAATTGGGGGCATTCCCACATGTACCACCTAAGCCAACGCAACACTCATGGACACGGACGTGGACGGACACCTACTTGGCCTTCAGTTCATGAGCCGTGCCGCGGATGTTGTCCAGCTCGATCTCCAACTTGATGGTGTCCAGAGTGAGGTTCTCCAGGGTGTTGCGGTACTCACTGAGCTGGGCCTCGTACTCCGCGGTGGAGGTGCTCGAGCTCTCGGGGGACATGTCTGCCCCTCCGGTCAGCTGCGAGAGCTTGGCCTCCAGGGCGACGTTCTCCTGCTGCAGCGCCCGCACCTTAGCCATGTACGAGGAGAAGCGGTCATTCAGCCCGGAGAGCGTGTGCTTCTCTGCCTCCCGGGAGAGCACAGGGGCCAGCATGGGGCCCAAGGCAGGTCCAGCCACCATGGCGGACCCAGCGCTCAGGCCACCTGCTGCGAGGGTGCGGCCCATGGTAAAAGCTGGGCTGGGAACCAGGGCAGATCCACCCGCCCCTGCCCCGGCACCAGCCCCAGCTCCACCACCCAGGCCGAGGCCAAGACCAAATCCAGTTCCCAGACCCAGCCCTGCACCCATACCAGCACCTGCCCCAAAACCCAGACCCAACCTGGACCCAAGACCCAAGCCAGCACCTCCCATCCCTCCAGAGAAGCCTATGCTACCCCCACTGGACACCCTAGATGAGGACAAATACAGAGACATGTTGTCAAGCTAGCAGTCACCGAGGCAGCACAAGGAGAACTGGACGGCAAATGACCAAAAAGCCTGGCGCTCCTTCTTAATATAGTGGCAAAAAGGGTGTGTTCGGGGAGGGGGGTCCTGGACACACCCCACACTCCAGCAGGGAGCAGGAGCACACCCCCAGGCTGGGCCCGACGCTTGTTCACGAGCGTCACAGGGCTGCACCCTCGGGGCCGGTAGCTAAAATGATTAATGGCCAGCTGGCAATGCAGCTTTCAGCAGGGGGGCCTTTACCTTCATACCGCAGCCCTCAACCACCCAGCTTTACCTCCGATGCCAATAAACTGTGGAATTCCTGCCCTGAGTGCAGTGATTGACAGGAGACGCCACTTGTTCTGGAATCTTCCCTAAAGGCATGGGGGGGGGGGGGGCAGCTGTGGCACCAGCAGCTGCTGAATGCCGCACCCAGACCCTGTGGAGACTCGCCTACCCTGTGACCTGCTGCACGAACGCATGTTGCCTCTATGCCCACAAATCCATGTGCCACATCAGCACCACTGACGCGCCTTGGGAGGGCTAACCGGCCACCAAAGAGACGCAGAGTAACTCCACGAGCTACATCAGCACCTCTGACACACCTGGGTGGGGGGGGGACTGTGTCCAGCTGCCTGGCCACCAAAGAGACGCTGAGTAACTCCACATGCCACATCAGCGCCTCTGAAATGAGCACAGCGTCCCTCTGAGTACCATCAGAACTGCACTCTGCTTGTCCAAAACACAGTGGTGAGAAGCATGCAGATGCTCGATGCTGTTTGTCCAGCACATCCCACAGATGCTTGATTGGATTGCAATCTGTGGAATTTGGAGGCCAAGTCGACGCCTTGGA
>JAODJU010000106.1:854711-896166 GCA_026776725.1 Gnathonemus echidnorhynchus | reverse complement strand
TGAAAGCCAAGGAGCAGGGCGAGTTTTCCTGGGGTTAAAAGACAGTGGGCAGAGGTGATCCATGGATGTGGAAAGTGAGGAGAGGAGGTTACTGGCCCCCTTTTCGTGTTTAATCTCCACGTTGAACGATTGGACGATTAGAGCCCAGCGCATGAGGCGCTGGTTAGTATTGCAGTTACAGGCCAGGAAAACTGGACTTTGCCTCCGGCCTGTGGCCAGTGTGTTCCATCTGGACCCGCTCCAGGGATGCCTAGCACCTAGCTGCCACTGGTACCATTCACATCATTTAAGAGACTTATGTGGATTTCAATACCATTGTTTCTAATACCAGTTCTGATCCATGTCCGCTTAGTTATTAAACACCTACAGCAGAATGTAAGAACTAAGTCAGTTTTTTTTTTCTTCAATTTTGGGCTTCATAATATTGCCCCGAGGCCAGTTTGTGAAGTGCCAGCTATAAGCCACTGGCTGATCAGTCTTGTTTGTGTAACGGTCGTTGGCTGAAATCCTTGGAGAAGCTGTGTACCCCTTAGCCATTTTCTCCATCCCAGCTCTAGTAACTTTGCTAAAACATAATTTAAATTATATTTTAAAACTGCATGGTATATAACCTGCTTTGTGCAATGGCTGTTATGTTTGCTGGGTAACGCTTTACATTAACTGCACCTTCATAATGCCTTTATAAAGCATACACAACATTCGCAAGAAGCATGTAAGTATACCTTAACATCCTAACATACCTTAATACCTTCAATATATGTTAATAGCAAACATTATATGACAATAACAAACATTATAATCATATAATTGTATAATGTTTGCTATTTATGTTTATTAAAGCTGTTAAGGGATGTTATAATGTGTGGTATACTTGCTGCTTATGAATGCATTATGAAGGTGCACTGAATGTTCTACGAATGCATTATAAAGGTATTATGTGCAATTAATGTAAAGTGTTACCGTTTGTTGCATGTAACCTGAGATAGATAGACAGACAGACACCTCTTTTTGGACAGCAGAGGAAACCCCTGCAAATTGCAGCTCCATAGAAGGATCTAGGTAGGATCAATCAATCTCTATAGGTGTGAGGCTTCTGTATCACCCACTTAGACACACTTTGCAATTTGCTATTTGCAATGTAGATTTTATGAATGTATAACATGAACCAAGACCATGTAACAGATAAGGGGTTATGGAAGATAGATGGATAGATCATATGCTGAAAATGAATTTTGCTTAAAATTAGTTTTTTGAAGAAAGGCACAGAAGGAAGTTTCTGGCCCAGGAAGTTTAGAAGTTTCAGGACTTGTTAACTGAAAAACAAATATGATAGCCAGTGTTGGGGAAGTTACACTCACAGAGTGAGTGACAGGGGGAGTGACAGTCACAGAGCCCCCAACTGCTTGGTTGAAACAAAACCTTGGTCTGGATTTGTACTTTCAGGACCTAACAAGCGGTTACAGAAAATGGATGGATGGACGGGTCGATGGAGCTGTCAGGATCAGTGCCTGTCTGCCCCGACCCCATGTGGTCTTGTCTTTGTTTGGCCAGCAGGTGTCGCTGGCCATCCTGTTCATTCCTCTGTCTTGTAGCCCTTAGTAATTATTGTGTATGCTTGCTCCCTGGGCCACATTTTCGGTTATGTAATTATTATTTAATGTTTATTTATTTAATGTTTGTTGGTCTTGTGTTTTCATGGTTTAATGTCTGGGTTAGGTATTTCTGTTATGGTTCCATATTTTTTGCTCTATGGTCCCTGTTCATTCAGTTTTCTTAGTTTTGTTTGTCTTAGTGTTTAGTCCTTCTCCGTATCTGTTAATTGACCTCTCTGTGCCTGTTGATTGCAAATGTAACCCACTCGTTCTTTGTTGCCCCCGAGTCCTTCGTGATTGGTTATTTGTTATGGTTCTCACCTATTCCTGTCTAGTCTTATCAGTGTAGGTGCCTGCCTTTGTTCTGTTCCTCAGTCAGTCATTGTAGTTGTTTCTTTTTGTTTGTAGCTGTGGTTGTTTTCCAGGCTTGCTCCGTGATTTGTGTTACTTTGTGGTTACTTTTAGTTAGTTCTTATTTTTCCTCTTTTGTTTTTGCCCCGCGTGGCCCATTTCTTCTCTGTTTCTCCCTTTGTGTTCTTTCTGAGTTTATTAAAGTCTTATGTTTGTTGTAAGCCACTCCATGGATCGTCCCTCTTTCCCCTTCTTCGTCATGCCCTGCCTTAACAGAGGCATAACAAAAATCCAACCCTTTACCACTTTCAGTTTTGTTATGCTTGCTCTTGGAACGGGCTTTTTCCCCTTCAGCTGTAGAATCAGTATTGTGTGATACGAATCTGTCAGCATGTTGTATGTTCCTACTGAGACACTGATGTTTCGCACTTATTTCATTTTTCAACAACTGAACGGCAATTTTTAGGTGTGAAAAAGTAAAAAAAAAAAAGTGTTTCATAATAGGGATCTCACTAATTCACCAGCAGAAAGGCTCTAGAAGAACAATATATCATTATAAATAATCCTAAAGACCTCTAGGGAAATGAAAAGATATGATGCCTGTGTGTATATAAGTCCAGTAGTGTCAGATTACACTTTATTAATTGGATTCGGGACTTATTTCAAGGGAAAGCAGTGATATTTTCTCATTACTGCGAGGAAATAAACACAATTTTAACCAGCTGTCCGGATACAATTACAAAACCCCAGGTGTGAGAGCTCCTGCCTGAATTGTACCTGCTTTGTTTCAGGCATGTCTAGCAGGACTGGTACGTGTCAGTTTTTTAGTTACCAAGAGTACTGCATGTGTTGTACATTCTGTCTGCAGCTAGCGTTTTGAGAAAATGTCATTATTGCAAAATTGCACTTAAATTATGGTATTCTGCTATAGCAGAACAAATTCTTAATTTGGGTAGCACGATACATGTACCCAGGCATTTACTGCATGGCTAAAGGAGCTATATAAACATTTATAATACATATTTCCTTGTATTCTACTTCAATATCAAATAAAGTAGGATAATTACAAAAAAAAAAAACAACAATTCAGATCAAATACACAGTTGCATTTTCCCTCATATGTCCTTCATATTATTTCTCATTTTGAGATCTTGCTGGCTAATGGCTGGCAGACTTTCAATTATTGTCCCCTTGTTGAGTGGGGTGTTTTGAAGATAATGAGGCTCTGAGTGCTGACACAAATGGTGCAGAGAGATGAAAGGCGAGTTTGATCTGTGGCCCCTTCCCCGGTAAAGTCGCCTGAAGGCCTTTCTGCTAACTCCCCTTATCCCATTCCTTCATTAAGATAAGTAGTGATTGACAATCCACTACAAAAGTTGTCTTATTGAAATGCGGGGTCTCTAATTATATCCAAACGTGATTATACGTCTTAAGAATAACAATAACAATATAGCAATAACAAAAGTCTTAAAAACCTTTCTGACCCCAATAAAATCAGTAACACGGTCAAAACTCGAGTTCTGTCAGCTCTTCAAAAATAACTTGCCTGTGTTGCATTTGCTTACTTCATTATTATTCATATACTGCCAAAAAGTGCGATCAGACAATTCCACAGAAAAACGCAAGTTGGTGGGTCGTACGACCTAGGTTTGGCTCGAGCTTTCATGTTACCATTAGCAATTGATCACCAACCTACAGTATAAGTCAAATAGGCCACCCCCATATAAGTTTGCTTTGCAACCTTTCCCAAAACTATGGTGTGACATACAGACAGCAACTGCTGCAACCTCTTGGCGAGGGTGGCAGTGTTGAGAATCCTGGTGTACACCCCAAGCAAAGTGGCACTCCAGATTCTCCCCTTCACAATCAGTGCAGAGGGCACTGGATACCATGGGCCTACCTGAGGCCAAAAATCATCCCATTCGCCTGTAAATGTCAGATAATCAACACCAGGAGACTGTATTTAATGGGGGTTTCTAAACATTTAGAAGTAACTATTTTAAATATATTTCTAAATATATTTTAAATTGTTCCTGATGTTTATATTTAAACGATTATGGTTATTGATTCGAGTGGGTGATTCCAGTTAGCTCTTTCTGTGTATTTGAGTTTGTGTCAGTTACTTTCCTTCCCCTTCCTCGTAGCTTTCCACTTAACAGTTCATCACTGCATTTTAAGTTTTTTAACTGTATATTACATATTCAGTGCTTTTTCTTATTTATTTAGGTGGCTCTGTTCCATTTTTCAAATTGTTTTCAATATCATGTATAAGAAGTCTAACCTGTAATAACTTTTTGCATTTATCACAAAAACTTTGCATCAACATATCCCAGCAGATGCTATCTGACAGCGTATGCATGCATCAGCTCCTCAGAAAGATCTGAACTGTGACTGGTTCTGTCTAGGGCTCCTATGAGCCTTAGGAATTGCTCTACTTGATGATGTGTATTTCTGATAATCATTGTTGAGGTGTGTTTTGCTTAAGTGTGCCTGGATAGGTCACCATTTAAGGGCACATTGTTCAGCTGTACTTTTTAAAACTAAAAGAGAAAAATTGTGTTTATTGATGAGGTCATTACAATGTTGCATGACCAGATAGAGTAAGACAAGGCTTGTTATCAAGGATTAATATAGGAGGTAAACCTATGTAGGGCAGTCTGAGTAGGATTTCTATACAATGAACCATTTAACTTATCTGAAATCTTTATAAGGTAATTAACAGCAATGTATTGATATAGATTACCTACTTACTTTTAAATGTCTGACAGTCCTTAATGACTGAACGGAAGACTACACCAACATTCCCTCTAGTGCTCTTCATCTACATGTAATTCACATAATGATGATAAAGAGGGTGAAAAAAGGTATTTTAATTATGACCAATGTTTGGTGCTACACTTTAGTCTATTGTCTCATTGGGGTGGTTTTTCTCTTAAGGAGAAGTAATGGGGCATTTCCCCTGCTGGGATGTTCAGGCTGCTGAGGCCAAGGAATCTGCCATTATTATGTATTCAGTGCTTTGTATCTGGGAACCGTCACCACAGTACTGGGTCAGCAGCACCTGGAAGTGACCAATTCGCAAAGAGGGGGCTTGTCCAGCTAGAAATGAGGAAATATATACGCAGGCACACGAATGAAATGCACATGGTTCTTGGAGGTACAAGGAGAAAGAAGAATACCAAATGAAGATACTTTTGTAACAGAAAAGTTGTCTAACTTGTTCAGTTAATATATGTGCAGGATCGATAAAATGTGTAGTCCGTTTTACGTTGAATAAAGTGAGTATTTGGGTGTTAAATATAAGTACATCAGCAGAAAGACACATTAGGCATGCTGTTACAAGATGACACACTACAGAAAAGCAACATTCAATGTTTTAATACACGCATGGCAAATCCTTTGCATGGTGACAAGTGTATAAAAATGTTTTATCCTTGAATAGGTATATTTAAAATTTCTGAATAAATACTGTCATTTTGACAAATGGCTGTATGACTTGTGTTGGGATATAAACCCTCTCTTGGCCAGTGTGAAGGATTATTGTTCTCATGTAGAATAAATTCAAAGCAGATGTGTGCTGTAGGGGGGCATTTAGCAGCTGGCACTCTGCCCGCATCTCTCCATAGTGTTTGGTTTACTCTCTCTCTGTTTGTGGAGTTTGAAAGCCTCTGTGCCCCCCTGGGTTTGTGTGGGTGTACATTCAGATTTACATGGCATTTATTATTTATTTCCTCCACCATTACATTGATACAGACAGTCCCTGAGTTAAGAATGCCCGACTTACAGACAAATCGTACTTACGAACAGACTGCCATACAACACAGTATATTTATACGTCAGGTTAAATAGCTCGAAATAATAAACACATGCAGTACTTATTGTTATATACCACAATTATTTTTCCGACTTACCTACAAATTCGACTTAAAGACAGACTTTAGGAACAGAACTCATTCGCAACCAGATATCTAAATACGAGCCAATCGATGTGAGCAGTGTGAAGGACTATAACGATGTCCAGGGTGTCCCCTAATCCTTCAAATTGCTGAGTGGTGATTGTTGTCTAGGACAAGGAATGCGGTGGGGTAATATTTGCAAAGTTAAAGCTGTAAGTCAGCAGTATTGGGGAGTGGTCAATCGTGTACAGATAATTGGCCAATATTTCATTGTGCCACAAAAAAAAAAAAACAGAATATTGCACAAAAAAAAAAAAAGTTTTAATTCATATCATCGCCAGACAAAAAATTGTGTAGTATATCTTGCTGTATATAGTGACAAGTGGAATTTTGCCCCAGGGTTGGTCTAAAGCAGGGGTTTCCAACTCCGGTCCTGGAGAGCTACCGCCCAGTAGGTTTTCTATCCTACCTGGCTTCTGATGAGCCACACCTGTTCTCAGGTAAATACCAGGAGCAGGTGTAGCTCATCAGAAGCCAGGTAGGACAGAAAACTTACTGGATAGTAGCTCTCCAGGACCGGAGTTGGTGACTCCTGCATTAGCATAACCTATTAGGACTTATTCTTTACACATGTATGACGTGTTACCGCAGCGCGAAAAGACGCATTTATATAACACAAGAGCAAGGACAAGCTAAGCGTCTGAAAGAAACCCACTAACCACAAAGCACATTATCACCAGATTCACTACCGATTAATAAAACATACCTGAGCCCAAAATAGCTTCATTTATCCAGACTTAACTACTGCTTTCAATCCTCATGCAGCAGACATTTCCACAAGAGGGAGCTGTATCTCACCTTAGTCATATTGCGAAGTGGAACATTAAAATTATTTTTTTTTTCTTTTCTGCAGACAGAGAACTTGTACTGAAACACCTTATTTGCATTGACTATAAAACTGATAAGGGGAGCGTGACCAATGGTAAGAGAGAATATCGGTGTGCGTATATGCTGTTTGTCTTCTATTGGAGAAATGAATGTGACCCCCTATAAAAGTGTTCCTTTGTGTCCTCTCTTCTTGCCACCCACGAAGGACACTGTCTTTTATTTTATATTTAAAAAAATCATCCTAGAAAATTAAGCCAGATCTTTCCTGGGGGTATGGCTACAGATCATATGCTTACCCAACACCCCCACAATCAACAACTCGTACCATTGCCACCCCCATCAGATTTGTTCTAACACCCACACTATGGCAGCCATGGGACTTGAACCAGCAACCTTCTGGACCCGGACATATACTTTTACCCACAGGATCACATCCTATCCCAAGCTGTGTTCTGGCTCTTTCTGTGCTGTCCTCATGAAAAGCTAGCGCTCTTATATCTAATGCATGTACGGTTTATCCTAAGTATGTTAGAGGAGATGACTCATAATCAGCTGATGAAACCTTTGCATGTGTTCAAAAACTTTATATTTAATCTTGCATATTGTACCTTATTTCCCTTCACGACTCTCTGCTGTGACCGTCTGTTCTCCCTCTGTCTCCCCCTTGTTTTTCAGTAATGCATTCTTACAGTTTTTGGATTATAGTATATATGATAAGAATATCTATAGTGTCAGTACTGAATGATTTAACAAGGTTAACGAGGAGTTAACAGCAGTAAATAGGATTGACCTATAGGTAGTTGATGACTCTGTTTTCCCACCTCTGTAGCCTTGTTACTGCTAGCCCAGCGATTCTGTGGCAGCTGGCCTTGACTTTTGGTTTGTGCTACTTTCCATTTGCCCAGGCACAAGGGTAATGTTAGGGCCACTACTCCTCATGTTGATGGAGACCAGGGACAGTAGAAGAGAGGCTGATGTCCTTGGCCTAAATCGTATCTCTGGGTGCTATCATTTTGTACACCTTGCAGCATCCTTTGGAAATTTCACTTTAATTTTTGACATTTTAAAATTATTATCATTTACACTGATGTTTATTTTGCCCGGATCAAGTGTGACATGGATGTCATTTGGCAGTTTAATTAAACTGAAACCATCGATTCAATTTTGTTACATGCATCGTGAATGAGGCTATTAAGGAAAATCCCCTTATAATGTGAATTCGTTGATATTCTTTTTAGGAATATTGCCATGGCAACCACTGTTGAGCCACCATAAACAGTGGTTTTTCATCCAACCTACACCTGTATGGGTCCGAACGTGGAGAGCGGCGGGGCTGAACGGCTCCCCTGATTAACGGGCTCCGGTGATGGAGGTGCTCCACGCTGCAGCGCTGTACCCTCATTGTTATTCTATGGACGTAGGTTGCTCACAGCTCAGCAGTCCCACGACATCTCCTCCAGACCTCCCAGCGCATCCTTCAAGTTCGGCGCTTCAGTTTATATCTGACAGGCGCCTCTGTGGGGGGAGCGAAGGTCCTTCTGCGAATCGCAGCAGCGGGTCGCTGTCTGGCCCGAGCTCACAGGACGTTGTGGGACTGACCAGGCGGCGTGTTCTTCGAGGTCGCAGCGATCGCAGACTCCGCTAAATCAAGGTCCATCGGATGGTAAGTCCGCTCCGCTCCTTCTGATCTTACAGAGCAATCCCTTCTGGTGCTGCTTATGATTTAACATCACTGATATTACTGATACGATACACAGCCTGCGCGAATCTCCCCTGGAGCCAGTGCGTACAAATTAGATGTTTGCTGCCCAAATCAGGAACAGAAAATATCCGGAATTATTCGTTTGTTTTGTCGCTTTTGTAGTTATTTTTCGGACAATTTTGTGGGTATGGGGTTACAGTGAACAGCGTGCTATACTGACATCAGAGAAACGTAGCTTTTGCTCCGGTGTGTGTTGATCGTGCAAACGGAAGTATCTTACGGGGTTAATTCATCAGCTCGATCGAACCTAGGGAAATTACCACTGTCATTTTATTGTTTCGGGGTGGTAATGATACTCAGCTCGCTTAAACACATTTTCTTTAATGGTTAATTAACCTTGCGTACATCTGCAAACTTTTAAACACAAACTTGAGGTATTCTTTGAAAACCTGAGTTCATACGTCTTCACACGACCGCTTTTTCCATGAGTACTAGTCCATTGGAATGCGTGTGTATTTTTAATTTTTTTTGCATATCGTATCTTTTTCTCATTTTTAAAAAAATGTATACACACATAAAGCTGGGCACAGAGCTTGGGGGTCAGAGCACAGGGTCAGCCATCCATCCAGCACCTCTGGAACATTTTTTAATTTTTTTTTTTTTGGGGGGGGGTTGAGAGCCTTGCCTAAGGGGGCAGTACAGATGTGACTACTATGCTGAGCATGGGATTCAAACCAGCGACACTCTGATCACAGGCACAGCAACTTAACTGCCAAGCGACACACTTAAACAGGACTTACCTGACTAGCATTTTAATAATAAATTAACACAGTGGACAGGTTGCAGATAGATGCCATCAAATGTTACTGAGTAGCTTAAGGTGAATAGTGACTTTTCACTTTTTAAAAAGGGAGTCCTTTTTAAAACATGCCAGAAAGCCTCAGGTGAGTAAATTGTGTGTTTACATGTACTGCAGCTGCATTGCTTTAGTATGTAAAACGCTATAATGACAGACTGAAGCTAGTTCTGTTTGCTAGAAAATATTTTTTCTCTAATATTTTCTATAAATGCTAGTTATAAAATAAGCACATTCCTCTCTGCCTGTATGGCTCCTTTCTAAGTACTATAGAGTCCTTCTAGAGCCCAACAACATTTGGATCAGACAATAAATTGTCTTTGCTTTTCTTGGTTGCCCCAAACCAGGGCCCCCAGTTTTGCCGCTCTTACGATCTTCCAGGACGGATTAGCAGGTGGGGGTGGGCTGACATTAGGGTGACTACTGGCACTGATGAGCTGGTCAGTGGAGCATCCAGGGCCGGTGAAGCATGAGGGAGGTATTTATAGAGGAATTCCACACATTCCAGAGCCACACCCCTCCAGGGAGGCGGGGGGGGGGGGGGGGCAGCGGGGGGGCTTCCCGGGAAGTTGGGCCCCAGGCTGTGGAAAGAGCACCCTGTAGAGCGACTGGGCTAACATTTCGTTTGACTTTTGCTGCAATGCAATGATTGATTCCAGTGTGAAGGGACCCGGGGTGCTTTCTCCTGTTTTGTGAGGTCTTTGTTCTGTCTGCTGATTAATCCAGAGTCCATGCAATTAATGTGCTCTCAGCATCTTAAGAGGACATCAGTAAGGTGACCTTACTCCATTTTAATTTTCTTTTTAGGGATTCCTAGTGTGGGACCATATGTATGTGAATGTATGCATCATGAATGTTGAAGTAATATGCCAGCAGCACAGCAGTGACAGAACTAGACCCGCAACCATAAGGCTGTTGGCTCGCTGCCCTAGAAGGTGCAGCTGTTGTACTACCAAGTGAGGTGGTAGATTCACGTCTCAGCTGCCTAGCTATCGCTAAAAAGCCGTTTCATATTATTTTTCTATTCTCTCTACTGTTGTGCTTATTAGGACTGGGCAATTAATCAGATTTTAATTCCAATCATAATTTTGGCTTCAAATTAGCAAAACAAAACAACTGAGATTTCATTTCACAATGATGCTCCCTATTTGTCTCGCCTTATAAATCCAGCCCCCTTTTTATGTGTTTCTTGGTTGAATTATTCAAGGAAATCCACTGTTGAAAAAACAAGATTTAAAAAAAAGTTGAATAAGCGCATGATATTTCCAAAGTCAATTAGTAAATAGTCGCTATCTGATTATTGACCAAAAATAATCGTGATTATTATTTTGCCACAATCGAGCGGCCCTAGTGTTCATGTTAATCAGTACTGCAGGCTTAGACGAGGGCCTCTTGTTGCTCAGATATTTATACAATAATAATAATAATCCATCCATCTATCTGCCCTGAGCAGCATTGGCACACAGCCCCCCAGCAATCACCACCTTCCCATGCTCAGCCAGGCACTGCCACCATTTTTTAGCCTTGTGCTATTAATAGTGCCAGCAAGGCCAGGAGAAAGAGAGACTACCTCAACATCTCCTCTAAGCATGAATGCATGATGCTTGATGTATATGTGCTTGATGTGCCCAGCCTTCATTTTATTAGCTAGAAAGTTTTTTTATTTAAAAAGTCAAAATCAGCCACAGAGCTCTGTATCCTCTGATGGTAAACCTGAGGAAAAAAAGGAAACGTTTCACTAACCCTGCCCTCATCCCATATCATGGCAACAAAGGGGACACTGTTAAACCGATTGTTTGTGTTCTTGAGCTGTCCATGATATTATCTTATGGTCACCACTAACTGTGAATTTTTATGTTTCCTAAAATATCTTAAAGGGTTAAAAAATAATTGAATGCGATTGAAACGGATCAGACGGGAGTGAAGTACAATTCATGGTTGTATGGTCAAGCAGATCTGTCAAGTAGTGCTGAATTCTGTAAGGTGATGCTTTCTTACGAATTTCTCTAACTCTCTATATGGGCATAATGCTTGACATTCAGATTGTATGGGCATGGTTTATCTATGAATTGATTGATGGTGGCACAGTGTTACCAGTTACCTCCCATGTAGGACGTTCGAATTCCCATTCTGCTCTGTGTGGGTCGAGTTTGTCAGTTCTCCCTGAGTTGCACCAATTTCTTCTGGGTACTCTGCTTTCCATCTGCAGTCCAGTTAGGCTAATGCATGTCTCTTAAGTTTTCCATAGAGTATGGTTGCGTGCATTTGCCCTGTGATGGCCTGGACCAAGATTGATTGATAGTGGTGCAGTGATGTCCTGCTCTCTAACACCTGCGGGGTTGGGGGATTCAATCCTGTTTCTGTTTGCGAAGAGCTCCCACAAACTGAATGTCAGGAGATTCTCATAGTAGCCATCCAAAGATGGGCAGGGTGAGACTTTTGAGTTAAAAAGCTTGGATCCTGGTCAGGATCACACTGGCAACCTGAGAACGAAAGTGTCATCTGAAATGAGATCTGATGTTTTTCAACCTTACTGTAGAGACAATGAAAAGCTATCCATCCAACTCTACAGCTATGTGTGCACCACGAGCACACAGGAAGGTCAGCCTACCCTGCACACAGCTGTAACTCACCAGAGCCGTTCAGGAAATTCTTCACAAAACCCCGTAAAACATCCTTCCTCCCCGTAATACAATCCTGCTATTGTCATGGTGACGCCAGAGACGTCAGCAAGTAAATTTAGCAATATAGGTCTTGGTCCTGTTTTCCCCCCCTACACATGGTCGAGGTGCGGGATGGTCTCATTAGAGAGGGAAAAGAAGTGAGTATCTACTGGACTGTGATTTAATAAAACCATGGATGTATTTGAGAAGGAAAACCCTGTCTCACATCCTCGATAGCACACAGCCGCATGTCTGTTTCAGAACATTCAGAAGATCTTGTCTAGAGAGTTTTTGAATGCATTACAGTTTGGTTTCCAGTGGGAAAAAAAACTGATACGTTCATTTTATATTCAAATGCATTTGCCATAGAAAATAAAGGTTCTGCGCAACTGGAATCATCAATAGGTATTATAGCGCCACACCAAGTCCAGCATCAGGAACCCTATTCCCCAGTTTAGGGTGACTATCCTGCCACGGGCAGAATGGCTTACAGGAAATTTCAGGAAAAAAACATCTAAAGAGGAAGGCTGGAAAAACAGCAGCATACTTCCTCTCACTACTTTGGCTTCCTGAAGCCTCAGTCACTCTTTGGCTCACTCTTTGCCATAGAGTAGCTATTTGAAAAACATCACATTGTGAGGGAGAATTGGGCAACATTCATATAAACACAATAGCCTGTAGCCTATCATGAGAAGTGCAGGGTCACAGTTAGCCTGTTGTATATACTGAGAAGCACAGGGTCACAGTTAGCCTGTAACCTATACCGAGAAGCACAGGGTTACAGTTAGCCTGTAGTCTTTCCTGAGAAGTACAGGGTAGTAGTTAGCTTGTAGCCAATCCCTGGAAGTACAAGGTCATATTTAGGCTGTAGATTATCCTGGGAAGCACAGGGTCACAGTTAGCCTGTAACCTATACTGAGAAGCACAGGGTCATAGTCGCCTGCAGTCTATCACAAGAAGTACAGGGTAGTAGTTAGCCTGTAGCCTTTCCTGAGAAGTACAGGGTCATAGTCTCCTGCAATCTGTCACAAGAAATACAGGGTAGTAGTTAGCCGGTAGCCTTTCCTGAGAAGTACAGGGTAGTAGTTAGCCTGTAGCCGATCCCATGAAGTACAAGGTCATATTTAGGCTGTAGCCTATCCTGGGAAGCACAGGGTACAAGCCATGGAAACAAACAACTAAATTACTGAAAGGTAGGAAGAATGGTTTGATTATTGCCTTAAACAGTAAGCAAAGGAGTAGCTTAAGCCAGCTACACAAACATCAAACACATAGACCTCATTAATTTTCACCGTGGTGCCTTGAACCTACCCCAGTTATCTAGGTATTTCATTGGCTTTGGGATATAAGTAGGAAGGGGGTTGTTTCCATGTGCCATGGTCATAAGTGAAGGGAGTCCTACCTTTGGAATCATTAATATGATGCAGAATATTGGATTATGTTAAGTTAACTGGAGGACAGACCGAAGTAACCCCTGAAGAGATCTTCCTCACACATTTATCACATTTATCTGGTTGCTAAATTGGGAGTAGTCTGTGTGTGTGTTCCCCACAATGTAATATTGTGTAATATGACATTGTGGGGACTGCTTTTCAGGCATTATCCCATTTTTTTTGTTTGGTTACTTATGGTTATGGTTAGGGCTGAGTAGGGGTTAAGGTCGTCATGTTGAGATTAGAGTTTTCCCCATAGAAATGAATGGAGAGTCCTCACAAAGATATAATTACAAACTTGTGTGTGTGTGTGTGTGTGTGTGTGCCCGTCGACGGGCTGGCATTCTGCCCAGCCTGCACCCATGCCTCATTGCCTGTGCCGCCTGGGATGGGTTCCAGGCCCCCGTGACCCTGACTAAGCAGTTGGAAGCTGGATTGATGGTTGAATGGACCCTTATTTCTATTTTAGCTGCTAGGTCAGGACTTGTTTTTTTCACCCCTTTGTAGATATTGGTGTTTTTTCGGAGCAGCAGCTGGGGAGCAGCAGCTCTGCAGGCGGTGTGCTGTTCTTTTTGGTTTGGGTGATGCGCCCCTGGATTTCTATGTATGAACATGAGAATGAATGGGCACCTATATCTGTCTGAAATGCTTTGGCCAATCGGGGCAGAGTCCCAGTGTCATGCTGGTTAAAGAGGGCTTGGTTCCCATGGTCAGGGATGGTGGGTGTGCCTGGAACAATCCAGATTATCCCATTACGCTGCTCAGTAGAGTTTGGGTCTGAGAATGATTAGTCTGCACAAAGTCCAAACACCAATAATATGTGATGACATGATGTGTATGATGTAGAATTAGTTTCCAAAGAATATATAGATATAGATATAGATATAGATATAGATATAGATATATGGGCTAAGGATGGTCATATAGCTGCTATCTGTCCTTGTCCCACAGAGAACCATGAGCAAAGTGGGGGAAGAGTTGGACCACATGATACCATGAAGAGAAGCCTGCAGGTGCTGCTCTGCCAGCTGCTGAGTGAGTCCCCACACTGTCCGGCACAGTGCTTCCCCACCAGGATACGGATGACGCCATGAACATGCCCCCTCATCTCACCCAGGCTCTGCACTCTGCAGGGATTTATAGTTCAGTGTGACTCACTGATAATGATTCCATGCTATCTGCTGTTATGACTCAGCGCATTTTCCTGCCTGTTGTGCGCTTGCAAAATGAATGGGATTAACTTAATTAGTTCATTAGCATTGCACTGTCAGCTTAATGAGCAGCACGGATTTAGGGCAACTGCAGATCATATTTGGCATAAATGAGTGTGGCTTCTGTTAAAGATGCAGGGACAGCAGGTATTGCATAGAAAACAGGTGAGTTTGTATGCGTTGTCTGCATCTGCTGTTTCAAACAGAAAGGGTGCCAGTGATTGTCAGCATTTGGATAAAAATCACACTATAAATGCTCATTTGGTCATTATGGTCAGTAGTTTTGCCAGTGGGGTTCTCTCTCTCTCTCTCTCTCTCTCTCGCTGATGCATGTGGCAGGCAGGATTTCCAAAGTGTGGCTGCAGTAGGTCTTTATCCAGAGAGCATAAACACAAGAGGCTCTGGATGGCGATACGGAGAAGGTGGCATTAATTGCATTTTGGACAGCATGTGAGCACTCACCTGGGGATTGAACCCATTCTGGTCCTCCAGGCCTTCAGCCAAACCCTGGCAGGGCCTACTCTACTCTGTCAGCCAGTTACACTGCAATTTATTGATATTAGTCATCATGACAACAGTGCAATTTAATGGTATCAGTCATCATGACATCAGTGCAATTTATTGGTATCAGTCATCATGACATCAGTGCGATGTATTGATCCTTATACCTGTCGCACGTCACTTTCTCTAATGTGAATTACTGGTACCTAGACACATCATTTTCTCCAATGTGCCATACCAGCGCTTGCACTACACCCTCCATGTATACATATGCGTACATTACGTTATTTACAGTATGACTTCTTAATTTATAATTTTATTTCTTTTTCTTATGTTCTCCAATGCTGAGGGACTTGTTTTCTTGTTTCTTCTCTCATCCAACACGTTTTATTGTAATGTTTACCCTGTGTTAACATACATATGACAATTAAACTAAAGTAAACACTAAGTGAATAGGTAGTATCAGGCCATCAAAACATTATTAATGACATCATAGTGCAGCAAGCTGCCTACTTACTGTCTGTGCTTTGGGGGGGGGGCAGACTGTGCTGTGCCTCATCGAATTGGCCTGTTCACAGCTGCCATCAAACAAGCAAATATGCTGGGCTTTTTCTGGTTATAGGTGTCTGGCCTTAAACATTATGCCACCTTCTGGCCAAATGCTGAAGCGACACAATGATATTCCAGCTGGTGCTTGTCTTGGCATGTGCATCCATGCTGATTCCTCTGATGGCTTCTCAGAAGGTATTGGGGAAAAAAAAAAAACAAAGGAGGACCTTTGCAGTGCGATACTACATCTGCGCGTGTTCAGAGGCGCGGTCCCCGGCAGGCGTGTTCAGAGGCGCGGTCCCCGGCACGCGCGTGTTCAGAGGCGCGGTCCCCAGCATGCCCCGCTGCCAGAATTAGGGGGGCAGACATCTCATATTATTTGGGTCATTTCTCCCACAGCTGCGCCCAGCTCACTTCTGGGTCACACAAGAATGTAGGTGCGGCTACTAAATGCATTTTAACCTTAAAACTGGTTTGTGGTGTGAAAAGATATTATGGAATTATGGAATCTATCATTTAAATGGAGAGCTGAATTCAGACACAGAGAAAAGATATTGGTATAGATATTGGCTATTGGTATACTGTACCTTGGGTAGGAGAGACTGAAGGCTTGAATTTGTCATTGCTGACTTGAAGCAGGAAAGCATGATGGATTATCTGTAGCCTGCAGTGCATGTTGGGAAAATGTTTGTCTGCGTCAGACCTATAGATCATATTAACAGCATGTATATCCGAGAATTCTCCCCATGTTCCGTCATGCTGAAAATATTCTTTTAAAATTCAGAGAAACCCTTTGGTATTACAGGATATCACATTATTGTTACAGTGAGGCCTTACCATCTTTGGTGCGATCAGCAGTCATTTCAGTCTGTATATTATTATATAGAACAGTGTCCACCTGCTTTAGTTCTGTTAACAGAACTTGAATATCATTTAATGATTGTGTCAATGAGAATGTGCAAATAAAAGACAAAATATCTAGCACATCACACCTCAGTCTCATATGGACTGATGTAATCCATTGTTTCCTAATCTGGTCCTTGGGGAATCCCCGACAGACCACATTTTTGCTTCCTCTCAGCTCCTTGCCAAACAGTCCACATTTTTCCTCCCTCCCAGTAGAAGAGCAAAAACTTAGACTGTCTGGGGGTCCCTGAGGACCGAGTTTGGAAACACTGGTTTAAAGCATTAACATAATGGCTAATTCCTGTCAGAGGAGCTGCCATGTTTTGTAGTTTTTAAGAACTGTGGTTTAACAGTTAGAGATGGTGGGCCGTAATGTGGCAACAAAGCTCCAGGTTAATTCTTTTGATTGGCCTAATTCCCTTCAGGTTAGCAATAGCATAGGCGCAGTGGTGGCTTAATGGTTAGGGAAGCGTACTTGTAATTGAAAGATTGCTGGTTTGAATCCCTGACCAGCAAGACACCACTGAGGTACCCTGAGCAAAGTACAGACCCCAAGCACTGCTCCCTGGGTGCTCAATTAGCTGCCGCCTGCTATGTCACATTGTCACATATGGGTTAAAAGCAGAGAACACATTTTGTTGTTGTGTAGTGTGTCAACAATGACATCTAATCACTAAATTCTATGGGAGTCACTGAACACTCACCTAAGCTGACAGTTTGTTACTTTAGCAGAATGGTTTTGAGGCTCAGTCTTTCATCTTTCTCTGATACCTTCTGGGTGAGCTTTCATAATAACCAGGCAGTATAGTGACAGAGATACTCTCCCAATAACCAGGCAGTATAGTGATAGAGTTACTCTCACAATAACCAGATAGTATAGTGACAGGGCTACTCTCACAATAACCAGGCAGTATAGTGAAAGAGATACTCTCACAATATCCAGGCAGTATAGTGTCAGAGATACTCTCACAATATCCAGGCAGTATAGTGTCAGAGATACTCTCACAATATCCAGGCAGTATAGTGTCAGAGATACTCTCACAATAACCAGGCAGTATTGTATCAGAGATACTCTCACAATAACCAGACAGTATAGTGACAGGGCTACTCTCACAATAACCAGACAGTATAGTGACAGGGCTACTCACAATAACCAGGCAGTATAGTAACAGGGCTACTCTCACAATAACCAGGCAGTATAGTGACAGAGATACTCTCACAATAACCAGGCAGTATAGTGACAGAGATACTCTCACAATAACCAGGCAGTATAGTGACAGGGCTGTGTTGATCGAATGCGCAGTCCCTCAAGCAGCTGTGATTTCTCTGTTTGGTCCACTTTATCCGCAGGTGTTCTCGTGATCCTGCCCAAACAGGAGGCCTCAGAACAGGAGCCCTTGCATGAATCCACAGCTGTGACCTCCATGCAGCATCCTGTCCTCTCTGTGGGCCTGCAGAGTGTTCCCAAATCCACCCCCGTGGACCCACCTGCGAGCCGGAGCAGTGTCCAGCCTACAGTGGCCTTCAGCTCCCCTGCCGCTAAGCCGCCCACTCTCGCTTCTCAGTCCGCTCGCAGCACACTGCCGTACATCGTCACCTCGCAGAAGGCAGCCATTACCCCTCGTTTGGGAAGGAACGAGGGAGCAGCATTCTCTCCACCCTCCTTAAGCCTCCAGGACGCTCCCCTGTCAGCTCCCCCCACCACATCCATTGTGACCAGCAATCCCAGCCACACTGTGACAGGAAATGACATCACGACACACGGCGCTGCAGATGCGTCTCCCAGTCTCGGCATGGGCGAGGTGCCCCGTTCCATGCATCACCCAGACAAAGGCAGTGCGAACGTAGCCTCACCCTGGAGGCACTCCCCCACCACTGTGGCCCCCTATGTTGCCACCAGTTTCCTCAACAGACTGGTTCCAGTCCCTGAATCTGGACCTACTGGGCCGGGCTATGACCCGCCGCACTCACGGGGCACGCTCTGCCTGGGCAAGGCCGACATAGCATGGCTGGTGCTGGTCATCACTGTGCCAGCTTCCTCCTGCTGTGAGTACTGCGGCCGCGGGGGGGAGGGGTCCGTGCCATGTTCAGTAAACGTTTACTTCCTTGAATTGTAATGCTGAATGCCATACTGCGCAAATAACAATGACTATTACAGAGGTTAATTGGACCAGCTCACTCAATAAAAACAAGGCTTACGCCAGCTAACCTCTATGGTCAGCTGCACATGTTTCGCTCTCCCCGTCCAGCCATAAACATAAGCCCTGCCGCCCCCACCCCTCATCCCTCTCCATAGCCGTGCTCCTGACCATCCTCTGCATGAGGAGGAAGAAGCGGACGTCCAGCCAGGAGAACAACCTGAGCTATTGGAACGATGCCATCACCATGGACTACTTCAACCGACATGCGGTGGAGCTGCCGCGTGAGGTGCAGCCCCTGGAGACGGTGCAGGTAATGCGATCAGACCCTAGAGGAGGACAGGAGACCCTGAAGCAGGCCGATAAGGTCATTATTCTGAAACGGTGGCTCTGGACGCAGAGAAGCCGGGGGCGCATTCAGCAGTGTCTGAAGAGTCTGTTCTGGGTGTGTCGCCACACATAAGCTGCACATAGTATAGTTTAGGGCTCATTTTTTTAATTGTATCAACTATTTGAATTAATCCAGTCCTTTCTAGTTGCAGGTGTTCTGGTCTCTCATACTTCCTGCTGCTTTCCCATCACTTCTTTGATAATTTCATCAACAGGCTTTAAGCTGTGTGAAAAATTCTGGGTACCTTTTCATAAATGCTATGGTTATTTAGCAAGAATAGTTTTAGGGAGGCAGTGGTCACTGGGTTGCGTCTCCATCTGCTGGCAAGAAGGTGGTACTGCAAACATGATCCTGATACCTGCTGGTTTGTTACATTGTGTGCTTCCTACAATAAAAACACGAATCCTCGTTTGTTTTTCGTAAGTATGGGGCACAAGGCAAAGGAACACCCTGGACAGGATGATAGTATACTGTTATTTTAATAATTTGGAAAATCCATGATAAATGATACAATAATAATTGTAGTAGTGGAAATATTAATAAGAAGAAGTTGAAGAAGAAGAAGATTAAATGTATTTATTATCACTATTATCATTATTATCATTATTATCATTATTATTATTATCATTATTATCATTATTATTATTATTGTGACAGGTAGGAACGAATGTGGGCGGTAGTTGCCCCGGAGGGGAGTAGCTTTGTAACGAAAAGGCAGCAGCCACGTGTTGTTAGACAGGTTCTTTGAAAAGGAAAAGTTGATTCATTGAAGAGGGTGTGTGGTGAGACACTCAGACCGAGCTACACGAGTCCCAGCGATGTTCTCTAAGTAAAAAGGGGTATAATACAGTCGCCTTAACCTCAGACGCTACACTATATTTATTATGATTATTGATGATGATGATGATAAGGGAGGGACATGATTCAGATGTTCTTGATGATTCAGATCTTTGGTTTCCTCTTCATAGTTTTGCTCATGCTGTGTTTCATGAGATATGACACCCAGGCAGGAAGGTCCTGCTTCCCAGGCCCTGTCATTGAACACAGCCCGCCTTGTGTTCCAGGAGCAGGGAGCCGGCGCGCCCCCCAGTGGACACGTTGACAACGGCATGGTGCTGGTCAACCCATTCTGCCAGGAGACACTGTTCATCAATCAGAACACAGCAACATCGTGAGACCGAACAAGATAGAAAAGGCCACCGTTTTTTCCAAAGGTTTTCAGAATACTAGCATATGTGATAACCTGTAATAAACGTGTGTTATATGTACAAACCAGCACACATATTGTGAAAATGGAGGATGAGTCTATAAGGATGCCCTGTGTATGTTTCTGACGTGCTTTTTCTATGACAGCTTAATTATAAAATACATTTATATGTCTTTTTTAGAAGTATCCTTTACTTGTTTTGTTATAAGATGAAGATTAAATGTGTAACATATATGCTGTAGAGGGGTAATAAGATTATAATTATAAGACTATATGATTCTGTAACCCAAGATAAAATAAGCCTGATGAACTTGAAATCCACTGGAAGACTGGGGATGCTGAGGTGGCCTCCAGCTGCAGAGGAAGATCAGCTTCTCAGTGCTAAGCTGCTGGAGCGTTTCTGTAGAAGCGGAAGCGCCGGGTGAATTTTGACTTCTGAGGCCAGTGCGACGACCTTTGGGAGGGCTCCTGGGAAGACATGTTGCTACAGGAATATGTAGAGCGTGGCTTTCATAAATGGCACCAGTCAGATGCACACCAGAGGGCAGAACCCTTAATGTCTTAACGTCTTTAGCATACTTCTATATGTTTATGTGCTCCTATGTCTTTTGTCTCATCCTTATCCTGTGTGTGTGTGTGTGTGTGTGTGTGTGTGTGTGTTTAGTATGGCGCATGTGATGATGCAGGTTTCTTCTGGAGTAGGGTTTTTTTCTACAGGGAGGACGGAAAGTGA
Organism: Gnathonemus echidnorhynchus; assembly: GCA_026776725.1. Classification (NCBI taxonomy): domain Eukaryota; kingdom Metazoa; phylum Chordata; class Actinopteri; order Osteoglossiformes; family Mormyridae; genus Gnathonemus; species Gnathonemus echidnorhynchus. The sequence goes on along the minus strand of JAODJU010000106.1, from coordinate 875,149 downwards.
CCTCTGGCTCTGATTTGGGATGGACAACCCTGACCCTGTTCTGTCCTGCAAGACACTGAGACCAAAAAGAGCAAATTATGCTTATTATTGCACTGCACTGTTTCTAAAAGCGAGGTTAACACTGACTTGGCTCACAAAGAGGCAGTCAACCAATAAGAGCACTAGATGCCTCACATGGGCCTCACAAAGAGGCAGTCAACCAATAAGAGAACTGGATGCCTCACAAAGAAGCAATCAGCCAATAACAGCAGTGGATGCCTCACGTGGGCGCACACCCCCATTTTTGATTGGCCTGTGGTTTCTTGGTTTCTGATTGGTAATACACACCAGTTAATGGAGGACAGGTATATATATATACTGAGGCTCACTGTGTTGTGTGCAGTCAGGAAAAAACAAGGAATAACAGACAATTACTCCATTAATTTTATTTACACCTTCTTTTCTTTTAACATGTTTTATTTTTCATAGGATTTCTCACTTATCCATCATGTTATAAAAGTGGTTTTAGGTTTCAGACACTGATAGAATAGAAAGAAGGCAGATTTTAAAAATTCTAATTATTATTTTTATATAACAAACTGAATAAATGTTGGATGTTAACCTTATATCTATCTGCCTTTTTTTTGTAGTGTACACACTGTGTTTTTCACGGTCAAGCAATAAACGACATAAGATTGTCAGGTGTGTTGCTGTTCATTTGTAACTGAAGCTGTGTGTTAATGGCACTATTGTATGTATTTATTAGCAAGTCCTCTTTTTGACGCTTGTGGTTTTAAACAGGAACAATCTTTGTTCTAAAAAAGTGCATCTCAACAAAAAACAGCAGTGTGGCTTTGAGATTCAAAGCAAAAGGTTTCAGATTCGTCCGTGTTTTAGTCATAGTGATGACTCATTCAAACACCATAGGATAGTTCTAGCAGTTTGGGTAGCTCAGGCTATTTGCTTAGTAAATGTTTTTGTCTGAAAGGGGGTGGATTCTTTTCACTGAAGCAGTTTGTGTCACGTGAAGCTGAATGTTTCTGCTTTTAACCCATTCTGCTTCCTGGGCAGAGTACAGGACCACACTCAATTCTGCATTTCCAATTAGCCATCTCTCCATTTGCTTGGGATACTCACTCAAATACTCCCGCACAATGAGGAGTCATATTTGATAAGAAATTCAATGTTATCATTGCTTCTCTTCATCTAGGGAGTAATGCACTTCGGAATAGACTAAGCTGTCTCTCAGCAGGTTATTTCATTCTTGTGTTCGTACCATAATATCTGATTTGCAATCCTTAGCCTTCGGGAGTCTCTGTTGCTGTAGATGTGGTGGTTAAGCCATTTGTACAAGTATGGGTGCAGATACATAGGACTCCTTCAAGTATTGCATGTTCGTTTTTAGGGGACACATTTACAGTCAAGAGCGAAGCTTGGGATCAGAGCACATGATCACTAGCACCCTGCAACAGTGATACTTTTTCTCTGCCGGCCAGGGGATTTGAACCAGCAACCTTCCAGACATAGATGGCCAGCCCACCCAACAGCACATTAAAGTGGACATCTTCTGGACACAGGAAAAGATTCCTAAACAAATTCCTGTCCCCTGAAGCTTAATTAAGTACCTATTTGTATATAATTTGAAGTGAGCCCCCTGTCGATGGGATTCATGTCAGGTCCTCAAAGGGAATCTCAATTTATCTCAACGTGACGCCCACGATTTGACTGCCCACGATTCGTCGTGATGCCCACGGAGCTAAAAGATGCCCATGGGGTTTAGTGTAGCCCATGTGCTTGTTGCCTGATAATGACCTGCTTGCGTTTTCTGCGCAGGTATTGTGGCAGACCCGGCTGAAGCCCCATTCCTTCATCCGCAGAGCACATGCACCATGCCCATTCCCATGCTGGCATGCTTTCCACAAACACTCTTTGTTCAGAGCTGCTGAGTGAGTCCAAAGCCTGTGATGGATGGTCATCTCCTGATCAGGAACCAGTGCTGATACAGCTGGAAACCTGCCCCCTTCCCCCAACAGCTGTCTCACACCCAACAAAATGCCAGCGGTCCCTAGGGCCCAGGGACAATCATAGTGGTAAAGTACAATCGCATGGGACAAAGGGCCCACTTTCCAGAAGGCTGGCCCAGAATAAAGTGGCCTGTCATGAGTGTTAACAGCGTACGCTGCAGCGAATTTTCTTTTTACGGGGTGGTTTGGGAACTTTCATTAATATTCATGAGAGAAGCGCTACCTGATTGGCCAGTGAATAGACAGAGTTCATCAGCCAATCAGGTAGCTTATCTCATGAATGTTAATATGTTTCTCCAAACTACCCTGTGAAACGACAGTTTGCTACGCTGCAGCACAGGAAAGCATGCTGTGCTTATCAGAACAGTGAAACACATGCAGCCCTGTTCCACACGTTGACGCCAGAATGCCTCTGCCGAGACGACGGTCTTCTTACCTGGGCCAGCCACCCCCCGGGGCCCAAGTCGAGCAGACAAGCAGCCTAGCCAGCACCTCTGTGCCTAGGGGTGTCTATGTGGGCATGGCACCTGCCGCAGGAGCAAGTAGCGGTCTGGGTACCCGGGTCTCACGGCGGGCAATGTACATCAGTAGTGTCTCCCTGCAGGGTCTGCGTAGCTCCACCATCCCCGTGCTACATCAGGCCGGAGGGGCCACTCGACAGCCGCCCTTTGAGAGCCTCAACAGCTGCCTGCTGAAGTACCGGGACAAGGTGAGGGCCCTGGAGCAGTTCAACCGACAGCTGGAAGAGCAGATCCGACACTGCCTGGACCGAAAGGTGTCCAGCCTCGGCAGCTGGGATTCACTGCGGAGTGAGTGGGAGGACATTTACGGACAGGTGAGCATCCCAACAGCAGGAAAGATCTGTGTTTGTGATGAGTTTCATCTAGAGCACGGGTCTCCAACTCCGACTTTCTATTCTACCTGGCTTCTGATGAGCCACATCTGTTCCTGGTATTTACTAGAGAAGAGTGGCCTGTACTACGAAGCGGGGTTACTGGCTTATTGGGGTAACTTGAGGATTTAAGGTACCACAGTTTAAATGGACTTCATATTCGTTCACTTACATTTTGCCCAGACTACCTTAAAACCTACAAGTTAACCCAATAAGCCAGTAACCCCACTTCATAGTACAGGCCACAGGTGTGGCTCATCAGAAGCCAGGTAGGATAGAAAACTTACTGGACAGTAGCTCCACAGGACCAGAATTGGAGATCCCTTGATCTACAGGGAATTACTGCATAGACCAACAATGCTAACTAGAAGTAGATTGACTACTAAAAACAAAAATGAAACTCATGCGAAACTGTAAGAGCACAAGAATAGCTTAAGAGATCAGGTTACTTTTATGGTTGTGTTACGAGGCAGAATAATCCGCGGATGTTCTAGGTGACCGAGGCCATTCTCAACAATGCGCGGCTCATGCTGGAAACAGAGAACAAGCAAGCCAGTGCTGAAGACTTCAAGGACAGGTGGGCTTACCCCCAAGGTTCCTCCTATATGGAATGTTTCTGCCCTTCTCTCAGTCTCAAAACTGAACAAAAGACAAGAGCAATGACATAACTGAAGAAGCTCTTTCTTCTCCATAGATATGATCATGAGCAGCCCTTCCGCAAGGCGATGGAGGAGGAGATTAGCTCTTTGTACAAAGTGATTGATGATGCCAACCTAGCCAAGATGGACCTGGAAGCTCAGACTGAGAGCATGAAAGAGGAACTGAGCAACCTGGCCAGGAACCACGAAGAGGTGAACAGTTGTTTTTTTGCAATTCACCTTATGACCTCTTACCATTTACTCTTCTACACTTATGTGGACCTCCATCATCAGAAACAATCTACAAAATGGAAAGAAACTAATGTATAATAGTGTTTCTATTAAATGTTTCTGCAGGACGTGAAAGTGTTGTACAAGCAGATCATGGGCAGTGAAGTGGATGAGCCAGAGGCACCCATCAAAACTTCTCTGGATGAGATCTTAGGAGACATCCGTTCCCATTGGGAGAAGGCCATTGAGAAGAACTGGGCTGAGACTGACACCTACCTGCAAGACAAAGTACATAAAGCCCAGATGATGAGTGACAGTGATAATAGCTATAATAGGCTCACTGTAGTATGTATGTAGTAACCAAAGAGGCTGGTCAGTACTAGCTCATTAGCTGAATTTTCTCGACTTCAAGAAGTTCTTCATAATTTAAAAACCAACCGGTTATGTGTAAAATATCAGAGAACCTTCATGTGACTAGTCATGTTTTATGTCATTGGTTTTTTAATGTCAGATGACCCATTTGTTACTAGAGAGACCACTTTAGCTGTATGTCAACACATCGCCACTGCTACTCTCTCCTGTCATGTCCGTCTCTTTGGCGCCAACAGCAGGCTGAGAAGCTCAGCTGCCAATTGAGCCAAGAGGAGGAGCATCTAGAGAGCCTGAAGTCTGAGTGCAACAATGCCAGCTGCAAGATGCAGACCCTGCAAGCTCAAACAGAGTCATTGAGGGCACTGGTAACCTTTGCATGCACCTCATTCAGGAACAACAATATTGATTCAGTCCTATCCACGTTTAGTAGTTATCCTACTAGGGCGCTATGAACTCTAATGTGCCCCCTGCAACTATATCTTATATCTACATCCACATCCACACAATGCTTCCTGCTTAAGTAACAGTCCTCAGTCCGTTTATGCACTTTTCCCACAGAAGCGAGGCCTGGAGAATTCCTTGAGCGACGCCAAGCTTTGGCACAGCATTGAGCTGCAGAACCTCAGGTCAGTGATCAGCAAGCTGGAAGCAGAGCTGGCTGATGTCCACCATGACATCGAACAGCAGAGACGCGACTACGAGACATTGCAGAGCAACAAAATGCGACTGGAATTAGAAATGGGGACCTACCACGGCATCCTGGATGGGGAAGAGTGCCGCTACCATCCCAAAATGTAAGGAATGAGCCGCTTTGGCTGAGGAGGTTCCCTGGATGATTGCATAAGTCTGTCTGTCAGAATGAATCCTGGAATGTGTTCGGCTGTATCAGCAAAAAGGGATTTCAGGTGACATTTAATCGAAGGGACAAAACTTGCTGTAGCGTAATTTCTTTTTAACTAAAGATTTTATACACTATATAATAAAGCTGAAACAACATATAATCCCATTTTTAAAGAACATTGTAGTCTTGACTGGGAACCATCCTAGCTTATAGACAAACACATATATACCTAATGATCAGCTGCCATTTTGCTTAAATATATGATGAATAATCAGGAGTCTATGAAGTGTCGCGTGGGCCCAATGATGCTCTGCTTTGTCCTCAGGCTTTCTGGTGCCTCAGAAGACTCTGAAAGGCGGGAAGCCTCCACTCCAGCCCCAGAGCCTCAGATTCTTCTGCAGGCTGCAGGTAAACATTACCCAAATATGGCCTATATAGACCTTTGGCTAGTCTCAATCAGTATATGAAAAAGAAATAATCCCAAGAGCAACTGCAACTATATATATAGGATGCCAAACTTTCTTAGTATATTGACCAAGGCACAAAAGTCTGAAATAATGAATGTGATGCCCACGAATGTGAAATATGTTGCAGAAATAAGTGAGTCATTATACAGAATATGGAGACCATATTTTTCAGGGGCTTCTGATTCTGCCAGCCATCCACAGGAGGAGAGCTGATGGGTGGGATGAAGTGACACTGTGCTTCACATCGAGCTGAGAATGACCTGCTCATCACACACATGCAATAACCCTAAGCCCTAACGCCTAAGCCCTAAGCCCTAACTCCTATGCCCTAATGCCTAAGCCCTAACTCCTATGTAGGTTCTTGCGTGTTCCTATTGAAGCTTAGCTTGACGCTCGAAAGATTCTCCCGTCCCAATCCACTCCATAAAACTCCAAGAAACTGCTTCGCAAAACTTAACTGTTTACTTAGAGACTTTAACCAATATTACAAACATAAAATTTTATCCACAAAATAAAGTAAATACATTTATATCCAAATTCGAGAGCAATCTTACCAGGAGGTCAAAAAACTATTTCGCTCCAATCTAACCCTTCTCACTCCAACAACCTATCCCCCGCCCACTTATCATAATAAAAGCACCCCAATAGTGTCCATTAGAACTACATTAAAAGTCCTGTTTTTAAACATTACAAGGTAGATCCAATAAATCTTAACATTTTAAAATAATATCTGTCAAACTAATAAACTTGTACCTTGAATCAATATTATTTGCTGTTAATTATTCAAATCATATGAAATGCATTTAGGCTCCTACATCCTATGCCCTAATGCCTAAGTCCTAAGCCCTAACTCCTATGCCCTAATGCCTAAGCCCTAACTCCTATGCCCTAATGCCTAAGTCCTAAGTCCTAAGCCCTAAGCCTAACTCCTATGCCCTAATGCCAAAGCTCTAAGCCTAACTCCTATGCCCTAATGCCTAAGCTCTAAGCCTAATTCCTATGCCCTAATGCCTAAAACCTAAGCCCTAAGCCTAACTCCTATGCCCTAATGCCTAAGCCCTAAGCCTAACTCATAACCCAAACCCTGTGCCACTCAAAAGCCAGCTGCTGCTCTTCTGTAGTGTTTTTATTGGAGTTACTTAATTTACTTGCAATTTAATAAAATACTGCCCTTCCTCAGACTGTTGTTTACTTGACATGAAATTCATGCTTGTTTGTCCATCCATCCATTTTCCTGAAACCACTTAATCCCAACTGGGGTCACAGGAGCCTATCCCAAGAACAATGGGTGTGGGTGGGAACCAACCCTGGGCAGTCGCCAACACACTCACAGGGCCAATTTAGACTCACCAATCCTGCACACTTTTGGACTGTGGGAGGAAACCAGAGCCCTCAGTGAAAACAGGGAGAGCATTTAAACTCCACACAGAAATGACCCGGGACCAAACCCAGGACCTACTTACTGTGAGACAGCAGCGCTAACCACTGCACCACCACACCTCCCTGCTTGTTCATCATACTAGTCAAATACCTAATACTGACTTTTGAACAAAAGTCATCAGTCAGACTGAATTTATACTGCTGATATATTTTAATTGATTTTCAAGCTCATTTGGTATGGATACCCAACATATGTCAGTCTCTGATCAACAATTAAGGCCTCTAATACTGCAACAATTTCAGAAACACAATATAAAACTTCCCATTTGCTATTTGTCTATAACTTTGGTGACAAATGAGACATTTTGAAACCTCAGGGATAGACATCCTTCATAATAAAGTGACACGACCAAAGAAGCTTGGGCAGATAAACATTGTAATGGGCTACGGACAAGGCAAGGAGCTGTGATTGAGATATATGACACACTACAGATTAGTTTTTCAGATTAGTCAGCAGACAACACAAATCAAAAATATATACGAATAAGACATTAATTCAAATGGAATAGAGATATAGCTTAAATTGATTTCCATTCAACTGCAGGAGGAAAATAAAGCGTATAGAAAGAATCATAAAACCACACAAAACCATAATAATCCTACAAAGTGTTTCTGTTAATTATAAAACAAAAGGTACGATTAAAAAAAACTGTGCCTCTAGTGAAGGAGTTATAAAAGAGATCCGTATCGAAGCAAATCCTTAAAGGATGCAGCGAAAGGGGAAGTTTAAGACTCAGACGAGAACTGCTGCTGATATCTAAACCGATTTCACCAACCTACAGCATCAAGTATCGAGGCGGATCTCCCGGGAGATTTGACAGTTCTGCAATGAAGGAACAGGAGGCGTGTTTCTAAATATTTAAGGCTGGTTAATAGGTTAACGAACTACCCTGCCACAAAATGATTGGTAGTAAGACCTGTCAATCATAGGGTCAGCTTCCAGCAAGTTCAGGGTATCACTTCCGGTGGGGCCACATTGCTGGCAGCCGGGGTTCGTCGTTGAAGTGGTATCGGCTCAGAAAATCCTGATTGTTTTAGTGTCTGCAAGAAGATTTTACCTCCTGGAAGAGCATTACCGAAGCATTACTACTCTTCTGAAACAGTCAGTTGCCTGAAGTTTAGCTCGGGTATTTTGACGGAAAAATGGCGGAGGTTGCCCCCACTGGAGCGGAGAGGAGCCTGGACGACTTTTTTGCAAAGCGCGATAAAAAGAAGAGAAAAGAAAAATGCAAAGGCAGAGAGTCGGTATCTGCGCCCGGGTCGGTGGGTCTGAGAAAAGACAAGAAAGAAAAGGAGAAGGCGACGAAAAACGAGAGCCAGGACGCCCAGGTGGAGAAGGTGCGCCGAAGTCGCTGCTCGAAATGCGGCTGCTTTCTCGCTAATTTCACGCGTTGCCGCGCGCCCTGTTAGCTGGACCGGCTTCCAGGAGCTAGCCCGGGATATTGCGACCGATGTCAATGGTCTTTTCAGTCTCGCAGGGTGGTGCTGGGGGTTCCCTGATGGGGTCAGCTATGTGTCATTATCTGCTGGGAGCTGAGACTTCATTCGCCATTTGCAAAATCAAAAATCCATGGATTTCTTTTTTAATGTGCACATATCCCATCCGAGTGTCACACATAAATGCATGGTATTCGGCCAGCGATATGATTTGAACTGGCAAATTTCCGGATTTGGGTGTAGACTTCTGATCAAGAGATCTGCATCACATTACCGTTCTTCTGTCAGCCTATCATCAGTTGCTGAAGTCCACCCAGTCCCAGGTGGATGTTTTACTTGGCATTGCTTGGTTACTCTGCTTTCTGCGTTTGTTTGGTGTGACTGGGATGCAGTTCCATGTTTGGACACCCACTGATGTACTGCTTGCCACCCTGAATATCTTCTTTACACACTAAGATGGTTGCTTTGTGGCTTTGGATAGACGTTTCAGGAAAGAGGCCACTAGGAGAATGGGTGTGAGTGGAAATTCTAGTTTTTGGTGTTCTGTGTCTGGGTACGTTCACTGCCAGGAAAAAACAGGGGATATTTGATAAAGCTCTTATCTGGTATTTATGTTGCATTTGAGAATCCTAGACAGTTACATTTATTGAGCAGATGTTTTTGTCAGAAAGCAGGGCCGGCCTATGTCCCGGAGCCATTGGGGCTGTCTTGCTTCAAAAGCCCGATGGTGAAATCGCCCTACCGACCACGGGATCTGAACCGTTGACCTTCCGATCATGTGCACTGTGCCCTAAACCGCAGAGCCTCACATCGACCCCACTGACAGCTGGCGCGCTCATGCTTTATTTTAGGAGGATGAGAAGTGGAAGGACTTTGAGCCGAAGGCGGTGGACTACAGTGGGCTTCGAGTGCAGGCCCTGCAGCTGAGGTGAGACTCAGTACTCAGAGACCCATCGCGGTGCGGGGTCTCCCTGAGAGGCACTGGCACATCAACTTCAGATTTAAGCCTCTGATTTTAGTATTAATTCATTTTACAGCAGTTCAGGTGAAGTATGACGGTATTGTTTTTTAAAGTTAAGGTATGTTGCTGTAATACAGTGTTCAGACTGAATTATAAGCCCACACTTGGACTCCATCTTGTCTTGTATGTTATGGGTTCCCAACCCCCAATATGTAGCATTCCACCAGGCTATAGAATGGGGGGATTTGCGGAGGGGTACATTTTCAAAAGTAAACTGCATTTTTTTTTTTTAAATGACCTGCCATGTTCATGCATGCTGTTATCTGGGAAAAAAGGAAATGGTTACAAGCAGACTGACACCCCCATTGCTTGTTATGTTTTGCAGGCTATAAATGTTGTGAAAATGAATGTGTGCCCCTTGTTTCCCTAACTTCCGCTTTCCATTAGTGATGAGAAGGAGGAGGAGGCGTATGAGAAGGATGAGCTGGGGGAGGATGGGCAAGTCCATGTGTTTGGTGGGGACAGGATTTCGGGGCCCTGGAACAAGCCTAGTGCTGCCCCCGTGGCGGCCGCGCCCGTGGGTGAGTGGGGGGGCTGGAGCCACACTGTCGGGGTGATAGGAGTCTCTGTGGGTCGCCACTGATTTGCCTTGGTCTGCCTCTGCAGAGGAAGTGGAAGTCGTCGAGCAAAAGCCAGGAGGTGTCTACAGGCCTCCAGGGGCCCGACAGACTGGCCCAAAGCGGGGGACCGTTCAGGGGCCCCCCGAGATTTTCAGCGATGCTCAGTTTCCCTCACTGCTGTCGACGGCAAAGCCCACGGAAACCCGCAAGTAAGTGAAGAAGGGAGGCTGCATTTCCAGTGTGTGGTCCATTCAATCGATTGCATAGATATAAAGGTGTGTTAAGACTAGTGATCCAAAAAGGCATCATTATACATTGCTGTTAAAATACAGCTGCTTTGGGTGTGCTTCAGTGGGCTAGTTTTGGTTCTTGCGAAGACCGAGAGATGGAGAAGACATTTGAGGTAGTTAAACTCAGGAACCAGGTTGGGGAAGATGTTAGCGGAGTCCCCTTGCAGCAGTGATAGCTAGATAACCAGTATGCCATTCTGGGGGGCAAGTAAGCTCCAAAGAATGCCCCCTCCCCTACCCTCCCCCACCCTCCACCTAACTTTGCCCTGCCATTTCCACAAAAAGCAAGGCAGACCCAAGACTAGACCTGATCTAGCCCATGAGAAGCCCTCCCTAAAGGTGATCCTGGGGGCCATGCTAGGAGGGATTATAAATGATGTTCATATATTGTGCTGATCTGTTGTGAGCAGAAGTGGAGCGCTTGTTTGCCTGAATTACCGCAGGACATGTCTGAAGGCCAAGGTGGATATCTGAGGTGCAGGGTTGGCCCTCCTTCTGGGCCTCCACAGTCTGGATTCTGCGTCCCGAGAATCCCTGTTGCAGGAGGACTCACTTGCTGCTCTAGTTTATCAACCAGAGGAACACCTTTCCCACCTGAGAAGGACACTAGTGAAAGGAGGCTATAGTCTGCTTTGTGGAAATTGACTCCTAAAAGTGGCCTTACTGGAAGACCCACAGTGCCATGCGCCGTTTGTGCTGCGGACAGCGGCCTGCTCTCGGATCCAGCCGTGGCTCAGCATCATCGAGAGCGTTACCCGGAGCCCAAGACAACAGCTGTCGTTTCGTTTTTTTTATTTTCTTAAAATTGTTGAAGAATTTGATGGCTAGCATAAGTTTTATCCTACCTTTGAAGTCTTCTCGTCTCACGGACAGTGTCTTAAAATATGAGCCTTTGCTTCCCTGTTACTGTGTCGTCTTTGCTCACACTACAGCATGGTTTCATGGGGTATTTGGGGCTGGACATATGGCATGTTGGCTGTCAAAACCCCCTCGTATAGCTCCCCCCCCCCCCCCCCAAAGCTGCACTCAAATGGCCCTAGTACCTCTTATGAAATGCACTTCTCCTTTGCTGGACCCTCTGAGGTCAGACGGCACTGTCTGATATCATGCTGGGGGGTGGAACCTGACTTTTTCCCTTCAGTGGGTAATAAAGCGGAACCCCTCACACATTACCTGTGCCAGCCTCACTATTGGACGTCTTGGGAAGGGAACCTACCATGGTTCTAATGCCAAGATTAATTTGGTTTTTGGTGCTTCTGCTAACTAACTAGACACAGTTTGTCATGAACGACTTGTGAAGGTCTGGTGGAAATGTTCAATAAACAGTCTTGGAATCTTCATTTCTCTTCTTAAAATGTTTTCCATCCATTTTGTATAGCAGTACTCTTGGAAGTCATCCAGTGTAATGTGCCAATGTTTTTTTGTGTGTAGTTTGACCCAGAAACACCAGATTTCTGCTAGAAATAGCATACTGTTAATGGCCTGGGCTGCTATGTGGTTATGTTGAGGTAGAACTGCCTCACTATTACCTACCTTTGGTTAACATGACCATGTCATTAAGCTGCCATTATGGATGAATGTTACATTACATATAGCACTTTACAGAAGCAATTGGAAACCATGTCAGCCGCCACCACTGTGTAGCCCCCACCTGGATGATGCAACGGTAGCCATTCTGCACCAGTACGCTCACCCCACAGTAGATAAGGTGGTGAAGAGTCAGGTGGGAATTTGCCAATTAGGTATAGGGGATGGTTAGGAGACCAGATTTGAAAGGACCACAGTGGCCAATTTTAGTCAGCACATCAGGGTACCACCCCTACTCTTTCAAAGAACACTCAGGGATCCTTTATGATCTCAGAGAGTCAGGACTTTGGTTTTACATTTCATCTGAAGGACAGCATTATTTTTACAGTATAGTGTCCCATCACTGCACTGGGGATTTGGGATCCACACATCACAGGATGGGCAACCTGTTGGCCATATCAACACCTTGTCCAGCAGCAACCCAGCTTTCATAGTTGGTCTCCCATCCAACTAATGGCCAGGCCCAAACCTGCTTAGCTTCAGATGGATCACCTAGTCTGAACTGCTGGTTGTATGGCTTCAGACATTATCTGAAGACCCAGCACAGGTATTTCTCTTAGTCATTCCCAGAAGGACGCTAGGTTTCAACACCCTTCACCTCGACTGGTTTTTGGAACCTGCTCCAAGTCAAGGTTTTCTCTGTGGAGGTGGTGTGTGCTGTGAAAAAGTGACACCGTTTCAGTTCTGGTTTGCTTATCAAGTCGTCTCGCTGTGTTTGTCTTTCTTGATTTTGTTTTCTCATTTAGATTGATTTGTATCCCGTGTTCCTTTCCAAAGAAAAGTGTGGATGCTGAACAATGAAAGACGCTGAGCCTGGCTGCTATGCAGGCAATACTGACCGGCGACGGGGCTACGCTGTGATGCCCCACAATACTGGATCATACATAGCGGGTCTCATGCCTTCTGCACATGGTGCCCGACCTGGTAAATAAGCACTGGGGTCACACTGCGAGCCGCCCAAATAGCCAGTCATTCCCAGTCAGCAGCTCACAGTGGGAATGACTGGTTATTAACACTCTCTCCACAAATGACAGCCTCCTACTGCAAAGTCAGGTTATTGTTGTTATTCTTATAAGGAGTGATGTTCAGCCAGTTGCATTTCCAGAGGCTTTCATTTGATTGTGGTGACTAGGCGTCATCCTAGAGATCACTGCACTCAGGCTTGGAGCTAAATCGCCGTGTTTTGATGCCGACATGAGGGAACAGCAAACGTGGTTTTGGGAGGCATCTGGAGGGGGAGGAATAACACATCCATGCAGGAGTTCCATAAATTGCTTTATTTTTCTATGGTATAGATAGATAACATGTAGGGGATTCCAGTCAAACTGAAATACTAATGACTGAAATGACATGGACCAGAGTTTCTCAACACAGTCCGAGGGGACCTACATTTCTGCTCCCTCCCAGCTCCCTGACAGACATTTTTAGAGCAAAAACATGGACGTCTGGGGGTCCCCAAGGACCGGTTTGAGAAACACTGACTTGGACAAACGTAAGAATGATTAAACAAGTCAGGGAAAACAAGCAACCTGAAAAAGGCCAGTTTAAAAAAGTTAAAAGATATTTCGGTGCTAATCCGCTGTGGCCTTTCCAACCTTCCTCTCATCCTGTTTGCCACTTGACAACCTGGTGAAGACATTTCATCACATCAGTGTACTTGGCATCTGATTCAACTATAAAACAGCGTCATCCAAGCTCTTATAATCATATCAATCATAGTAAAAATACCTTAGTTCTCAGAAAATGTCAATGTTTAATGTGCGTGTCTTTCATCCGTTGTGTGGTTTATTATTGTGTAGCACTGTCAAAAGAAGCCTGACCGTTCACACTGAATTATCTGCTCTGGCGTCACTTTGAGGCAGGCAGAGCACATCATTTTTAATTGAAGGGCTCAAAACTCACTCTATCAGCCGAGACGCGTCACGGGTGGGTTTCCTATGACAGAGAAGCATCCGGAACAGGGCCGCGGCCTCTTCTTAGAGGGGGGGGGAGTAGCTCTCCCTCTGTGGGTCTGCTCGGTGGTCGCCTGAGTCCACTGTCCCTGCATACGACACGAGTGAGACCATGGGGAGACTGCCTGCCCCAACGTCAGCCCCCTCAAGAGCTACCATCAGATTACCTGCAGCTCTCGTTCATGGGGAGTGCTCGCTGCATTTTCATCCCACATGGTTGGGGTAGTCAATGGGGTCCTGGCTGTGGACCTTTCCTAGTTGGTAAAAGGCTGTTTTAACAAGCAGACAGTGTCTTCAGGTTACATCAATTTACATAAAGTATGGATGGTAACATATATTGAACATGGAGGTCAGCATACACTGACTGCTGCCTATACTGAACCAAATGAAGCCTAACTCAGAAACAGGCATTATAATTTATTGCTGTCCTGCTTCCCCAGAAAATGGATCCTAGGGTTAGACAGCTGGATTCACACCCACAGAACACTGCGCACCTCCATACTACACAGCTGGATGCACACCCACAGGACTTTGTGCTCCTCCATACTACACAGCTGGATTCATACCCCCAGGACACTGTGCACCTCCATACTACACAGCTGGATTCACACCCACAGGACACTGTGCACCTCCATACTACACAGCTGGATTCACACCCACAGGACACTGCATCTCTCCATACTACACTGCTGGATTCACCCACAATCTTGCAGCAGCAGTGCTACTGAAAAATTTCTGAAATCAGCTGTTTGGAGAACTTGTATTTCACAGAAAATTTTCATGTCTTTTCCCAAGGGAACATTCATCCAGGTAAAGTCATTTCATAAAGAGACTTGTTTTCCTGCCAAAGAAAACTGTCCTAGCACCACAGCCCTATAATTCAACTATTCTTCAGGTTGTAAATGATATACTTAGCGGAAAATACAGCAGATATGTCTGTCAGCCTGCCTTTAGCCCGTAAGTATAACGTATCTCAGTGATGATAAGGTGACCATGTACTTGTCCGGCTCATTTCAAAGTACAATAAAGACAAGAGAAGCCCTGTTAATTCAAAAACTAAACAGAAAGAACAGAATCGCAGCATCTGCGCTCTGGGACATGTGGCATCTTCATAAAGACTCACCTTCGGTGGTTCCAGTCGGTTTGTTGTGCCGCTGCTCTCCACAGGGAAAGCAGACAGCGCCGAGGCAAAGGCGAACAGGCAGAGAGCAGCCAGGGCAGCTTTCATCGTGCGCAGCTGGGAGCCGACTGCGCAGCACTGAGGGACAGCGGCAGCGTGGGCGACAGTGTGTGAGCAAGACAGCCTGCGGGCTGAGTGTGACTGGGGTGGCGGTGAGGTGACACTGACCAGGGATACAGAATGTCCCTCCCCTTACAAACAAGGGGACGGCATACTGGAGACCCAAAGGCAATGGTACAAACCCAGTTAATACCAATTTTAAATAGTTTCATGGTAAACTGCAGTGGGGGGAAACAAGCTATGACTACTAATTGTTAGGTTTTTCTGTATTAAAATTAGGCCTATATCAATAGACGATAGGGTCACATTATTTGAAAGCTAAAACTAAAATAATCACTTAATGGTTTTAGGGATGAGGCTATCAGGCCATAAAGGTACCTTTTATTATATGCCTAAAATGTATGCACCGTAATTTAACTTCTGCCATTTTTCATTGTATCAAGTTTCAGATAATATAGGGCCTTCTCATGTAGTTCAGAAATGTGGGAATCAGACCTTAAAGGCTTTTAAGTTCTGTTATCCAGGTTTCCAACTCTCACGCATCTGGCGCTACAGTCACATTCAGATTCTTATGCTCATGCACGAAATCTTACAGCAAATCTACATTATTCCATTAAAAACCTAAAATGAGCTACACCAAAAGCGCCGGGACAGCTTGCAAACCTTACAGACTATTTACAAGGCAATATAAATCTTACATACATGTAAATGTGTGTCCAGGCTTCTCGAATCGAAAATCTCACATCATCCAGCAGACCAAAGTCGGCAACCCTGCATAATCACCGACGTAAATCATCCCTGCACATTTTGGAGCGCGGTTAAATCTTAAATGGAATATAAAATGAAAATATGCAGAGTTCCACCAATCATCACTGGATATAAAAACAAAAATAGGATTAAATGAGTTATATGGAGTGAGCATTAGATAAGGATCTGCTTCGACCTCAGCATTATTCGCAAGAGACATCTTACCGTTTCCACAAACACGCAACCAAGACCAAGTCTGTCATTAAGCGATTAGTTCTGGAAAAGACAACCCAACACATTTCTCACTCTTTAATGAGAAGAACCTGGAAACAAAGAGCAGGCTCTTTATCAGAGGTAGGTACACAGACTTGGGTGGGGCATGGAGGGACCCACCGTTCATCTAACATTCAGATTCATATCGGAATTATAGCCATGTAAAAGTCCATTTGCAGGGTTAGGCACCACAACAGCAACCAGAGTTGAAATATTAAGGTAAATAAATACAAAGTCTGAGGTACAGTACCAAATCTTAATGTAAAAATACTGCAGTCATGATGCCTATAGAGAAATAAAAGCAGGAATGACAGCGGAATCAATATTCTAAAGTCACAGTAATTAACTCATGTGAAATATGCAACATACTGTGCAGCAAAGAGACACAGAGTTGTATGTACACAAGGAGACTGACAGTCCCAAGCTCAGAGTGGAATTTTCACTATACAGGCTTCCCCGCCTCGACAATCATTAGATAAGCAAGCAAGACATTAACATTACCGTAACACTTGTGTGTCTGTAAACTGACAACTAGAGGCATGTGATACAAGTAGCGGGAGTCAGACCCGGCCACGGTGATGCACTTTGGTCCTGGAATGATCAGAAGATATGTAACGCCCAGCGGCATAAAGGCTATCTAAGAAAACAAAAGTGCTGGAAGTTTGGGTCTAATTCTCATCCCCAGCTCCAGGACCTGAACAGAGCGAGGCCATGTCCCGTACAGACATCAGCACGCCGCCCCGCATGTCAGTTTCAAACTCCAACAAAAGCCGCCGTTTGCAGAACCTCCACCACATGCACCCTTTACATATGAGAAACGATGATTCTGCTTCGACGTTAAACCCAACATCTGCTGTAGTCATGATCATGATATAAGTCTCTCTAATTGATCCCATGTTCCTCCCAGCACCAGTCAGCCTATTGCTGGTCCCCTTGGTGCAGTAGTACCACTTTATCCCAAATCTTTGCTCCCAGTTCATGAGCGACACCTCCTCTCATCAGCAGCTGATCATCCATCGGTCCCATCATGGCGTCCCCAGTGTCATTTCCAGCACCCTGAGGATCGAAAGCCTTCATCTCCCCCCCCCACTCCTACTTGCCATCCTGCTACACAGCGATGATACATCTGAGGGAGGTCCGAGATGATGAGGGGCTCATCTTCAGATCCTGATTCAGCGCACGCTCGGGCTCCGCCTTCCGCACGCAGCCTTGAGGGACATCTTCAGTTCTTCGTCTGTCCTGAAAACTCACCGCCTACAAAGCCGTTGCAGACGCGGCGCGCGACTCAGAGACGCTGACGGAAACGTAACCGGCCCAATCAGCACCAGATTATTTCTTCCTCTCGAGGAAGGAGGGCGGGCCAATCAGATAGACACATTATTAATTACGCTGATGTCCGGAAGTCCAGGAGAAGTGAATTTACCAGATAATAAAAAGTAAAAACATAGTAAAAAGAAGAATGTGATGAAGGACAGCCTGCCTGCGTAGGGCTAGGCTGGCTGCAGGGGTATACACCCAACTCCCACCCCACCCTCATGACACACCATAGGAGCCATGTAAGACCAACGGTTCGTCTCTGGGTCGTACATCTCCACTGAATTGAGATTAGACTGTCCGTCGTAGCCGCCCACAGCATACAACCGGCCGCAGCTGGCTACCAATGAGACCCTGCTGCGGCGTGTGTTCATGGCCACTAGATGGCTCCACTGGTCTGCCACAGAGCTATACACCTCCGCGCTGCTCAAGAATCCCGAGCCGTCGTATCCTCCCACAATGTAGAGCTGGCTGCCGAGGGCTGCGGCGCCGTGGCGACACCGTTTGTTCATCATCCCCGTCACCAGGTGCCACAGGGCCGTGTGCTGGTTATAGTACTCCACCTGTTGGAGGAGGAGGAAATTGTCCTTGGGCTTGTCTTGTCATGTAATCAAATTTACATTTTAGCCCTGATCCCTAAGCTTTAGGCTTATTATAACACAACTGAACCTGTAGCAGATTTACATTTTTTCCCCCAGCAAAATTCAGCATTATTGCGTCATGTTTCTGGATTCCTGACTGACCGTGTTGAAGATCTGAAGGCCATCATGACCGCCTGATACAAAGATTCTCCCATCAAACACCGTGACCCCAGCTGCACTACGACTCGCCGTCATCTCCGTCACGACTGTCCACCTGAAAACATTCAAATACCAAGAACGCCCTGGTTTTTCTCTCTCTTTTTTTTTTTTTTTTTTTTAAAATCAGAAACTGAACTGAACTATGTCTCATAAAAACGTGATGTCAAACGATATCAGTCAAAAATGTCGTGACTCCTGAATCAAAACACCAGGTGATCAAGCATTTCTACTTTAAAATAAGAAGTTCAACTTCAACTAAATCCAGCACAGCAAAAGTTCTGTTTAAACTGAATTTAGGGAAATGAAAACACAAATGTTCTGAGCCCTCTGTGTGGTCTGAAGGGTGTTTCTGGTAAGTAAAGAGTTACATCTCATTTCAAAAGGCCACTGTGCCACGTGAAAGAGGCCGTGAAGTTCCACTTCAACCAGGAGTGTTGCACACAGACCTGTCAGCTTCGGGGGAGTAGCACTCCACAGAGCTTAGGGACGACTTGCCGTCGTAGCCTCCGCACACATAGATGAGTCCGTCCACCACCACGGTGCCCATCGCACTGCAAAGAGACGCAAAAAAATCAGTGTCAACCATCATGCTTCACATTCACTCAGCTGGACGCCCCGGCACCAAACACGCCAGACCAGTTCAGTCAAGAACCAAAAAGAACAAAGTTCAAATGTATTTTGAAAGTATTGGGTTTAGTCAGTATTCATCTGCCACACCAAACTCCTCACCTGCGTTTGCTGTTCATACTGGCCACCTGGGTCCAAGTATCCGTCTCTGGGTTGTAAACCTCGACGGTGCTAAGTCGTGACTGGCCATCGTATCCTCCAATGGCGTACAGGAGTCCGTTGACCACTGCCACGCCCACTCGACTTCGGGTCGTGCTCATTGGCTGACAGCGCTCCCAAAAGTTCCCAATCGGGTCAAACATCTCTACCACGTTTAGAGAGTCGCCTGGAACAGATGCAGCATTTTAATTCTGTTGCAGTATAAGCTGGTATCGCACAGCTCTTAGCTCAGACAAGCTATCGACTAATCAGAAAGGGCTTCAGAGTTCTCAGTTCACTACTAAGCCCATCAGCGATAACGATACCTGCACTGTTCAACCCCCCCACTGCATAGATGAGTCCTGCGATGGAGGTGCAGCATCGCTGCCGTGTCTTGAAGGCTGACAGGTGGGGGCGTCGCTCCGGCATCAGATGGTAATCTTTGGCTTCGTCTACCAGGTCTCTGTTTGCAGAGGACAGCTCCCAGATCAGTCCGGGGTCGCAAACCCACCGTGTACTGAGAAATGACGTTTCATTTTCATGGTAAGGGGAGACGCGTCGGCGGTGGCCCTGCACCTCACCTGCACTTGTGGCAGCATCGCACCAGGTCATCCTGCTGCACGCGGTCGGCCAAGAACTGGGGGCGGCACAGCGGCAGTCGAGTCTTGGCGAGTAATTCCGGGAGGAGCGAGCCGCGCAGATCTTGGTCGTGCCGGACCCATGCCAGCACTGCCTCGAACACCTGCCCGGGTACAAATCGAGGGTGAGGCCAGCGCAAGGAGGCACAAGGGGGACACAATTCTAAAGGTTATAAAGCAGGTCTCTTTGAATCTGGCCCTCGATTCCAAATCCAGGCCGTGTTTTTGGTTCTTCCAGGTAGTTAGTTTAATAATTACTGATTCTGATTGGCCACAGACGCGTCACACGTGGCTCACAGGTAAAGTAAGGCGGGAAAATTACCAGGGCTCAGACCTTGAGGACCAGAATTTAAGCCTTGAACACATGCAGAGGTTTAATTGAGGGCCAAACCAGTTCAAGAGGAACACAAACCGAAAAGATCTGAAGCCGAATTAATGATGGAAACATCCTGTCCAAGTGCAAAGCTCCCAGTGTCACTTTCAGTTTACTGCGTAGTCAATACACTGCTGCCATTAAGAGTTAGCAACATGTAAACAGGTGAGTCACTGACTTCCAGTGAACTTAACCAGATCCTTTGACTGGTCATAACCAAGAAGCCAGGCTGCCTGCCAGTCCAACCTGTTCCTCAGCCTTGACATTGAGCTCATCGCAGCCAACTAGCTCCAGCAGTTCCTCCGCTTGCAGAGCCAGGAACTCCTCCGACATGGAGACGTCCACAAAGTGCTGGTGCACGAAGCTGTTGGCTGCATCATACAGCGTGGTGCACATCATGGTCTCCGCAAACTGCCGCACCCCCAGACAGTTCTTGGGATGCAACCTTATTAGCACAGACAATGAAAGAGTGAGATTTAGACCGCTGCTATTATTTGACTGAAACGGGAGCCGCTTCACTGATCTAACCACGTCTTGCATAGGAAAGGCTGGGGTCA
>JAODJU010000106.1:837129-854659 GCA_026776725.1 Gnathonemus echidnorhynchus | reverse complement strand
TCACGCAAGAAGGAGCAGCATGCGTCCTTCACATTCTGCAGCTGCAGGAAACTGGCACCGATCAGAAGAGACTGCACGTTCTGCTGGTCGATGGCCACGTGACCGTTATAAGCGAAGTTAATCAGGGCCTCGAGTGCACTGAGAGGGGGAACAATCAGAGGCTGTCAAGCAAGAGATTCTTGTGCAGAATGGAGTTTATTTCTGCATTTTTATTTTAAATAATGCACATCAGGAGTTCAGTCCATCATAAACCAAATATGATAATAATAATAATAATAATAATAATAATAAGCACATTTTATATACTATACATGTATCAAGGTGAGCCATGTCACATAGTCCCATTAAAACTGAAAAACAATCATTTAAAAGGAAGTATAAAATCTTGTCTGACCGCCCAGAAAAAAATGGCAGTTATATTAACCACAGTAGTGAAATTAACTGGTGTGAACACAGGTGAACAGGCCTGGCCTCATAAAAAGGGAGAAACGAAACGGGAAGTTTGTGGTACACGGCCTACCTGGGGTCCATGCCCTGCATGATGATCTCATCCTGCTTGCACTCCACCATGTCGTTGGTGAACATGGCATGGAAGTACGGGATGGAAGCGGCCAGGACAATCCTGTGGGCACTGAACTTGTGGTCTCCGACCTGCCGGGGCGGGGGAATGTTTATATAGCCATGTTTCTACTTTAAAAGAAGCTCAGCAAAACACTAAAATGTCCTGGCGTCAGTCGCCCTAAAGTCCACACCACACATTCATTATTTATCAGCGGGATGAAAGAATGACTCTTCAATACAGTCTTTCGAGCAGCTGATTAATCTTTTAACACCTCGAACATGTTGTTTTACAAGAGAATTAGCATTGATTGGACAGCGCTGAGTGGTAACACGCAGGCCTCTGGATAGAGGCTTTCTGCTTATAAAGGTCAGGCTTAATTTAAATAGGGGACGGTGCTCCAGGAGAACTATGTCCAGTTCTCCAGTGACAGTGAAGTCGGAGTGCAGGAAGGTTGTCATGTCAGCTTGTTAAAGGGACAATTTAGAGTGTTTCAGAGTCACCTGATCCCTGGGGATCTGAATCGCCGCACTGGAGTATGAACGACCAGACGATGCTAACAAGTGGGCAGACCAGGTGGGCTCTTCAACAGAGCATTTTACTGGTTCATTTACTCTGAGATCTGACACTGTTGTGCCAAAAAGACAGGTCATCAAAACCCCCCCCCCCCCCCGAGATGTGCTGCTCTGCAGTGGCGATTTAGACACATCTCCACCTGAACGAAAATGGAACAGATCATTTTAAATCTCATCTACCCTCAGTGACATTTGGCCTTAAAGCACTTCTCAGATTATTTGAACCTACCATCTGTAAAGGATGTAACATAGTAAAAAGCCTGGCAGCCAATAGCTCGAGCATATAGTTGTGGCTCTGTCCGTCTCCATTACTGAGCCCGTGGGAAAGCAGAAAGGGGATACGGGTGGCCTGTTACACAGGGCACAGTGCGTGTAATCCACCGTTAAGCAGGATAAGACGGCAAAGGAAACAGACGCAAGCAGCCCAGGAGCTCCTGCATTTCTCCTAACACAAAGCACTTTGATCCTTAGGATTAGGTCAAGGGCAACCAAGTATAGGAACGGTCAGCAGATCCTTTCAAGCAGAAAAAGGTGATGATACTATGGCATAATGAATGAAGAGATGGTCTGCTGTGTGACTCCCAGCCTTTTACGTTTATACAACAAACCAATGAATGAAAACAAATAAATGAACAAACACAAAAGAATGAATGAACAAATAAAACAAATTAACACATAACTAAATATATGAATGAATGAACGAATGGATGAATGACCAATACTTCTGTATAGAAACAAGATCACTTTAGCCTTGAGACTACACAAGTGCAATTCAATGATGGTACATTTGATAAATTAGGAATCTTTCCTGGCATAAAAATCGAGCACCACATAAAAGAAAAAGTTGTGTAAATCTTCAAAATATATTTCTATTACACTGTACAAGACAAACAGGGAGGATATTTCTGAGAGAAGACCATCCCAATTACAAATTATTTTGCATCAAGAAAATAAAAGCAAAGGAGCAGACAGTTAAGGCTACAGACAGAGCAGTTTAAGTTCAATGCTGAATTAAAAGCAAGCTGTTACAGACAACAGCTTTCTTTTACAAATGAGACAACAATGCAACCAAAACGACCATTTAGGTTTGTTCAAAATATACAGACAATGTACTGGATTCATTTAAGTGCAAGATGTCAGATATGTACTCAGAAAAGGCAGTCAGATAGAAAATAAATAAAGACATCTTGAATGTCCAGTATACAGCCATGAGAGGCAGCCAGAGTCAGAGAGAGGCAGAGAAACAAGTGGCCATGACAGGTGGTCAGAGTCACTCGGAGCAAGACAAAATGAAACAAGCGGCCATGAGAGGCAGCCAGAGTCATTTAGAACGAGACAGAATGAAACAAGTGGCCATGAGAGGCAGCCAGAGTCATTCAGAACGAGACAGAATGAAACAAGTGGACATGAAAGGCAGCCAGAGTCACTCAGAGCGAGACAGAATGAAACAAGTGGCCATGAGAGGCAGCCAGAGTCACTCAGAGCGAGACAGAATGAAACAAGTGGCCATGAGAGGCAGCCAGAGTCATTCAGAACGAGACAGAATGAAACAAGCGGCCATGAGAGGCAGCCAGAGTCATTCAGCGAGAGAGGAAAACCAGACAGGCCGGGGTAAAAGGCACCGCACGGGTATCATCTGCGCCCTTCTTCCGCAGTAAAGACGAATAATTACAAACCGATAATTAATGACCGCGATCCCCGGCGCCAAGACTCTTCCTTAGAAATGGCCACCCGGTGACACCCGTCGCTCAACAGAACTGGAAAGTTACAAACGAGATTATACCCGGCGACCCCCGTAAAGGGTGGATACGCGAAATGCCCGTTTTTAAATGACAAACGATAGCCAGGGCCGGGTTGATGTCTCACCTTCAGGGTGACATCGCAGAGTTTCCCCTGTCGTCTGATTTCCTCCATCACCGCGTAGCCCCGATTAGGCAGGTCATGGACGGAGAAATGCACCAAATCTTCCAGTTCTTCGAAAATCATATCTCCCATCTTAACTAACAGAGGCCACCTAACGAATCTAAATCGCCTACCGAAAGAGGACTGAGCCTCGCAGGACACCGTAGCCGCGTTTCTATAAAGATGTGCTCTTTGCTCTATTGTTAAGACATTTCAAATCGCCCAACGAAGGAGAGATGATCCTCGCAGGATACCGTACAAGCGTTTCATTAAAGCTGTTTTGCTCAGTTGAACAATCTAAATCGATAGGAGCCTCATAGGACACCGTACCAGTGCTTCTCTTAGATCTTTTGTTCTGTTGATGTAATATATTTAAAAAATCAAAACTGTAAAATGGTGGAAACCAGAGCCGTATAGCAGCCCATCCTTACACTGCGCACATCTGAACGAGGCACAGCGGTGGCAGCGCTTATTATCATTGTTATATGAATAGGAAACAGGATTATCCCCTTCAACAAGAGATTACATCTCAACAGATTAATGCAAACAGCCGGCTATCGCGCACGGTTATAATTACGAATAGAAAACATTTACTTTGTGGCGCATACAGATGTTCTAGTGAAGGCGATTGGTGATTAACGTTCAGATTTTTGTTTTAATTACCATATGTTTTAAAGCATT
The DNA here is from genome assembly GCA_026776725.1 of Gnathonemus echidnorhynchus. NCBI lineage: Eukaryota > Metazoa > Chordata > Actinopteri > Osteoglossiformes > Mormyridae > Gnathonemus > Gnathonemus echidnorhynchus. The sequence continues at coordinate 850,942 of JAODJU010000106.1, read as the reverse complement.
TATTAACCAAGTCACGTGTGATTTCCAGTGTTTTGCATTTGGTAGGTTAGTTACATTTTCTAAAATTACAAATGTATAGCTTCCCTGCTGTGGTCATCCATATTCTCTTGAAATAGCACCAGTTTGGATGGCAAAAACAGTGCAAGTAGTACCTTAAATTTAATTGGAATACAAAAATATCTATTCATCATGCCAAATGAGTTCAAAAGAAAAAATCTGAGTGAGGAAAAGAAGGGTGAAATTCTGGCTTTGTTAGCAGAGGGATTCAGTGAGCGTCAGGTTGCTTCCATCCTCAAAATTTCAAAGACGGCAGTTCATAAGAACAAGGTCAAGGCAGAGACATTTGGGACCACAGAGTTACAGACTGGCAGAGGGCGAAAACGACTCTCCACTGAGCGGGATGATCGTCAGCTCCTTCGAATGTCACGCAACAACCGCAGGATGACATCAAGTGACCTACAAAAAGAATGGCAAATGGCAGCCGGGGTTAAGTGTACAGCAAGGACAGTTCGAAACAGGCTCCGGCAGGCAGGGTTAAAGTCGTGCAGAGCTAGAAAAAAGCCAACCATCAAAGAGAAGCAAAGAGGAGCTAGGCTGAGGTTTGCAGAAGACCATAAGCATTGGACCATAGAGGACTGGAGTAAGGTCTTCTTATCTGGTGAGTCCACTTTTCACCTTTTACCATCACCTGGTCATCTAATGGTTAGACTGAGACCTGAAGAGGCCTACAAGCCACAGTGTCTCGCATGTACTGTGAAACTTGGTGGATGATCGGTGATGATCTGGGGCTGTTTTAGCAAGGCTGGAATGGGGCAGATTTTTGTGAAGGATGCATGAATCATGCCATGCACAAGATTGTCCTGGAGGAAAACTTGTTTCCTTCTGCTCTGACAATGTTCCCTAATTCTGAGGATTGGGTTTTCTAGCAGGACAATGCTCCATGCCACACAGCCAGGTCAATCAAGATGTGGATGGAGGACCACAAGATCAAGACCCTGTCATGGCCAGTCCAATCTCCAAACCTGAACCTCAGTGAAAACCTCTTGGATCAAGGGGAAGATGGATGTTCCCAGGCCATCAAAAATATGGAATATTATATAGCACTGTATAACACATAGAGAATGTAATCATTAGGACACTATTAAGATGTAACCAGAAGATGCTAATGTAACCTGTAGAGATTGTGACCTTGTATCCTTTAGTGAATGCAATTACTGCTGCACAGTGTAACCAAAATAAGCATGTATCTGCACCTTATGTTAGCTTTGAAGTTTGTGTATCTGCATCTTATGTTAGCCCTGGTTGTATGAATATGCACCTTATGTTAACCTCAAGGTTTCTGTATCTTATGTTAGCCTTGGCTGTATGAATAGGTACCTTAGCATTGCAGCTTATCACTATGTTGAAGGCTAAGAATATAATTAGGTCTGTAGCTAACCAGCCGACACGCCCACTCTAACTGGGCATGGGCTCCGAGTGGTTTGGTATGTGGGTTGTGACTGGGGCCCATTTGGGCTGCCCAGGAAAACATAAATGGTGTTCAGATGGGCAGCCCAGAAAACCCGAATATATGGGGCCCACATTGGCCCTTAATGGGTTTATTCTTGTGAACATAAAGTTCATATTTCTAGTGCAAATCCTGTTCATTTGCTTTCTTTTAATTTCAGTTAAAATTTCTATGTTAATGCCATCGAAAGCACTTTTCATTCATTTGTACACAATATGTGAAATGTTGACAAAATCTCTTCTTTCAACGTGTGGAATACGTATTCACACAACAATATCCTTTATCAGTGGAAGTACATTCCTTAAACTTAGAATTTGCTTAAAACTATAGTTATCTGTTCTCATATGTACCTCAGCGATTAACTCTCAATCATTCATACTGGATGTCATGTTAATCTAATGCAGGGTTGGGCAATCTTATCCACAAAGGGCCAATGTGTATGCAGGTTTTTGGGATAACCTTTAGGTCAGCTGTTCAAACCCAGGTGTGAGGACTCTTCAGCCAATCAGTCCTCTAATTAGTAATCTAATTAGGGAGTTGCTGTGAAAACCTGCATACACACCGGCCCTTTGCGGATAAGATTGCCCTCCCCTGATCTAATGCATGATATTATGGTATCAGCATCTCTCAAAGTTGCTGAACTAAGTCTTGCCTTCAGTTGAAATCTTGGTGACTGGTGAAATTGCAAGTCCCGCTGCACATGAGACCACTGAAATTAACCAATCACGTATCACTCTTGCAAATAAATTAATGTACTATTGGCACACCTTCTTCAATTTGTCTTCGAAGGTTGGACAAGCATCAGATGTTCTCAAGGTGAGTAGAAATGAAGCCATGTAAAACACTTATGTAGAACACAATCTTCATTTGTATCTAAACCATTTAATTCTTCATATTACAACATTTAACTTGTTTTATACACAAAAAATTGTATAAAGACTAGTGGTGTAATGGTACAGTTTACCCACGGTTTGGTATGTATCTGAGTATTTGGGCCAAGGTAATGGTAAGGTTTTGGTATCTTTATATTGAAGAATAAAATAAAAACACATCACCTTTTAATTAAACAATGAACTAATTTTTCCATATAACTGTATATGTAGCTTAGTAGTGACGTTTCCTAATCGGCATGATTTTGATAATTGTTACCTTGATAAATTGATATTATGGATTTTGCTTCACTGATATGTATTTAATTGCAGATGTAATTACCTTTTTTTAAAAAAAATGTCCATAAATGGGCAGCGTGTGGCTCAGTGGGCTAAGCCTTGGTGCCTGTGATCATAAGGTCACTGGTTTGAGCCTGGCCTGGGTACATCTGTGGGTCCTTGAGCAAGGCCCTTAACCCCCAGCTCCCTGGGTGCTGTTATAGGGTTGCTGCCCTTCACAGTCAGCTTGCGCTCACTTACAGAGAGCAAGTCAGGGGAGGCGTAAAGAGAATTTCCCCACAGGGATCAATGAAGTATCTATTATTATGATGTATGGTAATAACCAATAAAGCTAAAGACAGGGTTATAATCGCTATCAAGCTGAGTAAGTCGGTGAGACTAACTTACTGCATATATTTCACTTTTACATTTTATTGAATGCTTCTGTGTGGGTGTAATCTGTGACCATTTTTAGTCAGACTTTATTCTCCTAATGTCCAGTATACTTGCTGCATACTTGATATGGCCAATATCACAGCCTGTCTTTGACTTAACCACTTCATTAAAGGTTTAATCATCTTTTCTTGCTATTCACTATTTTTCTATCTTAAAAAGGCCCAACCTCCTGCTTCAAGCTTACAACAGGTGTTTCTGCCTTGACAAAATGAATCATTGTTTACTATGCACAAAATGGCGGTGAATTAAGAGAAAAGTTGAACAACATAATCGGGATATTGAAACAGCAGTTTCATTATGGGCGATTTGCTCAGGGAGATTTTTTATGAAAAATTGAAGTGAATTTTATGAATATAACACACACACACAGACGCTCCTCTATTTACGAATGAGTTACATTCCAAACGACCGTTCGTAACTCGAAATGTTCGTAATTCGTTATTCAACATCATTTTAAGGGTATACACAAGTACAAAGAACTAGGATGCTGGGAGTTCACATGCTACGCTGCTGCATGGCGGGAGTAGCGGCCAGAAGTCATACCAGGCGGAATTGGCGCACAGAAAAAAAAATTTATGTTGCGGACAGCAAATGGGAGCCCAATGAACACAATTTGGATTTACAGTCTTCTTCGTTCATATGTCTGAAAGTTCGTAAGTAGAGGAGCGTCTGTATATGTGTGTGTCTGCCAACCATCCTCTGTTGTCAGCACAAGGATTCTTTCTGTATTTGCCCTAATAGTGATTACTCACTTTTAATCAATATTTCTACTGAAACTGAGTTATAGTGGATTATACATTTTTCTTTTTACAGCTGTCCTGAAGCAGAAAATATCAATAAAAAAGGATATTGAGCATTCTCAATGGTTCATAAATGTTGGTGACCGTGATGGAAATCGCGCACTAAGAGCTCACCGGGACCTTCAAACGAGGACGGAAACTTCTGGGTATGTATCTGGCTGATGGTTACTGTAAAGGCCCAGTTCCCATTGGCATTAATGCAGTACACTTGCACAGATAGTTATGCAGTGAATTTTATGAATATGGGTAATGAGTTGGAGAAATTGTTCCATGAAACTTAATATACAGGACAGTTGACCAAAATTTCTGATGAGAGAAACCCATCTAATAACTTAGTCTTTTCTCTTCGGCTAATTAAGGCTACCCCTCACCTCTCATTGCATGTTAAATGCCAACTGACTGTACTGAAAAAATCAGGTTCTACAAGGATAGTTGTGTACTATAAAATCAGAGAAGTTTAAACTATACGGTATCTGAATCTCTGAGAAGCTTGCAGACATCAGCTCAATGAAAAGTAAACTTTATTTGCTGATCCACAAAATAGACTTCTTTGGTTGTACAAATTCACTAGTTACAGTCTTGAATGAACTACAGTTCCCGGCAGTCACCTTTCACCTCTCACCCTTTTACAACAAAAGCTCTCAATGAGAATTCAATGAAAAGAAAGAGCAACAATCAAAACTATAATATAAAATGTAGTGTCACAAATCTACATTTAAAATTACCCAGAATTAAAAAGAAACAAATCAAAAAAAATGTTGCAGCTGAATTTCAGTTGGCAAGAACAAAAAAAGCTAAGATTAGTAGAATTAAATTCAAAAACAATTTCTGCCCTTGAGATAGCAGGGTAATTTAACAAACAGCTGATTATAAGTGTAAACTTTAAAGCTGGAAATATGCACAAAGAAAGATTTTTGAAAATGGCCATCTCATCTGAAATCTGAATTAAGGCTACTCCAAAAACGATGAGTCAGCTTTTAAAATCCAGTACCTGTACATTATTCACAAATTGGCTTCAGATTTTAAAAAATAAATAAATAAAAAGTACCTCCACCACAAATATGTAGGACCTAGTATTTTGGGGCCGGAAAAGTAAATTATGCATTTTAACCCTTTGACAAGTTCAGAATGGTACACATATAGACATGGTAACCCACAGTTAATCTGTGAAGCGCCTGGGGTTGTATAGGGCTATATAGTAATAAACTGAATCCCTAAAAACAAATCAGACATGCAGTACCAGTAAAAATCTGGACACCTACTGAAAATCATTTTGAACAAGATAATCTGAAGGGTTGTTTAGCGTCATGTAGTAAGAATTACCTTGTGAACACAGAAAGAGATGGGAGTGCAGTGACGGATGAGCCAGTTTGGGATGAACTGGATTGAAGAGTAAGAGCAAGGTAGCCAACCTGTGCCCAGAACTGGAAACTCCTGGAATGTAGGAGAAGCATTCCAGGTGGCTACAGGGGGCAGCTGGCTGAAAGAACGCCAAGAGTCTGCAATGCTGTCATCAAAGCAAAAGGGGGCTGTTCTGAATAGTCTAAGTGTTGAACAGATTGAGATGTTGAACACTTCTCTTGGTCGTTGCAATATTTGATATGTATTATTTCATTGCCTTGAAGCTTTTTACTATAAGGTGAATAACAGCTAAAATAGAGACAAATGCATTAAAAACAGGTGTGTCCAGATTTTGACTATGGAAGAAAGGGAGAATCCTGCCCTTCTCCAGCTAGCAGGCAGTTCTGGAAGCTTTATGCTTCTAACCTTCAGTAAAGAGAGATGCCTCCCTCTACGAAATACATCATAGTGTGATATGAAATCCCAGATGGGGACGATGGTATCTTAAAAGCATTCAGCTGCAATGTGACCAGACTGGGATGCTAACTGCTCAACGTTTGCACCCAGCCTACAGTCACACTAATGCACCCCTTCTGCTCGTAGTAACACAGAACCTCCGCAGGAATGGTGACCTGAACGACGGTGTCCGGCTGTGTGTCGGCTGTGTGTGCAGCACTCCGACATCCTTGTACCATTTACAGAAATACAATTTAACATACACCTTGTTTAGCATATAACTTTCTTGTATTCTTCCACAGAATAGTCATTAAAAATAAAAATAATAATAATAAAAATGAAAGGAAAAAAACAGCAACTAAAATTCAAACTGAAAAAGAAAACAGTTTGGTGGACCCTCCTTGTATTTGTTTTAAATAAAAAAGAAATTTAAAGCAGAGGCCTCCCGTGGAGGGGGGGGATGTGTAACTATGGTAATCCCCCCCATACCAGCACCTATGCTGAAACTGCAGCTTTGCTGTGTGGCACACTGTCATTGTGTCAGGCAGGGATGCTTCTGCTGCACCTTGTGTGGTCTGACGGCTGCAGTGCCTGCCTGCACCTGTGACAGCGTCATCATGGGTCTTGTGGCCTCTGTGGTGTTACGTAGGCACAGCTGTGTCCAGGCTGCACCGGCCGTGTCTTAGTTTGCTCTTATTACTGTACAGAGCCATTTCCTCCAGGGCTGACGCGTCGGGCAGTGAAACGGGCAGCTCGGTGTCGGGGTCCTCAAGGGGTCCTAATAATAAGTAAAAAGAGATGCGATCGTCCATATAGATCAGTTTATTAATTTCACCATATCACACTGGCTTTAAAGAAGTGTGAAACTGCTTTTTTTTTTGGTCATTCTACGTTTTAAAGCGACGTTTCGATCCAGTGCTGTGAGGTCACAGTGATGCCTGCATCTTACCACAGTTAAACCAACACCAAACCGCAAGGAGGCTTCTTGCCTTATGTGCCAGACTGACTAGGACCTCTCAAAAAACTGATGAGTCAAAATCAGTGTGACGACACATCCGTGCCTTAAAAGCACAACGAGACCCAGGCACCACCAATGACGACTTATTCCCAGAGTTCCCTGGGGCTCTCAAATAAGGTTTTTAATATTCCCATTAGTTCATAACTGATTAATGAGCAGAAAGCTGGTTTTATAATTTATTAGTCTTGGTGCCCCAGGAGCTGATGGGAAATGCGTGTCATCTTTGATGCAGCACTACTCGATTGGCAAGGAACCCCCAATGGAATCACCACCAGCCACTACCTTGATTTACCGTGGTACACCAACTGCTCCCAGGATGTGTACTGATATCCAATGGATCAATCAGCTCAGAATCACATGTGGAACAGTGTGCTGTATATTGTACATGTATGTATCCCCATACCCATAAGTCACAAACTGTAGATACTTCAGCCAAATACACCCACACCAGGAAGCCAAGAAAAACAAGGAAAATTACTGAAGAGTTCTCCCATTTGAGGACACAGAGAAATGCATTCAAATCCTACCAAAGTCTGACAGCTGTTTATCCAAGGGTGTCGCCTGGATCAGGGATAACGAAAATGCGATTGAGTCAAAAATAAATGTGAGTTATATGGGATAGGAAATGCCAATTATTTAGGGACAAAGGTCTGGCTTGTTTCTAAAAACAATACACCGCAGAGCATCAATGACCAGTATCTGACTACTGATGAACAAATGCCTGTATAATTTACAAGCACTCACAAGTATCCACACAATCCAGTTGTCAGTAATCATAGTAACCAGTACAAATCAAAATGATCAATAATCAATAGTGTTACTTGCTTATGGTAGCAGTATTAAACTGATTCACTGATGACCCTGGTGCTGGTGATACTTTTACATCCACATCACTGTGGTTTCAGCTTAGCTATTCATCACCACATACTGCGCTCACAGAAATGACTGGGACACTGGCTTAGTTCAGTAAAAATATTGCAAAGTAATTGGTTTTATAAAAAAATAATTACTTCATTAATTTGTTCAAAAAGAGCCGACATTAGAAACAACCAGAAGTAAAACATTAATTTAAAGTAGTAATAAACTGAGACCCAAATTATAGTTCTAAATGAGCTGTTCTGAGTTAAGTTAATTGACAATTGGTCATCATTGGACGCTTTGTAATTAGTAACACCTTTAAAGTAACCAAACATTTGTGTTTAGTATCCTTTTGGGAGACAGTGACTACAATTGCAATTAATAGCAAAATGGCAAGAACAGAACTGAATTAAAATTTACTACAGAATTAAGCAAGCATCCCAAGACTTTCAGTGAGCACTGTATACTGATAAAATTACAACTAGTATCAATACGGTTTAACCAGTCAATACTCACCATAACTACCGGAGCCATCAATACAGAAATTGTTGTCTGCGGTATCTGGGGCCTGCAAAAGAAGATAGCATGAGAGCAGAGGAGAAGAACGGACGGCCACCTTGGAAAGGTCCAGCAAATCTATGAAACCTGATATATCTATTCACGTATATAAAACAGTCCACCTTGAGAACTGCAGTGTCACTTCACCATCTGCGGGTTTAGTTTTCTTTTTATCCACAAAATTATTTAGCTAAAATAACCTTCCCAAGCAGCATTTCGCATCCAAATGCACAGCTTTCCTAAGGCAAAGTGATCTCTTAGCCACCACAAATTATTCCACTTCCCATCACGACACCAAGTAGATAAGCATAAATGAACTGCACCCATAGCCACAGTGACGGCCGGATTAGCAAACCACCGGACCCCCTCATCTGCCGGCGGCTCGGCCTTCCAGGGCGCCGTGACCCAGAGGCTGTCTGACTATCAATACTTATGAACATATGCCTGAGGCAGAAGTCCACTGAGGAATCTGTATTTATAAACAGCCACAGACAGTAGCACTGGAAGCTGGGGACGCCGGTAATGGCTGCGGCTGATGCAGCTCCAGCACACAGCAGCTGCTTTGCCGCTCGGCGCATAAACAGAAGCCGCTCACAGCACCGGGAGACACCCAGCAAACTACTAATCTGCTTATCAAATTGTTGGTGTAAGTAAATGCCCGTATAATACTGAAAAGCTGGTGTCCGGACTCAAGTTTATGGCTATCATCTATAGCGATGGTGATTATTGGGCATGCGCCACGTAACCTGAATGTGATATTTTGCAGCCCTAAATACAACAAGAGGTTACCTTCTGCTTTTACAAGAAGCAAAGTCAGAACACCTCACATAGCCGCCCACCTCTTTGTGGACAAACATCACATGATTTTAAAATTCAGAACCTGAATGCAAAGAACATTTCAGTATAAAATGAGGGTACAGGACTGGCAGGCAGCCGTCCGGTGTGGAACAGCATTTACATACAGAATGCCAGCTAGACAAACACCAAAGCAGGCTGACAGAACAGTGACAGGCAGCTCAGCGCAGAGGAATTCAGATGGACAGAAAGAGGAAGGCAGAGTCTCAGATGGACAGAAAGAGGAAGACAGACAATCCGCCCGTGGCCTCGAGATGCCGACCCCCTCTAGCAGCTGCCGTCCTTGTGAAGCCTTTTATCAACAGCAAAAGGCTCATTATAAACGCCCTCATTTGCTGCGTGACCTGATTTATGGCCGACATTAAGATCCTAATGGAAACGGGAGCTGGAGAGAGAGTCTGGTGTTCCCAAGAAAGTATACAATAGGGCAGAAAAAAAACCTGGCACATTCCCCAAGCCCAAGAAACACAGTGCCACCATGGAAGGGAAAACAGCGCTAATTGTGACACGGCTGCCATACAGGGCCCAGAAAGCAAAGGCATCCACAGTCCAGTCATCCGGAGGCTTGCGGGACAGACGAGCCTGGGAGCAGCAATGAGGGCACCCAGACACTGAGCATGCAGGGATACCTGGATGTCGTACACAGGTTTGGAAGAAGGGATTGCAGCGAACTGTCGGTAGTCAAACTTCTTTTCTGTCAGGGACTAGAAGGGACAGCAAATAGGAATGAATGAAGAAAGGTGGAGTGGAGCGATGTGGCTCACGGGGCAGGGCTGAAGCGCCGAGTGTTGTGTGGGCGGGGCTTACACGTGATGTGGGCGGGGCTAAAGCTTAGTGTGGTTAGGAGTTGTGGGCAGTTACCATGGTAACATGGGGATAGTAAATTCAACTGTGTCATATCTCCTGTAAGATCTTCCAGGTGACAATGACGTGTTCGGAGGCACGCAAAGACAAAAATGCCTCACTACTCCTCATTCTCCCTCACCCCTCACATCGGCTATTGGATGTGGGAATAGCTTCCAGAATGGAGGGACACTAGAGGGAAGGAGGGAGGGAGACGACAAATCCTCTACCAAGGAAGAACTGAGCAGCTTTCTAAAAAAAAAACTCAGAAGAGGTAAAGTCAGCTAGTAGCATTCAGTAATGTTTATGTGGTAAATTAGCCTTACTGCTTTAGTGTGTCTGACTGTCAACATGAAGATTCAGAAGCACAACCATCGCTCCAAAAACAGTATGACCCAAAGTTACAAGCTGACAAAGTTCCTTGGGTATATTTTGTGGTGGGGGGAAACACAATAATCAGATCTTACCTGTCTGCCTGGTGATCTGACACTTTGAGGACTGAAATCTGTAGACAGAGATGAACAGGAAAGATAATCAAGAGCTTCTATCCAACAGCAAGAGCTCAAAAGCGGCGCCCGCTCATTTCTGGCTAATGCGATTAGGGACATTGGGGGTATTACAGAAGCACTGGTGGCCAGGATAGACTGACCCTCCAGGGGGGTGGGAGAGCCTGTGGAGGCAGGCGATGGCGAGTCGGCTAGCCGGTCCAGAGCGCCGGGTTTCTTGCCATCCCATGACTTGGCGATGACCACCTGCGCTTTGAGGGCATCCCGCTCCAGAGATTTCATTCTGGGAAGAGGGGCAGGGGGGGTGTGATGTCAAAGGGGACATGCGAGAGGACAGAGCAGTGAAGGTGGGAGAGGATGGTGACGTGGAAGATCCCAGATAAAGCAATTGCCTGCTCCGCTCCATCCCAATGCCCCAGCCAAAGAAGATGGCGTCCTTCCATGGAGGGACACAGTGTCCTGCTAGCCAGTGTGTGTCACACGCTTTGGCGGGAGCTGGTGGGACGAGGGGGAAGCACACGCCCCTCTCAATTAATATTGTATCAGGTTTAATTTCACATTTAACTGCTTTTAAGTTTGGTATTTTATTATGGTATAAAAGACTTGCATTCTGCTTAACAACTACAAATGTAAGAAGCCACACTTATAAACTGTACCTGGTACCACATAACCCCAGAACCAAACACACCAAGAAGCAGGGAGGGAATCACATCCACAACCCTGGAGGCGTGAGAACACAGTGCCGGCCTACAGGCTACGACATCACCCTGAGTAACGGGAGATTTACCCCAGCAGGGAATAGAGAATCTGTCCATAGCATGGTCTAAAATGACTGATAGTTTCATCACTTTGGGCTTGTAATGCTTAAAATGGGCTTTATATGGAAGTAGGGTTTGGGTCCCACTCAGTCACTATTACCACAATGTAACCCGTGTCTAGGTTTGGTCGGTCGCTGCCCACGACATCTCCAGGAAAACCAGCCGACATGGGCCGAGCTGGCCACACACACACAGACAGAGGACAGGTCCGGTGAACAACACCTCCCCATCCATACAGGGCCGTGTGATGCCTGAATATCAGGTGTGTTGTGTGTCCTGTGTACCGGCTGGCTACCTTTCTGCTCTCCACCTGGCCCTCTCCTCTGCCTCCATTGCTCGCTTCTCTGCAGACGACAGCTCCCTATCAGAGGCGCCGGCCTGCAGTTCGGGGTCCCACAGGTGGAAGGGGGGGCTGGACTCGTTGAGATATAGAGGCTTCAAGCTTCTGTTAACGACAAACATCTAAGAGCCCTGCGCACGTGCAAAGCTATCATCTTAATCGAATCTCGAAGCAAGCGTCTGCTCCGAGTTTCAGTTTAAAAGGCATGTATTTAGGTTTCATATAAGAGCGAGGTTTCAGTTCTCCTCTGAAAATGAGCGTGTTTAAGCAGTTTCTGAGGCTGTATCATGCTGTAGTTCAAGCACTTTGTAAAGGAAAAGCTTATGTTATTGATACTGATCAATGTCATTCACCAAGCACATTCTGAAAAATGTCTAGAAAATGTTACCCTGTCAAAGAATTGGGTCTCTGCTCCAGTTTCGAGCCGCCATCAAGCGAGTCCCTCTGAGGAGATCCATTCCTGTCCAAGAACGAGGGCCTGAAAAGGCCGACTGTGATTATGGCGTGCCCCATACACACAGAGGCTGAACATCAGCAGCTGTGCCAAGCGGCTGTGCATTAACACAAGGGTGTTAAGGGCGGCTGTGCATTAACACAAGGGTGTTAAGGGCGGCTGTGCATTAACACAAGGGTGTTAAGTCCGTACCCGGTAATGGACGGGGTGCCACAGATCTGGGGCGATGGCCCAGTCTGTTCTTTTTCAGGCTGAGTCTTGCACGCCACTCCATCCAACAGAACCTTGCCCTGGGCCCTTATTTCAGCCATCTTCTTGGCCAGGACTATCTCCTCTTCATCGTCTTCATCCTCATTTAGTAGATACCGCTGGGAATTCTGCTGAATCCATCGGGCTGGTATGACAGGCAGAAGCGGAACTTATTAAACTTAACAGGCTGGACCTTCCAGTTAGTCCAAGGGGCCAAAGCCAATTCTCCTTGCTGTAGAGCCTACCTTCCTCTTCCTTCATCTTCCTCAGGTCATCCTCGCCTACCAGCGACACCCGGGGCTTGGGTTTGGTGTTTGCCGTCTGCTGCTGCTTCATGTCAACCTCAAAGTACTTCTGTCGGTCCTTGAAAGAGCGCCGTTCTGGGTTGCCCTGTCCAGTGGGCACAGGTGCCTGCCACGGGAATGGGGGTGAGGGGCTGCTGTCAGAAATGTGACACCAATACCATCAAAGCCCCTTCACTGTAAATTAGGGTCTTATTCTTACTCTTGAATAATTTCAAGATGACTTGTTCAAACAACCGAAAGCATGCAAGATTCCTTACAGATGCAACTATACAGTTTGGCAGTTGCAGAATGCATCAGCCTTAAAGATTTTGCCATTCCTTTGCAGCATGGTCAGTGTTGAAAGGAAGTTTGTGTTAGTAATATTCAGTAATCACCATTCTTCATCATCAGTGGTTAATCGGCTAATTATGAAAACTCCCCAAGTCTGTTAAATTTTGAGTTACTGCACCATTTGGACGCCCACATTGCACACCTTCAAGCACAGCACAGCGTCGGAAAGGCCCGGAATTAATCAGAGAGACCTCAGGTCAACACCACTGTGCCCCGCAGTGTTGGTTCCTGAGCTGGCCACCACCTGAGGCTGCTGCCCCCCACCAGGGGTACCTGTAGGTCCAGTGAGGGCCGGGACCGGCGTGGCACAACAGCCAGATTCATGTAGCTGCTACGGTCGGAGGTGATGGGGGTATGAGGGGAGACAGGGACTGTGTCCACCCTGCCCACACTACCGAGCCTGGCCTCACTCTCAAATACCTCGTTGTCCAGCTCGGGCTGCAAGGGCCACAAAGGTCATCACTGACTGGTTCACGAGCTGATATCACGCAAGTTATTGTCCTGGGGGTGCCCAAGCCGTAAGGTCACTAATGCTCGGAGCCCCAATGATGCAACCATTGGCCAACTCGCCTTCGCAAATGCATAAGCATGTTATAAAATACCCCGGTGTGACGTGCCAGTCCAGAGAGCACCATGTGATTCCCGGATTTCACCCTCTGGGGTCTAGGGGTAGGGGACACACTTTCACTGACTGGGGCATGGTCACACATTTCAGTCAGTATCATAAACTTAATTCATGGCAAATAAATTATTTCTTATATATTTGGTTTGGTAACAATCTTAATGTTAGTGTACTTTGTAAATATGTCAGATTTATGTGAAGTTTGTAATTTAACATCAAAGTATAGACATTACAAAATGCAGTTTGGAACACTTGCAGAAACATTATAAAATTACATAGTAAGCAATGGTGGAAGTTTGTTTTGATCCCAGATATCTGATCACCAAAGTCTTGGCTACATGAAGATGAC
>JAODJU010000106.1:756840-784883 GCA_026776725.1 Gnathonemus echidnorhynchus | reverse complement strand
GGGATGGCCTCTCAATCAGCCAATAATAAAGCAGGGGTTCTCAACTCCAGTCCTGTGGACCCACTGTGATTGGCTGATTGAGAGGCCATCCCAAAAACCCGCACCCACACCGGCTCTCCATGGATCAGGTTCCCCACCCCTGTTTTAAACCATTCCCGTTCCTTGCTGCTTTCCTCGTGCAGGGCGATGGTTATTACTCAATGTCCCGTGAAGCATGTCTGTCTCGGTAGCATCAGCATCATACCAGCGTACTTGTGTTCTGAGGCATTTTACCTCTGACTCCAAGAAAAGATGCCAAGCATCCAGCTCTGACAGAATGATATGACCAAAGAAAATGGAATGTTTTGATTTATTATTTTAACTTTCACTTAAAAGCACAATTTTTATTTATATTTTCAGGGTTTTTTTGCAGCATATTCATATTTTGAATTTGTATAATTTTGACAGGAGATTTTTATGGAGAGCAAAATATCTTATTTTAAGTTTATTTTGGAATAATATTGTATCCTGTCTGTTTCGATTTTATGTTCAAAAAACGTTTAGTTTTAGTCTGTTCAATAAATGTTTATCCTGTTCGCCCCGCGACCTAAAGTGTGCTTTGAGTTTTGGCCCCCTGTGCGACTGAGTTTGACACCCCTATTGTAGAGGGTTATCTGGTATTTGTTGACCTGTGGATATTTGGGTTTTTATTTTTCAACCACGCTTCTCTCAAGATATGTTGACTAAAGTTGGGAGAAAACAATTGCTGAAATTTAAGCTTTTGACTGACTTAACTCTTCATTTGAGGGTTACTGCATTGTCAGTAATTAGTTTTTATTGGTGACTGTCAGCGTGTTCTGGAAGGCATTTGTTCTTCTGAGAACCAAGAAAGTCATTTAAAAGTAATATCAGTATTGTCATGAAATTGGGTCTGTGTAAACTGTACAGTCAGTTTTGTTATGAAATGCACATTTTTATTTTTAGACCCTGGGTAAGATGTACTAAAAGGTGTAAACCAAAGTTGTGAATTGGTGTCAGACTCCTGTTTAAGTCACAGGTTGTCCAAAACAAACACCAGGTTTGGCCCCAATGATGCTCAAAAGTCTACTTGGCAGCTCAGCACTTCAAGACTAAGGTCAACGTTCATCTACGTGTTCATGTACTTTTTAGGCTACATTGTTTTCTAGGTTTTGGTACTCAGTGGAGATAGCTGAGCTGTAGAAGGATCTTTGCTTGGTGGCGAGTTGATTACACATAGGGGGAGGAGGCTGGTTGGACCAGGTGGACCTGTAACAGGAGTCATGGTTTGTTAGAAATGTCTGGATGAAGCTTACATCTAACATGAGTTATATTTGCGTAATAAATTCTCCTGTGTGTTGAGTGAGGCAGGGGACATCAAGTGTCATTAACCCATGATCAAAGCCTCAGTTATTACACAGCAAAAATCAATGGCCAGAAGGCAGTTGGTGCATATTATCTCAATAACCACAGGCCCTCCTAATGGTCACTCAAGGTGACGGAAGCTGTCAGGTTTTAAAAGGAGGCTTGGCTTGCTGCCACCCCCACCAGGAAGAGACTCATGCTACCGCTGCATGAACAAGAGCATTAAATACCCCGACTTAAATGTATGAAGCCAACATAATGTGAACAGATTCAGCAACAGACACAAACTGCCAAAAGCCCCATGTTATCTTTTATTAATTATTATCATTATTATTAATAATAATAATAAATACCTCTGACACTGTACAATATCTTACACGAGGACAAGCAGTAATCAGGCAATATAAATGTATAGTTCTTTCTGTCCCATACATTCCCTTTCTTTATCAGTACCATATTAGATATTTAAGGCATTTTAAAGGGTCGGTGGAATACAAACACGTGTTTCTGTAGCTGACAGTATGCCACCATCTGAAGTATTTGCCACATTATGCAAACCCAAGGCAGCCAGCAGTGCAGGGAACTAAGACAGCAATCCAGTAACATGCAGATGGAAATGTCAGTGCAGCGTCTGGTTAGCATTAGGCTTCGTCTCCCAATGTATTGGTAGGTCACAAAAAGAGCGACGACTGAATGTTGTAAGACACTGTCATTCTCAGCCTGTCATACATCAGCCCTGACTGCAATATTAGTATTCAGTTTGTTTTGGACAAAATCAAAAAGGCAACCATCCTGCTATTTCCTTTATAGCCATGTTACAATCACCTATTTTCTAACTGGTTGGCAGTACTGTTAACTTATGAACAGCTATTATGTTCTTTTCTCAAAATGTAAAACTTGTTTTCTCATATTTTTTCATGTGTTTATGTCGTTATATATGAGGGCTGTAAAGATGATTCCCGGATCCGTCGGGATCCCGCCTCGCCTGTAGCAGTGCCCTTTTGGTCCTGGAATGTTGGTATTACTCAAAAGTATCAATTCAAGGTATCCACAGCGTTTATGCTCAGGTTTACCATTAAACAAGAGCGATAGAGTGCTTCTATGTCCTATAGTCAAAGACGCTTTTAGTAAAATGCATAATATACAGCGGCACATAATCTCCAGCGCCATGTAGTAAATGTTCATAGGAAGTAATGCTCTATTTATATTCTCATGAGAAAAAAAAATTCAAAAACTTTTCGGGTGTTAAAAGGGACATCCTGTGCATGTATCCATCTAACTGATTATTCTGGGGCTGGGGTACACCCTGGATAGTATGCCAGTTTATCAAAGGGCACATGCACACAAAATCATACTCTATGGGCAATTTAGAGACAACAATTAGCCTAAGTGCATGTCTTTAGACTGTGGAAGGAAACCCATGCAATAGGGGAACATGGGATAACATGCAAACTCCATTTGCAGAGAGGAAGAACAACTCTGTGAGCCCACAGGGCTGCCCTCATGATTCATATTGTTCATATCATATTCATACTGATTCATGCACAAATATATTGATTGTATTCTAATAATAATATGGAACAAACATCTGTGGGTCCATATGATTTAACTTGGATAATTCAGTTAAGAAAAATAAAAATGCCAGTTCCCTATTTTGACACTTAAACTTAAAATGTAGAGAAAGCATCTGCAAGAGCAACAGAAAATTATATATTCTTTAGTGACCAGTTAAGGTGTGACCAATGACTTTAGGTCGCCTGCTGTTTGTTTTCACAAATTAATTTTTCAATTACAAATTAATTGACATTGAGATGGACCTTCTGGAATTCACAGCCAGAAATATAGGAAAGAAAATCTCTAGGTGAAACTTCTCTATCTGTGGGGTGTAGCTTAACAAGTCTGGCCTCAACCCCCATTTCTGGAATGTTGTGGGTTCAAATCCCCTGACTGGCAGAGTAGTCACGTCACCATGGGGCCCTTAATCAAGGCCCCTAACCCCACCTGCCCCAGGGATGCTGGCTGACCGTGCTCTCCTCTATAATCTTTCCACTCATAACATGTTCTTCAGGAAAAACAGAAAATGGGTCACATATCTCAATTAAAGAATATTTTTTTTAAAAAAAGGAGGGAGACCTTGTCCATCTTGCTGCATTGTGAGGGATGCTCAGTTCACTTACTGGAAGTAAGGATTTCAAATGGCAGAAGGAGACTCTGAAAGCCCTTCCCTCTCTGGTGTAACCTTTGCTTGACTTGGGCTAAGACTCCATCCACTCTTTCCACCACCAGTGCTTCCCCAGTGTCTCTCACAGCATCTTATCCTCAACTCTGAGCAATGTAGCAACTCCATCCCAGCTTCTGTAGATGGTTTACACACGCTCCTCACACAGCTCAGTTTGCTGCTGCTGTCGTGCCAGAGGAGCCCCGATCTGTAGACCAGTGCTTGGCCCAGGCTTCCTGTAGAAATCCTGTCAGTCTCTCACAGTCCTCCTGCAGGAGACAAGAGCACAACCAACAGGATGATTAACACTGCATCACCAGCATCCATCCTTATAGCATCATTGAATTGCAACATCACAAGCATCAATTAACACAATCACAATACTGAGGACAGAGACATACCTCACAGATAAAGGCATAGTGTACAAGCTCATTGGCCAGGTCCTTTGGGCTGTCAGCTGAGGAGAGTAGAAAAATATTGGTTATATAAAAGCATGAAAACTGGAGATGCCCTCTGTCTGGTCATCACCGTAAAATTTTACAAAGTTCACGACTTTCACTATATCCTGTCTTTATCGCGTGCCATTTTGTAACTGATTTATTGATGGAAATTCAGTTGTAAAGTTGTAAATCACAGGCAATTTTCAATGTTTAGCAAACTATATTAGGGGCAAAGTTATATATAGCTTGCAGATGGTACTGTAAACAGGGCTTTAAGAGAGGAGACTCACTGGGCAGGACGTCACAGCTAATGTGTCGGTGAAGCTTGTCGTCCATCTTTAGGAAGATGGAGAGCTGTTTTGAGAGAGGAATAGCAGTGAGCATTGGGTACCTACTCTAAGCATCCATGCTGATGGTATCCTCCAAAGCAAGCTGTCAAATATATCACCCACTGCAAAGATCATTCAAAATAGCTTTGCGTTTTTTTTTTTTTTTTTACATATGTGCTCATTTCACTCCTCTTTTGTTGGTTTCCTAATGTGACGCACAACAGACTCGATAAGCTATATCCAGACAAAAAGGCAGCGAATATCACTGAAATCAGTAAATCGTTATGTTTGCGTTATGTCTGTGACAGACTTTGCTCGAATGGCTGTGGAACTTAAACCCACATCTTCAGCATCTCTAGCCTTTCTTGTATTGTGGAGCTGAATCACAAAACTTAACACAGAAAAACATTTAAAAAAACATGTCAAAGTCTTTTCTGACTGGATGGCGTGGATTAAAAGATTCTCACTATCTGAAAAACAATGAAATAACTTAATTATCCAAATGTATACTGCCCCCTTGTGCCCCATTGAAGCACTTCTGATTCGAAAATGTCAGCTAGCCCCAAAGTGCAAAACATTAAGATAACGCAAAAGTATCGAGAAAAGCATTGAGAATTGGTTTTCATGTTTTCTTGTGTACTGTGTTTTGTACTCAGGGTCCTCTCAGCAGGGAGCTTCATCATCACACCTAACTGCGAAACGTTCAATTAATGCTAAGTAAAGGAGCTCCATAGGCGCTGAACAAAGGGCTGACTCAGTACTCCAGTATTCAGTACTCAGTATTCCAGGCTGCTATACAAATTAGCAGATAAACTCACATGAGATCTGGTCCCTTCGTCAATGGACTCCAGATTACAGTGAACCTGGACAACCTACAAAACAGAGGCAGTTGGTACAATCAGGAACAAGGTGACATATGAAAAGAACACAATATGGATCACTGAGCGGTGATCCCTGTTGCCAGTTCCCTCCATTTATATATCATTACTAGAAATTTACATAACATTTACATTTCCTTATTTGGTAAGATGCTCTGTATAACATACACCATGCATACATTAGACCAGTGTTTCCCAACCCAGTCCTCAGGGAACCCACGTTTTTGCTTCCTCTCAGCTCCCAGCACACCTGTACCAGGTATTCAGTGTTCCTGATTGGCTCCGAGCTGGGAGGGAGCAAAAATGTGGACTGTGCAGGGTTCCCTGAGGATTGGGTTCAGAAACATTGCATTAGACAACAAACATCATACAAAAGTGTATCAGATATGCAGTCTTACAAATTACTATTTGTGTGAGATTATTGGGATTGGAAAGGGGCAGACAATTTCCGGAAACTTTCCAGGAACGTTCCATTCCATGGGAAGTGAAGCTGGGGAATTTTGGAAATATTCCAAGTTGGAAACTTTCCAGGGGAATTAATAGGAGTATATGGGAATTAATGGGAAAATTCCCAGAATTTTGGCACCCTAGAGATAGTATTGTATAGTATACTATACTTCAGTACTATACATTGCTCACTTTTCGGGTCTCCATTTCCTGTGGCTCAGGGGTGGGGGTCTTCACTCCTGTCTCCATGTGCTCCTGGGTTAGTGAGAGAGCCCGTGGAACTGGATGGGGTCTCTGAGAGGCAAAATTCATCAGGGGGTAGATCCCATTCCTGGACGCACAAGGAAATGCCGCAGCCAATGTCTGAACACAGGAACCATCCAAAATTTCTCCTCTGCATCAAATTCCTCCAGCAAATCTAATTCACTGCTAGGTTTTATACAAAAGAGCCCTGAGTTTAAGAATAACTACATAAATGCCAGCAGGCCCCAGCACTCACTTCACATCCTCCAGAAACTTGTCAAGCTCCAGAGGGGAAACGTGAGAGTACCTGCACACGCAGAGAGGACAGCGAGTCACCTCACCACAGACGAAGCAGAGATTCTGCACAGACACAACGTAAGAGTCGCTTACTTGAGCTGCACTCCCGGACGGCCACAGTGCTTGATTTCAGCCATGATGCCACTGGGGTCAATTGACTTGGTTTTCTCCTCCACACAATTCTCAGGAAGAAGGTCTACAAGAAAAAAGGTCTAGGTTAGATATTGGCTTGCGACTGGGATCTCTCACCTATCCCGGATTATAGTAAAGCTGCAGAACTAAAGACTCACACTGGTTGTTAATGAAACAATGGGCAGCCAGCAGTTTGAGAGAGTGGACCTCAAACAGTACACGGTGGAAGAGCAGGTTGTGCGCTGTGGGTCTCAAATTAGCCGCAGGGCGCACACATGACTGGATGAACTCCTACATTAAGACACAAGCAGAGGGCGTTATGCTGAGGTGAAAGGCATGTGGATTCACTAGCTAATGAGGACTTTTACATAATTGCCAGAAGACAGAAAACTTTCATTCACCCTCATGAGTGGGTCCTCAAGAGACTGTCCTGCATGTACTATGGCCTCACTAGACACTACAGTGTCTCCATTGGCTTGGATTTCCAAGACAGCCATCTACAAAGTGAAAACATGTTGATCATTCACATAAGTATGGCAATGAAATCATACTCACCGCAACCCAATTTTGAATTTATTTACCCAAAGTCAGACACAATATTAAGGTGGTGAATGTAGAAAAAGCTATCTCAAATGACTGGTGACCCGTCTTGTGATTGGCCAGGATTATGCTCGGTTAGATCTACACTTGTTTGCTCTTACTGAGTATCCTGGATGTTTTCCCTGTTTTTCCTGGATGTAAGTCCCTGTTTTGAACTTGAATTTCCCCAACCCTAATTTTCTCTGCCTGAATTTTACAATGAAAATTCAGATTTGGGTTGTGGTGAGTCTGATTTGACGCCATACATGAAGTGCAACCAATCTGAGTGAGAAAGCAACATTTTCACAGATGCCTAAATCTTACCTCCAGGGCACATATCCCGAAGGAAAAAATGTCAATAGCAGGGTCATCTTCAGTCACTGGAAGCAAACAAACAGCCTTGAGCCCAGTAGCATAAGGAGTATGTGTAAGGGAACAAGGGGAGGCTGACAACAGAAAGGCCTTTTAAAACTATTTGCTGAAGCTTTTGTAGAGTGATGTTCCTAAATATTACAGTAAACTTCAGCATTTCATTGACCATATTATTTTTGACTATCATGCATTACAGCAATACCCACAAAATTACATAGAATTGGTAAACTATCACATCTGTTAAACCGACATGGCGTGACACTGGTAAGTAATACGCAGACAGTCACAGAGGAGATCTGAGAGAGCAGGCAGATTATTGGGCAGGATGTGACATCACGCCGCCAGTGAGCAGCGCGGGGTCAAGACGGAGAAGCAGGCATACAGCCGTATTCCGGAGCAAAAAAGTGCATGGTCCGCTTGTCATTCCGGTGGTGCTGCACGTTGCCATGTACCGCTTCTGGGAAGACTGGGCAGAGAGGACGAACGGTCATGAGCAGAACGATAGCAGACTGGCACTTCATCAATGATACAGAACAACGAATGATGAGTCACATGCAGAAAAACATTGTAAAAAGGGAAGGGACAGAAGGACAGACACACACACACACACACTCACACGCAGCACCACCAATAGTCAGGAACAATAAACACAGAAAGAAGAGCACCCTTAACAAGCTGGGCTGAGGTCTGACAGGGGCCATGTTCGTATTTGTTGTGCTAAATCATTCAAAACAGGTGATCTGGGTTTGATAATCAGCTCCGTGAGTGGAAGGAAAAGATGTGAACTTGTGAAGTATGGGAGACAATGCTTACCATTGACGAACAGTCGGTGCCACACTGTGGCCAGGGAGGGAAGGGAAAAATAACGATTAAAC
The DNA here is from genome assembly GCA_026776725.1 of Gnathonemus echidnorhynchus. NCBI lineage: Eukaryota > Metazoa > Chordata > Actinopteri > Osteoglossiformes > Mormyridae > Gnathonemus > Gnathonemus echidnorhynchus. Next base: position 776,711 of record JAODJU010000106.1, on the reverse strand, counting down.
ACGATTCACAAGAAGGGATTATAGCAGCATGCCCCAAAATTTCTCAAAAATGTCTTTTCTGGCAATTTAAATAATACATTTTTGTAGAAGTTGCTTGTATTGTATTGTGTTTTTTATTTAGTGATAAATTTCCTTCATCTTTGATTAACTAAGGAAACAAATTAAATGCAACAGACTATAGACTGGACTTAAAGGCGTTATTGACAAATCCCCAGCGGGGACCTGACAGATTGTAGTGCAGTGCACTGCATGTCCTGCAGGGGGCACACCTGAGCCAATTTTAATGAGTCCATTGTGTTGGATAAAGATGTTGTCACAGGTCAGGTTGCCATGGATTATGGGAGGATCACAGGAATGCAGGTAACTGAATGCAACAGTCAGAGACATCAATGTTACACGGAATCAAAAGGTTAGAAAGACTAGCATTGTGATAAAAGGTTTGCAATGGCGGTAACTAATTCAGTCACACACAGCAGCTGCAATACTGCTCTATAATGCTTCTATACTATAAGTGTTTATACTACTGGTCAAATTACTTCAGTACATGTCAATGCCTGAGTGGGAGAACATGGAGAATTCCCAGTGAGCTGCCCCAGTTATCTACTGGTGATGAGGGGCAGGAAAATCATTACTTTTGTATTAACGCTGTAGCTTACTCAGTAACTATGAAACAGTGTGGCACGGATGATTTGGGCCAATTGTGGAATAGAAATATGAATAACCCCCCCCCCCCCCCCACCCCGATTGTGTTCGCCAGTCCACCCAGGAGCAGATCTTACAAAAAAGAGCTATGGTGAAAAGAGAAAGAAGTTCCCTCTTTTACTGCTGCAGAGTATCGTTTTATTGGCAAATATAGTTTGCTTCACTTCTGTTAACAGGCTCTGATTCCAGTAAGACACAGAAAAAAAGATACTGACAAAACACAATGAGCACCAAGCCATTATAATATTTATCTGAAAGAGGCTTTCAAAAGAAATTTTCTCAAGGAACTGAAGTGCCTAGAACAGGCCTGTCACTTGCACTATGCTGTTAATGTAAATCGATTCAATATGTACACACTCCCCTTTGATATTTCTCTGAAATCTCCAAATTGCACAGTATAACTAATAGGTGATGGAAGCTCATCTGATACAGGCAGATGAGGGGGTGTCACTCACCTAAGGGCCGAGAGGATCTGGGTGCACCATCGTTTCCATGCCTGCAGTAAAACAGTAAAAGTTTTGTATTTGTCATCCTAAGACTTTCCTCGATAGTGAGGAACAAGGTACCCATCATGACCCTCAACACTCATCTCTTCCAGGAACACCTCAGAATCCAACCCCTGAGCTGACCTTCTCCCTGACCACCAAATTATTGCAGAGTTATCTATTGATCAGCAGTGTATATATAGTGATCACATCACTAACAGAGTCTGGAACAGCCAAAGGCACCTGACATTAAACTGAAACTCATGTAATACTTCCATGTTTCGTACATAGGTTTACCCACAGGTGGCGCTGTGTACCTAAAGATGAGCTAAATGCATGGCGAAACTATCAGTAGCAACATACAATTCGCTTATTGTGCTACAAGACATTAGTGCAATATAGAGATTTTAGACCCAAACATTTTGGTTCCAATACATTATGAATCCTTATAGTAAGCTTAAAACAAAAAAAAATGAATCAGACATACCTACATTTTAGCTATTTATAAAAAAAAAATATATATAAGGGCATTTTCACCTTGACGTTCATAGTTTTGTGGTTTTTCTTCGTCTTTTTCAAAAACTGCTTCAGGCTGCCAGATGACATGTATTCTGTGATGAAGATCACCTGTGACAGAGACACAGAAACAACCAGAAATGGGGAGGAACCGCTGGAGAAGGAGGACGAGTCTCCCGGCATTTCGGTCAGCTTGTCACTGCAGATTTATACACGTGTCAGTAACGGAGTGTGGGTCAGTGCCAGGTCATCGCGTCCCACTCACTCTTGCTCTGTACAACATTTATGTATACAGTCATATAAAATAATTAGGGCACCCCATTAATTATTTAATTCTTTATTAAGAAATATCAAATTATATTTCATCTTCTTTCAAATTAATATCTATATTTAAAGGAGACGTTATTGCATCACCTATCCAAAAAACAACAAATTCACTTACTTAAAAGAAATTAGCAAAGATGCCAGTTCCTACTGAGGAAAAAGTTAGGACACCCTAGGCCCTAACAGCCTGTATCTCCCCTTTGTCGTTTCCTATAACCATCTATCAGCCTCTGACACCGACTAACAGAAAGTCTTCCCCTCTCCTCAATGCGGAATTCCTTCAGCTGTGTGATGTTTGAGGAGTGTCTTGCAGGCACAGCCCGTTTCAAAATCACCCCACAGCATCTCAATCAGATTCAGATCTGGGCTTTGACTTGGCCATTCCAGAACTCTCCATTTCTTTCTTCTGAGTCATTCCTTTGTGGATTTACAGGAACATTTTAGGTCATTGTCATGTCACATCGTCCAGCCGCACTTCTGCTTCGTTTATTGGAGAGATGGTTTCAATTTTTCCTCAAAAACCCTCTGATACGATGAAGAATCCATAGTGGATTATATGATGGTGAGCTGGCCAGGTCCTATAGCAGCAAAGCAGCCCCAAACCATGACATTACTTTCCCCAGCTTCACAGTTGGTATGAAGTTCTTTTGCTCAAATGCTCTCTGGTTTACACCAAACATGTCCTCTGTTACTGTATCCAAATAATTCAATTTTAGATTCACCCGTCCAAAGTACATTGTTCCAGAAGTCCTGGTCTTTGTCTTGGTGGTCTCTGGCAAACTTCAGTCTTTTTGACAGTTAGGGCTTCCTCCCTGCACACCTCCAATGTAAATCAAACTTGTGCAGTCTCTTTCTGATGGTAGATGGATGTACTTTGACATAAACTGTGGCATGAGCTTCCTGTAGATCCCGTGATGACATTCTATGATTGTTGGAGATGTCTTTAAGCATCTTCTGGTCTGCTTTTGGGCTGCATTTGCTAGGATGGCCCGACCTGGCTGTCTTGGCAGTTGTTTTGAGTATTCTCCACTTGTAAATGGTTTTCTGGACAGTGGAATGGCTGATTTAAATTCTTTTGAGATCTTTTTACATCCATTTCACACACATATGCATCTACAGTCTTCTTTCTGAAGGCCTCAGAGAGCTCTTTGGATCTCACCATGGTGATACCACTCATTTCAACAATCAGGTGCAAACCAAACTAAATGTCTGAGGTTTAAATAAGACAGGCTGCTCCAAAATGTTCTGTAATAATGTTCTAATCAGGTGCACCTGAATCTAATTCTAGGCATTTTAAGTAGCAATGAATCTGGGGGTATCATAACTTTTTCTTCACAAGAAATTGCTTTTCTATAAATTACATTTTACAAATAATTTTTAAAAGACATTTCTTAAGGTTGGTTTGTTTAGTTATATTACCGTAATCTCTCAATATTGAGAAAATGAAGATCAAATGTCAATATGTTTACCTATGTTAAAAAAGACAGAGGTTTTCAATTTTTTCCTGTAATTTTTTCACAAGACTCTATATGTTTGTAACGGTACAGAGCAGGGGTCTTTGCTGATTCACTGCTGGGTCTTTGCTGAGTCATTGGTGGGTCATTGCTGGGTCATTGATGGGTCATTGCTGAGTCATTGCTGGGTTATTGTTGGGTTATTGCTGCATTATTGCTGGGTCATTGCTGGGTCTTTGTGTCAAACTCACCCTCGCTCTACCTTCCCTCATGTCTAGCCAGTACTTGTGGAACTTGACGATATTGGGGTGGTCCACCTGCATCAGGTTCTCAAACATCTCCTTGATTTTGTCCTGCAGAAGTAGTAAACAGAAGGTGAACAGGAGGCTGTGTGTGACTGTGACTCTGCCATTTTAAATCCTCTGTATATGTCAGAACGTGAGCATATCTGCCTACAGTAAGCAAGATGCATTTGGCATGTACCTCCAGTGTCTTGAAGACCTTCTTGTCAGAAAACTGTACTTCATTCCATACCACTTCCACTCCCTCTTCTGTGTCCATGGCCAAGGAGGCAGTCTCAATACCCGGAACATTGCCCTGACTCACCTACAGGGGGAGACAGAGAGGCGTCACTGAATTTTTATGCAATGCTGTTCTAGCTGTAACTTCCCCACTACGGCTGATACAACTAAAAAGAAGCTCTTTTTATGAGGAATTTAAGTAGCGTGAATAAAGTAGAAAAAGTTAAATGTTTCACTAAAACACTTTCTCTTTATTGTATAATATGCTATAAAAATGTTTCCAGTTTGAACTGAAATGTACAAAGGCAGATCCCCAAAAAAAACGTGATGCACACAAAATTAACATTTTTCTGCACATTCCAAAATGTATTCTTTCAATCCCTGTCATAAAACAAGGTTTTTATTTGAATCTTGTGTGGCACTTACAATATGAAATTGAAACCATAATTAGGAAGCTGTTTGTTTAAACTCCAGGTAAAGGCATAAGTAAGTATCACCCCGTCCTGACAGTCAGAATATAAAACGGATTTTTTGCATGCAGATGGATTCATCCATCAAAACTCCTTATCCGTTTTCAGGGTTGTAGGGTAAAAACATCATATCAGCATCAAATTCACCACATAAAGATAATTTCCGCCATTGACATTAAATCTTTTATACCAATAACAAAATACGGAACAAGTCAACAGTCTAAGTTTCTGACTGTTAGTGCAGTTTGCCAGCTTTTGCCCATTTACTTGCTTTATTAATCAGTGGGAAAATGGCGGAAGGGCACAGTACACAGGCGTATGACTGAGGCATGATCCCGAGCCTCGTTTAGGCTGCAGGGCCGTCCTGCTTCCCACGCCGACCCCCCTGCTGTTCCCCTCCTCATTTCCCACAAGTCAAAGCTCTCATGGCTGTGTAGCGTTCCCAACTCTAATTACTCCAAACCCACATAATGTCCCTGCCCTGTCCTCCCATCCCAGTGTAATTTGGATCCATTCACCACCCAAACGGAGCAAATGTCACACACCCATCGGCTGAATATACTTTACCACATTCCAGCTATCCCAAACCTTTGGGTCCAGTAAGTCATTCTACCATGGACAATTAGTAAGAAGTGACTTAATACTCTGAATTAAAAAGCACGTTACACATGAAAGCAGGAATTTAATAGTTTAACTTGACAGAATTTTATTGCCTGTTGGTCAGTACCTGCTTTGATGAAGAATGCTATTGTACCCAATGCTAAATAATTATTCTTCAACCAGGCTTTGCAATGCATAGTGGGTGAATGACATGCCACCAGATGCCTACATGCCACCCGAAGCTGCTCCAGTGCTCCAGGCAGGCATGAGTATGCAATGGTGAAGATGATTAAAGGAGGACAGGAAAGAGGAACAGAATGGGGTAGAGTGATGTCATCCATGTTTTCCCACAAGTAATAAGTCACTATGAGCTCATCAATGGTTGCTACTGTAACCAGGGTGGAGGGTTTGGTCTGTTGGAACAAAAGGCATTGTTCTACCTCACTGCTGTGCCTATTACATGCTGAGCACAGTGGCTTTCCTTGTGCCTACTGTCAAAGGTGTCGGATCAGATAAAAGAGGACAACTGAGTCTGGAGTCAAGGCCTTTGAAATGTTAACATAGTGGCAGGAGGTCAAGGCACAAGAATGCTGAATATCAGAGCCAGATCAAAGTCAAGTGCTATGCTAAGCGACCTAAATTGGTGACATTATAAACCTATTATACCATATAAACAGCTCTGGAAAAAATTAAGAAACCACAGCAACATTTTTCGTTTCACTCATTTCTCAATTTATGGGTGTGCATCTGTGAATATATATTTTGCAAACTGCAGCCTGGCTCTTCCCTGCTTTTCATTAATGAAGGGCTTCTTCCTTCCTTTATGGGTCTTCAGTCCTGCTTCTAGGAGCCTGATACAAACTGTCCTAGCAGTGCACTTCACACCTGCACTTAATGCTTCGCATTCTTTTTGAAGGTCACTTGATGTAATTGATTCATGAGTTAACGGTCATCTTGGTATTAGAAAGTCGCTTCTGCCCTTTACCCGGCTGGTTTCTGGTCATTCCCATTGTCTCCTGTTTCACATTGTTCTTCTGTACTGCAGTCTTATAAATTTTGAACCTGGAAGCAACCTGCTGCTCAGCATAGCCTTCTGCCAGCAGAACCAGGATTAAACCAAGATTAAACCGGGATTTTAAAATGCAGACTGTTTTAAAATTTTACATTTTTTACAGAGCTGTATATATGAATGTAATTTAGAAAGTGTAACCAGCACTGTCCACATATCATCCTTACACATGTCCATTCTTTCTGATTACAGAGTACAAAGAAACTAACCCCATAACACTGCACATCCTACCCAAAGTGTCCTCTGTCCAAATAAACACACCCCCCATCTGTAAAGGAATGACAAAAGCATTTAGAAAAAGACAATAAACATGAATCCCATTTATAGGTGTTTGTTATTCTTTAGATGTAACAGCGCTGGGAGTGGAAGGACATATTTTGCATTTCAGAGCCCAGATGTTTGTGAGTAACTTTGTCAGAGGAGGCACAGTGGCAGCGTGAGGCTGAGGGTTATGAGTTTGCGGTCCAAAGGCCAGATATTTGAGCAAAGCCATCATTTGATGCTTTTGTCAAAAGCAACGTAAAACCAAGGAAAACCCAGCACTCCTACAGCAGATGCCCCAACAACAACATGATAACTCTGACGACCATGAGATTTGAACCCACGACCTTCTGCATATAATCACAGATCACAAACCTACTGAAGTAGATGCTTGACACCTACACATGCTGTGAAAAGCAGCACCGGAATCTCATTACTAAGTAAACATATTTAATGAGCGCTGATGTTAATCCACACCCTGCAAATTGAATCCCTTTCTAAGGACAACGACTAGAGTAATTAAAAAAAAACAAAGCATCATGATGCTACTCAAAAAGTCAAATAAAAAACCATCCATCCATCCACTTTCTATAGCAACTTGTCCTATTCGGGGGGGGGGGCAGAACCTATGCCATAAGCTGCTGGCTCAAGGCAGGGCATAACCCAAGACAGGGCACCAACCCATCACAGAATACAAAACCACTGCAATTCAATTTGGTGTTGAATAATTGTCTGTTTGACTGAACTAGACAAGGCACTGGAAACATGTGGCCTGGAATCTCCATTGGCACATAAAGTCACAGACATGCTGCTCTGACATGAGAAGCTTTGAAATCTAGTCATACAATGTGCACCGTTGTACAATTTAACTTTCTGCTACATCTGATAGCACTGGGAAGACACCATAGGCCTTTTCCACAATGTAAAAACATTAAACATAACTAGCCTGAGGTTAGTGGGTCTTACGCTGTTGCTCATCAAGTTACCAGTGCAGTGAACTCTATATAAAGCAAAATGAAACGCCAGCAAACACGGGCCGAGCTAAACAGGCAGCGTAGCAGCCAAGATCTGAGGAGTAGCTCAATATACCTGGATGGCACTGAGTAAATAACCAAGCTTCTATATATACATGTCACTTGGATGCTCTGAAGGAACCCACAGTACCCACAACTATCCATTTATGGCTTTGGACAACAATCACATTTTAAGGGACCCTACCGCTTTTAGCATGACTAAGGGCTGAACAGAATTTGTCAGAGTAACATAACTGGGACGTTTCTGTGGGATAGTGGAAGTGTGTGCTTCTTGTGCAAGTTTCAGTCTGGGGTTTATGTTTCAGAAAAGCCATGTGACGTTTCAGCAGAACGGCCTATTATAGTCCCTTCTTACCAGAAAGCATTTATGAAGACAGGTCTTTACACGAGTGTTTTCATAAGCACACAAGTCTGACAATCCCTGGGTTATGATGATTAATTATGATATGGCAAGAAAAACACTATGGTAACACACAGATATTTGTGCTGTTTTTAGAGTGAAATAAATCCCACAGATTTGGAGATTACAGGAAGATTTATACAATTTAGACTACGACAACAACAATAATCCATCCTTTCAGGTGCTTAAAAAAAAACACTTTTATGTGTATAGTGATCCTGGAAGCTATCCCAGATATCCCAGAAGTGCGGAGCACACACTATGGGCTATTTAGAAACAGCAATTCGGCTAAACACCAAGTATTGGGCCTGCAGCCAGAAAAACTGACAAAACATGGAAAAATAACCAAGCGCACAACTCTGAGGCTACAGTGAAACCCATTGAGCCACAGTGTCAGTACTAAAGATACGTGTTTGTTAGAAATACACACTTTAAAATAACGAGGTAATAACACATTGTATATGTTTTTTAAAATCATGGTTGACCATCTTGCGCAGGGCGTGCCTCCAGAGCCTGTAAATAGATTTTCCCAAGTTAGCAGGAAATATGGAAGAAATATGAACCCCCACTTCTCTCACTTCCCATTACCAGCACCGCTGACGATTTCTCAAGCACTTCATCAGTCTGAAATAGGCTCATAGTCTTCTCTGCTAAAGTTCAATAAAAAGGTTCCCAAAAGATTTAAGTACCCCCTCAAGAAGAGCAGTGCCGACTTTGCCTCTCTCACAAGGTGAATTTAACATTTTATTTAAAGCATTACACAAGCACGTCTTCTTGTAAATTAGGTAAATTAGGCCAATTACGCAACTCAACTCAATAGATAAAACAAAAAACTGACTTCCACAGTTGCTCATACAAAACACCTGGGGGGTGGACACTCTGAGTAGGGGTAGGGCAAGAGGCATGCATGTTTTTGCAAAAAAAATGCACAAAGAAGGTCTCTGTTTACTTTTTGTTCCTTATGAGTAATTATGGGGTGGGGCTGCCTGCAATATGCAAATACACACTTTGACAGCACAGCGAACTTGGGAAGAACAGATGCGTCACGGAGTCTAAGAAGCTCTGTAGGTCCATCCGTCCATCCATTTTCTATACCCGCTTGTCCTATGCAGGGTTGTTGGGGTCTGGAGCCTATCCTGGAAGATACAGGTGCAAGGGCCCTCTATGTCTTTTCAGAGAAATAGAATATTAATGAGGTTCAGGGCATACATAGATCTACACAGATACCGTACTGTGCAAATGTCTTGGGTTGCCACAGAAAATGTTTAAAGCTACTTGTCTGTGTAGTTACTCCATAACTGCTGAGAGAAAAGCACAGTTTAACAGTAGAATATATACAAATGAACAGTAACAACAAAAACTAACAAAAAAAAATCTTGTTCTCCAAAAAGTTATTGATACCTAGTTAGATGGCTGGATGAACACCTCTTCAGATCCAGCTCAGCCATTCTGTGTATTTTTTTACATTTCACCATCAGCTCAAACAATTAGTGAACTGGATTAGTTAAATAACTCAGTGAGGTATTTGATTAGCAATACGAGTGTGTGATAGTGGTCAAGTCAAAAAATATATGGGCACATTAGATGGTCACTGCAAATACTGGGGTGACTTTAGAGGCGTACGTTGACAGTCGTACACCAACCAGAAGGTCATTTAAACATCATTTTGACTCTTTATTATGCATTACTTATAAGACATACAAGTAGGTTAACCCCTAAATTGTCTGTAGTGTATTTGGTACGTCTGCTATGAATCTGCTATGCATGCTATGAATGCAATCTGTTATATACACTATACTTGACTCTGTACTAGATAAGTTTTAATGGAAGATGGATGGGTGGAAGTCTTACATCGTTATAATTCTTGGCTGGAATGTACTGTAAATGAATTAAACTGAGGTTTACATTCCAGAAAGCCATGTGACTTTACAAATAACTTTCAGGTGAAAACACACACACTGAGCGATCTGTCACCACCCCATAACAACATAGGGAAGCAGCACCGTAACCACCTGGGCCAAGGACAGGACTGAAATATATCCATGCCGGAAAAGTAAAACACTGACCGTGGTAATTTATTAATCGGCCTTTTAGTAGTCATGTGCCAAAGGCATCGCTCGGTAAATAAACATCCATTAAACTCTCAGCGAAACTGCTGGATTAATGAATGTCAGCGAGCAGTCAGTCCGCCGCTGCCTACGCTCATATCGCGCTCCTGTAAGCCAAAGCCTATTAGCCTCACGCAGCTCCAGGCCGTCCCAGGCAGATCCCCTCTGCATAGGCTTCTGACGCCTCCGTTCACCAGCGATCGGCTCCTGACCTGCCCATGTGTCAGTGCCCTGCCTGATGTCTCCTTGCAGCTACAACACTCATTTTGCGTTTTATGCTTCTCCTTACAGAAATTCGTGTTCCTGTTTTATTCTTTAGTACTGTTTTGGCAGATAGCCCTTTCTTTCGTTATTGTCTCCGGCTGTTATCCAGAAAATGTTAAGATATCTGTGTAGGTGTACGCATGTTAACAGGTCAGAAGGCTAGCACTGAGGCTTAGGGATATGTTGGGTAAATGCGATTCATTTCTCAGGAATGCTTTAAGGTTTTTGTTCAGTTAGTCAATCTGTAAATATGCCTAAATTCATTTTGAGGTTTGCTTACATTTTAGGTTCACATTATTTATATGTGGAATGACAAGGAAACCTGTACGTTTCTTTGTCATTCCACATGTAAATAAAGTGACAGTTGGCAATAAAGCATTCTGCTACAGGGCCCCTATATTGTGGAATGGTTTACCAGCCTATGTTCGGGATGCTGATTTGGTCTTGACTGAAGACCTACAGTTTAGCTTAGTTGCAACCTAACATACTGTAACTGTGGCTGCTGGTGCTGCTGTACATGTTATTTTTGTCTACTATGCTTGTCCATTTATGTGTCAATGCATGTTCTGACCATCCATGCCCTCTGCCTTCCCACATGTCTGGATGGTGTCTGGGGTGAGCTCCATCTGAGCTGGAGTCCTGGTTCAGTCCCATGGAGGGGTGACATTGGAATGGGACCTACGAACTGTATCATCGTGGGTGCAGCCTTCAGTGCCACCCGGCACAGGACAGCATGGAGAACAGACTTATTGATGGACTTTGGCCACCCTACACAGGCCAACGTGGATAATGGACTCATTGATGGACTTTGTCTTGATCCTTAATCACAGCTTTCACTGAGCTTTTAGCAAGCAAGTCCACTCTCTTCTGTTTTCAGTAACAGACCCCCAGGGGGCTGGGCAGCCAGTTGACCTTGGACCCCCAGAGGTTTTTCTTCTCCTTACTTGGGAGTTTTTGGTTCCTCTCCTACGCTGTCATCTGACTTTCTTTATCTCTTTCCTTCCTTCCCGTTCTGTATTACTCTCTCTAATGATGTTTAATGTATCACAACACATCCATGGAAAATGCCGTGGGATGACTCTGTTGTGAAAGGCACTATACAAAAGTAAATTGAACTGAAAATTAAGGAAGAGACTGGGATATTAAATACAAAAAAAACTAAAAATTGCTCCCTTATTTCATTCATACTTTGAATTTCTGGAAAATAAGGCCAGGGAAGCAGGGGCTGACTATACGCTACTGCATTCAGGAAATCTGCAGGATGAAATCGTTATTACATATTCAAGACCGGTAGGGGTCACTGCCATTATAACCGAAGACCTGTAGAGGTCACTGCCATTACACCCCAAGACCTGTAGGGGTCACTGCCATTACACCCCAAGACCTGTAGAGGTCACTGCCATTACACCCCAGTACTTGTAGTGGTCACTGTCATTACACCCCAGTACCTGTAGGGGTCACTGTCATTACGCCCCAATACCTATTGGGGTCACTGCTATTGCACCTATTGCTCATGTAGAATTGTTTTTGGATTTTGTTCACTTTAAATTCCAAAAGGAAGCTGATTAAGTAGCATTCAATTTTAATCAGCACAAAGAAGGGTGGAAAACATAGTAATGATAATAAAAACAGCGAAGCAGTAAAAACAGGCTACTTCAATATAACAATTTAAAGATTTACAGACAAGCACGGGAACCAAACAATTAAGACATTCTTTGGCACCCAATTAAACACATGCTAAGGTGAAGTGGAGTTATCTAATTGTCCATAGGTATGAATGTGTGTGTGTGTATGAATGGTGTGTGAGTTTGTGAATGGTGTGTGAGTGTGTGAATGGTGTGTGTGTGTGTGTGGTGTGAGTGTGGTGTGTGTGTGTGTGTGTGTGTGTGAGTGGTGTGTGTGGGTGTGGTGTGTGTGTGTGTGTGTGAATGTGAATGGTGTGTGAGTGTATGAATGGTGTGTGTGTGTGAATGGTGTGTGTGTGAGTGTGGTGTGTGTGTGTGTGTGTGTGTGAATGGTGTGTGAGTGTGAATGGTGTGTGAGTGTGCCCTGTGATGGGCTGTCGCTCTGCCCTGGGTTATTCCCTGCCTTGCACCCATAGCCTTAGGTATAGGCTCCAGACCCACATAACCCTGAATAGGACAAGTGGGTACAGAAAATGGATGGATGGATGGATTTCTAAACCGGCAGGCTGAAAAACATATACGGTGTCAAACTGCGTTGTTTTCTCTATAAGGGATGCAGGATATTGGCAAATGTTTTATTCTTTCCAATTTAGTAATCATTGCACAGTATTACAGGCTCTCCCAGATTGCCAGCTCGTTAGCCATCCATCATAAGCACCTCACCATCATCACTAAATGCCACCCCACCCTTGTTGTCTGTTGACATGTCTGGGCATTGCAAACTCCATGGCGACTATATAAAAACACTGTCTTTCTGCTGTAGTGTTTCTGCTATAGTATTTACTTCATCAATGAGTTCCTAGGTACTGTTTCACGTCCACCTATTACATCAAGTATCTGTTGTCAGTTCCTTTGTCTGTTTCACTAGTTATTCGGACAACCGTTTGGCGTCTTTGTCTTGGTAGAGCAACTGAAGTCATTTAAAGTAAAATGGTTTAAAGGGTTCAATATCTGCTTATATGCCTTTTGAAAGGAGCGTCACCGTGTGCTAAATGTATGTTCTTAGATTAGAAGTTGTCAACCTTTTTTGCACTGTGACCCAATTTTTCACCATGCCAGCTCAGTCGCGACCCTATATCAAGTATAGGTTTAAATTAACGCTATGATCAAGCACACAGTGCACTCTCCAATATACGCCAATCAATGCCTATCGCACAAATCTGATTGGATGTGCCAGTGAATATTAAATTAAGAATCTGTGGTTTGGCTTCTTGTGTTAGTTGAGTGTTCATTAGTTAAGTGCTCAGCATTTGCAGACCTAAGACCCATTTATATAGGTTAATGCTTACATTCCCAACCCTTTCAGAACTTGCTGCCACCCAAATTTGGGTCACAGCCCATGGGTTGAGAATTACTGTTGTAGACTATATACTTCCCACATTGATATGCTCGCAAAGGACAACCCAGACAATAAGAGGGATTTCAAAAAGGAAATAGAAGAGCTGGGTTGCTGCTGCAGGTGTTGGTGTAGCCAACAGGTTGCCCATCCTGTGGTCTGTGTGGATCCCAATGGCCCAGTACAGCGAAGGGGACACTGTGCTGTAAAAATGGTGCCGTCCTTCGGACGAAGCGTAAAACCAAGGTCCTGACTCTCTGAGGTCATAAAAGATCCCTGGGTATCCTTCAAAAGAGTAGGGGTGGTACCCTGATTTCCTGACTAAAATTGCCCCCTGTGGCCCTTTCAAATCTAGCTTCCTAATCATCCCCTGTATCTAACTGGTAAATTCTCTCCTGCCCCTTCACCACCTTAGCTACTGAGTGGTGAGCGTACTGGTGCAGAATGGCTGCCGTCGCGTCATCCAGGTGGGGGCTACACAGTGGTGGTTGAAGTGGATCCCCTTTGCTTCTTTAAAAAGTGCTTAAGGCGTCGTGACAAGCGCTATATAAATGTAACATTCATTCATTCATCTTTCAAATACAGCACAGATGGGCCGCTGAAATCCCACCATATGCTCTAAGAGACAAAAACAGACAGAAATAAAGAGACAAAAATAAACATGCAACAAACTGGAACAAAAAGTCCTGTTTACTTTCCTGCAGCATGGGACCCAAGCCAAGACGAGACTGCAGCCCATCGCAGGGGCTCACACACGCACATATACGTACAGTGGAGGCGGGATTTGAACCAACAACCCTTGGAGGTCAGAGGTAAAACCACTACCCACTGAGGCACCCAGGTGGTGAAATATGATTAAATGTTAACTGATACCATTGCACAAAACAGAGCCATTCCACAGGACGTTAAGGAAGCAGAGCTTCACTGTGGTGTACTGTAGTATGCCATTTTCCACTCGGCGTTTCTGCAGTACGCTGAAATGCCTCGCTGTTCGAAAGAGAAGCAGGCCTCCGGAGGTGATGACATGCCTGCAACAGGCCTCAAATTGCACAAGCAGGCTGGAGGCTCTCCCTGAGCTGCCAACACAAGCTCGTTTGCAGAGTATAGAGAATACTACATTCCTAAGAGAGTAAGTGTTGCTCTAGGACATTAACGCGCTGGATGATTTAATGCTTCTCTGTGAAATGGTGACCGTTTGCTAATCCCCCCTGAGCACAGGCAACTGTGACAGGATCACTCATACTGCAGCTGAGACAGCAGGTTCCGTCTACGGGCTTTTCCCTGTGTGTGTCTTTATGTTAACTGCTGCAAAATGTCTGAGCATTTGAATTTCTTTTTTTTTTTTAATTTGAATGCATTTTATTTAGTAGACACTTCTATCCAAAGTGACGTTCAATTATTGTGAAACCAGGATCAGCCAGTTCCTGGAGTATTTTGGGTTAAAGGCCGAGCTCAAGGGCCCGGCAGTGAAATTGTTCTGCTGATTCATGGATTTGAACTGGCAACCTTCCGATCACAGGCACTGCGTCCTAATCCACTGAGCCACACACCACTTCTATGTATGTAAATTGTACAGAACTTTCACATGCTTGCCAGTGTGAGGCCGGGAGCTGGGAGGAACCAAAATAATGGACTGTCTGGGGGTCCCTGAGGAACCTATGCTGGGAACCACGGATCTAGAGTGTTTCTCAATATGAGTACTTGACCATACTTGTGTTCTCGTGTATCTGTTTTACGTCATCCTCCATTGCCGAAGGCCAGTTCCGATACTCAAGAAGTACAGAGAACAGTGAAAATCCCCAGATGTCGTTCTTGCCCCCCCCCCCCACACAGATATCAAGGAAACATCAGTTGCATCCTCACCGAACGAGACCAATCCCATGATTCATTGTGTCTCAACTTTGTTCGTGGGAGGGAAGTTTGCAAGACCGGTCTTGCCAAGACCACGAGTAGGATGTCAGTGTTCTTGGTATTGTGAGACATGCCTAGTATGCCGCTGTCACACCAGCCAACAGCGATGACCCTCATCTGAAAGCCACTGAGCTGCTGCATGCGATCCCAGGTTCTGGCTCAGTCACCCCTACAACTGCTTCTCCATGACTAGTAACATAATCATGGATGACAGTGACAGCTGAGCTGTTCTTACTACCGTTACCACTCTAACAAAAAAAAAAAAGCACCAAATAAAGACAATAGGGGATTCAAGTTTCCACTCAGTGTGATTAGTCTACTTAACATCAATCTAAACCCACTGCTTAACTTTCATAATCTCAAACAGGGGTGGCCAATCTTATCCAGAAAGGGCCACTGTGTATGTGGGGTTTTGTTGCAACTCCCTAATTAGGTCACTAATTAGAGGACTGATTGGCTGAAGAGTCCTCACACCTGGATTTGAACAGCTGACCTAAAGGTTATCTCAAAAACCTGAGTACACACCGACCCTTTACGGATAAGATTGCCCACCCCTGCTGTAAATAAATCCTGCCACATGCCCCAGTCATAAGCATTCCAAAGAGACCTTCTACCACTAAGGCTTTGTTTAAAAAGAAAACTTCCGTACAGACGTACTTCCCAGTACTTCTGTAAGAGAACACACATTTTATGTCTAAAATATAAAATGACACTCCAGCAGACATAAGATTCCAAAAAGTAATCTTACCCAGATCAACAAGCCCGTTTCAACTACAAGTATTCAATCATGTCTGCTTCTAAATTTATCTATGATGTCATGTGTAAACTTGACTGCACTGAATTCCCTTTTATGAAATTGCAGCTGTAATTTTGAGATGAAGGCTTGAACTCTATCAGACCACACAGCGGCACAGTTACAGTACGAAAACGCAAATCTCAGAGGGCAAATGCAGCTTCATTCTGACACTAGTCCTACTCACATTGCTACGGAAGGCAGTGGATAAATCTTAAACAAAACATGCTATTATTCTGCTTGCAATAATATTCCCTGAATCTACTCAGTTACCCAGCAAGGGCTAATTTCTGTCTCTCATGACTAAATAACCTGGAAATATAAGACATAAAAAACAAACTAATAAGATGTATCTTTTTATTACTGTAACAGTCTGCATGTGTCCTTTCTGCTGATCAAATGTTTTAGTTCTCCAGCCTAATTTGGGACTCGATTCTAGCTGATGTATAATTTTCTTTTGTAGGGTATGTAACCCTGACATATGTATAGAAACATTAAAGCTGAAATGTATTTTAATGCTTTTTTATTGAAGCCTTTGCAATAATATATAAATGGTTCCAGCAAGATTTCCAGTAAGTACTTGAAATCCAATCAACAAAGCAGAAAAAGTTTCCATGTAAAATTTACTGCTGACAAAGAACAAGATCATAGAAACAAAACTGATCATGAATGAATGGACAAGTGGATGAATAATGAATGGATGGACAGATGTGGATGAACAATTATTTGAGTGGAGCAGGAGTCCAGATAAGTGCTGTTGACTGGCAGATGCATAAGTGTAGTTGATGTGTATAATGTGTAACATAAGCAATAATAATGATAACAACATAAAATTCACCATGGGTTCTTTAAGACATCTGGCCTATCTGGCTGGCAATCCAAGAAGGATCACATTTTCTCAGAAAGGATGCTTATGACGAAAGCCACCTCAGCTTTTGACTGCTGATGATTGTGAAACCAAAATATCCTCCAGGGCAAGAGTGAAGAAGCATTGTCAACAGTTTGTGTGTGTCTGCATGCAGGCGTGTGTGTGTTTGTCAGTGTGCATATATTAATGGGGTGCCTATGATGATTCAGCTGCACTAAAAAATTTAGATGTTTTTTTTTTTCAAAGGTTGAAGGCACAGGTGCCAGTTTCCTGGCCTGTAATGGAAGATCATACATTGTCTACAAGAGAACTACCAAGCGGGTCATCCTGACTGAGTGTGACAGCCTGCGTGCACAGAAGGTTCTACTTTTAGCACACGGAAAAAAGGCGGCACATCCCCCCCTGCCCCACACAAATAACTTAAATAACAGCAGAACTTTGTGTTTTGGGGTAGTGGAACACTAAGTCAGACACTTCAAAAGAAATAGTCACTGAGAGTAAAATGTCTGAATAAAACCTGGTCAGAAATTGGTTCCCAGAGTTCTGAAATGATCATTATGAAAACAGAAAGGAGTCACAATTAAGCTTACAATTTTAACATGGCAGACAACATGCAACGTACAGCTATAGGTATCAGACACAGCGCTGAAACAGCAACCAAGACCGGAATAGCTTGTGTAATGTATCCGAAGCATTTTATGACGGTACATTGTATCAGTCCAGCTTCAAATCAAGCGTGCGCAGTGTCAGTGCGGGTCAGGGGCTCAGGGCATATTCTGTAAGTGTATTACAAGAAGATTCTATCAGTGAAATAACAACTACATAAATGGTCTACGATCTCGTGTGTGTGAACAAAGAATTGCACAAAATTGGTGACAGAAGCCGGTATCAGTTATTTACTAATCGCCCTGCCCTCCTCCACCCACCTACCTACCCACCTCTGCTCTATCAGTCATTTACTAATCGCCGTTTCCCGCCCCGCACACAGACACACATTCATCTACGAACTTCGAAGTTCTCCTGTGGCACAATCATATGCCTATTATATGGCCGGTGATGGACGCTTACCTGCTCTCTCCGCTTTTGCCAGCGGCCGCAGGGGCTCTCCTCCAGGATCTCGCTCTCATCTTCACTCTCCTCCTCCTTTACCCCAGAGCCCGAGTTCCTCTCCGGGACAGGCATAGTCATCTTAGCCCGTTTGCTCCTTCGTTTGCGTGTCTTATTTTAAATTACAGTAACATATTATTTTTTCTTGATTACTTTCGTTGCTTGTTCTTCATGTAACTACTAAGAAGTCGACTTGATCATCGGTGTAACATACTGTAGTTGCCGACGTGCGGACACTAAATTACACAATTACATTGAATGGATGCAGCTGCGATGCACAACGATACTTTAAAACCAATATATTAATGTATACATATACACATACATGCATATATAAATTAAGCTACGTAACAACTATTATACCGACTAGCTTATAAAATAACTGATCACGACTGAATTTGTTGCATACAATAAGAGAGCTACATGCGTACTGTAGGCACACAGGACCATACTCTAAATTCAACGCCTTAAACGCTCTAAAGCCCGCATTGTTATTGAAACGATATTTTTTTAATCAATAGCCATCCCCTTTTACTCAACCTACACATCTTTCACCATTTGGGTCCCGCCTCTAGCCTCGGTCACTGTTCAGTGTAAGGTTACCGTAAATCTCTTAAGATGAGCGCTTGGTATTTCCAAAACGTAATGCTATTCCTTCTTCATATTTAATATCGTGTATCTTGGTAATTACGCTTTCAATTCATTCTGACATTAAAACATTGTCTACTTTGGTGACCTTCTGTCAGGCGCTCGCTCTTTTTTTTATTATACATGTATCATATTTTATATGGGCAGTACTTCTTTCCCATTACATGCATGCCATTTATGTACGTGTACCTAAAGACTAAATCCAACATGTCTCTGTCTGAGCGTGTATGTGCATGTTTGTGTGTGTCATGCTAGTGCAGTTTAAGCAGAGGGAATAGTTGCATTAATAGCTCAGTCCATCTCAGTGGTTCACCTTATATTGCTCATCACTTTATGTTTTTGGATTTTATCACTCTCGCGGTGCCTTACATGGCTGGGATATGAGATTATTATTATTGTGGAGGAACAGAAAATATATCCTCATCTCTGCACTCTTTTACAGTTTATTGGGAAAACGTGTTCCTGATGTTGACACACCTCCTCTGCTTTAGTTTACAGTAAGGAACTGTACTGTTAGTTATAGTCAAATTCAGATTGATAGTAGCTGGAAGCCAGATTGCTGTAAGGGGTGGATGACAGGAGAGGATTAACCGCAAAGCTAAATTCAGCTGTGTAAACCAGTGCAAACTAAGGTCAAGATGTTACATATTCAGGATTCAATTCTTTATTGTCACAGTACACAACAGCACAACACAACACAGCAGCACAAGTTAGCAACTCCCCAAACGGTGCAAAAAAAAAAACACGAGTAGACATGTAATATGTAAGCAAAATGTACAAAATGGCTGATAAATATATACAAAAGTACAAATGCAATTAATAGTAGGACTCTTGCTGGTGCATGGGAGTTATGCGTGAGAGTCCTTTAGTGCTCACATTATCCTGGTTACTGCATTAGGGTAAAAAGTATACCAAAGTCTGGTAGTTTGTCTCTGACTGCCCTGTACCTTCCGCTGGTTGGTAACAGTCCAAAGAAATGTTGTCCAGGGTGCGATGCGTCACTGAGGATGTTCGGGGCTCTGCAAAAGCAAGGAGAGTCTTGCAGGGGGAGAGAATATCAACAAGCCTCTCTGCATTCCTGATGATTTGCTGCAAATACTCAAAGACACTCGAGTCAGAATTATTAGTGTTTGTCTCAAGCGAAGCACAAACTTGCATAATCACAAAATTCTGCCTGCCCTATCATGATGCAACATTTCTCTGTAAAGGGGGTGGATGCTTGTTGCCTGTTATAGCCTCTCCATGAATTTGGGGGAGGGGGGGGTTGCTGTTTGTTATAACCTCTCCATGGGGGGGGGGGGGGGGGGCGGTTTTT